>OX101819.2:12418518-13618518 GCA_944452925.2 Chrysolina oricalcia
TCTTCAGCAATGATACATTTTATGACTTCAACGAGTTTTCCAATAAACTGATCAGAGCAGGTAAATTCGATTGGAGCATGTTCACAGAATATACGTTTTACGCGTTTCAAAAAAGATAAAAATACGAACGTCAATTCACGCAAACAATACGTACAAAAATAGCCGTTTCGCATTAATTATTATGACGAAAATTAAGGCAAACAATATACACGTTTACATGTATTTCTTATGTAGATTTGACATTTCTAAATTGTTTTAAATGGACGTTTTTACACGCTACAAATAAGATAAACGTCAATTCACTCAAATAATATGACCAAAATATACGTTTATTACGTTCAAAATTGAAATTTCAAAAAGCGCAATTCACGCAAAAATTAGTATGACTACATGTTGAGCTTACGTCGTGGACGTAAAAAAGGTAAGATCTTCGGTCGGTAGAGATTATTTCTATTGAATAATCCATAAAAAAAGCATGAGTTTTCGTGATTTCGTGTATGGTGATAGTGGCCACAGAACGGATCTTAGAGGCACAAAACAAAACTCGATTATTACAACCGACGTACTTCCCGTTGAGTTATTATCGCATTTCCTGTGAGCGAAAACCCAGAAATGAAAATGTTATTCATAGTTATTTTGTGACCAGTACCGGCATCATTTTAAGTATGTGTAGTTTGTAATTCAATAAAATATGGATTATGCACAGAGGATTTTGAGGTAAGTGGGTTTCAGTTAATCATGTAGCAACGTAGTCTAAAGATGACAATAATTGATCATTCAGTCGAGAAAACATAATTTCAGCAAATATCGTGTTTTATTATTGGAGTTATCACCATTGTGTGGTTTAGGGCGATAGGCGTTTATATTTCATATCTTGAATTTATACAGGAAATTATGAGTATTATCATTCATTTTACTTCAGTTAGCATCTACAAAAATTTATTTCGTGTTGTCGATTTTCACAATGTTCATTTTGAATAATGTCCGTTTAGGATACATAAGTCCATTATGATTTTTTTTTGAGATAGTCAGTTTTATTAAATATAGGGGTTTATACAAATTATTAGAGTCTAATTTCAAAATAAGATAACATTTTCGCCATATGTGTTTAATTATCTGAAATGTGATTGAGTGAAATTTTCATAAAAGTTTTAGCTGTGAGGCATGGTGACGTCATTATTGGTTAATTATTTTATCTACAATAATTTTTTATATAAACATATATTCATAAATGGGAATCACTCTCAAAAGTACAGCTTTCAAATCAGATAATAAACCTTTATCGGGACATGATACAATATTTGTATAAAAAAATCAAATTCGATGATTTGGATCAAACGAAAACAACACAAAATGACATGAAAATAGTGGTAATAATTATAAAAGAAATTAGATGACGTCATATGAAGTATGGACGACTGTACATAAATTATGTTTGCGGCAGATTTCAAGCTTGACGCGTCAGAAGAAATGAAATGAAACGGGATGAATCAACGAAATTATGAAAATGATAATAGTAATAAATATAGAGGTCAGCGCATTGAAATATACGTATGGAAGGGATCAAATTCAACGATTTGGATGAAACGATGAAACGACACAAAAAATCAAGAAAATAATGATGATAATAATAAAAAATGTAGAAGACATCATATTATACAGTATAGAAGGCTGTTAATAAATTATGCTTGCGGCAGATTTCAAGCTCAACGCGTCAGAAGTAAGTAGAGGTTGAAATAAATATGGAAGGTATCAAATTTGATGATTTGAATGAAACGAAACGACACAAAAAGTTATGAAAATAATAACAATGATAATAAAAATGCGGTCGACGTCATATACCGTAGGCGTCCGACGGGTATCAAGCTTGACGCGTTGGAAGAAACAAAACGATATGAAATGAAAGGAAGCAAAAATGAATTAATGAAATCATAAAAATAATTGTGATTATGAGAAATAGAGAAAGCGCATAAATTACGCGTTCGACAGGTTTAGAGATCAATGCATTGAACGAAACGTCGCGTCGTGAAAATAATAATAATACTACGAAATATAGAGAACAACAACTAATAACCTATGTGTCTGACTTGACGTGTTGAATAAAACGAATCGCAATGAAACGAAAAGGTAACGTGAAAAATAAAATGCCAACGAGGTTCAAAATGAAAAATTGAGGTGAAAAAAAAAGTCATGAAACGATGGGAAAAGATGCATTCAAGGAACAGTTTCATGGACATTTCGTAATAGCAGTGTTTCTCGAGAGACAATAACATATAAAAAACAAATGAGACACCAAAGTTGATATTCATTAGATTTGGTTTCAATTAAATAAGTCTCATGCAGTGTGTTAGCAAGAGAGTTTGTGAGAAATAAATCATAGAGGATAGAAATTTCAGTAAGCAAGTTTGTTAGAAAGATACCCATCAAAGTCGTTTAATATCCACCAGTTTTCCACTTTGTAAATTCGATAGCTTCGGGGTTTTTTCGAACGTGTTGCAAGAGTATATAATCCTCGTTCCTATATGAAAATGGTGTTTGGTTGCCTATGAGATGATATCTCTAGAGGGACCAAAAAAATCAACCCTCTATAAAATACATCAATTCCGTTGCCATTCTTTATTCACATTATTTCCAATGACATCTTGGGCATTTTTCTATAAATTCCATTTAAGTTCTTGTGGAATTCCTCTGAACGTTTTTGATCTGATTTGAGTATTCCTCAAGGAACCATTACATAATCAGACACCAAATTTAACGTGCGGGTGGAAGGATTCATCAGATTGGTATTCAATTCAACTCAATTCAATTCAGGTGTTGTGTTATGTTCCAATTAAGTAAGCTGGTTTGTGGGCGAGATTTCACTGACAAAGACATCAACTTTGACACAAGATTAGGAGATTCATCAGATTAGTTTCCATCAAACGAAAGGTTCGTGCAGTTTGGTACTATAAAAGTATGTGAGAAATACATCACCAACGAAAGGAATTACTTTAAATGTTAAATATTTTCAAGTGAATCGTATGTTATTGCTTCCCAGTGGAAATGAGCCGAAAGACTTGAGGTAATATCGAGAGGAATATTTTCGACTGAACTATGTATCGATTCAGATGTAAAATTTCACCAAAATGAATAATATATTCAGATCATTTTTGTTGAAATTGCTTATAGCCAAAGCACCATTTACAAACTCACCAAACTCACTCAAATAAATAGTTCCAGATGATTTTGGCTGAAAACACTACTACGCATGCCCCGTGTGAATACATATTTTCCTTCGAATTGACAAAAAAAATTAAACAATAGTGATCATCGAAGAAGAAGTTCAGAATTGGTTTTCTCTTCAAAATTATCTATTGCCAAAAAGTCCACTGCTTGAATAGCTGAAGAGGTAATTCCTTCTATCGAAAAAACGGAGTTATACAGCGAATTGGAGTTTTAATAATATTCCTCCAAAAACACTCGAAGACATAGCCTGTGCGGGTGGAAAATGGTTGTAATTATTATTATTTGCCAGGGCGCACCAAGTCGACTTATTCACTTTACAGCTGTAGGAAAACTCGGATAACTTATCCCGCCACCATTACAAAAACGAACATGTGAATTACAAGAACAAAATCAAATATATCAAAATATCAATGAGGACTTGAGAATTCAAGCTAAAAGAACCATGTAACAATTTGTTATTCAAGGATTAGCACAATGAAAATTAGGTAGTTCAGACGAAATATACATGAAGTTGATAGTAGAATAGTTCCAGAATCGTCAAATCAACCAAAAAAAGACTTGTTATGAATATGTGCCAAACCGAAATAACTCTTTGAAGGAAATGCGGGATCACATCATACAACAATATCAAGAAATTCCTTGGGGAAAGAAAGGTGCATGACAAAACAATACGGATAGTTGAAATGTGCTAAAAAATTTTCTTTCAAATACACCACTCCGATAAAGAGTCTTCGGAACAAAATTCAAGAGTTGCATTATCACCGATGTTACGGCTTTAAGTTTGTCAACCGTACAAAGACAGAAATCGAATGTTTGAGTGAAGAAGTCTAACATAAAAAATGTTGGAATAATTGTGAATATTTCTTTCAAGTGTCGAAATTTGAAAGTAATCTCGAGATTTCACGGCTGAGAAGATTATTCTGTTTCAACTCAACAAGCATTGTGGTATATGTTTCAGTGGAGTGAGTTGGTGCATGAGCAAGATTTCATCGACGAAGGCACCAAATTTGATGTGTGTTAGTAGACAAATTTGTGAGAAATATATCACCGACGAGAAAATCTTCTTCAATAAGTATCAAGATGACTTGAAATATTTCCAAGTGAATTGTAACAGTTGTCCGTAGGTAGATTTCATGGGCGGAAAGACAATTCGCTTTCAATTCAACATTGTGTTATGGTTGAAATGTACATATCAAAGTCGGAGGTGAGCTTCTGTTGGTGCGCACGCACACCAACAGAATCACCTGGCGGCTGTCAAATTCGGTATACCGGGTGAACGAACGCAACATTTAAGAGAAAAAAACATGGCTGCCTGTCAAATGTCATGAGACAGAGAAAAAACACAGCATTTAAGAGGAAAAAAATATGGCTGCTGCTTGTCTCCGTGAAGAATTATACCCCCAATGAAACGTTTTTTCATTGCCTCATTTTCCACCAGACATTTGACAAGCAGCAGCCATATTTTTTTCCTCTTAAAAGCTGTGTTTTTTCTCTGTCTCATGACATTTGACAGGCAGCCATGTTTTTTTCTCTTAAATGTTGCGTTCGTTCACCCGGTATACCGAATTTGACAGCCGCCAGGTGATTCTGTTGGTGTGCGTGCGCACCAACAGAAGCTCACCTCCGACTTTGATATGTACATTTCAACCATAACACAATGTTGAATTGAAAGCGAATTGTCTTTCCGCCCATGAAATCTACCTACGGACAACTGTTACAATTCACTTGGAAATATTTCAAGTCATCTTGATACTTATTGAAGAAGATTTTCTCGTCGGTGATATATTTCTCACAAATTTGTCTACTAACACACATCAAATTTGGTGCCTTCGTCGATGAAATCTTGCTCATGCACCAACTCACTCCACTGAAACATATACCACAATGCTTGTTGAGTTGAAACAGAATAATCTTCTCAGCCGTGAAATCTCGAGATTACTTTCAAATTTCGACACTTGAAAGAAATATTCACAATTATTCCAACATTTTTTATGTTAGACTTCTTCACTCAAACATTCGATTTCTGTCTTTGTACGGTTGACAAACTTAAAGCCGTAACATCGGTGATAATGCAACTCTTGAATTTTGTTCCGAAGACTCTTTATCGGAGTGGTGTATTTGAAAGAAAATTTTTTAGCACATTTCAACTATCCGTATTGTTTTGTCATGCACCTTTCTTTCCCCAAGGAATTTCTTGATATTGTTGTATGATGTGATCCCGCATTTCCTTCAAAGAGTTATTTCGGTTTGGCACATATTCATAACAAGTCTTTTTTTGGTTGATTTGACGATTCTGGAACTATTCTACTATCAACTTCATGTATATTTCGTCTGAACTACCTAATTTTCATTGTGCTAATCCTTGAATAACAAATTGTTACATGGTTCTTTTAGCTTGAATTCTCAAGTCCTCATTGATATTTTGATATATTTGATTTTGTTCTTGTAATTCACATGTTCGTTTTTGTAATGGTGGCGGGATAAGTTATCCGAGTTTTCCTACAGCTGTAAAGTGAATAAGTCGACTTGGTGCGCCCTGGCAAATAATAATAATTACAACCATTTTCCACCCGCACAGGCTATGTCTTCGAGTGTTTTTGGAGGAATATTATTAAAACTCCAATTCGCTGTATAACTCCGTTTTTTCGATAGAAGGAATTACCTCTTCAGCTATTCAAGCAGTGGACTTTTTGGCAATAGATAATTTTGAAGAGAAAACCAATTCTGAACTTCTTCTTCGATGATCACTATTGTTTAATTTTTTTTGTCAATTCGAAGGAAAATATGTATTCACACGGGGCATGCGTAGTAGTGTTTTCAGCCAAAATCATCTGGAACTATTTATTTGAGTGAGTTTGGTGAGTTTGTAAATGGTGCTTTGGCTATAAGCAATTTCAACAAAAATGATCTGAATATATTATTCATTTTGGTGAAATTTTACATCTGAATCGATACATAGTTCAGTCGAAAATATTCCTCTCGATATTACCTCAAGTCTTTCGGCTCATTTCCACTGGGAAGCAATAACATACGATTCACTTGAAAATATTTAACATTTAAAGTAATTCCTTTCGTTGGTGATGTATTTCTCACATACTTTTATAGTACCAAACTGCACGAACCTTTCGTTTGATGGAAACTAATCTGATGAATCTCCTAATCTTGTGTCAAAGTTGATGTCTTTGTCAGTGAAATCTCGCCCACAAACCAGCTTACTTAATTGGAACATAACACAACACCTGAATTGAATTGAGTTGAATTGAATACCAATCTGATGAATCCTTCCACCCGCACGTTAAATTTGGTGTCTGATTATGTAATGGTTCCTTGAGGAATACTCAAATCAGATCAAAAACGTTCAGAGGAATTCCACAAGAACTTAAATGGAATTTATAGAAAAATGCCCAAGATGTCATTGGAAATAATGTGAATAAAGAATGGCAACGGAATTGATGTATTTTATAGAGGGTTGATTTTTTTGGTCCCTCTAGAGATATCATCTCATAGGCAACCAAACACCATTTTCATATAGGAACGAGGATTATATACTCTTGCAACACGTTCGAAAAAACCCCGAAGCTATCGAATTTACAAAGTGGAAAACTGGTGGATATTAAACGACTTTGATGGGTATCTTTCTAACAAACTTGCTTACTGAAATTTCTATCCTCTATGATTTATTTCTCACAAACTCTCTTGCTAACACACTGCATGAGACTTATTTAATTGAAACCAAATCTAATGAATATCAACTTTGGTGTCTCATTTGTTTTTTATATGTTATTGTCTCTCGAGAAACACTGCTATTACGAAATGTCCATGAAACTGTTCCTTGAATGCATCTTTTCCCATCGTTTCATGACTTTTTTTTTCACCTCAATTTTTCATTTTGAACCTCGTTGGCATTTTATTTTTCACGTTACCTTTTCGTTTCATTGCGATTCGTTTTATTCAACACGTCAAGTCAGACACATAGGTTATTAGTTGTTGTTCTCTATATTTCGTAGTATTATTATTATTTTCACGACGCGACGTTTCGTTCAATGCATTGATCTCTAAACCTGTCGAACGCGTAATTTATGCGCTTTCTCTATTTCTCATAATCACAATTATTTTTATGATTTCATTAATTCATTTTTGCTTCCTTTCATTTCATATCGTTTTGTTTCTTCCAACGCGTCAAGCTTGATACCCGTCGGACGCCTACGGTATATGACGTCGACCGCATTTTTATTATCATTGTTATTATTTTCATAACTTTTTGTGTCGTTTCGTTTCATTCAAATCATCAAATTTGATACCTTCCATATTTATTTCAACCTCTACTTACTTCTGACGCGTTGAGCTTGAAATCTGCCGCAAGCATAATTTATTAACAGCCTTCTATACTGTATAATATGATGTCTTCTACATTTTTTATTATTATCATCATTATTTTCTTGATTTTTTGTGTCGTTTCATCGTTTCATCCAAATCGTTGAATTTGATCCCTTCCATACGTATATTTCAATGCGCTGACCTCTATATTTATTACTATTATCATTTTCATAATTTCGTTGATTCATCCCGTTTCATTTCATTTCTTCTGACGCGTCAAGCTTGAAATCTGCCGCAAACATAATTTATGTACAGTCGTCCATACTTCATATGACGTCATCTAATTTCTTTTATAATTATTACCACTATTTTCATGTCATTTTGTGTTGTTTTCGTTTGATCCAAATCATCGAATTTGATTTTTTTATACAAATATTGTATCATGTCCCGATAAAGGTTTATTATCTGATTTGAAAGCTGTACTTTTGAGAGTGATTCCCATTTATGAATATATGTTTATATAAAAAATTATTGTAGATAAAATAATTAACCAATAATGACGTCACCATGCCTCACAGCTAAAACTTTTATGAAAATTTCACTCAATCACATTTCAGATAATTAAACACATATGGCGAAAATGTTATCTTATTTTGAAATTAGACTCTAATAATTTGTATAAACCCCTATATTTAATAAAACTGACTATCTCAAAAAAAAATCATAATGGACTTATGTATCCTAAACGGACATTATTCAAAATGAACATTGTGAAAATCGACAACACGAAATAAATTTTTGTAGATGCTAACTGAAGTAAAATGAATGATAATACTCATAATTTCCTGTATAAATTCAAGATATGAAATATAAACGCCTATCGCCCTAAACCACACAATGGTGATAACTCCAATAATAAAACACGATATTTGCTGAAATTATGTTTTCTCGACTGAATGATCAATTATTGTCATCTTTAGACTACGTTGCTACATGATTAACTGAAACCCACTTACCTCAAAATCCTCTGTGCATAATCCATATTTTATTGAATTACAAACTACACATACTTAAAATGATGCCGGTACTGGTCACAAAATAACTATGAATAACATTTTCATTTCTGGGTTTTCGCTCACAGGAAATGCGATAATAACTCAACGGGAAGTACGTCGGTTGTAATAATCGAGTTTTGTTTTGTGCCTCTAAGATCCGTTCTGTGGCCACTATCACCATACACGAAATCACGAAAACTCATGCTTTTTTTATGGATTATTCAATAGAAATAATCTCTACCGACCGAAGATCTTACCTTTTTTACGTCCACGACGTAAGCTCAACATGTAGTCATACTAATTTTTGCGTGAATTGCGCTTTTGAAATTTCAATTTTGAACGTAATAAACGTATATTTTGGTCATATTATTTGAGTGAATTGACGTTTATCTTATTTGTAGCGTGTAAAAACGTCCATTTAAAACAATTTAGAAATGTCAAATCTACATAAGAAATACATGTAAACGTGTATATTGTTTGCCTTAATTTTCGTCATAATAATTAATGCGAAAACGGCTATTTTTGTACGTATTTTTGCGTGAATTGACGTTCGTATTTTTTATCTTTTTTGAAACGCGTAAAACGTATATTCTGTGAACATGCTCCAATCGAATTTACCTGCTCTGATCAGTTTATTGGAAAACTCGTTGAAGTCATAAAATGTATCATTGCTGAAGAAATAAATATTTCCATTCGTGAATCTAAAAGCATTTGTGATGATGTTTGTTGGTACGCCTGGAAACTTTTCGCTGATGAAGCCATGTTTCACATCCCCACAATCACTGAGCTCTGCATACAAATCATCATATAGAATATAAGTTTTGCCTCTATATGAGCAAAACATAGCACTGATTCTTGCATTTTTGGAGATTCCAAGTTCATCGATGGATTTATCCACAGAACGTTGTTTGAAAGTAGGAAAATCTATTACGCTAACACGTTTATCATTAAAAATGACGACCTCATCATTTGGTTTCTGATATATGTGTGATATATTAAGGTTTGTATAATCTGAGATTTTCTTTGGGCTCAATAACTGTGCTTTTTGATTCTCGAACCCCAACTTCACAATCCACACCAATCCTTTGGAAAAAATGAACATGTGATTGTTTGATGTAATTAACATTTGATCGGGGTATTTGATTTTACATAAACTTCTTTTAGAGTCAAGCTCTGGTGTTGTTGGTGTCCTGAGTGGTGTTGTTGTCTTGGATAGCGTTGTGGTCGATTTTGTTGTAAAAGTTGTTGTCTTGGATGATGCCCCATATCACTTTTCATTACTTCATTATTATTAATATGGGAGGGTGTTTGGATATTGCTGCTGCTGCGATGTTCAAGCTCCTGTTCCATGTTTTTACTTTGTGTTCGATGCAACATATTGAATGCATCTGAATTCTCTACATTCCATCAAGTCTATACATAACTAAACCATACTGTGACAAACCGAACCATACCGAACATACCCATACTGCACCATACGGTGACAAACCGAACCATACCGAACATACCCATACTTTGACATCCAGCAAAATGTTTTTCCTCTTGAATGATAAGTTTTGGAGCACCCTGTATACCATTTAACAAGCAACCGTCATGTTTTTCATCTTAAATGATGTATTTTGACGCAGCTTGTTGTTTTTTCTCTCAAAAATGTGTTTTGACACACCCTGTATAACATTTAACAAGTAGCCACCATGTTTCTTTTTTACCTATAACTTAAATTGGTTAATTTGAAACTCTAAAACACGCACAAAATGTGGTCAAAACTGACGTTTTTCGCATACGAAAAAAACATATGAAATTTCAAACGCTGAATTACATAAAATATGTAACGAAAAACATGCGTTTCCGTGTTCCAAAAAACAGTCTAAAATCAAACCATGTTTACATGTTATTCTTATGGACAATAGGCATTTCAAAATTGCTTAAAATGATCGTTTTCGCGTTCCAAAAAACAACTAAAATTTGAAACGCTTAAACACATAAAAAATGCAACTAAAACATGCGTTTTCGTGTTCCAAAAAACAACTAAAATTACGAACGCCAAAAATACACTTTTACATGTAATTCTTATGGACAAAAGGCATTTCAAAATTGCTCAAAATGTTCGTTTTCGCGTTCGAAAAAACAACTAAAATTTGAAACGCTGAAACACGTAAAAATGCAACGAAAATAGACGTTTTCGTGTTCCAAAAAACAAGTAAAATTAGAAGCGTTAAAACACATTAAAAGGTGGTCATAATAAGCGTTTTATAAGGTTAGTTCATTCTGGTTTGATCAGAAAATACATAGACGTCTGATGTAATTCAAACTCTCTGTATGGGTGAGTAGTTGTTTTCTACAATACACACACACACACAGATGTAATTCAATCTTATACTTTAAAAAAATCGTGCTGCCTAACTCCGCCTGATGATGATGGATAGTGAAAACGAAACAAAGACACATATATTGAGTGGCATTCTGAATGAAAAATGACAAACTTTTACGAATCAGCTTCTAAGATTTAAGCAATAAGTATATAACACATTAATATGTGCGGTTTACGGCCCTTATGGCAGTTGATGTACGCAAATTCTATTATTTTCTTGATCTCCCATGAAAGTTGTCTTCTTAGAGTACCCGCACGTTTCTGTAACTTTACTAATAACCTCGGAAAATGCTTAAAAATGTTTCTTGACATCCAAACGAACCTATTGATACCAAAATCATCCGAATCGGACGACCGGAAGTGTCATTTCCGGTTTGGACCGGAAGTAGCAATTTTATTGCAGATTTGGACTCTCCCCGATGTGGGTAATCCGAATTTACTATTACTTTTCTTCTATCTTAATTTTTTGAAACCGGAAGTGCTTATTTTTTGATGATTCGTACAGATCCAAAATATCATTAATGTATATATTGAACGACAGATGGCTCTGATGTATTCCTTGAAAACGAATTGGTATCGCACTTTAAAAATGACGGACCCCGTCACGATGCACGTTTATGAGACACCCTGTATATATTTTTTGTCTCAACTGGCACGTTGGTACACCTGGTATATATTTTTTTCTTAAATGCCAAAACCCATCATGATGCACGTTTATGAGACACCCTGTATTTATTTATTTTTTGTTTACATCATTTATTGGTACACCCTGTATAGATTTTGACAAAAAGACGCCATGTTTTTTTCTGTCAAATGATAAATGTTTTTCTCCTAATTGACTGTTTTGAAACACCCTGTATACCATTTACCGAGCAGCTGCCATGTTTTTTTCTCTTAAATGCCAAGTTGGTACACCCTGTATGGTAGCAGCCATGTTTTTTCTCTTAAATACTATGATGGTACACCCTGTATGGCAGCAGCCATGTTTTTTTCTCTTAAATACTATGATGGTACACCCTGTATGGTATCAGCCATGTTTTTTTCTCTTAATCGATGTTTTTTGAGACACCCGGTATACCAAATTTGACAGCCGCCATGTTTTTTCTCTTAATCGATGTATTTTGAGACATCCTGTATACTAAATTTGACAGCTGCCATGTTTTTTTCTCTGTCTCATGTCATTTGACAGGCAGCCATGTTTTTTTCTCTTAAATGTTGTGTTGGTTCACCCGGTATACCAATTTTCATAGCTGCCATGTTTTTTTC
This sequence comes from Chrysolina oricalcia, assembly GCA_944452925.2. NCBI lineage: Eukaryota > Metazoa > Arthropoda > Insecta > Coleoptera > Chrysomelidae > Chrysolina > Chrysolina oricalcia. The sequence continues at coordinate 12,430,753 of OX101819.2, forward strand.
TCTTAAATGCCAAGTTGGTACACCCTGTATGGTAGCAGCCATGTTTTTTCTCTTAAATACTATGATGGTACACCCTGTATATATATATATATATATATATATATATATTTATGCCAACTGTACTCCCAAATCGCACTTTAAAAATGAGGGACCCCGTCACGATGCACGTTTATGAGACACCCTGTATTTATTTTTTTCCTTAAATGGTGTATTTTGACACACCCTGTATACGTAAAACGAAAACTTCTGAATCCCTGCATGCCCCAATGATGCGATGCTCCAATGATGTGATGATTCATTTTTTCCGATGTATTTTGAGACATCCTGTATACCAAATTTGACAGCTGCCATGTTTTTTTCTCTGTCTCATGTTATTTGATAGGCAGCCATGTTTTTTTCTCTTAAATGTTGTGTTGGTTCACCCGGTATACCAAATTTGACAGCTGCCATGTTTTTTTCTCTTAAATGCCAAGTTGGTACACCCTGTATGGCAGCAGCCATGTTTTTTTCTCTTAAATACTATGATGGTACACCGTGTATATCTTTTTTTTCCATAATTAAATTTAAAAACCGGCAACGTCCCACCCTCCGTAACTCTACTCCTTAATTTTAAATTCGGCAACACCCAACGTCACGCGGTGAACCCAGCGAGCTTCGTCAATGCGCATGCGTGTTTTAGAACACACGTTGTACCTCTACTGATGTAATTTCAAAAGTGACTCCGAAAAAATTAAGTAGGCATAAAAACTTTCGAAAATGTCACATTCTGATCTAGAATTGTCTCAGAAATCCAAAAATGTTACAATATACAGGGTGTTCCATTTAAAAATTTAGAATCGGAGCCATTTCCGGTGAAACCGGAAGTGACCGGAAAGTGAAAAATATGTGACTACTCTCCTCTTCACATACCATTTACCTATATCAAATCTCATTTTGATACACCTAATGGTCTAGAAGTTATGACTTGTCTAATAGATTCGTTGACACCCGGTATATTGATCAATATTTATCATGGTCTACGCATATTGAAATATTGAGAAAAAAGATATATGCAGTTATTGGTGTTCTCTATAGAATCCGAAATCAAGTTCCGTTGAGGTTTAGAAAATGCATGTATTTTACATTGATTGTCAAATCATGTATACTCAAACCACTAAAAATTCTCCAAAACAAAGCAATAAAATGTATTTTCTATTTAGACTATCGTGAACCAACCATAAATTTTTATAAACCCCGAAGTCTTTTTGATATTAGCTCCTTATATAAATGCAAAATATCTTTGTTAGTTTTTTCTGTCAAAAATAAAGTGAAACATTCCAATTTAAGATTAACAGTAAATCAAATTAATCATAGCCATTCAACAAGGCAAGCTAATGATTTATCTTTCATTGAGGTTAAAACAGACATTGGCAAATTTCTATTTATCATAATGGTATAATTTTCAGTATAATAATTTACCCAAGTTCCTCAAACTCACAAAAAGTTTAACAGCTTTCAAAATTAAATTAGAGAAATATTCATTAACATAATGAAATTATTTCATTCTTTAAATATTCCTATACCGTATTCATTTACCCCTTACAATTCATTTTGCTTTTACTGCCTATTCATCATGTATGTATAAATTACCAATGTTTTCGATACATCAGTTAATGTTCCCTGTTATAAACATATCATTGTTTCTTGGGAATAATAAATGTTATTATTATTATTATTATATATTCCTTCTCCTTTTCTACATCTGTTTTTGAATCATCTGTATACCAGATAATGTTTCCAGATGATATTGATTATACTCCCAAGTCCCATTCATTCTACTTGAGCTGTGTTTTGAATGTTTTTTCCTACGAGTATTGTGATAGCGTGTAGTCTGATATCATTTCCAGTTCGGTAATGTTGAATTCATGGATGATTTTGGTGTGCCCAGTTTGTGGTTGGGTTATCCAATTACCGGTTTGATTAAGTCTGTATGCACTCATCCTCGCCCCCCCCCCATGACTGTGACGTCTAAAGGCGGGAGGTTTAGGATAATTTACATAGCAGAGGTTGGAGTGCTATTCATAGCACTCATGATAGAGACAGTATTTTACCAAAGTTTGTTTTCGACTGTTTCTGTTTCATCTTGGGCCACCACAAAAGTGAACCATATGTGCTTCTAGGTCTTATGATCGCGGTGTAAAGCCAGTGCATGACTTTCGGTTTCAGTCCCCATGTTTTTCCAAAAGCTATTCTGCACATCATGAACGATGCTTTGGTTTTGTTGACTACATGTTGTAGATGCATGTTCCAGCTTAGTTTCTTACTATGATTTAATTCCAAATCATATAAAAGGGATCAAGTCATTATTCTAATTCAAAAATCAATTGAAAAAATGGATTCAACAGTCTCATCGAAATTTATTTCATAATATCTTTCACTTCAATTAACACAGGTAGTTTAGTTTTATTATCATTTTGTTGAATTTTAAAAGTTTACAAAACCTATACCTACATGTAATTCTTACCTAAAATTTCCCGCAACAAGTTTTTAACTTCGCGGGTATAATTCACCTTTTTATACAAATTAATGTAATGCTTTTTTATTGAATTTTGAATAAACTTTATTATTATTATTAATCCCTAAATATTCGACAAGACCAGCAACTTGTAGTATTAGGCCAAAGAACTTGGGTGACTTCAAATCTCCCAGAATTATTTTGCGTGTGAAGGGAATGGGTGTGGTTTTGCTGGGGTTTGCACCATTCCTCTACGGCTCTCAGTGCACTTTACATTAGCTCAGAGGTTATTTGGGCATACTCTTCCTATACGAGAACTAAGGTCGTCCGCATAACCTTAGAAGTAGTATGCCTGATTGTTTAAACATTCCAGAAGTTCGTCTACTACCACGTCCCATAGTAGGGGGGATAGTATCCTTCCCTGTGGGGTTCCTCTGGCAATTTTCAGCTTCGCGGAGTTTTCAAACATGTTGGAATGGTCCTGTCGATTTTGGAGCATTGAAAGTATCCACCTGCAGGTGGTTTCGTCAAGGCTTCTCCTCCTGGCCGCTGAGACCATACTTTTGAAGGATGTATTGTCAAAGGCTTCTTCGATATGTAGAAAACCTTCTTGCAGATGACACCTTACTAACAGCAAGTGATATTGATCTACCGAATGCCATTCAAAAAATCAACCAAACGCTTTGCAGAATATCAGAATTTCTCACAATCAATATACTAAAACTTGACATAAAAAAAACAAAATCTATGATTATAACCACTCGACATAAAAACAACTTGGTTGATAAAAATTTGATAAACAGAAATATATGGTGAAACAATTGAATTGGTTGAAGAATTCAAATATCTTGGATTTATGATAGACAACTCACTGAACCTAAAAAAACACTTCCAGTATTTATAACAAAATTGCAAAAAAAAATATTCTTTTTCTCCAAATGACATTAAAAGCGGCCTTTTAATGACACTTGGCAGGCTTAGAAGTTGAACTTTTAATGCCTAGGCAGAAAAAGTCCACTTTTACTGCCTAGGCAGAAAAAGTTCGTTCAATTTGTTTGAAAGATCGGAAAAATAGACAATCAGCACAGTTTCAGAGAAAGATCCTATATTTTTCTTCTGTCTATATTCCATAAATCTGCTGTATGTGAGTTCATATACAGTTCTTGATTTTTCCGGTAAAAGGTTAAATTCCACATCTCGCGCCTGGTCTCTTATCTCAGGTGGTGTTAATTGCATCAATTCATCCTCACTTTGCAGTAAATCCATTTCTAACATGACAACTTTTCAAAATTGACAATGACAAAGTAAACAGTAAACAAACATATTCAACAAACGTCATTAGCGGTAAACATAGTAACGCAGGGCCCAGTTACCTTTGATAAAATAATTTAGTTATTTGGATATTGATAATGAAACGCAATTTAAATATGAAAAAGTAGATTTTGCGTGGAATTGGAACAAATTTGAAGAAAAAATGATATGTTTCACACGACAGAAAAGAATATTTAATGCCTTGGCTGGTTTCATAGCCTCGCTACGCTCGGCTATGAAACACCAGCCGCGGCATTAAATCTTGTGCTTTTATGCCTAGTAAAACAAATAACTATTTTCACACGTATCAGCAGAAATCTGTCATTTCAAATCTCCGTTAATTATAATACGATAATCAAACCTCACTTCGATTATTGTCCTTCCAGAAACTGCAAAATTGAGGAATGAGAATACTGTTGAAATGTAACAGATACACTCCCATAATATCCATGCTGCAGATTCTTGATTGGCTTTCTGTTAAGGGCAGATTGTTTTACCATTCTATGATTTTTATTTTCAAACTAATATCCGGAAAACTACTTACTTTAACCAATTCATTGTTTATCAAAATGAGATTAATGATTATCCTACAAGGGGGAGCATGAACTTTTATGTGACAAGAACAAACTACACAAGATCAATGAATTCACTATTCCACCGAGGTCTCATTGAATACAATAAACTTCCGAAGGATATCATAACTAGCAGTTCCATTATGCATTTCAAAAAATTACTTATACAATACCTGAAATCAAAGTATGATATATGAGTATTAGTTCAAAGTTCATTTTACCACAACTACACCATTTCATTTGTTTATGACTTGTAAGATGTAATACAATTTTCATTTCTTTTCTTTTACAATGTTATAAACTTACTTGAAAGTTCATAGTGCTATTTATTTTTTCGTCATAGTGTCCTCCAGCCTTGACAACAATTGGTGCAAGGCCGTCACGCACGATTTTTGTGTTAAATGCATGCTGGTTTATATGTAAAGGACGGTATATAAGAACTGCCTTCCGTATGTCCCTGTTTATCAGAGTTTCTAGTCTATTCAGGAGAAAAGATGTTACCCTTGGCCTGGTTCGAATGAGTCAGGTTTCGTGAAGAACACGTTCACAGATTTCCAGGTTTGTGGTATCCAGCCAAGAGCTAGAATCATCCTGTACAGTCTGCATAGTTCTGGTGTCATATCTTCAATTCCCTGCTGTAGAGGTACAGGGAATATTCCATCTGATGCAGGCGAGTTATATGGGCTGCAAGAGTTTATTGTCCATGTTACTTTCGGATATGTTACGATCCGCTTTGACATCTCCCAGTCAGCCCTGTTCGCCCTTAGTTGCTGGGATTTGAGACAATGGTAAATCCTGAAAAGTGTGTATTGAGCACAAGTTCAATTGTTTATTTCCCGGTATTTGTGAGGCCTCCAGTGTGTTTTTTGAGAGTCCCCACTGGATTTATGGGGTTTTTGAAGAGTATGCGGTGGAATCTTGCACATTCTGAGGTTTGTTCTATGTCCTGACAGAACTTCCTCCTTGCTTTCCTTTGCTCCCTCTGATTGTTTTGTTGTATTCTTGTAGTGTTTTGGAATATTCTTCGTATTCACCAGTATTTTTCGCTCTATTGAATAGTTTGCGTGTTTTTTTCAGGAGTTTAGTGAGTTCGGTGTTCCACCAGCTCACCTTTCCTTTAGTAGGTACGGATTAGTCCGCAATGCGCATGCGCGTCATTAGTGTTTTTTGTAACAGGCCCGGTTTTAGTAAAATATTATGGTACTGGTGAAGATTAACAAACGTTGTTGATTCTGAATCTCTGGGAATAAGGAAATGGAAAACTCAATGTACTTATACCTGCTATTTAGCCGATTTGAATACATTTTTTCACAGATTTATGATCCCAAATATTCAGCAAAGGCCATCAGAAAGTAGAGTACTGTTATTATTATTATTTATAGCTCTGAATTGACTCATTGATTTTTGGTATCGCAATCACTTTTCAGCTGTAGATAAACTCAACAAAAAACTACGGAACCACTCCAAGTAAATGACATGGGTTTTATTGCCTCATGACACAAAACTCTGAATTGGAACACGAAATGATTTTAAAACTTGGCAACGATCTACCCAAACTAAACTGATGACGAGCATGCGCACAATCGTAAACGGGTCACATACGCGGCATGCTTTTCGCCGAAAAAATTGACGGGATTAACATTCTAGAGTAAGTATACAGTGCGGCTTTTAACTTTTGAACGGTTCGACGTAGAAACATGAAAAAAAACCGGTTGAAATAAAAAAAATTGGGATTGCACGATAGGGGGCGCAGGGGGGCCCATCAACTCAAAATTTTTAAATGGCATGTGGGGTCAAGTGTCACATCGTTGAAAAGAGAATTCAATTCTCTTTACAACCATCTAAATATTTTTGAATTTTGTTTATAATTTTTTTCCCAATTTCGATTTTTATACCTTTCGAAATTTTTAAATTAATGTGCCCCCAGCACCATCTGTCGAGTAATTGCAATGTTTCTTCTCTCAGAAAGTAGTATCGGTAATACCCTTCAAAAAAATTTTGGTTTCATTGTTCCACATCCAACCGTTCAAATGCATCGAGGTATGAGTAGTATTCAGATCCGCATTTATATTTGATATTTCGATTTTGAATTACAAAAAAATATTACCGAAATTCAAAAATATTTAGATGGTTGTAAATAGAATTGAATTCTCTTTTCAACGATGTGACACTTGACCCCACATGCCATTCAAAAATTTTGAGTTGATGGGCCCCCCTGCGCCCCCTATCGTGCAATCACAATTTTTTTTATTTCAAAAAGTAGTATTGGTGAAACCCTCGAAACGGTTTTCATGTTTCTACGTCGAACCGTTCAAAAGTTAACAGGGGGGGGACTATTAAAAGCCGCACTGTATAATAATCTCTATGATTCAAACATTCACTTGACATATACATTTTTCAAAAATGAACCAATTACATACTTCTCTCACCGCTCATTTGTCAAGAATATTCGAAAGGTCCTTGAAAAACAGACTGGCATCATTTATAACAAAGTTTTGGCTTATTTCCAACAACGAATTTGGCTTTAAGAAAAAAACTTCAACGGAAGATACTGTACTTGCACAGACTGAAAAAATACTCACATCACATGAAAACATGTCTAAGAATAGAATGAAACACTTTTGTATATTTTCCACTGATAATCCTGTAATTTTACATGTGATTATATACCTAGTGAGGTAATTATCTATACCTGCCTACTAATACCATACTAAAACAGTAGCCCTTATCACAGTTTATAGCTTGAAGAATGCTATAAACTGTGCACTTACCGCGTGTGATGGTTATTGGGTTTTTGCAAGTTAAATTGATGGATCATGCAAAAAAAGATATAGAACCTAAACATTTCATTGATATTCACCTTTATTTGTGAATGTATTTTAGTGATGTAAATAAACTATTGAGGAAGGCAAATAAAGACGTATCTGGGGTATTCGTCTAAATTCCAGTTTGTTTGGTAAGATTCCAAAGTAAACTGGGTTGTTCAATGAGAAAGTAGTTTCCAAATCGATATTTGAGAAACTTCCAAGAACATACTTTTAAAATTCAACAAATTGATGGCCATATTAAAGTGTTATTTTTTCTATAATTCGAGGATGTATTGATATCTAGTAAGCCTAGACCAGTTCCCTGCATAAAAAAATATTGCGTTACCATAGCAACGAACAATAATTTATTAGAAGTGTCAGTGTGAAGTTTGACGTCAAAAAAGATAAATTAAAAGAAAAAATACGTCCACCGAAATTGTGAAAATCGAAATATTGGAGTATCGAGCCATCATCAAGTACCTGTATTTAAAAGGGTTAAGAGGTAAGCAAATTTACGAAGATATGCTTAATACCCTTGGTGATTAATGTCCTTCGTATGCGAACGTGAAAAATTGGACTGCAAGCTTCAAAAGAGGTAAATTTTCCATTGAAGATGATGACCGATCGGGAAGGCCAGTTTCTGTGTCAGTCTCCGAAAATATCGATGCAGTTCATGACATGATTTCAACAGACCGTTGAATTGGGCTAAAACCGATATCTGAAGCACTGAATATTTCATACGAACGCGTTCATCATATAGTTCACGTCAATTTGGACATGAGAAAAATTGCTGCAAAATGGATCCCCAAATATTTGAATGTTGACCAAAAGCGTGCAAGGGTAGTGGCATCGCGTTCGATCTGTGCTCGATTTGAAAACGATGTAGACTTCTTAAACCGAATTGTTACTATGGATGAGACTTGGGTACATTTCTACGATCCAGAACCAAAGCAACAATCGATGGAATGGCGACACTCCGGTTCTCCAAGACCTAAGAAGTTTCGTGTCCAAAAATCTGCTGGAAAAGTTCTTGCTTCAGTTTTTTGGAATTGCCATGGAGTAATCATGATTGATTTTTTGGATAAGGGTAGAACAATAACTTGAGATTACTATTCGACATTACTGACCACTCTACGGGAAAAAATTAAAGGGAAAAGACGCGGAAAGCTATCCAAAGGTTTTTTGTTTTTGCAGGACAACGTCCCTGCACACAAATCTCATGTTACCATGCAAAAAATTCGTGATTTAGGGTTTGAATTACTAGAACACGCCCCTTATTCACCAGATTTGGCTCCGTCCGACTATCATCTCTTTCCTCAACTGAAAAAAAGTTTGAAAGGTCGTAAATTTTCTACAACGAGGAGATAATAAAAGCTGTGGAGGTCTGGTTGGCAGAGCAAGAAGAAACATTTTTTTTGAAAGGTCTAGAGACGTTGCAGGTTCGCTGTAATAAATGTATCCAATTAAGAGGAGATTATATTGAGTAATAAAATATTTTGACATTGAAATTTTGTTTGGTTCTATAGTAGGCTAAGAATTTTTCAATATATCCTCGTACATATCAAGTTTGCAACAAATAGCATTAATAAAGTGTATTATATTCTATCACTTACCGTTTCTTGTGCAGTTGCAAACTTCATATCTTTAGCTTCATTCTCTTTTGGTACCGCTCCCGCCGCACTCATTATAAACGATTTGGAAGGTGTTAAAATCTTCACCACATTGGGATAAAGAGCTGCGCAGAGAACAGAAGTGAGAAGGCGAAGGTTATCGCCATTCCGATTGAACTGGAATAAAACTAGTTGAAACTTTTATGCCCTTTAAACTAGGTACTGTTTCTCACCTCAGATCCTGTAATTTCGTGAACATTATCGTAACCCAATTTTCTTCTTCCCCCGAGATTCACCGAAATGAATCCGATATCAACCAAAAGTTCTAGGAATTGATGCTTTATGTCTCCTATAGTAGTGAGAGTTTTCATAGAGAGATAATTCTCAGTTGCGAAATTTCTTGCTCCAATCCTGGTCTTTTTGTACACTTCTAAAAATTTCTGGAATAAAATTGATTCAGTAAAGAATGGAAATTAATTAACGGGTATATCTAACACTTTCTTATGTTTACTGAAATTCACAATTTAGTATTCATACAGTTGTGGTGGAACTCCAGCCAACCCTCTGTAGAATCATTTAATAATTTAATTATATGCAAGATAACGTCAAAACGTAGGGAAAATAATTAAAACAATGAAACCCACATGTTAAGGCAAAATACAGAAGGAGAAAATCTAACGTAAATGCTTGTATTCCAGATGCTCAAAAGATTTCAATTAATTAGTCACCAGAGAGCACGTGTGTCTATGGCAGCAAAACAAAACAATTACTGTCATAAGAATTTATCATAGAAATATATATTATATAGAATGCTAATACACATGTCAAAAGTGTTGTAAAAAGTTCATGCTACTCCGCAATGCGCATGCGCGTCATTAGTCATGAGTCGGTTTTAGTAAAATATTATGGTACTTGTGAAGATTAAAAAACGTTAATTCTGAATTTCGGAGAATAAGGTTGGAAACCTCATTGTACTTATACGTTGTTATTTGTATTTAGCCGATTTGAATACATATTTTCGATCGCAAATATTCAGCAAAGGCCATCAGAAAGTAGAGTGCGGTTATTATTATTATTATTTATCGCTCTGAAGCGACTGATTTTTGGTATCACATTCACTTTTCAGCGAATTTCAAGGAAGCACTGGATTGGAAAATAAATTGAGGGTACAAAAAACTATGAAAATTTATTTCAGCTAATATCATGAATAATTTCAACTCAAATTGGATTTATAAAATTGGATGCTTGGAAGCTCGAGGTTTTTTCTAGAACGATTCATGTCAAAATATGCAACTGCATTTAATTTAAATTATTTGAAGAAATAGATTAACATGCTATTTCTACGAGTATTTCTGGTTGTATTACCTTAGTGCAATTTCCACAATGGGGGTGCATGAAAAAGTGAGGACAGATGCATTTTCCTTACCATCAAAGAAAAGCACTTCCATATTGACATTAATTTTCTGAGGCGATTCTGTGTATGTTTAGTACTTTTTGTAGGAATCTAGAACCCATAATATAAGCGGTGTGGCAGGATGTTGTATCACTCGCCATGCATGCTTACGCAGACAAGTATTGGTACTGCACTAGATTTCAAACTATTCTATTGTCGTTTTCACATGAATCTTTATGAGGAAAATGTCTGCCACAAATTACAATTTTCTCACTCAAATGTTCTGCTGGGTTCTCTTCTTAAAAACAGTAAACAAAAATCACGCCTTTTTTGTCAAGCTAAAATAATATTTAAGCTATTTTATTATGGGTACATAAAAAATTTCTTTATCTACCGAAAAAGATTTATTTCAGGTATTTTTCCTTTACACAACACTAAACAGTTCATTTTTTATTTGTAGGGAGAAACGGCTTTATTAGAAATTGTCTTTAAAGGAACAAGATTATTGCAATAACCAACGACAACAAACACCACACAAAACGACAAGAGAAAATCTGAAATTCTAAAAACCGTCTCTGATCTCTGACAAGAGTGACAGATCTTAGTGACAAGTCTTCATATTGATAAAAAAGCACTGTTGCACGGTCATTATGATTACAGTAGCATAGGGTACATTGTTGTTTTAAAAAAGTTTCTTTCGCGCCTAAAATTCGGAGTAATCTATCTCTAAAAAGGTTCTGTGGAAACCACACAGTATAATTTAATATAATGATATACCTAGTTGCCTCATATCAAATGATGTTTTTTAGAAAAAGAAGTTGTTGATATATGTTTTGCTTTGACTTGTCATTAAAGTTCTTGAATCTACTAAGTATTTTAACTGCAAATATAAAGAATTCCCGACTGTTACATTGTTCCTTCGAGTCGAAACCATAGATTCACAAAATTATTGATAGAGGACTATCATATAAAATTCCACCACCAGGGCAATGAAACAGTTATCAATGATTTGCGACAACGGTTCTGGATCCTGAGACTTAGGAGTGCTGTGAGAAAATGCAAAAACGACTGTTTTTACTGTAAAAATCTTAGAGCAAAGCCAGAAGTACCGGAGATGGGACAATTACCGGAGTGCCAATTGAGAAGTTTTGTACGCCCATTCACCATAACAGGTATGGACTATTTTGGACCTGTTAATGTCACAATCGGTAGAAGACACGAGAAAAGGTACATTGTTCTATTCACTTGTACGAGTGTTAGAGCAATTCACTTAGAAATTGCCCATTCCCTGAATACCTATTCTGCAATTATGGCTATCAGACGGTTCATAGGAAGACAAATATGTCCAGAGGAGATACATTCTGACAATGGTACCAATCTCCGTTCAGCTGACACAGAGTTGAAGAAGGCACTGTTAGAACTAGAAACAGAGAAAATATCAGACTTCTTGATGACAAGGAAGATTAACTGGAAATTTATTCCACCAGCCTCGCTACACATGAGTGGAAGCTGGGAGAGACTCATCAAATGTGTTAAAAATGTTCTCATCGATGACCTTTGAGTTTTACAGGTATGATTCGAAGTAATACTTCGGTTTTAAAAAGTCCTAAATGCGCTGTCAAATTTCTCTCTTCCAAATGACATGTGTTTTATTGCCTCATAACAAAAAACTATGAATTGGAACACCAAATTATTTTCAAACTTGGCAACGATCTACCCAAACTACACTGATGACGAGCATGCGCACATCGTAAACGGGTCGCATACGCGGCATGCTTTTCAACGTGAAAATTGGCGGGATTAGCATTCTAGAGTTAGTATATAATAAATATTTCTATGGAATTTATAGACTATAAAAGTCGTAAGGATATATTTATAGGTGTATTAAATATAATTATAACGCGCGCTTCTTGACACTGCCCGGTAACGAAACTCGGTTTGAGCTCATTAAAACCGACTTGTGAGCGATTAAAATCATGAAATATAGGATAAAAAGACGATTAGAGTGTTATTAATAGCCGTAATTAATGTCGCTATTGTCAAGTTTATTGCCCATCAGTCAGTTCAAAAACAACAGTCAGAATCAACAGTTCGCGATGTCCAGTTTCGTATGTCCTAAAACCAAAAAAACCGACAATAAGAAATGACAGCGTTTCTTCTAAATAAAAGAAACAGTGTGCTGGTCGTTAAGGAACAGATTCAATAGTGCCAAAGATTCGTTGGAAAGTCTACGACGAATCAGCAATTGTAGTCGAATCTACTAGTTTTTCGAGCCAGCAAATACACCATTTTTATCAAGACGCGAAAGTACGTTCAAAAGTTATGATGATAGTTTTCGAAAGTACAACGCAAGTTTCGAAATGAAACAGACGTATGTTGCCGAACTGCAAATCAAATTAAGTTCAGTTGTACCGTTTCTCTCCCTTCGTAAAAAGAGCCGGTCCTCGAAAACCAATGTGTTTCTTCATTTTTCAACAAGTTTCAAAAATTATCCTTGCCACACGTCGGCATTAACAGCTGAAAGAGGGCATTACCCTCAAGATGCTCTTCTTATGTAAGTGATACCCTATAATAATAATAATAATAATAATAATAATAATAACACCCTTTCAATTCAGTTGACATTCTGTTCTCCCGTAGAAATTTTTAATGTTATATTACCTTTGTGTTGGATAATTTTTTTGTCACGTTGTTTTACTGTTTTAAAAATCAATTATGAATGCGTTCTTGAACACCTTTAATAACTGTAACTGAAGATTATTTTCTATTAGTAAAGAGAAACAGAATTTAGCCCACAAGATTTTTTTAATATCACTATGATGTACTGGGTTGTGCGAAACGAATTTTCAGTTAAACAGTCTACGATTTATTTTTAGAGTCAAAGAAAATCACTTGATTATTGTTCATCAATTATATACATATAATTTTTGAGTCTCGCATATTATTTCAAAAATGTATAAATTAATACAGAGTGTTGCGAATCATAATCTGTTGCAGCTCTTTTTTCTTCTTATACCAGACGAATTTTATTATGGCTTACTGGGGTCAACAATCGTATATGTCCATTTTTTAGATCGAATAAAATTAAGATTAAGTTTAGAGTTTCTTTTACTGTCCAATTACCAAGCATTATATACACGTTTCGTGAGTACCTTTCAATTTATTAAATCATTACTCAGTCGCTCGAGTATTGATTTCTGATACTATGTCGCATCAGAAGTATCTTGGTCCCCACATCAGATCAGTCTCTTCAGAGAACATATATGTTGTATAAGTTCTCTGGTCTCTTGGCGAAATAAAGGTGCGCTGTTTCGTCTAAGTATAGTTACGTATGTAGTGCTCTATAGGGTGTAACACAGTGTCCGCCAAAATCTTGAAACCAAATGGGAAACTTTTTTATTAATAGTTTCTCAGAAAATTGTATTCTACATAAAAGTTGGCGCAATCAGTAGACTAAATACGCGCATATCGGTTATTATCAGTGGCTGGCAATAAGCGGGAATCGGCAGATATTCCAAATTCACTATGGAGGAAAATGACATTACTATGCAAAATATCAAAAAATGTTATTAAAAAAAGTTGATTGCAATGGACTCTTATTCCTGGTTATCAAGTTTAGTCTACCAATTACAAATTTTGATTTTTTTAAGGACCCTGGCTTTATTTCGTTACTGTTATTTTACTCATATTAAAGATTTTGTTTGATGCGCTTGCTTTTGCAATTTCTTAGACAGATGACTTATGCTAATTCAGTAATTTACTACTCACAAATTATTGTCGATAATTTGCAGACATTGGAAATTAAAAATCCCTGAAAAAAAGATATAGACTACCTACATATACACATCATACGACAAGCAATGGGTCTTAGGCCTCTTAGGCTAGTATAGGCAAGTTATTTTTTACCTTATAGGCTACTAATGTAGTGATATGATCACTGAATCCAGATGCAAATGACTGTTTCTTCTTATTGGCTTCATCCCTCTTTCCAAATGGCGATACAAAAGGGGATTTGGAGCTGAGACATGCTGCCATTGTGAGAGCGGCGTCTACACAGCCAAATATGGCCCCATAGAGTATCAGTTTTCCTGAAATATAAGGGAAGATATAACAGTGAGAAAGTACGGTCATCTTGCAAATTTATCTATTCAATCAAAAACTTGAATCCAACTCGAATTTTTCAAAGCTTTATTAATCGAATTTGAGTAGATATTGAAAAAACTTGTACTCAATGAAGTTGTACATACCTATCCTTACATCAACAGGCAGCGCTGCTAAGTGGTGTCCTAAGGCAGTTAAGCTGGCTTCTTTGTCTAATGCCCCAACATTTTTTAGCCTCTTTATGGCAGTTACTATATTTTCTATGGATGGTGGTTCAATGAATGATCCTGAAACAATAATACTTGCCTTAAACGAAGTCAAGGAGTTAAAGTTCCGAGCCTGATAAAAAAATATAGCAACCAAAAGAAATATTATTTTGGAATTGTCAGGGATATGCGAATTTAGAGGAAACTGCGAATCAATTTACTGACTTTGATGTACAGGGTGTCCCAAATTCGAGCCTCATCATTGGGATCTCGGAAACCAGAAGAGATACGAGGTAGGTTAAATGGAGGCAAAGTTGCGCAATTTGGTGCTCATTGTAACGCCGCTTTCATATTTGAAAAATTCCGAATAGGTACTTCCGAAGATTTTTGGAAAAAACCGATTAGTCGCGATTTCATTTTTATTTTTTTGTGACTATTTGAATAGATATAACAAAACAAATTTCACATTCTCATTGCTACTTTTTCTGTTTTACAAGATGGTGTTATCAGATTTTCAAACAGACGTTTCGTATTTGAGCTGCCATCATCAACTTTGTCTTTTTAAATACGGCCCTGGATTTTTTATTATGGATTTTAAAATCCCAAAACGAATGATGTATCGCACTTATTCGAAAAGTTTATATTAATAGCATTTTCCATAAGAACTCATGTGTTAGAGAGAGACAGAGAATAGATTTTTGAAGATCTTAGCATGACATCGTTAAAATAATTTTTTCGAAAAAGAACGATACATCATTGCTTTAAGGACCTCAGAAGCTCCTAAAAATTGATATAAAACAATGTGTGATGTTCAAAAATAGGCATGATATTTTAATTATTCCAAAAAAAGTCAAACAAAAACTATAAAATTGAATTCCCAATGAAAGTTAAAGCAAATATTCAAATTGTAATCCACCTGCTTGAATGCATTTTCGTGTCAGTCTGTGAAGTTTATGGCACGCTGAATGGTCCTTGCAGGGATAGCCCTGATCTCCTTTATTAGGTCTTGTCGTAATACTTCAAGATTTTGTGGCGTGTTTTGACAAAGACGGTTTTCGAGAAATCCCCAAAAAAAGTAGTCTAGAGGGTTTAGGTCGGGGCTTCTAGCTGGCCAACGTACGGGACCTTGGTTTCCAATCCATTTATTAGGGAATAATTCATTTAATAAATTTTTAACACATCTCCCATTATGAGGTGGTGCACCGTCTTGTTGCCACCATAGTTGACGTAATACACCCAAAGGTTCTTCCATTAAGGAATCCAATATATTGGTCCTAATTAATTCTGCATATCTATCGGAATTTAATTTTCCTTGAATAAAAAACGGGCCGATAATTTCATTGTGCCACATACCGACCCATACGTTAAATGATTGTCGTCCCTGAGGTCTTACTTCTTGATTTTGCCTTGGGTTTTCTATTGACCAATAGTGTTCGTTATGTCTGTTAAATAGTCCATCTGTTGAAAAACTGCATTCATCTGTCAATATAGTTTTATTAAGGAAGTCATCATTTTCATTAATTTTATTTTGCAACCAGTTACAAAATTCTAATGGTCTCTCAGCATCGCCAGGTCTAGTGTTTGACTAATATGGATTTTGTAAGGTTTATATCCACGCCTATTTAAAGTTCTTCAAACTCTCATTCGCGGTAATCCTACTTCTTCTGAGAAAACTGTAACTGAAGCTCGAGGATTATTATTGGCTTTAAAAAATAATTTAAAATTATTCATTTTACTTTCTACTTTGTAACAGTTTTCAAACTTACAGTGTTCAAAATAATTTGTTCCTCTTCTGGATCGATTCGTGTTCCATATTCAACCTTGGCTTAACAAAACTTCCGTACTAAGCTAATTTATTATCAATATTAGCAAAATAACTATAATGCGGCTGCCGTCTTTCTGGATATTCCAACAAATAGCGTTCACAAGCCGTTTTTCAATTTCGATTCGAAATATAATAAATCCTTATCATGTCTCGTTTTTCTTCGTTAGAAAAAGTCATTTTCGTTTAATAATGGTGGATTTATAAACTCAACTAAACTAAGCATTAATTTAACAACTTAGAATTAAGAAAGATGAATACACGGAAACCCTATCAGTGATTTATATACTTTCAACTGTCAATTAAGTTAAGAATTAGCAACTAAGAAGATGGTTATCTTTTATCTTTTCAACTAAGAATGAATTATGTTAGTTGAAAATGGAAGCAGGCATGCGCAAAATCGGCGAATTAATGTTTAAATATAAATTTGTTTATATTTTGCAGTGATTTGTTTACATAATTTCTTGCAACAACAAAACAATGGATCATGAAGAAATTATTAATTTGTTAAGTAATTTGTTTTTACGAAACTCCCAGGTTTTCGGAGAAAACCCCTCAAAAGCAGAGCTTGTGCGAGCAAGGGAGATCCATGACCATGATGGCTTTTCTTATAGCTGTAACCATCTTCCCCACATGACATAATTCTTAATTTCTTAGTTGACGTTTATAAACACCTTCTTAGTTGCTAATTGTTCATTCCTAATTGATAATTTTAAATTCTTAGTTTAGTTGAGTTTATAAATCCACCTTAAGCGTTAACAATTAGTGAACGAACAGTGAACTGTCAAAATATTGGATAATTTAAAACATTAACAAATGAACTAAGATAGCCAGAATGCACGATGCACAGTCACTTTGATAACATGCAATTATTTTTGTAAATATAGCCTAGGGCCTAGAGTTTGAGGGATGACACTTCAATTATATTATTTATTAACCACCCACTTTTATGTTAGTTTTTGAGTTTTATACAGTGCGTTATTGCAAAAAAAGTTTGTTTTAACTCTATTAAACATCTAATTTTTGTCTCTCTCTAACTCATGAGTTCTTATGAAAAATGCTATTAATATAAACTTTTAGAATAAGTGCGATACATCATTTGTTTTGGGACATTAGAAACTTTTAAAATCTATAATAAAAAACCCAGGGCCGTATTTAAAAAAAAAGTTGATGATGGCAGCTCAAATACGAAACGTCTGTTTGAAAATCTGATAACACCATCTTGTAGAACAGAAAAAGTAGCAATGAGAATGTGAAATTTGTTTTGTTATATCTATTCAAATAGAGTCACAAAAAAATAAAAATGAAATCGCGAATAATCGGTTTTTTCCAAAAATCTTCGGAAGTATCCGGAATTTTTCAAATATGAAAGCGATGTTTCAATGAGCACCAATTTGTGCAACTTTGCCTCCATTTAACCTATCTCGTATCTCTACTGGTTTCCGAGATCCCAATGATGAGGCTCGAATTTGGGACACCCTGTACTTTGCCTGAGTAAAACACGGTTGGAAGAGAAGTCATTCAATCGTGCTAGTGGAGGCCTATATGCATTTTTTACCAAAACTGTTTTGCTTCAACAATACTGCTAGATGTCTCCCCTGGCGGATATTCGCTTTACTGACACATTGTGATCTCAAATACATAATATGTAATGTATATTCCAAACCTAGCCTCGAAATAGCTACCTTGTTAGACATGTTTCAAGTATCATTAACTAATATTATTGAAGAATATCTTGACGGAGGGACTTCAACTGCCGTGTAGCTAAATTTGGCAGAACAGTTGAGTTACTTGAAAATGTTAATTTATATGAACATAGACAAAGCTATGATAAAGTCTTGAACGCAAGAGGGCGTACTATTCTCGAATTCCTGTATTCCAATTCATTCAGTTTACTGAATGGCAGCAGTTCTTTGGATAGGCCAGCCAAATTTAGCCACGTGAATACTCTGGGATACAGCACTATTTAGCTTGGATACACATCACTTTGCCTGGCGTTCATGAATAGAATAGAATTTTATTCGTGCAGTACATACATCAATAAATGTTTGCATACGTCAATAATAATAAATAAATAAATTGAAACAGATAAAAACATAATACAGACATAATGAAAGTAGTCAGTAAACAACTAAAGGAGAACGACATAGCGAAATTCAGAAATACAATAATTCAAAAGAAAATAAAAAATATATACATCAGACAGGCGACGGATTACGTAATGAGTCGAAATAATTAAAATATTCCTCAAATGTGTAAAAGGCATTTTGTAAAAGAACATTCTTAATTTTTACTTTAAAAGTGTTTATTCTCGTTTCAGGAGTCTCAAACTCATTAGTTAAAGCATTGTTTAAATAGAACATAGTTAGTCAATGCCTGTGGAAAAGGTATTGGACACAAACGCGAGTGTCATCTAGCGTGATTAGTTACAAACATGAATATTTGACGTCATTTTAATGCAGGTTTCTTCAAAAAACCCTGATTTTAATGCTTTTCCATTGTTTCAATCAAGTTACGACATGACTCGGAGGCCAGATCACTGAAGTTACGACTTGTATGCGAGCTCACTATCGCCATCTACATGTCGCATCCATTTTGATCCAATTATAATCCCATAAGGTTGACTAACTATCTTCTATATAAACAATGGTTAAAGCGTTATAAAATTTTAATGATTGATATAGATATGAGTTCTGTGATTTACTTAATCTATATTTGGGTAGCCTTAAACTTGTTTTGACCCTAGTATCATGGCAGTGTATGTCCTCCGGCTTAGTCACTTTATTTTCACCTTTAATTTTTTTTACATAACACAAACATTCATATATGTAGCAAGATCGAAGAGTCGATATACCAAGACCTTTGAAGAAAGGTTTGCAATGGTCGTCATATTTAGCCTGTGCCATAGTTCTGATGACTTTTTTTTTGGAATTTAAATATCATCTCTAGATGACATGATGAACCCCATACAATCAGTCCATATGTCATTATGCTATGAAAAATGGCGAAAAAAGCTACTCTTAAACAATATGTTGTTGTGTTGCTAAGTTGTCTGATCATGTATATGCACGTGGACAGGCGCTTTGATAACTTGTGAATATGTGGTAAGGAATTTAGAGATGAATCCAAATACACCCCGAGAAGCTTAATTGGTTCGTTATTTAGTTTTTTATTTTTTGTTGAAAAATCTAAAGTTTTGGTTTTATCATCATTTAGAGTAAGATAATTGCTTCTAGACCAGTTTGTTATAAAACTTTCAGATTCATTAGCATTCGAGAGTAGATTGTAAGACGTGGTGTCAGTTAATAAAAAATTGGCATCATCAGCATACATTATCGGACACGCATTCTTTAGATTAAAAGGCATATTTTTAATATATATATATATATATATATATATATATATATATATATATATATATATATATATATATATTCGTTTTCTCGAAAACCATCGCCCCAGTACGTTCAAGAACTTCTCGTTTTATCAGAGAAGCCATCGAAATCGAAAAACGGCCTGATTGCCTGAACATTAAAGATGATAGCCGTAAATTGAACCCCATTTGGAAGCCCCTTCTTCCAACCGTAATTACCAGGCCACGTGAAACTTATCCGCAATCAATTATTATCCCATTAACTCCAACTACACAGCAGGCACCAGCAGACAAGACAAACGAGAAAACCCGTAAGACCCGCCCACCTCCAGATAGCCAACCACCTATAAATACTACAGTGCAACCAACATCGGATCGTCTTTTGAGATCAAGGAGTAGGCAGGTTGAGACCTTGATATCTCTCAAGACCACGACTCGAGGAGTAGGCAGATAGAGGCCTCGCAGTCACACTCTTGAAACGTCGAGTTATAAACTCTCAACGCGGTTCAACCCATGAACTTAGTAATGTACATATTTCTGACCGCGGAAACCTTTCCGAACATATATATATATATATATATATATATATATATATATATATATATATATATATATATATATATATATATATATAAATAATAAATAATAGAAAACCCAGGACTGAACCCTAAGGTACCCCATAATTGACTTTTGCAGGTTTTGATATATCTCCGTTAAATTTAACACGTTGCTGGCGGCCTGCAAGGTAAGATGTAAATAGATTTAGGGCTTTTCCTCGGATCCCATAATATTCTAATTTTTGTAATAATACTCCATGGTCCACTGTGTCAAACGCTTTAGACATGTCATAAAATTTTGCACAGCACCATTTACGCTCTTCGAAAGCTTCTATAATATTTTAATATATTTTGCAGATTGCAGAACTCCTCTGTCTGTACCCAAATTGAGCTTTATTTATTAGATTATTTTTTTTTCAAAATATTCTAACAATCTATTTTTTAGGACAATTTCAAATATTTTTGAGATAACTGGTATGGTAGAAATAGGCCTATAACTTTCTGTATTTTTATACTCACCTTTCTTGTGTATAGGAGTAACTAGGGCTATTTTAAATAATTGAGGATAAACCCCTCTCTCGATACATATGTTTATTAAATGTGCGATAGGCTTAGCAAATGAATCACTGACGAGTTTTAAAACCTCACTGTTAAGATTGTAATTATCTTTGGATTTCTTATTTTTCAATTGTGATATTATAGTTTCAATTTCTATGTCGCAAACTGGAAATAAGAAAAATGATTTATTTGCATTAGGTACATGGTTCAAAAATGTTAAAAACTGTGTATTATCGACATTACCAAAGTTAGTCATTAAATTGTCTATAACATCAGAGAAGTATTCAGAGAAATCATGAAACCCTACTTGCCCTCCACAAAAAACAAGGGAAGTATTGACATGGGATGATAACCTCTCTAGCGAGTATAAAGTATCTATGCGTCAGTCAGGAAGAGTTGTGTTCAACCGAATATTCAGGAATCTTCTGATAATTTCTTTCTCAGAAACCGCTCATACACTGAATCTCTCCCGGCAGGTGACTACCCCAAAACAACCAGTTACCATGGTTCGATACTGACTGTGGGCGTCTGAAAAAGCAAGTAAGCAAAGATTTCAATGTATGCAAAAAAAACAACTTCAAATCCTATTATAAAAATCAATTTCTGGAATAAAAAAAAACTCGAGTTGAAGCAACTTCACTATGAAAGGGAGATTCTAATAGCTCTGTCAAACACAAGAGATTCAATACCATTTTGGCAAACCAACAAACTATTTCGTAGTTCCTCCTCGCGTACAAACCTGCCTGTAAATGTATGGGAGAATTTTTATTGCAACACTTATCTCCCGAGAGTAATCGACAACATCTCATATTTTGGTGCACGTGACCTAACTCTTGATTGCCCTATATCACTAAACGAAATCTTCTTGAATAATCTCCGGGCACTGATAAAATCTCACACGAATTCTTAAAAAATATTCCCCAAGATTGGGTTCTCTTTTTAAAAAGTCTATTTAACAGAATATTAGATACTCACATTATTCCTGCCAGTTGGAGTGAAATGACTAACAATGCTACACAAAAAAGGATCCACGGAAAATCCTCTCAACTCCAGAGGAATGGCACTCTAAAGTGTCATGCGAAAGTTTTTACAAAAATTTTACATAATCGCATCACACTTTGGGTGGATAATAATTGTCAGGTTTCCGGAGGCTGAATAGATAACGTCTTTACGCTGAGCAGCGTCATTTAACTCCAACTAAGACTAAAAAACGTAAGTTAGTCGCTAGTTTAAAAGCGGGCATTCGATTCTGTGTATCACTCATTACTTTGGCATAAACTGTTTGCATATGGTATCAGCCCCAACATTTTGAACATTCTTAAAAATATGTATGATTTATCAACTAGGTATTAAAATTAAAGCGAGGGAAGGTTACACAAAAGCATTCGAGGTTACCTCTGAATTCCTATAGGGGGAGTCACTCAGTTCCTTGCTTTTTGCAATTTTCATCTTCGACATTCAGAAGTTTTTTCGTAGTAGAGGTACCAAAGGCCTGAATATCGTTAACACGACGGACTTACTGTTGTTGCTATTTGCTGACGATTTGGTCATTCTTGCCAAATATGAAATAGATTTGCAAAAAAAAATTAAGATCCTTGATGAATACACAGCTGTTAAACTACTTATAATTAGTAGCAATCAATCCAAAGTTATATGTAATAAATTTAGTCTGAATGGCAACCCCCTGAAAACAGTGAATAATTATGTTTACGTTGGTGTACAGTTTGTTGCATCTTCTCTCTTCCGAGAGATGGCACTCGTTACTGCTGACAAATCAAAAACCCATCGGCGCTATACTCCCATCATTATCCATAACAAAAATGGACCTCTGGCGAACTATAATAAAATTATTCGTAGCCATGGTTCTTAGCGTCATGCCTGTCTGCCAGTCTGGAGCTTCAGAAATGTTGATATCTTAGAGAGGGAGCAACTCATGTTTCTCAAACGCCTCCTACTTCTCCCAAATAATACGCCAGATTAAATAGTTAGATTAAAAACCGGGCGCGTGATAATAGCTTTTAATAGTTTCAAAGCAACATTGAATTGGCTAATCTAAATGTTCAGCACGAATGACTCCAGACTACCAAAGATATGTTTTTTGCGACAAATGGAGTTATATAGAAGCGATGTCAGATATAATTGGACTAAACAAGTGTCTCAAATTTTTGAATCGATCAACCTCTCTGCACCTTTGAAGAACGTCAACGGGGCTTATCCTAAGCGCAACAAAAACAAGCCATTAGCAAAATTCTTTGATAAACTCTCACTTTATGTTCTTCCACACTCGCTTTACTTTCAACAAACATCCAAACAGTTATCTTCTTAAAATGCCAATTCGAATAACAAGAACTATTATTGCCCAGCTAAGGATGTGCAGTAATTATGTAATAAAATCCATGCTGAATGATTGCACTTATAGTATCGACCCACAAGCTTATACTGCCTGCAACCAAAATAAATGCGAATCGATTCAACACATCCTATTCGATTGCACTATATATGAAGCCTGCAAATTTTAATTACCTTCTAGATCTGAATTCCTTGCTAAGGGCTCTCGATAATATTACGCCTTCCTTTGCAAAAACTACTGCAAGCTATGTATGGAACATCCCAAGGAGACTAAAACTTAACAAGGAGAGTTTAATCCCCATAAGACAATGGGGACACTAGTAGAAAAAGATGAAAGAACATTTTTGACGAAATGTGATGTAGTTGGACGTGTCATGGCCGCCGTTCTCTATAGACAGTGACGGACTAGCTCTTGGTATATGAGAGTTAATGCTGACAGTTTTGTTGCTTGGTTCGAGTTCGACTCTGTACTCATGTCCAAGTACGTCACTATGACGCGTTGATGCTACAAGATTCTGATTGGCTAGAGCTTATCAAACCCTCCTTGTTAGTTTAGTCTCTTTGGGAACATCAAGAAATTGCGAGCTTTTATTTTGAATGAATAATCTCATAGGAGATAAAAAAATCAGGATATTTTTCCTGAAACTTTCTGTTTTTCATGATAATTTTTTTTGTCACTTGATTTTTTCATTTCTAGTCTATAATTATCTCTAGAACATAATTATTTATTGTAATCAACCAATTGATATAAAATACGAACTACTTGTTGTAAAACTGTGATGTTTTGAAACAATAAAATCTTAATAATAATAGTGCTTGCCGTAATACAAGTTAAACTAATTTTGTAAAATTTAATAGTTAAAAAGTTTAGAAGCAGAGATGTAACAGATGGAATATTTGATATCATAGAAAGAAATGTAACAGATGGAATATTTGAGTTTATAGAAAGAAATATGGTTGACGAAGAGTACTTAGAAAAAAATGTATGGAAGCAATTATTATGTCCGTAGAAATAAATTCTCTGTGAAATAAAACTATATAAACTAAATGATGTATTACCCAACACATCAGCAACTTCTCTATTTTCGAAGTTGGGCAATATTTTGATGTTCAGTATCAGCTGTTCCAAAGGAATCCGGTTGATTTCGGGCACCGGTTGCTGCAGCATGTGATTCCTGAACCTGTGATTCGTGTACAGATGAACGCAGACGCCGCTCATCACTCTACCCGCGCGTCCCTTTCTCTGGAGAGCGTTCGCCCTAGTTACCCACACGGTCTCCAGACTCTCCATGTTCCTGTTCGGGTCGAAATGTTTCTCTTTCATCTTGCCGGAGTCGATTACAAAGACGCAATCGTCGATAGTGATGGAAGTTTCGGCAAGATTGGTGGATAGTACGATTTTTCTTTGGCCAGGTTTGGGCTTTCTGAAATAAGCGAAAAAAAAAAATTATTTGTTTGTAGGGGACTAACCTAATTTAGAGAAAAATTATGTCACAACATAAATAATATCATCTCAGTATTCGAAAAATAGAGGAGAGGGTATTTGCAAGTATTGATGTGTTTAGCTATAGATTCAATATATAATGGTATGAATAAACAAGAACATTTCCTCACGGAGTAGAACTTGTAGTAAGGTGACAAATTCAAATGAATACATATACAGTTTGTCTCACTAAGTTGGAACCATATGGAAAACTTTTTATTATTCATTTTAGGAAAAAACTTATTCTTCATAAAAAGTTCTGCATGTTCTAAAATCTAAAATACAATCATCAGATATCAAATGTTTTCAGTCGTATACGCGGTGTGACAAAAAATATGAATTTTACTCAAGAGTAAAGTATTTGAAAATATCGAAAATGCTTATAGAAAAAAGTTGTTCAGAATTGAAAATTTCGTTCAAATATGCAAAGTGATGGGAGAACCAGTAGACAGTAGACCTTAATTTAGAACAGTTAACCCACAAATTGGTAGTTTTGATGGCATTATTGACAGCACACCGTGTACAAACTCTGTCCATGATAGAGATATCAAACATTAAAATCAATGATAATGGCATACAGATTAAGGTGCCAGGACGAATAAAGACTTCGGGGAAAAATAAATTCCAACCATTTTTCCAAATTTCATTTTTTAAAAAAGACACCAGGATCTGTTTAGCGAATACCTTATTGCTTTATTTGAAGAAAACAGAACCATTGAGAAATCAACGAACAACAAGACTGTTCATTAGCTTGAAACCACTTTATAGGTCAGTGTCATCCCAAATTATTAGTAGATGGGTAAAATCAGTCTTGGACAAGAGCGGGGTGGATACTAAAATATTCACCGCTCATAGTACTCGCCATGCGGCTACTTTAGCAGCTGCTAGATTAGATGTAAGCATCGATATTATTAGGAAAACAGCAGGGTGGACCGCGACTTCCGAGGTTTTCGCAAAATTCTATAACAGACCCCTTGTCTCAGAAACTTCTTTTGCTGAAATGTTATTGAATGGTTGTCAGTGAATTGTAACATTGTAACATAATTTTGTATTGGTATTTGTTCATGTTATAAATAATATGAAATATCTCAATAAACAATGACTTGATGTTGTTGCTGCTTCTTTAAACATCTACATATGTGTAACTCTTCGGACGAGATATGAAATATAATTATTAGATTAAACGAACTTCTTAAAGTGAAGTTCTATCATAATTATATGGAATATCTCGTCCGAAGAGTGTTCCCAACCCTGATCAAGTGATCGATTACATTTCATGATTTGAGTTTCCCACCCTCTAGGCCTCTAGTGAACAGCAGCAACTTGGCTTTGAAAGCAATGACGAAACGGTGTTGCCAACTAGAGGAATGCCAGTAGAGGGGCTGCGTTCAGAAACGCTTTATCTTTGAAAGTTGTGGTAATTGTTAGACAAAGACGAACATACTACGTCCATTGACATTGAAAAATTGGGTTATGTTACTTTTTACTTTTTTTATTTTGAATGAACAATTATCTCTTTTGATTATGTAACACATGATCACCTTTCCGTTTCTCAATGTTTTCTAACAATTTTGCAATTTAAACACATAATGAATGCATTTGCATATATTGTGCAAATACGAAAATACATACAAATGTTTTTTTTTCATGTAAGTGGATGCAATTGCATGTTTAAACGTAATTTTTAGTTCTGAACAACTTTTTTCTATAAGAATTTTCGATATTTTCAAATATAGAGGTACTTTACACTTGAGTAAAATTCATATTTTTTGTCACACCGCGTATACTACTGAAAAAAATTGATATCTGATGATTGTTTTTCAGATTTTAGAACATGCAGAACTTTTTATGAAGAATAACTTTTTTCCTAAAATGAATAATAAAAAAGTTTTCCATATGGTTCCAACTTAGTGAGACAAACTGTATATAATATACATATACATGAATACAAAAACATTAAAATGAACAATTTTTCAAAATGAAATTATTGAAATGAAACTATTCATTGAGTTTAATTTTATACATTTATTATGTTTTGAAAAAAATTAAGATCTTTTTAAATATCCAATCCTTTACTTTGATTTTGTTTCAATAAGAAGATTTGTTTTTATTTCTTCTGGAACTATATCAAAAACTTTTCTTATATTTGTATAATTTCTAGTTGATTTATTTTTATTGAGTTTATTTTTTAAATAAGGATGGATTTAGCGAGGGGCAATATATGAAAATATAAGTAGAAAAGTTATTGGGTATAACCCTCAAAATGTTCTGCAACCGTAGACACGTGTTTCGAGCTTAAGCTCTCATCAGTACGGTAAAATCAAGTGCGAAGAAACTTCCTTTGTTTCTATTTTTACATCCAAGTGTTGTACATCTTCGCACTTGATTTTACCGTACTGATGAGAGCTTAAGCTCGAAACACGTGTCTACGGTTGCAGAACATTTTGAGGATTATACCCAATAACTTTTCTACTTATTTTTTAAAGTTATATTACTTTTATATCTTGTGTCATATGAATGATTACCGAAGTTAATAAATTTTTTGCTTTTGAAAATTGAACAATATCAAATTTTCCAGTTTTTTTACAAAGAATACCAGAAGGAAACATTTGTCTTTGTATCACTTTTACCCTACCCCATCCGAGAATACCATAGGTCAACTGACACTGTATTAATGAAAAACATAACATCTCAAGATGTTTTAGTGCAAGAAATTGTTTCAAAAATTTGAATTTGGGTATAAGACATCTCAATTTTTTAACAAGGAAATAAATTTGATGGTTACAAATAAATATCTGTCAAATTTGATTCCTAGATATTTTATAGATTCAGTTTCATAAATTTTGAAGTTAGTGTCAATTTCAGTTAAGGCGGTTCAACAAGTTAAATGACTGAGGGTTTAGATATTACTTTTGAGTAACCAAAAGCTACAAGTGGTATTTTCTAACTTGAGATAAAAATAAATGTTTAATATGGTTGTGACATAAGCCGAGAGTGTGGCAAGGGAGAAAATTTGCCATAACAACAATTTAAAAAAATTCGAAAATAGTTAAATAGATTTCCTCGATAGCAATGTGGTTTCGAATAATGGACGTTCACCAGGTAGATCTGGATTAAAATGTTGAGAGATGTCAAGTCTGGTTGCAATTTTGAGTAAATTGAATTATAACCGAATATATAGGAATTGTACCAGCGTTGAGTACGGTGGAAAACTCAAAACGGCGTGGGTGCCTCTTGTCAAGAGCTCTCTTGCCGGTTCTTCTTTCTTCATTCTTCTATGGCCTTTGGAGTTTGAATTTGAACAAATAGTCACTACCGACACAATGTTTGATACTAGGTAAGGCAATATTACCAAAAAATAGAAACTGAGTGTTTCTTTGGAAAATGCGAAAAATTTACCGAAAATCGAGTCTAACATTTACGACAATTTTTACTGAACTGACTGATGGCACTGATTTATTTTAAACTGATACTAGATATAGGATTGATTCAATATATACCGAGGTGAGTCATAAAGTTGCTAATTGAATATAAAAGTATATTTCATGAATTCTGAACACCAATCGGAAAGACTCCAATGCCAACAAGAGGCACAGAACAAAAAGGAAGAGTAAAAGGGCATACGAGATTATCCATAAATTATAAACAAAAAGGAATTATGAGGTAACAACTGAAATATATTTAGGAGCAATCTGAACAATTTATTTTCCAGATAAACCAAAGTTTATTTTCACAGAATATTAATTTCTAGTATATTTTATTCTTTCTATAGAGATAATATTAGTTCTTGTCCAAGCTACAACTGACACAAAATTCACAATGTCCACTATTCAGAAAGATCAATTATTATTACTTTGCTTACTTGAAAATAGCTGCCTGTTCCTCACTTGTCAAAGAAGAGTGTAAAGGAAGCAATAGAAATTTTCCAGCTCTCGATCCAAAGTCTGGATGTACATTCAGCTGATCATACAATGTTGTTATTTCTGCGATACCCGGTAGAAATACTAAAATGGTACCAATTCTTGGATACATATGGTCCCCATGCACTATCCAATATAACACATGTTCTATCAAATCATAGTTTATCTTCTCGAAGTCCATTAGGAATATGTTTTTGCTGGTTTTTGTGCTATAACCTAAAATGTGGGACCATGTCAACATCGTACAAGTTAGTCAAAATAATTTAAAAAACTGATGCAAAAAAAATCATCAATTGCTTTGGGTAATAAACATAATTATTGTACAAAGCCCATAGTTTAAAGAAATACTATTCACTAAAATCAAAGTGGCAATCCAGTTTGAAGTATTAAGAAAGAGGGCAAAAATAAACTAGTAAGCCATATATTTAATAATAAACATTTATTCAAATAGGTAATCGAATATACAAACGGCCGTGTTGTAACATTAAGTCATAACCAAATATGCTTTCTTGTCAAAACTTATAGACAACTTATAGATAACTTAATGATAATATATTGAAATCAATATGAGGAAGAAATATAATATAAAAAAAATTAAGGTCAAGCTTTTTCAAATGCTTCATAATGATAATTTTTTTTCTTAAATACATTCATAAACACGTATAGAATTCGTCAGAAACTAGTTGATTATTGTTGATTGCATAAAGAAATCACGTATTTTAATGTCAGTTTAGAGTATGCCAAGCATATATACCAAACGATATTTCATCGAATAAAAATCAGACGGAAACCGGTCGGCATACGTGTCGCGTTGGTCCGAAGAGTCACCATATGCCCTCAAATGTGTTGAGAAATAGGGCATTGTTGAATGTATACGTGTTTATGCATGTCTTTGAGAAAATAAAGTATAACAAATATTATTATTATTAAGTTCCTCGGGATAGCGCTAATTTAGCTTGTTCGTTGATCATTATATTGATAACTACCAAAACCCTGAAGGACATACGTTATTTAATCATTACGCATTTTGGCAGCGGGCTGACGGGCTAACAAGTTGAAAATTATTTCTTCATATATAAGACGTAGTTTACTCTGAGAGTAACCGATTCAAAAGCTTGCCGCGCAAAGTTTTCAGTTTGAATATGAAAGCGACAAACTTTTTAATTTGATAATAACAGAATAACCTCACATACATGTGCAGAAATGATTTTTTAGTGCATTGGCGTACTGTATTTTTTGCCTAATTTTGTTTTAAATTCTTCAGTTCTCCAAGCAAAATGTATAGGAGCCGTTATCTTGGATTTATGAATGGTGACAATGTAATCATAATATCTGACCTCAAAAACCCTCACATACCAATTTTCAATAGACTCGGACCATAATCACAAAACTCGTCCGCCATCTTGATATTATGAATTTTGACTAAAAAATGATCATCTTCGACACCAAAAATTCCCACATAGCAATTTTGAATAGAATCTCAACACAATCACAAAACTCGTCCGTCATCTTGGAGCCGCCATTTTGAATTTATGAATTTTGACAAAAAAAAATCACAATCTTCAACCCAAAAATCCCCACTTATCAGTTTTAAATAGAATCTGACTATAATCATAAAACTCGCCCTCCATCTTGGAGCGGCCATAATGAATTTTTGATTTTTTATGGCTTCTTGTGAAGTAAAAGTTTTTTTAAAAAATGTTGTTCAGTAACTTCCCTGTATGTATTAATATAAAACACATTTTCTCTTATGTGATAATATGTTTGGTTATTATAACCATGGCTAATGTTTTACTGACGCTGAGTTTAAGCTTATCAAGATGAAGAAACTTTCAATTATTTCTAAAAGCTTGATACATTTTTTCAACTGCTCTAAAAAAGTTATCACTGGAGGTCACTGCCACGTCATCAGCTAACAGATCTAAAAATTTTCGTTCCTGTTTACAATTGACATCATTTACATGAACATAAATTTTCTTACTTAGTGTTCTTTGTTGATGAAATATTATATGAGCAATGTCTCCATTTCATGAGGATTCAAAGGAATGTCTTATTTATGACCTGAATGTTCTTAGTTGATTAATAATATTTCATTAAACGTGACACATTCAATACTTCAAAAATCTGTATTATATCGGGTCTGAAAACTTCTTTGAAAGTATCTCCATTTCAAACCAGAAGCAGAATGAGATTTTTTGGCATAAGGAAAATCTATTCAATTCGCGCCTACAAACCCAAATAGTTACCAAACATAGCAGGACGAAAAAAAATTCAACTTGCTTTTTTCAAGACTCTCAAGCACATAAATTGTTGACCTCTTTGAATAAGTTTCATCTCTTTAACACAGCGCTAAAGTGGCGAAAGTTTAAACCACATTCATGCACATTGTGCCAACATTGGAACGGAATATTCAATTTACAGGGTGGGTCACGGTCGATGGTACCTTAGACGTTTACGAAGAACGGGAAATAGGATCATTCTGAAAATTTGGTTTCTCAAGTAGTTGCTCTTGGTCTATCGATCTAAAATATTTTCAGCAATGCAGCGTTGCCGCTTATACCAGAAAGTAGCAGCATCTTTGTTATTTCAAATGGGTCACCCTGTATATTACCGCATTTTTGAACTTGTCATTCCTTTCTGATTATTTCTGCCACATACTCCCATATACCTATCTCTAACGGTTTTTGAGATATTGGTTATTTTCCATATTTTTTATCCAAAACATAGCTCGAATTGAATGTTTATTTCTGCGGTATTTGGATTCTTAGGAAGTTGCAATTTTGTATTTGGTTCATCAAGATCATGTACATTGATTATGTATAGAGAAGTTTGTTCTGCGTTATACAGGGTCGTTCAAAATTCATGATCTTACTGCTAGAAACGAAAAGGGTTGAAAGTTTTTTTAAATGGAACATCCTGTATATTATGAAATATCCTGAAATATGACTAAATTCCCTTCGAATTGATATATCATGTTCCTATACCTAAATAGCCAGAATTCCGAGATAATAGCAAGTTTCACTTGTAATCTCCGGAAATTTTTCGAGTACATGAATTTTCAAGTACATGAATTTTCTTTGAAAATTCATGTACGAGATAAATTTACGGCAATTAATTCAAGTACGAGGGGGGTTCGGTAAGAAAATTTCACACCGAGAAATGAAAATCATCCAACAATTCATAAGAAATAACTAACGATGGTTTCACCTGAACTATTTATAACCACTGAAATATTGAAATGTAAAATACTTAACAAAATTTTCATCAATGAATGTGTTTAAATTTGGAACAAAAAAAATGCTAGATGCCAGTGAAATAAGGAGTGCTACAACTGTATCTCCATACCCGGATTTTGAAAATTTATTGTGAACGTTTTCTAATTTTTGACAGATAATTAATGAAATTATGTTGTAATCGTACAAACTTCTTTTTGTTCATTAGTTGTAAATCAGGGTACGTTTCATTTAATTTTCTGCACGTTCTTGCTATAATTCCCTCACATTTTCCATGAATAATAAACAATTTCATCAGAACTTCGTTTGAATAGTTATTTCCCTCCATTTCAATTATTTTTGAGTCACTTTCGTTAAGAAACACACAACGGTATTATTAATAGTGCACTAATTGTCAAATTTTCATAATGTTATGTAACATCATGACATTTCGTAGCCACCTTAGATGAATATGAGAAAAATAAATCGATTTTTATTGAAAATTTCACACCTCACTTTTGTAGCAAATCAAAAAATTCGTTCTTGTTTAGATACCCTGGCAACCCTAAAAATTTACGGAAATTTTTATCCTCCTGGGTACCCTGGGTGAAATTAACAAGTGGAAATTTTACTGTCAAATATTTGACATGTGACAAGTTGATATTTTGCTTCAATGTAAAAATGGGGGTCTAGTTTTCATATGAAAGGAGATAATTATGTATTTACTAGATATTTGGAATGTGTCTGAAAATATTTCCTCCACGATTACTGCAGAAATAGTCAATTCTGAAATCATATTTCAGAAGAAGTTCAATACACCATTTGTCACAAGTTTTTATCATAAATCCCGTAGCTCAGCGGTAGTGTTGCGGCCTATAAGTCGCTAGGTCGATGGTTCAATACACGATGTGAACAAAACTTCTGTATTTTTTTTTTCTTCCAAATTTAAACACATTCATTGATGAAAATTTTGTTAAGTATTTTACATATCAATATTTCAGTGGTTATAAATAGTTCAGGTGAAACCATCGTTAGTTATTTCTTATGAATTGTTGGATGATTTTCATTTCTCGGTGTGAAATTTTCTTACCGAATCCCCCTCGTGCTTGAATTAATTGCAGTAAATTTATTTCGTACATGAATTTTCAAAAAAATTCATGTACTCGAAAAATTTCCGGCAATAATTCAAGCACTTGAGAGATTACAAGTGAAAATTGCTATTATCTCGGAATTCTGGCTATTTAGGTATAGGAACATGATATATCAATTCGAAGGGAATTTAGTCATATTTCAGGATATTTCATAATATACAGGATGTTCCATTTAAAAAAACGCACTTTCAACCCTTTTCGTATCTAGCAGTAAGATCATGAATTTTGAACGACCCAGTATAACGCAGAACAAACTTCTCTATACAGAATCAATGTACATGATCTTGATGAACTAAATACAAAATTGCAACTTCCTAAGAATCCAAATACCGCAGAAATAAACATTCAATTCGAGCTATGTTTTGGATAAAAAATATGGAAAATAACCAATATCTCAAAAACCGTTAGAGATAGGTATATGGGAGTGTGAGACAGAAATAATCAGAAAGGAATGACAAGTTCAAAAATGCGGTAATATACAGGGTGACCCATTTGAAATAAAAAAGATGCTGCTACTTTCTGGTATAAGCGGCAACGCTGCATTGCTGAAAATATTTTAGATCGATAGACCAAGAGCAACTACTTGAGAAACCAAATTTTCAGAACGATCCTATGTCCCGTTCTCCGTAAACGTCTAAGGTACCATCGACCGTGACCCACCCTGTATATGGTGGTATACTGTACATATATTTGATGAATTTTCCGTCTTCAAATTAGAATTTAGATTTAATAAGGTTATTTAATTATTTTGTGTGGGAAATTAGAATAATATAATTTATTTTGTAGTACACTCTGTACAATGCAGAAAGGCAGAAACGAATGTTTTATTAGTATTCGGGTTTTTTACAAACCGCGAAAAAAAGCAGTGGAACAGTATTCCGGGCCCAAACCGAAAAATGAATATAATCGTGTTGTTCGCTATAGAGAGAAACATTTGTACGTACGCGAAAAATTACTGGTTCCGTTGTCACAATTTTATTTTGGGAATTTCGCACGTTGTGGAGAAACTAGGTAGGCCTACCTCTCCGAGCAGCCAATACCATCCCAGGCAGTCCACGAAGCACCAAGGGGTGCTATTTTCAAACTTGAACGAATCTATCCGTATGCGAGTTGTCGTATGCGAAATAGTTCCGGTCATCTAAAAGTTAGTTGATTTTCAAACGGAAATCGAATCTGATTTTCTGCCGACATTAATTCGCACATGTTGATGTGGCAACGTTTAATTATACGTGATTTTAGTTGTTTTGTGATTTCCAGTTTCCACATTCCAGTGCTGATTGAAAAAGAGATGTTTCTTTAACTGATTTATTTGTAAAATACATATTTTTTGTTTATTTCTTATTAAGTAAATCTAAATTGTTTAAGAATCTGGACTTCCCAATAAGTTAGTATATTTTCAGGAGATTTGATGTTTTGTTTGTTTTTTGTAAATTCCTAGTTCCTGGTTGTCTTTTTCATTATTGGCTATTGAAAATATCTTTTGGGGATGAAATATATTTGAAGAACTTGTATTATAGACGATAGTATTTATGGGGGTAATGAAAAACAGGACCAATTCTATGCATATATTTGTTCATAATATCAACATAATTTACTGTAAAATACTGTAGCAAATATGTAGTATTTTCTGTTATTGTCTGTTTCAAGTATTACAATTGTTTTGTTAAGTTGTTAATTCCGTTGTTAATTCCGTCAACCGATTGCACCCCTACGCGCAACCCTCGGAAGTCTTCGAAAGACTTGTGTGAGCTAGGGAAGACGCAGCCCTTACCTTTTAACGTGTGATGCCATGCACGAGACCGGTGAATCGGTGGCTTTTACCAGCCGACCACCACGGCCCATATTAATTATAATTGATCCTGATCAAAACCTTCTGCATGTCACGCTTTGGAGTTATTCTTCATACACCTCCAATATCCTTCAAAGTTTTCCACAATATTGTTGTCATTCTATCGACCTTAATCAATATCAATAAATCGGGGTCTTCTTCTTCATCTTCATCACCAAATTTTACTGGTGGTAAATTGATGCACATATTGAGCAAAACAGTGCAATATTGATATTTTCATTTCAAGACTCCATTACACCTCTCAAATAGAGTTCTTGTATTTAGTACCACCAGGGAAACGTACTCACACATCAATTATTCTGATTTATTCACATCTTCAATACCTGGTTTCTATATGGGGTACTGCAAGTAATTGCTTTTTGAATTGTTTGAGGAAACTTCAAAATAAAACAATCAAATGTATCTTTAAATTGAATTATATGGAACCAACAATTAATTTATACAAACCAAATGGTTTGCTAGATCTGAACTCCCTTTACAAGCTGAAAATTTGTAGTTTCATCCACTCAGTTAGAAAAAAAGAGAAAACCTCAAATTTAGTTTTTACTGAAGTGAATACTATTCACATTCATAATACTAGACAAACAAAATTGTTAGCTGCTAGTAATTTTAGAACAAATTTTGGAAAAAAATCTGTTTTTCATTATGGAATAGTCAATTACAATTCGATACCTGATGAAATTAAATCTTATAATTCGTTAAAGAAATTCAAAATCAAATTGAAAAAAGAAAATTTGAGGTGATTTATTCAATGAATTTGACCACTAGAACTTTGAAATAGTTTCGATATAAGTTGAAAACTGCTGAATTTATTTATATTTCAATATTTATTATTTTGTTTATATTCACCACATTGTATTTTGTATATTGAGCAAATGTATTGTCAGATTATTATTATTATTTTTTATATTTATTGATCACAACTTTGTATGCTTATTTATTCATGTTATTTTTAGGATTTTTTTTATCCCTTCCATAAACATGTAATGTTTCTTGGGGAAATAAAGTTGATTGATTGATTGATTCTCATATTCCAGTCACATGTCAATGTTTTGAAAATTTACACAAAGACATGGTATTTCGACCATATCATTTTACTTGCCAGTTACTTATTTATCGAAAAATGATATTTCATATTTACATAAACACCTTCTTGCAAGGCCCCTAAAGCAACAATTTTTATATCGCTATTCAGATTATCCACAATTATTTAATTAAAATTCGATCTTCACAAAACTGTACAATCTAACCGAAAAGTGTTCTTTCACCCGTTATTTCTTACTTATTTCTAACATTTTCGCATCCGAACATTCGTCTCGCTCGGGTTTGACCATACGATGTATTTCAACCGAAGAAAACCGCATACGAAAAGTATTCATCATTTCAAAATACAAATATTACAGTTCCACACAAAAATGTCATATATTCGTATGCGAAACTCATTCGCATGTGTGTAAAAATAGAATCCCAGGTATGGCTATTTTATTACTGTTCCCCTGCATCGTATGTTATCGAAAGTTTCGTTTGGACATTTATTTCATAAAGGTTTCTGTAACAATTAAGAGCCACCATCACCTAAAAGTCGAATTTCTTCCTCATCCGCTCCTGCTCAGGTTTGTTGGCATACTTATCAAGAGTGGGGGTGGAGATAATGAACTCGATGAACATTGGCAACACAACACCTGTCCGTTCTCGATTACAGCGCCAATCAGGTATAAATTTCCCGATCGTAGAATCCGTTTCTTGCAAAAACCATTGATTTCAAGAAAGAGATATTTTTTGTATGGGCTCAGTGGTCCCATAAGAATTCCGGAAACTCAATTTTTTCAATTCATCATGTCATTTAATTTTTTTTCTTAAAAATTATCATAAACAAAAAGCACTGAGGTTCCGGAATTTACACAAAACATTGAGTAATGCAAAAAAAAATAAAAAATTTTCAAACAAAAACTGTGGGCTTAAAACGAATTTCCGTTTTATCAAGGTAGTGTTTGCTCTTAATATTATGTTCTTAACCGCGGGGATAGCTCGAACGGAGAGCGCCGGTTCACCGATATCCGAAGCCAAGCAACGGTAAGCGAGGCCAGGGTTTGGATGGGTGACAACGGACCTCCTTTCGATATTCTCCTCGGATCGTGCTAGGAATCGCACGTTAAAAGGTAAGACCTCGTTAATCCTTGGCTCGCACAAGTTTCGACTTTTGAGGGCTGCCGTTCGTAAGGGGACGACAGCTGGTTAACGGAAAAAACAATTTTAAACAATTTTTTTTTATGTTGGCACAATGTACATGAAAGTGGTACGACCTTCTGCCACTTTATCGCTGGTATCTAATTTCGAATTCACAATTGTCTCATTGTAAGCTATTCATCTGTTTTTGAATGTTTTTAAAGCAAAAATCTCCACATTCAAAATTCATTTTACGTCATTTCTAAAAATTAACAAATACGTTCACCTTAAGAACAGAATGCAACCAAAAAAATTACAACAATGTATGGACCATCTCTATTACCATGAACTTCTTCATGCATTTTTTATGAGCCTAAAACTCCAACTTGCTTATGCTCTTTCATGTCGTGAATAAACATCACACAAAATTCAATGCTGGAGTTTTGAAATTTGTCTCACTCAAAGTAATTCTTCATTTCATTTTCACTCCAAAAAATTGACATGTTATATTTAATATCGAACTGCAAAAAAATAGCATGACAAATATTCAAATGAAATGAAACGTGCCACACCACAGCAATACTTACTCTGATATCTTGCCATGACTTGGGCAATAGATAAATTTTCATCTCTAATATTATTCCTAGGCATGGCATTAGCATAATTAATTTCACTGGAAGACATCATTGTGTCAATATCCTCGGAGCCACGTTTGAATTTTTTGCAGTATTCTGAACCTTCCTCTAATACATAGTCCGTCGTCTCTAAGATATCTTCTAGAAAAAATTGCTCTACTGGAAAGGTCCTTCCAGGGATGTTGATAATTGGAATTTCACCAAAATATTCGGAGAAGAGAGAAGCATTCATTGTCGCACTCATGAGAATCACTTTCATGTCCGGTCTAAGCTGAAGTAGTTCTTTCAGTATCAAGAGAAGAAAATCACTAAAAAACGAAATATAAAATAAATATAATTCCAGAACGCATTTTTATTTATGTGTGAAACTGTTTGCTTTATACATAAACAAATTCTGAATAGAAATACTTTACTTAGCAAAGAAGCTGAACCAAATATTTTACGAAATTAGAATCTTGAGCAAGTGAATTGATTTCAAAACGTGTGAAATATTTGTTTTCCGACGATCTACTTGAAATACGTATCATTTCGCACTGTAAACTAGCACAAAATGTTAAGCACTAGAGCGAAATGAAATATTAAATAAACCACACTTAACGAGGTTTTTCTGTAAAAATTATGTGTTGGTATAATAGGAGTTAAACCACGAGCCACAGGCCTATGGCTCGTGGTTTATCAGCTGGCTACACTCGTATGAAATATCCTATTTTCCCAACTAGTTGTCCAACACACTATTACATAATGAGTGCAGAAAGTGGTACTTTACCTCACGTAACGGCAGGTCGAACCATTAAGTACAGAAAAGACCATTTCTGCATGTGTTAATTAATACCTATTCATGATACAAGTGTGAAAAGTGTATTTTTAAAGCACAAACTTGAATGTTTGCAGAACGAGTGTATCATAGAATATTTTTTGACACGGAAGTATAACTAAAAAAAACAGGCAATTTTTGACACACCTGGTATATATTTATATTTAAATTTTAGATAAACGTTGGCGTTATTAATATAGCGATGTTGGATGCTTTGTTTACAAACAAATATTGTTTGTAGTATTTTATAATCATCTTAATTGAATTAATCAAATTTAAAGCTGGTAATAGGAAGAAGGTAAACGTAGAAACGTTCGCGAATATGAATTCAGAAGAAATCGAAGAATTTGGAGAAGCATCCGACATCGAGGAATGAGAAAAATCACGAGTACAATGCGAGAAAACGGTGAAAATGGTGAGAATATAAAGGAGTGAAGCAACCCACAGGAATCGTTTTATGGCCGACTTTCAACAAAAATCAAAAGTACAGAAACCGTCATTATGGAGTCGATACTCGAAGATAAGAACCATGTTATCCAAGAACGACAATTTAGACATAAGCAGGTACTTACAATAATCTTATAGCATTCCTGAAAAGACTATCAGAAGGAAACAAACCAAAGAAATCGCATATTTTCACAAAGGAAATTATTGAAGTATTTTTGACAAGCGCTGAAGATGAACATTTTTTTATGGTGAAGGTAGGTATCATCATTATCACAAAGTAGTTTGCTTAAAATAATTTCTCTTCAAGGTTGTGTTGATCATTGGAGTCGTAGGAGGATGTCAACGAGATGAGTTATATAGAATGTTGGTGGATGATATTGAGGATAGAGGAAATTCGTATCATTTTACTTTACAATATACAAATACGAAATGTCAAAGGGAATTTGTCG
Organism: Chrysolina oricalcia; assembly: GCA_944452925.2. NCBI lineage: Eukaryota > Metazoa > Arthropoda > Insecta > Coleoptera > Chrysomelidae > Chrysolina > Chrysolina oricalcia. The sequence goes on from OX101819.2 coordinate 12,470,032, forward strand.
TTACCTGTGGGAATATGGCAGGTATAGGCTTGGTAGAAATGATACGCATATACATTCGTATACGTCCCCAAAATACAGACCACAAGTGTCTTTTTATCACCTATATAAAAGGCCGATGTTATAAAAAACCAGTTGGTATATCAACACCTTTGGAACTATACCCGAAAATATAGCAAGAATTCTTGAATTGCCTGATCCCTCCGGATAAACTGTACACTGTTTCCGCAGTCGTCGGCTGGCTGATTCGGGGGCCGATATATAAAAGCTGAAACGTTACGGTAATTGGAAATCAAGTAGTGTGGACAAGGGATATGTAGAAAATTCTCTTGAAAATAAACAGAGAACAGTCAAAAAAATACTAGGTGAAAATATAGTAACCATTAGACAACCTCTTCAAGACAGCTAAACTTCGGATCATTGCAACAGGATCCAATAAAAATTCAACATTCAATTTCATCCAAGATGTCGTCAGGGATCAGTATCAGTAACTGTTACAACTATTTTATACACATACAAATGAGTTGTTGAGTAAATGTGATTTGATATTGAACTAACGTGATCTGTAGATTTTATAGATATTCCATTCTACTACTTTTCGCACTTGTGCTTTAAAGTCACGTTTTTTTCTTGAAATGACAAATGAAAAAAGTACATTTCAGTTGACAGTGAAAAAACATTTATCCCACGAGTATATTATATCTTGAATTTTTATGTGAAAAAAAGACGACGTAAATCGGACAACCGGAAGTAGCGATTTTGTTGGAAATGTGGACTCTCCTCGATGGGGCCAATCTTAATTCAGCATTAACTTGATTCTAACTCAATTTTTACAAAGTTTTTTTTAATAATGATTACTTTTGAACGCTCTGTATATCTATATTTCTCAATGACATCACACACGCGGCCATGCTTTTTTGTTCTAAGTGCGCGGTCATATTTTTCTTCTATTACCGATGATGTTTTTGAGACACTCGGTATATTATTTTCATTACGTTTTTCGAAACACGCTGTATATGTTATTGCTGAATGCTTCGCTCCACCACTGCACACCTTCCAGCGTTGAGTTCTTGACAAGTAGCGCTCTGACGCTACACCCTAACCCAACTTAACAACAGTAATCTACTTGGCACATCTATTTTACAATAATACTTCACGTGAAGACCTCATCTTTATGTATGCTCTAATCCTCCAATCATATATAGACTTCATTTTCAAATCATCTCATACGCTCATATCACTCACATCGTGGGAACTCAAGCAATAGATCGCCGGTTCAAAGCCACCATTTGAAACCTTTTTTTTTTTCATTAGTATGTGACTTCAAGGGTTCAAAGTCCGTGAGGTATCAAAATGGCCAGAATGAACCTCCATAAGTGATAAATGGGATTTTTGAACTGGAACTCCTGCAGTACCTCTACTTTTATTTTCAATTCAAGATAATTATGAATAATATTAAAATTAAATGTACAATTGGAAGCATTAGGCAAATTTAACACTGATCGGCTCTCCTCAAATGTGTCATGAAAGTAATCTTGTTGAATTTTCGCTGAATAATTGACAGTTGAGGATGATGCTTCGCAAGAAACTAATGTCGATGGGAGGTGGAGTTTTGTATTGGAGTGTTTGAAAGCGGACCGTGGAGAGAAGATCTAAACTTCCATATAACACCGAGGTAAAGACGATATTTCCACAGATCCAATTACACTTGTGATATGTTTCGCAAACTTTATCAAGCGATTAGTCTGCTAAAATATTTTCCATTGAAACCTAACTTAAACACAATTTTAATTGATAGAGGTAGTGGGTTTCTACCTAATCTAATCTCATATTCCCAGAATCCACAAAACGTATTAATAGCAGATATCTATTAACTACGAATATGGATTATAAGGACAGCCTTTGTGATGCCAAAAAAAATTAGCATCGACTTCGAATTGGACGCTGCTGAATTAATGCGCTTGCGCCGAAGATTACTATTCAAAGAAAAGATTTTGTTTTTTCATCTTTTTCTAGCGTGCATGATTCGGCAGCAACAATTATCGAAGATATGAGAAGCATATCTTATATGGTGCTAATTCGGCAAATTCCAACATAACCTCATAATCTGGATAAGTTTACAGAGAGCAAGTGTAGATTGTGCTAATTATAAGAGGGCGACACTATAATTATGGGTTTTATTCCTGATAATATGACACAATTTATAAATTTCTAGAATCATGCCTGAAAAAATTTAAGATCGTCTCGTTTTAATTACTTCGAGTTCGTGTTCAGGAGGCAAAAATACATCACTACCAGCAAACTATTTTTCTCGGCAGTTATAAGGCCGATGTGGAACGAGATTTACCTTTTCAAACAACAGTCCGTTGCACACCCAATCCACATTTCTTTAAGTTTAATGTCTTTTTATCCGCTTTTGGCAGAAAATTGATTGATGAAACTCGGGTAGCAGGTAACAAACATACGCACATTTTATTAATTAGAGTTACAAATGGATCAATGAATCGTTTTTTTGATGACATGAAGTTTAATTGACCGTTTTGCTTAATTCTTATTCTTCATTTATAAAAACGTGTTAGCCCATTTTCAATACGGAACGGTTGAAAATGTCAAAAGAAGCATAACCTTAAAAATTTATGACATTTCTCGTGATTCAGAATTCAGCATGCGCAATAGTTTCCCAGCTACCGTTTAAGAAAAGGTAAGAGAGATATTTTTGGCTTCAATTTGATTACATTGCGTCTTATGGCGTGTTATCAATATTCGTAGTTAATAGATATATGATTTATAGCAATACAATGTACCGGGAAATATCCTTAATAACCACCCATTAGAAAAATAAATTCAAAAAAGGCGAATTATTGAGTTCAAGTTGTTCGCTAAGTAAGCAATTTGAATTTTTCAGTATATTAATTTCTAGGAATTCTAAGTTATTAGGCTTGATACCTTTCTTTTCAACATGAAGAATTTCGAATGTCTCATCAAAGTTATGATCCTCTTCTAAAATACGATTGGCATATGTAGAATTTACTTATTTTTTACATAATTCATACTGAAACTAAACTTCTGATGACTTCATCAAGTACCATTCTGTTATGGAGACACTCCAAACTCAAAATTACTATTATTATTGCCATCTATTACTTACCTCTCCTCACTTCGCTCATGCACCTCATCAACAATGATATGAGTGACATTTGGTAAGGTCGGTTCCCCTTCCAACCTTCTCAGTAATATACCCGTTGTACAAAACGTTAATCGCGTACTGGATGAAATCTTACTTTCCAGCCTGATCTGGTATCCGACGGTATTGCTAATTTTATCGGCCCTCTCGTCGGCAACTCTCTCGGCCACACCAATCGCGGATATCCTTCGAGGCTGCGTACAAACGATTTCGATGTGGCCATTGTTTTTGTTGAAATTCGTCATCCACTCGTCCAGGATAAACTGAGGCACTTGGGTGCTCTTGCCACAGCCCGTTTCACCACTAACGACAACTACCTTAAAAAAATTGTATGTACCTTAAGACCAGTGTGAAGTTAACGGCCACTTTCCAGCGGACGTATTCATCTAGCAACCTCGGGTAAAATAAATGAATCGACAATCATCAGAAATACAACTATATTGAATGTTTTGGTGATAGAGAAGACAATATATGGATAAACTGGGTCATTTGTAATGATGAATGATGGTGATAAATTGCATTTATCGGTAGATTTACAAAAGTCAGATGTTTATATTAGAATAAGACCGACAAACTCCGCATACAAACACCTCATTTCGAGGTGAACAGTTTCCATCAATGTATGTCCTAAAATGCATCCCCTCATTTAACTTGTTTTCTTCAAAACTTTCCACTTTTGGAAATGTTTGGAGAAAAAGAGTACTTCGACTTTGTCGATTTTATTCATATCATTTATAGATACTCTCCGGCAAAAATGTTCGTATTCTCATATAAGTATGAATTTTATTACCTGGGATTGATTAATAGTATTAATAATATCTTTCTTTAAATTCCAGGCAGGTAAGTTCTTCCTCCCTTGCATCATTAATTTGTATTTATCCTCTTTCGTCTTGGAAAAGAAAGCTTCGACTATTTTTCTGTCTTCTTTCATCAGTTCTTCTAAGGTGTGAGTTTTTTTGTTCGACCTGTATGGAGAAAAAATATCGAATCATTTGAATATAACAATGACAGATAATAGACAATCTATAACTAAGCAGATAGTGAAACATATAAAAAAGTTAAATGTAAAGATTGTATACTTTTGGAATTTACTTTCATAACTTTTTGTGAAATTTGTATAATTTGTTTTTACGGATTCCTCATGTTTCCGGAGAGCTTGTGCGGGCAAGGGGGATCCGGGACCTACAGTTTACATGAGAGTGGATTCTGAACCACTTTAGCTCAGTGGCAGACCCTGGGTTATGTGGGTGTGGCGAACGCTCTAGCACCACAGCCAATTCGCCTTTGAATCAACCAATCAGCCTTTGAATCAACCAATCAATAATAATTGAATTTTTTTTATATGTCCTTTTTTATCACCGATTTTATTACAGTGTTCAGGAATGTATTTGTGAGAAAGTGTCTAAGAAATATTTTTTTGTCAGAATTGCTGCCATTCTACTTCTACAGAGTAGATTAAAGGTATACAAAATATTAATCTGACCACATATTGCCCAACATTATTTGATTAATGAAAACGAATTGCAAAAAATGCAAAAACTCCAAAACAGAGGTATGAGAATTATATTGAGATACAGTAGATAGACACCAATAGAAATTTATTTGGAAATTCTAGATTGGAATTGTGTTGAAAATAGACTATATGACCATACTTCATTTTCACTCACTAAAAATCTATCATCCGATTATCTGGACTCTTTTAGGATTTAACGCGTTAATTAATTAATATGGAAGTGTCGGAAAGAGTCTTGCAGAAAAAATTAAGAATATTGATAATAATACAGAAACATCAATTAGTCATCTTAAATCGATTTATATTGAAGAAACCAACTGCGCTGAAGTTGAAAATATAATAAGAACTTTGAAACCAAGGAAATCCCCAGGTGTAGATGGTATAACAATAGAAGTTTTACAAGATTTAGTAGATTTCAGATCCCTTGGCACATCTCATAAATAATAATTTTTGAATCAGGAATTTGTTCTGATTCATTCAAAATAGGCATCATAAATCCTATTTCTAAAAATGGCAATAAAAATGAGAAGAAAAATTACAGACCAATTTGAAATCAAGTTCCTATAGCAAACATTTTTGAAAAAATTCTCAAATACAGAATTGAAAAATATTTTAAAAAGTTAAATTTCCTTTCTTCTGAACAGTTCGGACTTCGAGAAAAAGTTCCAACTGAAAATGCCATATGTCATCTCACAAATCATATTTATAGCTCATTAGATAACAACACTTCAAATCTTTCTTATATATATTTTATATATTTCTTTATTCGAAAAATTCATGCTTTTGCGATGATACTGTGATTTCTTACAGTTCTTCAACTTGGGATACATTGAAAGAAATAATCAATGAAGATTTGGCAAATATCAAAAAATTGGTTTGATCAGAATTTATTGACTATAAATAATAAATGTTGTTTATTGAATCAGAATTACATTCTATTCAAATGGCTATCGACCGAGGTCCTTCTGCCCTAGTGACTAAATTTTGATAAAACTAATTATCTTCCCTTCACCTGTTATCAGAATTCTTTGCCAAATTTAGGTGCACTCAAAATTGGTGGAGAGTTTAGAATTATGAAACCAAATGTGTCAAATATTTAGGAATAATGATTGACAATCATTTGAGGGGGGGACCATCCGATTTTTTTTTGTCATTAAAAAACTGAGACTGTTACCCAAATTCGTTTCTAAAACAATTTATCTCATAGAAGCACCTTGAAATGTTTTACTTTTCCTTAGTACAATCTCAGTTGAGTTATGGTATTCTGGGATGGGGTGGTGTTAAAAAAAGTCTTCTTTAACTTGGAATTGATTAAAAAAAAAATCTTAAAAATAATACTCCATCAAAATCATTTGTTTCCTTCCGATCTTCTATATAAAAAAGTAGAAAATTTGATATTGTGCAATTGTTTATGTACAGAATTCTAATCCACATTTTCACAAATATAAAGGATATCAATTTTGGAGATCATCTTTATGAGACGAGGTATAAAAGAGGTGTCACAGTTAACACTAGATTGAATAAAATAATAGGCACAAGAAATTTCATTCACATTATCCCAAAATTGTTTGACATACTACCAGATATTATTTAAATGACTAAATCTATGTATTCTTACAAAAATAAAGTAAAAGACTGGTTGAATACCAGAGAAAGACATATTTTTCATAATTTGATAAATGATATTAATTAATAGGTGAATTTATTTTGTTTTGATACACAAAATTTTGAAATATTCAAATTAGAAAAAAAAATTAGAAATAAGATTGGAAATGAAAAATAAAAATTATTGTTAGTTTTAAAATAGTTTTTTTAGTTGAACAGTAGTTTACCTTACAAAGTGAGGTTTATTTTCAGTTTATTCGTATAATGTATATTTATTTGATTATTCAATATTCAAGTGACAATAGAGTTATTTTTCGTTTCAATTCCGAGAGTTCCAACCTTTGACAGCTGTTTCGTGGTCACCCACTCATCAGAAAGGATTTAAGGAGCTCTCGAAATCAAAACGAATCCACTCAAGAATTAGTACCGTGAAGGCAAGACATTTATAACAGAAAGTTACTTATGACATCTACAGTCACTAGTTGAAACTTAATTTGACACAAACGAATTTGAACGTGTCAAATTAAGTTTCAACTAGTGACTGTAGATGTCATAACATAAGTAACTTTTTGTTTATTTATGAATAAACTTATATTATTATAACAATGAGAATAATTTTAACACCAAAAGTACATATTCTAACTTTCATATTTTCAGAACACATTTGGGACATGGCAACAAATCTTTGTTTATCAAAGGAATGAATGACTTCAACAAACTACCCAAAATTCTGAATACATTATAATTTTTTGTTCTAAGACAGTAACATTTTCTTCTTACACACAAACTATCTAACCTGTTTGTTATTCCTTTTTTGTAGTGACTGGGCCTAATAGTTTTTTCTTTCTTGGATTGTCTCTCATCAAATAATTTTTGGTTGTGATGTAAAAATTCAATCTCTTCTTTCAGATGCAGTTTTATTGCTTCTTCATTTTGCAGTAACTCGGTAATTGTATACACACAAGGTATACCATCGACAGCTAATAATTTGGCTTCGTCATAAAGTCTTTTGCAGATATGAAGGTTCACAAGGGGTGGAAGAACTGCGTTTGTTTTGAGGAATATTAATGGAGGTTCATAAGGATACTTTGTATTACAAGGAAACCTGATCTCCAGATCAAATGAATAGTTTTCTAGATGTGCATTTGTAATGATTTCTACTTTTTCTACCTCATGGGAAAATCTACATTTACTGCCAAATTTACAGTTACCTCTCAGCAAGTTTCTACACTTTTCTTTCTTTTGTTGTTGATTATTGTTTTTAGTAGGTTTTTCTTTATTGTGGAAAATGTTGATAAGGTATTCTAATTTCAGCATTAGGATCCAAACATTATCGGTTTTGGATTTAAAGGAACTTTCATAGATTGATTCAAGAGAACTTTTTTCATCAATTCTTTGCTCTAAGAGTTCCTTCTCTGACAAACCATGCTCTATATCTTTTTGAGTTCCATCCCAGTTGAAATACTTATGGTACAACAAATAAAGAGAATCTTCAATATCACCCTTACAGTAGTTGAAAGCCTCTATGCAATGATTTTTATGGAAACCATAACTGAAATGAAAAAAATTATTAGGTAAATCACATATTTTTTTTTGTGAGCTAGTTTTAAAAATAGTAAAAATTCTGATTTATAATATGATTTCACAAAATTGGATAAATTCAAAACCAAATTTAAGAATTCAATAAATCAATCATCAATTAGGGGATTTGCAGAAATCTTTGAACGAAAATGTCTTTCAATAAGGAAATATCCAACATAGTGAATCTCAAACCTTTCTAGCCTCATCAATCCGAACTGTTTCAATCTGTCTAATTCATCTGTGGGCTCATCTTTACTTTGAGAAAAATCAAAGCCACCCTTCACAACCAAACTGCCTCGTCCAACCCAATATTTTTTCAAAAGATTTGACCTCTCTTCTTCATAAGCTGATACATCTTTCAGTTTAAATTCCTAAAAAGCACCTAAAATAAGATCAACTACATTTGAAACTAATGAGAATTTGTGTACAGGTCCATGTATATACTTCAAAGTTTCCAAAATCTTTTCCTGGAGAGTCTCACTTAGTCTCAAAAATTGTAGTTCTTCCTTCACGATAGTTTTTTTGATCTGGTAGTTGTCACGGCTGGAAAATACCAAAAGAGTTTCGAGTATTGCACCACATTGAAAAGTACTACTTACTTGATTTTCACATCTGGAATTTCTCTAAGACAAAAGTCAGCTTTGTTAATAGTGTTTTCTCCGTCCATTACTTTTGATAGTTCTTTGAATCTTTGACAGCTTTGGGTAATTTAATCTACCAAAAATTACTGCAAGATGTAAGAATGAAACAGTAACCTAGAACAAGACAACTAAAAGTGAGGTTACTGGATGATGACACTAATGACAGTTCTATCACTTCTCTCTCTGTTGTCTTGGGCCTTGCTTCCACATGCCACACTTACCCAGCTCTTCCACCACTACGTAGTGATCCGCCCAACACCCAATCGATTTTATTTCCTTGTTGGTGATTAGTTTTTGTAGAAAACAGATAAACAACGTTTTTTCATGACGGTATACTTTTCAAACACCCGTAGTAACAGCTTTTGTTAGCCATGCATAAAAAATATTCAGTTCAATTTTAATTATGAGGAAAATGTATGAATTTTTTATATGGTTAAACTCAGAAAAACACCCTCTGTCAATTTACAATAAAAAATATGATGAATCATTTTTTTAAAGTTGACATGTAGGTAGTCTTTAACAGTTGACAAAATGTGGATAATCGGAATCAGCCTAAAATAAACCATTCGAAAACTGTATGAGGTATGTTATAATTTTTATTCTGAATAAGAAGTAAACAGGGCCACTGATGATACCAGGCGGCTAAATCACCCGCTATATTTTTCCCTTTACACCACACACTTTTTCAATATACAGTGCGGTGTAGGAATGTGGGCTTTCACGGCTGGCGTCAATGTTTTGGTTGGTTTCCGGGTTTTGCCGTGGTCTTCTTTGGTTTAAATCTCCAAACGTTTCAACTGCAACTGCGGCAGTCATCTTCAGTGACGTGGTCGAAGTACTCTTCTAGACGTGTCAACTGAAACTCAAGACAAGTTTCAGAATAAATTAATTTTATGTTGTGTCAATTCACCCCCCCGGACTACGGAAAAGAGGGGGATACAACCCTCGATCTTTTCCCCTTGTCGCATGATTTTTTGTACGGCGTTGCGGAATATTGGATTGTAAGAGGTACTGCAACAGTATGGAACTAATGCCGTACACGATCAAATGACCCAAATTACCCTAAAAATTAGCCAGAAAATTTTTTAAAAAATCCGACTTACTGGCGCACTATTTTTGTACGGCACTACGCGTTTTCTCATTATTTTTGATGCATCTATAGGTGGCCAGAGCGCCGTACAAAATCATTTGACCAAAATATGCCTACTCAACTTGTGCTTTTCAATTCTCACCTACACTCAGTTGGACAGCTTACAAGTGACGGCATAGTGCTTAATCTCATTATTTTAAGCCCTTCTATCTTACTACATAGGTCCTCTGGTGGTTCAGATAACCCATCGATTTTTGACACGGGCCTGTAGTCAAGTCTCTGCTGTATTATCTGCTTATTTACAACGTATATAAGCAGATAATTGCCGCGAAATAAGCGGCAGTAAAATGTGTCCTTAGAATGTGACTGTGTTGACCGTAGCTATTGATGTAAATAACGGAGTCTATCGGTAATATGTCATTGATAGATATCAATATGCGGTTTTCACCATTAAGTTTGTCGTAAAATTTGATCCTCAGACACAGCCTTCAGTTTTCATCTATCTGGTTTGAAAACAGAACTTTCCCTTTAAAAGTGTAAAATTTGGCCCACCCTGTACAATGGATGTACAAATTTGGATATTCATTGAAAGTCCGTACCCTGTACGTACAATGAATGTCCGTTCAACATCCATGGACGTTTGGACTAGAGCTGGACCTAAAATGGACATCCATTGGATGTCGTGTGGCAGTGTGGCATTGTTTTCATAAAACAAATGCCTATCCAAGAAGCTTTGTCAACAGAACAATCCAATGCATTGACAACAAAAATCAACATTTTCAACAGTCTCTAGTGATCAGCACAAAGCCATCCATCCAGGATCGTGGCCGGAAAAGAGCGCAATTGAAAAAATCGCAAAGGAAATAAACGCCCAGAAAAAATCGCAATGTTACATATTTCCACAAGAAATATACACACGTGGAAAATTGCACACATGGATTGAATCGCAAAAGGCAAAAACCTCTCACGTATAAATGCGCACATAAAAAAAAAAACGCAAACTCATATTATAAATTTATTTTTGAGGAAAACCAAATTTCCAAAGATTAAGAAGTAAAGAACTGTAACTATTAAACAAAAACATAAATAGTCCGGGATGTACTGTCACTTTTGGACTAGTGATCGATCGTCATCTTTCAGCATGAGCATTGTTTAAATAGAACATAGTTGGCCAATGCCTGTGGAAAAGGTTTTGGACACAAACGCGAGTGTCATCTAGCGTGATTAGTTACAAACATGAAGATTTGACGTCATTTGAATGCAGGTTTCTTCAAAAAACCCTGATTGTAATGCTTTTCCATTGTTTTAATCAAGTTACGACATGACTTGGAGGCCAGATCACTGAAGTTACGACATGACTTGGATGCGAGCTCACTATCGCCATCTACATGTCGCATCCATTTTGATCCAATTATAATCCCATAAGGTTGACTAACCATCTTCTATATAAACAATGCCATGAGTAATTCTCCACTTGTACATATGAGGTCCGCGCGTCAGTCAGTCCAATAGCGGTGGGTGTGGGCGTGAGAGGCGTTGAAACGCGTCGAAAAAAATCACGAAAAAAGGTGACTGATCTTCACGTGAAACTAGGCGCCAGTCACGTTCCCGATGGGGGAAACATCGTCAGTCAGGCGTTTGAATTGGTCGCAAAAATTGAAAAATTGTAGTGATTGATCTTCACTTAAAATTTTGTAGAATGATCATTCTTTCAAATTGAACATAAAAATGGACGTCAGTTACGTTAATGGTGGTGGATTCTGCGTCAGTTAGGCTTGCTAAGTCGAGGACAGTGGCCAGCTTCCTTTGGCGCGCTGCATCTTATGCAGTTCGACTGACGAATATTCCACCGACTGACGATTATATATCGATTTAAAAAAAATACGGTATTGTAGGAGACCGTTTGTGGCTTTTTTTTCGGGGTTAGGTGGAGGGAGGGGTAAACAAATTTTGGTTTCAAGAGGGGGGGGGGAGGAAATAATTTTTAAATTTTTTTTAAATAGCCAGCACACCCTTGGTTTATTCTAGAAAGATTTGTTTGTTGTTTAGGCTATATGAGTGTCCGCGGATTTTCGAAAACAGAAAAAGGTTTTTGCGGGTAACACGAAATAATTTGAATAATTTCTTGAATTTATAGAATTTCATTGATTTTTTTTGGCGTCATTTAGAATTTGAGAGGGTGGGGGGAGAGGGGGGAGAGGGGGGAAATATAAAAAAAATTAAATAATAGGGAAGAAATCCTAAAAAAATAAAGTATATCAGGGATGATCACCGAACGCTCAGAAATACGATCCACCAACCAGAAAAAAAATTAAAAAACAAAAAAAAATTGGAAAAAAACAAAAATATGGTCTTGTAGCGGACCGTTTTCGACTTTTTTTTTGGAAGGGGAGGTGGATGACGGGAACAAAAAATGTTTTCTTATTTTTAAATAGCCTTTGGCAAACCCTTGTTCATTCGAGAAAGATTTTTAGGAACCAATTTTTTTGATGCGACCCTCCGTTTAGGCTGTGTGCGTGTCCGCGGATTTTCAGAAAATAAAAAAAAATAAAAAATCCTAAAAATATTGAAAAATATCACCGAACGCCCAGAATTCCGTTGACGTGTTGATTGACACTAGAAAAAAATTATAAAAAAATAAATGAAAAAAAGCTAGGTTAGCCCGGAGTAAGCTCGGCTAAACCAGTAATTGTTATTCACATTCGATATATAATCGTCAGCCGGCACGATGCCGGTGGATTATTCGTCAGTCCAGCTGCATAAGATTATTATGTTCAATTTGATTAAAATAATCAGTCTACACAATTTATAGTGAAGATCGGTCACTTCAATTTTTCCGACCAATTCAAACGCCTGACTGACGATGTTTCCCCCATCGGGAACGTGACTGACGCCTATTTTCACTTATAATTTTGAATATTCACATTTTAACAAAGTTTCACGTGGAGATCAGTCACTTTTTTTCGAGATTCTTCCGACGAGTTTCACCGCCTCCCATGCCCACACCCACTACGGTCGCACTGACTGACTTTCGATTTCGAGCACAGTGATGGTGAAACTCTCTACTTAATAACATTTGAGTCGGAGATAAATCACTGATAAAAAAGTGACAGTACCTCCCGGACTAAAACTACTGTAGATTAGCTATTGTTCTCAAATAAGATAATTTGTCCTCTGTGCAGTAGCGGCGATAAGGGGCCCGCAGAGCCCGCGGTGCGGGGGGGGGGGGGGCAGCTCCACAAGGGGCCCCTTCGACCTCTTTGCTAAAACTTTCTAATTCTAATTGTTTGTCAACATTTACTTTAAATTGCAAAAAAAACAGCTGACAGAGCGGAAGCAAATCCTTGCAAAAGAGTATGAATAATTATGATTTTATTTTGCTCCTTGTATACCAAAGCAAAATATTGAAAAATATTAATTTGGTGTCTAAACTGCTACAAAGTTCTACTGTTGATCTGGGCCGATTTCGAAACATTGCATACAGAAGCTTCCAATTTGGTGAAATCGTGGGACATTCAGCCAACATTGACATCTAATAAGCGCCAAAGAACGGTAAAGACATTTTTTGATGAACTGGCAAAATGCACTAGAATTGAAGATGGTCTGAAAAGATTCCAAATTAAAGTCGTATACGAGTCTCTCGATATTAATCAACTCAGTACACGATTTATCAGCATGAACGAAGAGTTGAGTATTTGATACAAAAATATATTTTCAAAATTTTATGAGTTGAACATCCATTTTTGTGCAATGGACAACAACAACAGAACAGTCAATCACCACTTCGAATGGATGGGGTAGCACTGAATTCCTATTTTACTCTTCTGTAATATTTCGTGAAAATTTTATTCCTCCAGTTTTATTTTGCACCTTATTTTTACTCAAACACCCTTCACCTTGGATTCAAACGACAATCAGTTTCAAAGCCTCTGAATCCCCCAGGAATTTGCAATCAGTTACTGTTACTTCAGCGAGACTTTACCTGATATGAATACTGTGAGTCAAAATGAGTATTGAATAGTCAACCAAGTGAACGTGAACACTGTAATAAATAAAGCACCTCCGAGGGCTCCGAGCACTATACGACACGAATTTAATCCCAAACAATTAAAAATTGTCTGTTTGTTTCTTCCTCTTGCAACTAGCGTCAAGCGTCATTCTCATTTGCATGTTCATATTTGTCATTGTCTGCATTACCGATTTCGGTAGTTGCCAACTGAGACAGGGACATTGGTACCAACATATGCGCACTTGGTCCGGGCGAAGGATGTACAATGGACGTCCAAAGGACATCCCTTTTTTAATCTGGATTTTCTGTCAATTTGGACAAGAAATGGATGTCCATTGGATGTCCCCAAACGGATATCCATTGTACTAGCAGAAATGGACATCCAATGGATATCCATTTAACGTCCATGTCCACAAGGACCAATTATGGACATGAAATGGATATCCATAGGATATCCTGTGTTTACTGGGGTCAGTAAAAAAAGACGTATAATCAAAATACACTTGGATTCTAAGCTTTATAGCCGTAAGTGACTGCCTCAATATCTCTGGTCATTCTTGACTTACGCCCTTTGGGCTTAGGACTGCAGAATTGGCCGCATATTTTACATCAGTCTTCTATTTTGAGCAGTCTTCCGGATATTTTTTGTTCGTTGTTGCACCTTTTTTACATCACCGGTATCATCTGCTTCTGCCGAAAGAACATTTTCAAAGTTGAAAAATGAAGAAAAACGTATTTACGTCGTACAATGTGAGAGGTGAGACTTAGTGCATTGGGTATAATAATAAGTATTGAACATGAACGTGCTCGTAAACTTGATTTGGAACAGTTGGTCGATATATTTTTAATACAAAAACATCGCCGTTTCGGCAATTCAACAGTGATCCCCTAAACTTCATATTCCTCAATCTACGAATGGCTTTACTAGCACCAGACAGATTTTTGCGATGGTAAGATTTTATATTCAAATCACCTAGCAAATTATGGCATTTATATCATCCAGAGTGGCAACCGGTTGCACCCCTATACGCGCAACCCTTGGAAGTCTTCGAGAGACTTGTGTGAGCTGGGGAAGACGCAGCCCTTACCTTTTAACGTGTGATGCCATGCACTAGACCGATGACCATGCGGGGAATTTGAACTCTCGACCCTTCTCTCCAAAGGCGAACGCTCTACCAGCACGGCCACCACGGCCCATACACAATAAAACCATATACCGGAATATTGCTCATTTCTTTGAAAAATATTTCAATATAAATACCTAATATAATATCGCCCCCTTAGTGCAACAACTAGATAACTTGAAAATCATAGTTTTGAGAAAATCGATTTTAAAGTTTCAAGACATAAAAAAAATACAACCGTTAAGTAGTCAAAAATATTTAATATTCATACAGATATGTTGCATATCAAATAATGAATTGTCAATTTTGGAGACAATCAGGTTTTGTAACTTTCAGAATTTGATCAAAAGTTTGAGATATCTAGTTGTTGCTGAAAATCTAGGCAAAAAAGTAAAGTTATCTATTTATAACCACTAGCAATTAAACGCAAATCACTTACTAAATACAACTCTATTTGGAATAAAAAATCAAAACAAATGGTTCAAAAAATAAAACACAAAATATTCCAACACTTAACATGACTTAAATAACAATATCAGTGACATCACTGTCGGAAGCTTCCGTGTTTTGAAGCCTTGTCTCTCCTTGGAATGGGAGACTCTGATAAAATGCTGTATACTCGCTAGGGAGTGCCGGAGGATTCATTTTAAAAAGAGCCGTTAAGTCGTCATATTTTGCTTTTTTAAGAGGTAGTTGACTGTGATACAAAGGCTCTAGTTTGCCATTTGCAGAAGATATGCGTGTTTATAAAATAGCGCATTGTTTGACGGGTCATTAGGCACCATGAGAACTTGTTGGAGATCAAAATTGCAACATAAAATATTTTTGTTGGAGGTTTCAGCTAATTTCTTGTCGGACCTTTTTTCCTCCCTGGCCCTATCTTTGGCAGCACTGTGTGTTTTATGATTAGCTTCTGTAATTTCTGTTTTGATACTACCGGGTATATTGTAATTCATACATATACGGCATTGGTCCTTTCTCGGACGGTAGAAACCCAGGTTATATTCTTCACAAAATATCTTTCTGTACATCGACGAACTTACGAATGATAAATCTTTTTTTATGCAATCCTCTTTATACATTGTGTACATTATAGTAATATTAAGATCAGACGCTAAATATTTCCTTTGAGTTTTTTCGCGACAATAATGTGAAGCCATGACGGGAAACCTTTCAATATGGTTTCTTACATGTTGTAAAGTCTCAGGAGGTGTGGCTTTCTTTGGACCTTTGCCTCTTTGATCAGGTGCACTAATGTTCTCTTCTCTTCGATTCTGCATTGCAATATCTACCACTCCTTTTCGTATACCCAAAGTATTTATAAACATAGTCAGTCTTACAAATTTGTGTTTTTCCTCCACTGGTAGGCAAAAAGAAATTTATCGTGTATTGGCGTTTGGAATTCTCCTTGGTTGTCCATTTCTTTAGAATTTTTTCCGTATTACTATGTATAAAATCCCTTTTTCGTTCATATGAATCAAGCCGATAGTATGTTTGAAAAATCTTGAGTCTAGCATCGTTGGTTAACTTTTCTCCGCATTTTTTCCTACATTTTGCACTGCAAGGATCTTTCATCGAAACCCCTGGGACGAATTTTCCTCTACTAGAAAGGTAAGCTTCTCCATGCTGTATTCTTTTTTTCCTAATATTTCTTTTCCAGCTATCCGGATTCCTTTTCTTTTTTCTTGTATTTGTTGTTCTAACAGGAATTTCTTCCATACCTTCGAGCTGAATGTCTGCTTCAGTACCTAATTGTTCTTCAGATGTTTCACTTGAAGAACTTGGAACATATTCTGAGTGATCGGGTGAATATAGTTCAATATTTGAATCTCTGTCTAATGAAGGTGAACGCGGAACGCTGAGACCGGGCTTATTGTCATCTGAAACAATGAAATATCTTGTAGAGAGCACAAGTACTTAATATTAAAAGAAAATAGTTAAAAAGACCCTAAAAACACGCTTTAACAGTAAACTGAAATAGATAGTAGAAAAAACAATCTGTAATAAACTAAATATCATTCTCCACATTTTCTCCTGATTTTGGCATATCTAGGGAAGAACCAACATCTATAATTGAAAAAAAGTTAGATTTATTTCCCTATTATACGTGTTCTGAGGCTTAGTTAAAGCAAAAGTAGTAGTATATACGCCTTTTTGCACTTTGGGAAATAAATAAGGCAAAATAGTTAAAAACCATTAACCCTTGAGTAAACGGGTGAAAAAATATACCTAGAAAGGACGGGTTGGGTCTGAGATACACACATTTTCTAATATATATATATTTTTTTCAATAAATTGAATCGAGACTGTTTATGCAAAATTATGTTTATTGTAACTCGCACTATTAACCAAAACAAGTATTTCGAAATATTTCATATTTTACATATACCATGTAACATAAAAGAAAATTCATAAAAATATACAAGTTTGAAGAAAATTATGTTTTACAAAGATGCAGAACGTTAATTTTGAGCGCAGTCTGGGCATGTATGCTTGGAATGCTCCATACAAATCATTTTTTTGCAAATGTGACAAAAAAATCTTGTTTTGCGATTTCGACAAAAGACACATCTTCGATATGTTCCTTGTAGTGGTTCTGCTTGCTCAACCAAACTCTGTCCACTAAACTTCGCAGCTTTCAGCCTTACATCTCTTGAAATATGTTTGTCAATGGCTCTTCTCTTTAGCTGTTCCGTAACTAAACTCATTCCTAGTTTTTTCAGGTATTTCCTCCTTCCTGTTTTTGTGAGAACCAAATCCTTATTGTTGGTCCTAAATATGATAAACGAATTTATTGCACTGATGTTTAGCAAGGAATAAAATATTGTCATTGGCCATCTCCTGGTGTTTCTTGATACATCGTATGATGCTACTAGTTGATCCACACAATCTACCCCCGCTTTTGTCACATTATACAGGGTGATCATTTCTGGCTTGTTTTCGTCTCCAGTACTTTCGTCGATTTTATCCTCATGATGCATGGTAGACAGTAATACAACTGATTTATTTTTTTTCGGTTTATAAGATACTAAAGTCATGTCTTTAGTGAAAGCAAACATACTAGTTTTAGCAGGTCTCCTCACTGTCAGGAATTCAGGTGGAATTTCCACTTTATTCTTGCGTAAAGTTCCCAGAAGAGTCAATTTATGATCAGTCAGTAGTGATTGAGCTAACGGGATAGATGTAAACCAATTATCCATCGTGATATTTCTTTTGCTATCATGGATTGGTTCTGTCATTCTGACAACAACATCAAGAGATTTATTGCTCACTTGGTGTGCTCCAGCTGGTTGGGTTCCTGTATACACTTCCATGTTGAACGTATAAAACATTCTAGCATCTACAAGCGAATATACTTTAATTCCGTATCTTGCCGGTTTATTAGGTATGTACATTCGGAAGGCACATCGGCCACGGAAGGCTAATAGCATTTCATCTATCGTGACGTATTCTCCTGGCGAATAATGATTTCTGAATTTTCCATTCACTTCCTCAAACAATTCCCTAATAGGAGCAAGATTGTCGGTTCTCTTTCTCTCTTGACGTGTATCGACATCATCAAAGTGTAACCATCTTATCAAAAAGCGGAATCTTCTTTTAGCCATAACTGCTGCAAATATCTCCAGACCAGTACCATCTGTTGCCCATAATTCGTAAATACTGGTACGACCTCCTTTATGGACACCAGCTAAATATAACAAGCCGATTAGTGCTTTGATTTCCATTATATCAGTGTAACGTACATCATATTTATCTTTATAGGATTGAGCTACTTTGTCAATGTATTGATTGGTATATTCAACTATTTTCTGTAGTATGTTATCCGAAAAGAATAGTTCCCACGTTTCCAGTGCAGTTTTTGAGTTTTTTGCTCTGCCGATAACACCTGGTAGTTTTTTTATAAGATTATGTTGCCTAGTTCTAACATTTTTTGGAAAGCAGCATTTATTCCATCGAAAACCATTTTTTCCATAATAAGACAGGTGACGCTGTGTACCACGACGTTGATCCACATCTACAATCATTTCTTCCTCTTCATCGTCCATATTCAGCTCCTGTTCTGAATCTGTATCATGAGTACTCACAATGTCTGATCCATCCTCCATCGCCATATCATCCGTCTCAGAATCATCGTCAGATTTGACTTCTTCGTCAGTCAAAACTTCATCAAACATAGCTTGGAACTCTCGTATCTCTCTTTCGTAAGGATCATTCATTTTGAAGGCTGTGAAATAGGCGTTTCAATACATTTCATCAAAATGAGTTTGAAAAAAATCTTACCATGAAGGCACAGGTTGGGTCTGATATACACCGATCGTCTGAATTAGCGAGAACTAAAAGTGCAATTGATACAAACTTCTCGGGATATACAGCTCTACTGAAGATAGAAAGGTACTGTAGAAGACGACAATCAAATGAGCCTCGTTTGGGAGGGGAACGCTCGAACGTGATAGGCTGTGTATGTCAGACCCAACCCGTGCACTCAAGGGTTAAAGGATAAAAAACATTAGTGTTTCAATACTTGATTCCAAGGACTTAAGAGGAATTTCTAATCTCTAGCGATTAACAAAATTCCTAGGGGTTAGAAGTGCAACTTTAGTTCGTGAAGTAAGCGATTAAAGGGGTACTTTTTCCGCAAAGTTCATGAAAATAATGACATAACCTCACATTATGAATTAAATCTGATTTGAAATGTATTTAAATAGATTTTGACATACCTGCGACATTTTCGGATTGACTACGCAGCATTTCCAAAATCTTTTTACCCCTTAACGTCATTATTGCATTAACACCGTTTGAAAAACACTGTAGAACCAATTCAGAAGCACAGAAATCCACCTGTTGTTTCAAGCACACAACTAGACATCTCATAGAGATAGAGACCAAGAAGGTGCCGGCGCCGCCGGTGGGTAACTCAATAATGCCAGTGCTACAACTAGATATCTCAAGTTGTCTAGTTATGGAATGTGCATTTTCGGAGTTATCTATTTCTGGTCACTCTTTAAACAAGTTTGGTTGCTCGTACAAGATATCTAGTTGTTGCATTGAAAATAGCATGAAAAATAGGACAGCTTCAACTGGATAACTCAAAATGCATAAATTTCGAGTTATCTAGTTGTTGCACTAAGGGGGCGATATAATGAATAAGTGAATTGTGTATTATTACATGGAATTATGTCCCATTATGTTTGGTATTTCCAGATTTTATTGTAAACATGAGAGGTTTTTGCATTGTGCGATTTAATCCAAGTTTAATCCAAGTGTGCAATTTTCCACGTGTGGATATTTCTTGTGGGCTCATTTAACATTGCGCTTTTTTCTGTGAGTTTATTTTCTTTGCGTTTATTTCAATTGCGCATTTTTCCTAGATTCGTCCAGGATACACGCGGAATTTGCAATTATACCTGCGGTACAGGAATTTCAGATTTTAAAGTCAGAATTTCCTAATTTAAAGTCGGAAAAACAAAAGTCCGACTTTGATGTCGGAATTTCTGAGTTCAAAGTCGGTAAAAAAAATTCCAATTCTGAAGTCGGAAAAACAAAATTCCGACTTGAAGTCCAAAAAATTAAATTTCGACTTCAAAGTCAGAAATTCCGACTTTGAAGTCGGAAAAAAGCTATGTGGCCCTGTTGATGTTTCTATTATTGTTTTTTTTTTAAATGACACAGTCCGGATATTTTTGTCCCCTTTATTCATAGCAATATACCTATATTGATTTCAATTTTCTACTATTAACGACACACATTATTTGTAAATATATTCATTCAACACAACAAAAATACCTTTAGAACTTTTGGTTTGGTCTTGAGGTGCAAGTAGATAACTAATAAGTTGCGTTATCGACTTACAGTTCTTTTTACGTAAGACGTTTCTTACACAATCAATCAATTCGAAACCAAAAACGTTTCCGAGGATAGGTACGTACACTTATCATATCAGTGGGATTACGGAAATCTTTCGTGCGTTGATATTTACGTCAAAGCTGGCTGTGGAAGTGGAGTGTGCTGTGTGATTCTCGGCGCACTAGGTCTGAGCAGATACCCATAGGATGGCGAACAGCTGACGATACTGACAGTCGTATTCGTATCTCGGCTTTGGTAGCGTCGAGAGGTTTTGGGTGTTATCCGCTAGCACAATGACAATACTTACATCGAATTTAGCAATAATAATATAGAATAAGTACGTAGATGCCGTCGTGAGTTGTTTCAGTAAGACTTTCAGTCAGAAAAAGGAGAAAATGGGCGAGCGCGAAAGGATAATGAAAAATCCCATTCGGGTCGGTTTCTATGATATCGAAAGGACTATCGGTAAGGGTAACTTTGCGGTGGTGAAGCTTGCCAAACACAGGATAACGAAAACTGAGGTAAAACGATTTTTTATGAATTGAAATATTTATTTGAATTTGTGGATAGATTCTTACCTACCCGTTTTGCCGATGGTCCGATCCATGTCGTGTTTTCATATCACCCCCTTTGTTTATAAAAATTAATTTGTGAGAAAAAATAAAACAATCTGTAGACAAACACAATTACTAGCTATTTGTATTACTAGGGAGGCAAGTGCCACTTTTCCTCCCGCAGGATGTAGTTTACTGCCCGACGCGAAGCGTAGGGCAGTAAACATCCAAGGGAGGAAAAGGCACTTCACTCCCATGTAATACATATGATTTTTCCTCCTACCCACTCAATAAAACCTTTTTGTGACTTTGTTTGCAAATAGACCTATTCTTACTTGATGGAAAGTATAGACAATACAGTCATGTGTATCTGAGAATCTGCGGTGGTGCAATGGCTAGCGTCTTGGGCTTGTAATCCGAAGGTCCCGGTTTCATCTCCTGGCAATTACAACTTTTTTTTTTTTCAAGAACGTTATTTTACTTTTTTTTTTTACTTTTTTCTTGTTAGAGATTTGAATTATTGGACATTTAGATAGCTTATACATTTCGGATTGCTATTGAGTGATTTTCTCATAAGTAATATGTTATGTGCCTATTTGATTGAGTGTCGATCATTTTTTTTCTAAGAACTGCGCTTGTACAAAGTGTCATTGTCGTTCTCCAAAGATTAATCTCTTTGTTGAGCAACAATAAATCACTTTGCGCTCTAAATACACAAATAGCTATTAAAGAACTAGAGTAGAAGTAACATTCATGTTTGATTTTCACCAGAATACAGGATATATAAGATGTTCTAGAAATTACGGAAACAATTTGATTATAATAGATTCACAAGTTTCATCGTTTACAACTTATTTGAAATGAGGGGGAGGAAAAGTACTTTCCTCCCTAGGGAGGAAAAGTATGAGTTTCCTCCCTGGTTTGAGGGAGGAAAGTGTATAGGGGTAGCAGGAAAAAAATATACCCACTAAAGAATCATTCATGTGAAGTTATCCACGGTTTTCTAGCCTAGCTTTTTATTTGTTAATACTTTTAGTAGATATGAATTATCGTTGACTATTTTTTGACCCTGATTCATACATTTAAATAGAATTTAAATATGATTTTTGTTGCTTATATGGTTGATTTATAATGGTAATGCACTGGAATAGGAACTCGCACTGATGTTACTGGTAACGATTTTGGTAGAAATCATTTTAAATGTTTACACTGAGATACATAATCCTGGTAATCTATAAAATGCACCAACAGACATGGGCGCCACCAGTAACAATTTCAGGGGGGAATATAAAAATTTCAGGGGGAACAGATTTTTTTTGTGTTGCAAATGAAGATACTTTTGATACCCACGTGGGTATTTTGATTTTCAAAGAACACTCGTAGTACTACGAGTGTTGTTTGAAAATCATTACAAAATCGATATAGAGAAAGTACTTTAAATGATATACCTAAGTATGACAACAAATTTAAAAGATGAAATATATTTATTTACTAATTGCAAAACACTTATACAACGCATATTCAACAAACATGGTGATTAATGTATTAACATGATATTTTACAGAAATCAAATCAATATAAACCTCCTGCAGTTTATTTACCACTGTTTCCAATAATGATAAATAGGTATAACTTTGCAATAATATTAAAAGAGGAATAATGAACTGGGGTGTGTGTAAGGATACTGTGCATAACAGTTGCTGAGCTTTTGGCTTTGTTTTGGCATTAAAATTTTCGTCTGTTGACATGTTTTGTAACGCAGTTGTGATAGGGATACATTTTTCATAGAAAAGCCTAATCCAATTATATTTTGCTTGCCTGGTCTTGCACAACAACGACAATCTAGACACCATAGCCTATCTCTAAAAATATTATTGTTTCCTTAATGACTATGACACCTATAGAATGTTGGATGACTTGAACTGAATTTAGGTCATTGATGACAAAATTTTGTTCAAGGTCATGGGAGGAACAATGAAAAAAGGTTGCATTGAGATATTCATTTTTAATTAATTGTTGCACTCCATTGTTTTACCAGCCATCGCACGGAAAAAAAAATTTAATAGTAGCAAGTAAAATTCGCATACCACCAAGTGAAAATTTGCATACTATATGGGTTAAGTACACGCTTTATTAGCCATTAGAAAAATTAGATTCCTGAATTTGATCACTTGCTGTTATTGATGTAATTTCAGGAACGCAATGCAACCTAACGATATTAAACTCTTTACTAGAAGCAAACTTTTTATTTTATAAGCCCCAATCTACGTTTTATTTGCAGTAGGTGCTCAGTTTGAAAACTACTAGTGACAAGTAAATTTACCATTGATGAAGAATGATTTACTCTCAAATAACTCATATACTTAAATCTAGTAAAAAATATATTAGTTGCTACTATACAGTATTCTACTGCAGCATCATTTTTAGATTATTACAGTAATTTTAGTTTACTTGGCCTTATCAAATGACTCACTTGTGGGTAGTTTATTATTGTCTTACCTTTAATAGCTTTCATTCTATCTTTGGCATCAGGATACAACGGACTCAACTGAAATATCCACTTGAACTCAGTTTAGAGTTATTAGTTCTTCAAAGAAGGATCATTTGTTTTTTATAAAGCCTTACTTTCAACAAATTCGTTTCATTCTTGAATTTGAAATGATATGAAAGGTTCGGTTGCAACAAGGTAGCAATGATTCAGTTTAAACTATGAAAAAATGTACTTGCATGGCATATACAGGCTAGCAAAATACACTACTTAAGAAAAACTGGAGAAAGATACTGCAGTTCCATGACAACATTTTTTCGTAAACTATAAGTTCATGTGGAAAGAAGTATAAAACATTTTGACGGTTCTTTTAAACAAATCATCGCCTCTGGCCATACCCTTACTGGATCACCCAGTACAGCCTGTTTCTTAATTAAAAATTTCGGAACTTTGTTGAATCTGTTTGTATTCATCAGTATGAATGCTAATGTCTTTCCTCATTATGATCATAACAAACCCAAGTTACGCATAACATGATAACTAATTAGAACGTTCTGAAAATTGGAAATAAAAGATGCCTAATGAAGAAATGAAATAAAAATATGTACATTTTTAATATTTTTATTGAAACGAAACTGTTGTTCAGTTTTTTGGGAAAATTATCCTGATTCTATTATACATAAAATGTTAATATTCTAGAAATGTTAGGTAAAAATCCACATTCTACATACCAACAAGTGAAATACATAAATCAAACTAACACTATTCACACAACTCACAACAGTAATAATAGTATAATTCCGGCACACGAAGTAACACGCCCACATACAACTACTAACTCAAATGCTGGAATTGGAATGAGGCCAGTTTTGCGAAAACGTTGATGATCAGTGCAACGGTTACTACCGATTGATCCCGAACTGGTCGCATATCAACAAGTAGGTGAACAGATTCATTATCGTAGGAACACCTAGCTCTATTGCAAATAAACTGTTGCATTATGCCTGTAACACGAGTCTCTGTTGTTATGATATACTTTTCAGAAACACAAAGTAGATAAATATGAATATACACTTTTCCAGCGCTAGTAAAATATTGACCTGGCATTATACAAAGTGAATTATCTAATGTTCAAAGCACTTGCTGTATGTAAACATTATTATAGCTTCAAGTTCATGCGTTCAGAATACTCATTTTTTTAGAGACAAAACGTAATTTTTTTTAATATAGGTATTAATTTTCTTACCACAATCGAAAAAAAGTCAGGAAAACGTTTTACTTGGACCATTTTTTTCGGTGCGTGGAACATACGGTCCGTGGTGGCAGAGCGTTCGCCTTTGGAGCGAAGGGTCGAGGGTTCAAACCCTCGCATGGCATCACACATTGAAAGGTAAGGGCTGCGTCTTCCCTAGCTCACACAAGTATCTCAAAGACTTCCGAGGGTTGCGCGTAGGGGAGTTATCCATCAAATCCCAAGCCAACAGTTATTTAAATTCATCTTCAAACCACCCATTGCTTTCAATTTCGTAAAACCAATTGAATGCTCCTTAACGTCATTACTTTAGTCCAAGCACCTGATGCCAATGGCGAGTTGCTCCTTGCTATGTCAGCGGTCTCATCAGCCAGCTCAAAAATCCAACACTTTCGTTAAATTCACGTTACCTTTCCACATAATTCAATAATTTGGTTTTGAATTTGGTGAGATGTATACTTTGTTGTATTGGAACACGTCGTCAAATGATTTTTTAGAAGCTAGTCTCGACTTTCAACTCAAAATTTCAGGAGCTCTTCAAAATTTCCATTTTGATTTTTGGCCCTTTAGTGCCAAGTCACGCTTTTTACACATCACAGTTGTTGAAATAATAGGTACCAATTTTTTTCTATAGGTATTTATCTTTCTTGATTATCCAACGATTTTTTATGAATTGCAATATTCATTTGAATTTGAATCACCACCTGTGTTCATAGAAATTCATTTGTGAGAAAAAAAAAACAATCTGTTGATAAACACTTTAACGGTTTAAAACGAAAAAATATTCACTAAAGAATGATGTGAAGTTATCCACGGTTTTATAGCCACGCTTTTTTATTCTTTAATATTTTTGGTAGATATGAATCATTGTTGACTATTTTTTAATAGAATCGAAATATGATATTTGTTGCTTATGGGTGATTTATAATGGTTATGAACTGAAATACTTACTGGTAATGATTACTTTAAATGTTTACACTGAGATATTATGGTGATCCATAATAGGCTGGTGCCAAAACGAATTATAAACGCTTAAAATAAAAAAAGTAACAGGCAAGGAACATATTTAAACACGAAAACACTAAGTACTCATTTTAATTACTGAAATGTCTACTTTCGAATGGTCTATGTAACTTGGTAGTTTATTCATCGTTGAACCGCTTAAAATTGAGAAAAACCGATTAGTCTCTCTGAATCATAATTTTCTCAGTATTTTCAATGATTTTCAATACTTGTGAAAACGATTAAAATTGTATTAATAAATTAATTTTGTAGTGTAATTATGTATTCAATTATTTTATTATAAATAATTTAATATTACTCAACTACTTTTTGGTATAATAATAATGAAGAAAGTCGAAAATCATTGAAAATATTGAAAAAATCATGATTAATAGCTAATTTTTCTCTCAATTTTAAGCGGTTTAACGAACAATACACCACCAAGTTACATAGACCATTTGAAAGTAGACAATTCAACAGTTACAATGTTCACTTGTAGACCTTTGAAATACAAAAATACACCAGACAATTGTTCGTGGAAGAGTATTTTTTTCTAAAAATGTACATCTCATCAATGTACAACTCGAAAACTAGTCGTTTTCTGAATGCGAAAAAATCATACTCATTTGACACCAAAAGAAGACATATGCTTACAATGTTTTTCGCCATTTTGACGGTTAATTTGAGGTTATGTCGAAAAATGTTTGAAACAAAAGTTTTCGAATTTTTTCTTATCTACAACTTTTCCTCCAGAATATTTTCCGCTATGAGGTCACGTTTCTCCGCAAATCGCAAAGAACTGTTTTCAACCCCTAAACTGCATCCCGATTTAACCATTTTGAGAGTTTTCGTGTTTAAATATTTTTATTTTCCTTCAAGTTGGAACCTCAACAACATTTTCCACTTGGTCCTTGCCTGTTACTTTTTTTTTCACAAAAATTATAGGCACCAGTCTATAAAATGCACCTACAGTGTCGGACCAATTTGGATAGAAAAAAATGGTTATTTCTGACATCCTTTTGCCAATTTCTTGGTTAGTACTGGATGAACCAAAAAAAATGCTAGTAGTTTAAAAACAATTTGTAGTACCTACCATAGGGAAGACAGGATTTGTCATTTTTCACAGATTTTTGCTAATAACTGGGTTAATACTGAATTAACCAAAAAATTGAACCCACAGAGTCAAATTAATTTGGAACCCCTCTCCGACGACAGAAAAAATAACAGAAATTTCTGAGTTCTTTCGCCAATCTCTCGCTTAAAACTGGAAAATGTTATACCGAAATGATCCTGGTAATCCTTATTGCCTCAGATCAATTTAGAGCGGCACGAAGTGTCATCCACGGTTTTGTTTCAGGACTTTTCTTAGTTAATATTTGACGGATCAAAACATTTTTATAGTATAAAGTTTGGAACAACCTGAAAAATGTAATATTCAGGTTGTTCCAAACATTTCTAGGATTGGGTCGTACAGTATTAACCGAGTTATTAGCAAAAATCTGTGAAAAATGACAGATCTTGCCTCCCATACGATGCTCCTAATTGTAATAGTGACAGATTTAGATGCCCCATTTTCACATACAAGCCTCGAATAGGGTTGAAAAGTAAGTCGATGTTGAGTAAAATTAAGGGAAATTTACGAGTGGCTCGTGGGGAAAACATATGGAAAAATCAAAAAGAATTTCCATTACATTTTCCGACGACAAAATCTACTTTTCCATTCACGCCACTCAAGCCATTATGTTTTTCGGTCTAGTGACGATGTAGGTTTTCATAGTTTCGATGGGCTTGCGTGGGAAAACCTGTTAAAATCTCGATATTTCTTTACAAGATTACAGCCTCATTTCAACCCTTTAGCCACCTTCAACACTCAAGCCTTTGATCTTCTGAAGCCAGGTTCTATTAATTAATGATTAGGTGAACACGGCTCGCGTTAAAATATGGAAAATCGAATTTTCCATGGAAAATCGAATTTTCCATATGTTATCCCCAGGAGCCACTCGTAAATTTCCCTCCATTTTACTCAACATCGATTTACTTCTCAACCCTATTCGAGGCTTGTATGTGAAAATGGGGCACCTAAATCTGTCACTATCTGACGGTCTAATACCAAAACTCAAAAAAAAGCCTCCTTTAGGTTGTTCCAAACTTCGTGCCGCTCTAAATTAATCTGAGGCATTAGGGGCATTCTATATAGATTACTAAATCCAGTATTCCAGTGCAAAACCATTATAGATCACCTATAAGCAAAATAATCAAATTTTAATTCTATAAGATGAAATGTATTTATCAGGGTCAAAAACTAATCAATAATAATTTATATCTAATAAAAATATTCACAAAAATTAAATTTACTTCTAGGATATTTGGAAAACTTGGCAACTTTGCACGCAACATCTCCTGAGTCTTCAAAAGCATGGCTAGAAAACCGTGGATAACTTCACATCAATTAAAGAATCCACAAATATAAGCTGATGATGACGATTGTGTTGATTTGTCTTCTAAAATGTTTCATGAACCCACTAAGATTTTTTCTGAAAATCTACGCCGAGCTATTTGTATAGAGACAACCCAGTATGTGGCATAGGACACAGAATACTGTCGAGTATACTTCACTTAAATATCCTAAGAACTATGCACGAAAAACTTTGGAAATTGTGTGGAATAGCTAAACAAACACGTGTTCCGTTAAATAAATGGGCCGTGGGTCGTGATGGTAGAGAGTACGCGTTTCAATCACAGGGTCGTGGGTCTTCCCTAGCTCGCACAAGTCTATCAAGGATTTCAGAGGGATGTGTAGCGAATTACAAAAAATTATTCAAATATTTTTCTCGGTAACGGTTGCAGGTTCGTAAAAATTACAACAAACAAAAATATTTATAAACAAAACAGAGAATTCATTTCATATTTTAGAATCCACCAGAGCGCACTACAAAAAAGTTTAAGGGGCGAAAAAAGGCTTAATCCCTGAAAAAATACCTCCCTGCATGTAGATTCTTATAATCACACGGCATGCTGGATGATGTAAGCCCTAAAACGTAACCTACGTTTCAAATTTGATCTCAATATCTCAAAAACTGAAACAGCTATGAAGAAAAAAATTAAAAAATCTTGAAACCATAACGCCCTGTAGATGGGTAACGAAGCTTTTACAGACACATGTTTATGGAAAAAAAAGTCTAATTTTGACGCCACTAAAATCTTGATACTGAATTTTGAAACACCCTGTATATTACATCAAAAATATCCAACCAATTTAAAATCCCGCAAAACGAAAACACTGTCTATCGTTCATGCTATGTCAAATAATCTCTGTGTGAGTGTGTGCAAAAATAAAAAAATCTTGAAACCATAACGCCCTGTAGATGGGTAACGAAGCTTTTACGGACACATGTTTATGGGAAAAAAAGTCTAATTTTGACGCCACTAAAATCTTGATACTGAATTTTGAAACACCCTGTATATTACATCAAAAATATCCAACCAATTTAAAATCCCGCAAAACGAAAACACTGTCTATCGCTCATGCTATGTCAAATAATCTCTGTGTGAGTGTGTGCATGAGACGTGTGAATGCTCCAAGTCTTATTAACTAATGCTGGCGTACGTCAATGTCTGACGTCAGACACCTATAAAAGGTTGTTAAGATTTTGCTCAACTAATTGGCGTTATATGTATCTACTTACTATTTCGTTTTCGGAACGTTTATTGAAGGAAATTCATTGTGAAAAGGTGTAGACCGTAAAATTTGTCTGAATGTTTCACACGACCTACATTGAAATGTTAAAGATGTCGTTTTTGCATTGTTTCTTCGATGACTGATTTATAAGATCTGCGACATTACGTTTCCTGAAGAAAAAGCAGCCAGTTCCAGCTCAGTAAAACGAACCTCATACAGGGTCATTCATAAATAAATACATTCGAAAGAAATTAGGTACTTCTCTCTAAAAGTATTAAATGAAACCATTTTATAATTATGTCAAAAATGATATCACTTCCCTCCTTCCTGATTCATCCAAATCAACAAAAAATGTGGGGGAAAAACTCGACGGGATTGACGGAAACACCACTTACAGGTTTTTTCAGGTGATCTTGGCAAAATGAAACGACGTTCATTCATCCTACTATTGCCCCTCAGTGAAATATTTCACTGAAAAGGCTCGTATATGTTCTTGAAATACCGGGTGACAGCAGACATGTAGCAGCTTGTAGTTTTTTTATTTGAATAGATAAAAATTTGAAATTTGCAAAAGTTACGTAATCAATGATAGCGCTTCATTTGAATCTAACGACAACTTTTTTCAACTACCTGTTCAGTAACTCCAACTTCTTTTTTTCGAATGACACCCTGTATATTTATCCAGCCTATCTTATTCGTCTTAAAATTCTCTATTCAACCGTGTATCACAAAGTGGCATTCGTTTCTCAATTCGCAGATGAATTGCATTTTATTGAAAAACATCAAGTTGGCTGTTACCCGAATTCGACAATCTTTCGATGCTTGGTAGGCTTGGAAATCCAAAGAGTATCAGTTAAACGATATAATTTCAGTTTTTTCCATACCTGATCGCTTCCTACAAATTGTCAATAATTTCTTTAATAAAAAGAAAAAACATCTGAAATAATTCACGATATTGCAAAAACTGAGATAGGAACATGTTTTTTTCAATTTGTCTACTTGTGAAGAAATTATCTGTCTTTCTCTTTGGCCATGTAGCCATATCATGATCTTTCCATTTGGAAACATAAAATTAAAATTGTTCCCCGGGTCCACCAATTCACAAGTCTATTAGTCTAGATATTTGCAATAATATTTTGCCTAGTAGGCGGTGTACACAGAATGTTTTGTGTTTGACAGGTAAACATCATTTGATTGTACTGATTATCTCCGTCAGTTTTATGCTGATTAAAATTGCATCGTTTAATTAGATACTAAATATGTATTCAAAGAATGAAAAGGTCGATATGTTGTTGATATTCGGACAGTGCAAGAGAAATTGTATGTCGAAAGATTTGCGGAAAGACGCCATCCGCCTAATAATTATTTCGCTAGAGTAGAAGAGCAGTTCAGAAGAGAACCGGAAAATCAAAACAATCTCCAATATATTTTCGACGAGGAAATGGAAGTAAACGTTTTGGCCTTAGTACATGCAGATCCGACGATATCACTGAGACAAATTGAGGACGAAATCGGCGTGAATCGAGAGATCTCTAGAAGAGGTTTGAAAAGAACTGCTCTGAACTACTCTTTTACTCTAGCGAAATAATTATCAGGTGGGTGTCATTCCGGAAATCTTTCGACATACAATTGTTCAGCCTGTCTACAATTTCTCTTTCACTTTCCGAATATCAACAACATATCGACCTTTTCGTTCTTTGAATACATATTTAGTATCTAATTAAACGATGCCAATTTCAACCAGCATAAAACTGACGGAGATAATAATTGCAATTAAATGATGTTTACCTGTCAAACACAAAATATTTTGTGTACACCGCCTACTAGGCAGAATATTATTGTAAATATCTAGACTAATAGACTTGTGAATTGGTGGATCAGGGGAACAATTTTAATTTTATGTTTCCAAATGGAAAGATCATGATATGGCTACATGGCCAAAGAGAAAGACAGATAGTTTCTTCACAAGTAGCCCAATTGAAAAAAATATATTCCTATCTCCGTTTTCGCAATATCGTGAGTTATTTTCAGATGTTTTTTCTTTTTATTACAGAAATTATTGCCAATCTGTAGGAATTGATCAGGTATGAAAAAAACTGAAATTATATCGTTTAACTGATACTCTTTGGATTTCCAAGCCTACCAAGCATCGAAAGATTATCGAATTCGGGTAACAGCCAACTTGATGTTTTTCAATAAAATGCAATTCATCTGCGAATTTAAAAACGAATGCCACTTTGTGATACACGGTTGAATAGAGAATTTTAAGACAAATAAGATAGGCTAGATAAATATACAGGGTGTCATTAAAAAAAAGAAGTTGGAGTTACTGCCGATCAAACAGGTTGTTGAAAAAAGTTGTCGTTAGATTCAAATGAAGCGCTATCATTGATTACGTAACTTCTGCAAATTTCAATTTTTTATCTATTGAAATAAAAAAACTACAGGCTGCTACATGTCTGCTGTGTCACCCGGCATACCTATACGAGCCTCTTCCCATTTCAGTTGGCCCACATTATATTTTTTCAGAAATTTGTCCCAGGGTGACAAAATAAAAGTACCTCGTGAACTATTTTTTTTTCAAATTTATTTAAACACATAATTAGACTCTATTTACCAAAATATATACATAAAAACCAATAAATTTATACAAATTGAGAACAAATGAAAAAACGTGAACAAATACAGAACATACAAAAAAACAGTTTTGAAGTTTACCACTGGGTAACATCGCCTTTATTTTTCAAAATTGATAAAATTCTTTGTGGCATAGTATTCACTAAGTTTTCACAAAATTGTGGTGTAAACGAATCCCATATCTCCTGAAGCCTTTCCTTTAATTCAGGGATTGTTCTGGCAGGATGTGTGCACAACATTTTTTCATCGCATGCCACAATGTTTCGATCGGAGATAAATCGGGATTACTAGAAACCCATTCCAAAAGAGGTATGTTATAGTCTTCCATCCATTTGAGAGCTGTTTTTGAAGTGCGGCATCCGGCGCCATCCTGTTGGAACACAAAATCTTGCCCTGATGTCAAATATTCTTCCATGACTGGCAACAGCGATTTTTCTAATATGTCCAAATATTTTACAGTATTCACAATTCCTTGCATAAAATGGAGTTTTCCTACCCCTTTGGCTGACATGCTGCCCCAGACCATGACTGACGCAGGAAATTTTACTTTTTTCTTTAAACAGTCCGGATGGAAGGATTCATGTTTTTTGCGAATAACTCTACTTTTACTGTCCCCAACACACTTCAAATCGGGACTTATCGCTCCACTGTACTGCACGCCATTGTTGAGATGTCCAAGATCTATGTTCTTTAGCCCATCTTAACCTATTTTTGTTTTGCTGTGGCGTTAACAGTGGCTTTTCTTTGGCCTAAAACAAAATTGACAATTTTGCAGAAAAAAATATTTATCCAGTATCAACTTCATTATTTTTTATCATCAAAAATGTTACCTTGTAAGTGCCAAATCCCAGTTTGTGGGCCTCCCGGTGGCATGTGGATCTCGAAATGCGCCTTCCAATAGCATCACTCCATAGAGCACTTAGCTGTAAATAATTGGAACGTCGATTCTTTTCGATAATTCTTCGTAGCGCTCTTCTATCTGCATTTGTAATATTGCTTTTTCTCACATATCGAGGCTTTGTATTGACTGAACCGGTAGTTTTGTTTCTTTTAACTATATTTCTAACACTATATCGCTACAAATCTAATAAATTTGCAATTTCCGAGTTTGATTTTCCAGAATGGGCAAATTTTATAATGATTGAACAAATTTTCTCATCAATAATCTTTCATCTACCCATTTTCACGATAAGAACTAACCTTAAAATGTATAAAATATATTCTAACAGTTCCTTAGTACTTTGTCTTTGCTTAAATATTCCAAAGCCACCGTCGATATAATATGTTTATTAAGAGGCATAAGATGTCCGGAGGACTGCTCACTGCTAATATCCTATACAATAGGAAAGTTTGGTCGAAAATCCATCAGAAAACAACTACTTTCCTGGCTAATGCCACGACGAACATTGAATTACATCTGATGAAATTTCCGTGCAGTCATTAGTTATTGACTGCTAGACCTGCCCTATACTGATGAGGAGCAACACTCCGAAATCGATATATAGGTGGTCCGAATGTTTCGATGAACATTCCCATGCAACCAAGCAATTGCAGAGATAACCTTGTAGGAACTCTGCACGGAAATTTCATCAGATGTAATTCAATGTTCGTCGTGGCATTAGCCAGGAAAGTAGTTGTTTTCTGATGGATTTTCGACCAAACTTTCCTATTGTATAGGATATTAGCAGTGAGCAGTCCTCCGGACATCTTATGCCTCTTGTCTTGTCATAAGCTCATTGTGACCTACAGTTTTCTTTTCTGTAATATGTTTATTTTTTAACACAAGTCAAATGGGGTTTATTAAAGACTAATAGAAACTTTCTATTTTGGAACATTTTTGATTTTTCGCTAGAAATTCTAATAGGAGATAATAAAGTGGAAGTTTTTCTATTTGATTCTATTAAAAATATACCCTTTTATTACATTATGTATTTTTTTTTCCTTGGTGTTTTGGCATCGACTGCTATGGTCATTAGCCTTGTGTTCTGGATAGGCCTTGTTACTAACTCCATACGCCACTTTAGGAGCAGCACTGTTAATTTTTAACGCAACAGTGAATCGTGGAGGATTATTCCCAGCCGACACGAGCCTCAGTCATTCAGACTTTCACATCTGAAAATGAAAAAAGATCGCACCGTCTGGGAATCGAACCTACATTATGTATTATTTATTATTATATCATGGTGCTTAAAAAAAAATATAAGATTTCAATAGTTGGGCCAACTGAAATGGGAATATTCACCAATTTATCAAATGTTAATGAAACATTACATTGATGTTTCAAAATTTATTAACAAAGATCAATATCCCATTTATGTTTCAAAAGTTCAGTTTTTTTAGGTTTTTGAAATATTTTAACTATAGTATGTTTATGAAACTTATCTACTTAAATGTTATATTCCAAAGAAATGTTTCATTCCAGCATCGAAAAATTCCTAATCTTTAATTTCTGGAATACTTCTGATATGTTTGAGAAATACTATTTTAATATTCCTATGAAACATTTCATTAATTTTTCAAATTTTATACACTACATCTGTTGTGTTAATGAAATATTGAATAAATATCTTGAATAAATTTGAAACTTGATAACTATCCTACCATAACTTCTATTTTGTTTCTGAAACACTTTTGAGAAATATTTATGAAATATTCCATTACATAATTTAGAAATGAGATTGTGAGAATGACTATTACACGGAAAAAAATGGTCCAAGTAAAACATTTTCCTGACTTTTTTCGATTGAGATAAGAAAATTAACACCTATATTTGAAAAAAAAAATTTCTCTAAAAAAATGAGAATTCTGAACGCATGAACTTGTTGTAGCTATAGTATTATTTACATACAGAAAGTACTTCGAACATTAGATAATTCACTTTGTATAATGTCAGGTCAACATTTTACTATCGCTGGAAAAGTGTGTATTCATATTTATCAACTTTGGGTAGAAAAGGATATCTTAACAACCCAGGTAGCCGAGTGGATAAAGGGACATTGTTTCAATCACTGATGGCTGCCGTTCGTAAAGGGACGACAGCTGGTTAACGGAAAAAACATTTTTTCTTTAACAGAGATTCGTGTTACAGGCATAATACAACAATTTATTTGCAGTAGATCTTGGCGTTTCTACGAAAATGTAACGTGTTCACCTGCTACCTACCTACCTACACCTAACAGTGGGTGATCCAGTAAGGGTTGCCAGAGGCGATGATTTAGTTAAAAGAACCGTCAAATTGTTGTATACTTCTTTCCATATCAACTTATAGTTCACGAAAAAATATTTTCATAAAAATTGCAATCTCTATCTCCAGTTTTTCTTAAGTAGTGTATTTTGCTAGACTGTGTATGCTATGCAAGTACGTTTTCTTATAGTATAAACTGGATTATTGCTTCCTTAGTGCAACCCAACCTTTCGTCTCATCATAAATTCAAGAATGAATGAATGTATTGAAAATAAGGCTTTATAAAATACAAATGATCCTTCTTTGGAGAAGTAATAACTCTAAACTGAGGGCAAGTAGATATTTTAGTTGAGTCTGGTGTACCAAAGATGGCATGAAAGCTATTAAAGGTAAGACAATAATAAACTACCCAAAAGTGAGTCATATGATAAACCAAAATTTCTATAATAATCTTAAAATGTTGCTGCAGTAGAATACTGTATAGTAACAACTAATATATTTTTCAGTAGATTCAAGTGTATGAGTTATTTGAGAGTAAATCATTCTTCATCAAGGTTAAATTTACTTGTCACTAGTAGTTATCAAACTGATCACCTACTGCAAATAAAACGTAGATTGAGGGCCAGTTTTTCAGGTTCCAGTTAGTTAAACTCCAGATTAATCAACGAATGGTTAGAATGTGATCCTTCCAACATCATTTAACACGCGCGTTCAGCGCCAAGCCCTGATGGAAATTTTTTGTGAATTTAAAGAATTTGATTTTAATGATCTGAGCATTCACGCAATTAATAAACAAAACCTTTATCCATCCTAAACCTCAATTTCAGAGGAAATTCTAGGAGGCCAGAGCTTATAATTCCCCATCTAAAATGTACATAAAGTGTGATTTAGCGATATACACGGCCAAAACAAAAATTTAGTTGGTGCATCTTTTAAAATAGACAATGTTTTAATTAAGTGTATCGAAAAAGATACCCTGGCGTTGAACGTGTTAAATAATGTCATTCGCCATCTAAACTATTAGCTAGTTATTTGGAGTTTAACTGGAACCTGAAATACCGGCCCTGAGGCTAATAAAATGAAAAGTTTGCTTCTAATAATAACGGTAGGTTATGTTCCTGAAATTACATTAATTGTGTGCAAGTGATCAAATTCAGGAATCTGATTTTTCTTGTGGCTAATAAAGCGTGTACTTGACCCATATAGTATGCAAATTTTCACTTGGTGGTATGCAAATTTTACTTGCTATTATTAATTTTTTTTTCCGTGTATAATAATAATAAATCGTCTTTATTCAAATATATGTGTCAACGATTTTAACAAAATCTCTAGTGGGCAAAGAGGCATACTATTATGTACTTTTCTATGAATCTTGCTCATAGTATTCTGAATTATACGCTTTATTATCATTATTAGATGTTGTATCTTGTATATTTTTTATATTTATTAAATCAATGAAGTTGAAATTTCCTAGAAAACAATTGCATTATTAATTAGTGCTTCGTGATTAAATGTGAATCTGATTAACCCTAAAACAAAGGAAACAATCATTGAGAAAGTGAAAGAACAAAACGTCATGAATTTTCATCCAAACCAGTAATTTTGTTGATGATCATGTTCTTATTTATTACAAATGTTCTACGGTATACTTATTGCATAATTTGTGCAAGGTGCATTACTTATTGTGCAATCATTTCTATTTCGTACCTTGAAAATGGATATTTGTCTTTTCTCTGTTTATTTGTAGAAATATTTTCTTTGCAGGTGGCAATCAAAATCATCGACAAGTCACAACTGGATGCGAGCAATCTCCAGAAAGTGTACAGAGAAGTAGACATAATGAAGAGATTAGATCATCCACATATTATTAAACTGTATCAGGTTAGTATCTTTTATGCAATAGTTTTAGTCCCCGTCTCGTCTCGTCTCGTCTCAATATTAAACAATACCAGCTGACCTTCTCAATGTTGTTGTTTATTGTTGTTAATTTCATCTCTACCGATATTTGAAAAATGACATCACAAAATTCTGTCAGACTCATTAAGGCTAAGCGGGGTTTTAATCACGTTATTGATAACATAAAGTCGGTGATACCGGATGCAAGTAACCCCACAAGGAATTCAGGAATTACGGTATCTATATGCTTGTTATACGAGGATATATTGAAATATTCTTAGCCTACTATAGAACCAAACAAAATTTCAATGTCAAAATATTTTGTTACTCAACATATTCTCCTCTTAATTGGATACATTTATTACAGCGAACCTGCAACGTCTCTAGACCTTTAAAAAAAAAAGTTTCTTCTTGCTCTGCAAACCAGACCTCCACAGCTTTTATCACCTCCTCGTTGAAAGAAAATTTACGACCTTTTAAACTTTTTTCAGTTGAGGAAAGAGGTGATAGTCGGACGGAGCCAAATCTGGTGAATAAGGGGGGTGTTCTAGTAATTCAAACCCTAAATCACGAATTTTTTGCATGGCAACATTAGATTTGTGTGCAGGAGCGTTGTCCTGCAAAAACGAAACACCTTTGGATAGCTTTCCGCGTCTTTTCTCTTTAATTTTTTCCCGTAGAGTGGTCAGTAATGTCGAATAGTAATCTCCAGTTATTGTTCTACCCCTATCCAAAAAATCAATCATGATTACTCCATGGCAATCCCAAAAAACTGAAGCAAGAACTTTTCCAGCAGATTTTTGGACACGAAACTTCTTAGGTCTTGGAGAACCGGAGTGTCGCCATTCCATCGATTGTTGCTTTGTTTCTGGATCGTAGAAATGTAACCAAGTCTCATCCATAGAAACAATTCGGTTTAAGAAGTCTACATCGTTTTCAAATCGAGCACAGATCGAACGCGATGCTACTACCCTTGCACGCTTTTGGTCAACATTCAAACATTTGGGGATCTATTTTGCAGCAATTTTTCTCATGTCCAAATTGACGTGAACTATATGATGAACGCATTCGTATGAAATATTCAGTGCTTCAGATATATGAACCTGAAGCTGGCAGCTTGAGTTAGCAGCCTGCCAGGGCGGAACTGGCCCGAGCGCCGGAACAATCAGCATGTGCATTGGAAACACTTAAAATTTGATTGCATTCTTACGCAACGGTGTATTTTGTTCAAACTTTTTGTGAAGAACAAATACAAACCAGTTAAGTGCACAACGGTATAGCAATCGTGTTACAATGGCAATAACATAACGAAAAAAATCGCAAACTCCAGATATTCCTAAACTTTGAAATATTCAAATACAATTTTCACTCACGACCTTATGCAACGGTGGAATTTGTTCAAAATGTTTGTGAACAACAAATGAATATCGGTCAACTGGATAATGGTATAGCAGCCGAGTTAGGATGTCACGAACATAACCCAAAAAAATGCCAAACTTCAGAAATTTCGAAACATTGAAATATAATTTCCGCTCACGACCTTATGCAAAGGTGGAATTTGTTTAAACTTTTTGTAAATGACAAATGAATATCAGTCAACTGGATAATGGTATAGCAGCCGAGTTAGGATGTCACGAACATAACCCAAAAAAATGCCTAACTTCAGAAATTTCGAAATATTCGAATATAATTTCCGCTCACGACCTTATGCAAAGGTGGAATTTGTTTAAACTTTTTGTAAATGACAAATGAATATCAGTCAACTGGATAATGGTATAGCAGCCGAGTTAGGATGTCACGAACATAACCAAAAAAAATGCCAAACTTCAGAAATTTCGAAACATTCAAATATAATTTCCGCTCACGACCTTATGCAAAGGTGGAATTTGTTTAAACTTTTTGTAAATGACAAATGAATATCAGTCAACTGGATAATGGTATAGCAGCCGAGTTAGGATGTCACTAACATAATGAAAAAAAATGTCAAACTTCAGAAATTTCGAAACATTCGAATATAATTTCCACTCACGACCTTATGCAACGGGTGATTTTTTAAAACTTTTTGTAAAGAATAAATAAATATCATTCGAGTGGACAATCGTATAGCAGCCGAGTAAGGATGGCACTAACATTAGGATAAGAAATGCCAAACCTCAGAAATTTCGAATATAATTTCCACTCCCGGCCATCTGGGAAATATCCGTTCTAGCCCAATTCGACGGTCTGTTAAAATCATATCATGAATTGCATCGATATTTTCGGGTACTGACACAACTGGCCTTCCCGATCGGTCATCATCTTCAATGGAAAATTTACCTCTTTTGAAGCTTGCATTCCAATTTTTCACGGTCGCATACGAAGGACATTGATCACCAAGGGTATTAAGCATATCTTCGTAAATCTGCTTACCTCTTAACCCTTTTAAATACAGGTACTTGATGATGGCTCGATACTCCAATTTTTCGATTTTCATAATTTCGGTGGACATATTTTTTCTTTTAATTTATTGCGTAACTCTGGTTTACTTTTTTGACGTCAAACTTTACAATGACACTTCTAATAAGTTATTGTTCGTTGCTATGGTAACGTAATATTTTGTTTATGCAGGGAACTGGTCTAGGCTAACTAGATATCAATACATCCTCGTATTGCTTTGAGACCCGGTTTTTGACCTCTAGTTTAAGTATCTCTTAGGTACCGACCGACGCGACGTCTTAAAAATGATCTGTCCGAATTTTGCATGGATGTTATCTAACAAAACGTTTCGTTTGAAATGGCCCAAATAATTTTTGTTTATGGTAAATAGTGTTTTGTGACATTTATGCAAAGAATTTGGTTGTGATAAGAGTTTTGTATTTCAAGTTTTCCACATAGTTTATTTTTATTTTGTACGTCTGGGTTCCGACAATCTAAACAGAAAAACTAGAGAGTAAAACTTCCGTTACATTGAGCATCTGAATTTCCAAACAAAACTACGTATTTCAGGCCGCTCTACAAAAGATCCAAATGAAATTTTTGGCGGTCTCGTCTATTTTCGAAAATATAGTGCCATTTTGTTGAGAAACTTCACCATTTGACAAATTGAATTTCTGTTATTAAAAACACATAAATTCCTCCATCTT
This sequence comes from Chrysolina oricalcia, assembly GCA_944452925.2. NCBI lineage: Eukaryota > Metazoa > Arthropoda > Insecta > Coleoptera > Chrysomelidae > Chrysolina > Chrysolina oricalcia. The sequence goes on from OX101819.2 coordinate 12,510,434, forward strand.
CTGATCGAAACATCACATACACTCTTATTTATTGGTTTTCATCACTTTTTAGCAGGAAAAACTCTTATTTTTTTCAAGAAATTTATCCTTCTTCAAATCGTAACTATTTCTAGCTATATTTCATTATTCAACGCTAAATATCTTTTATCCGAAAAAGATCTATTAGATTTTTCCGCAAAGCGGAGACTGTCCGCTACACTTACACTTCATTTATTTTCAAAATTCGACTTCTAGCACCACTGTAATAAAAATAATAGTATCATCTTCGTTTCACTAATTTATTTAAACTTGTCAAATATAACTTGTAATTTATTCCAGACGAATACTATCACTAAACCAACTCTGTATATTTCACTTTGTATAGTAGTCTATTTTCTAAACTCAGACTGGAACTATCTCTAAGTTTGGCGCTATTTATATGCGTACATATTTCTCTTCAGAATCCTCTAGAAGTTCTGGAACTTCTCGATTGGTCACTCGCTGTTCGACTAGATGGCTCTGCGCTGTTGTGGCATTCCAACATACGTGAGTGGTGACATCATCGTTGTTTACGGGCGATCGCCGGTGATGTGTACTATGGAAATGAGGCGACAGGTCCGGCCTCAGTTCGTTACAGTGTATTATGCTATCGTACACTCGTATATTGGCGCCACAAATGTAAACCGAATTTTCATATCTCAGAAAAGAATCATGAGACTAATTTTTAACCTAAAACCAACTGAAATCTGCAAGCCATACTTTCTACTCAGTATACATATACCACAGTGTTCTATGTGAGGAAAAATTTGTGTTAATTTTTAAAAAACTCCGATAATCTTGATCATTTTACTAGAAATGCCAGTTTACTGCTGATTCCAAACCACATAACCAGGTTATATGATAAAAACGCAGCCTATATGGTCCAACAGCCCGCTGCCAAAATGTGTAATGCCCTTTAAGGTTTTGGTAGTTATAAATACAGGGTGGGTCACGGTCGATGGTACCTTAGACGTTTACGAAGAACGGGAAATAGTATCATTCTGAAAACTTGGTTTCTCAAGTAGTTGCTCTTGGTCTATCGATCTAAAATATTTTCAGAAATGCATCGTTGCCGCTTATACCAGAAAGTAGCAGCATCTTTGTTATTCCAAATGGGTCACCCTTTATATTACCGCATTTTTGAACTTGACATTCCTTTCTGATTATTTCTGCCTCATACTCCCCTAAATCTATCTCTAACGGTTTTTGAGATATTAATAATAATAATAATAATAATAATAATAATTTTATTGTCTGCCTCAAAATAATACATACATAGGTACATTTGCTATATGTCAAAAATTATGGCAAACAAAAGGTAGAGTGTTAGGTCTGATGACAGATTCTTCCACACTCTCCTAAAAAATTAAAAATAAACACAAATATTGTATATAAACCCTGACCCAAAACAATTTTTTTTTTCTAATGAATGGACATATAAATTGACATAGAAATAAAACAGTAAATGAGGTAATTGAAGCAGATATCATTGCTGTGTAAGTAATTCAATTTTTTGTTTTGTTTTATAGGAATTCAAAGCTAGGGAGAATTTTGGTATATCTAGTGAACTACTTTCCAATGCGATCTGGTATGAAAAGGAAGACTTATATATTTCTTTATTATGTTTGGGAATATCAATCAAATTCTTCCTTCTCAAATTCAGACTGTGAAAATCGGTTCTATATTTAACTTTCCTGTACAGATATTCCGGAGTTTTGGTCTTGAGAATTTTATAAAAGAGACATCGCGAATGAAGTTTCCGACGGTTGGCCATATTGAGCCAGCCCATTTCTTTCAGTTTATGAGATATCCTATTTCTCCTTCCTAGGCCATGAATTAGACGCAAACAAGAGTTTTGAATTTTTTGAATACGATATGTATCTGCCCTACGAAGAAATGGACCATAGACTGTGTCGCAGTGGTTGAAGTGAGATAGAACCATAGAGTCAGTTAACATTTTTTTAGTATTGATATTCATTTCAGCTCGATGTGGATAAAGTAATTTCAAAGCGGCATAGGCTGTTCTCATTTTCGCGGTTACATGTTTATTAAATGTTAATTTTGAGTCTATATGTAGTCCTAGATTTTTGACACAATCACTAAAGCTCAATATTTCATTTTTTACTGAAATTTGTAGTTCATTTGATACCGCTAATCTCTCGTTTTCATTTCCAAACACAACAGCACATGACTTTGAGGTATTTATTTTCAGATGATGTTTTTCCGACAACGATACAAGTGTTGCCAAGTCGTTATTAAGCATGTGATTGGCTTGTTGTATGTCTTTCAATTTGAAACAATAATAAACCTGCGTATCGTCTGCATACAAATGGTAATTACAGTGGGAAAAATAGGAATGAAATTTCGATGTATATAATGTATATAAAAGAGGTCCCAAAATGCTACCCTGTGGTACACCTTGCCGCAGAGGTAAACAACTCGATACATCATTACCAATTTTGACCAGTTGTTCACGACCGGTTAAGAATGACTCGAGTAGTTCTACTGCTTTTCTGCTAAAGCCAATATAATTCAAAATTGATATTAAAATTTGATGGTTCAGTGTATCAAAGGCACGAGAGTAATCAATCATAATTAGGACGCAAATTTTGTTATTATCCAATGAGGAGACGATATCATCAGTAACAGCACTCAAGGCCGTCGAGCAACTATAGCCGCTTCTGAATCCAGATTGATTTGTTGGTAGAAGCTTTCTTTCCGACACGTAATCACGGATTTGTCGCTCTATGATCTTTTCCAAAACTTTTGAAAGCGTCGGCAGAATACTAATACTACGTAGATGACTGAAATCTGTGGCATTTGTGATCTTAGGTAATGGTAGCACAAACGCTTTTTTCCAAGCAACAGGAAAATAACTTTCAGTTAAGCAGCTATTGAAAATATCTGTCAGAAATGGCAAAATAAAGGGGCAGCATAGAATGATAATTTGAATATTCAAGTTGTCAAAACCTAAAGCTTTAGTCCTGATCCCATTAATAATTTGTGAAACTTCGCATTCATTTGTACGTTTAAAACAAAATAACTGATCAACTTTTTTATCTATATTATTTTTGTAATATTGCAGTAACGCAATATCTGGTTGACGGTTATCGTGTAGTTCATTAATCAAAAAGTGATTGTACTCTTCAGGCTTCCTCAGTGAATCTGGTAATTCCGATATTTGCTTTTGTTTGATATTTAATTTTTTCAACTCCTTCCATTTCTCTTTAGAGGAACATCGAGAAAGTTTGAATTCTAAATATGCTTTCTTTTCTCTTTTGATTGCTGAAGATGTGAAATTTCGTAGCTGCTTATAGTACTCTCAATGTGCCGGTAATTTCGACTTTTTGTACCTCGTTAGTGCCTTGTCTCTTAGTTTTTGCATCAATTTGATATTGTTTGTTATCCATGGCTGCATTTTCTTTCCATTCGAGTTAATAACCAGGGTTTTCACGGGTGCATGTTTATCTACTAATTCTAGAATAGTATTATTTAGATATTCAATTTTTTATTGGTTATTTTCCATATTTTTTATCCAAAACATTGCTCGAATTGAATGTTTATTTTCTGCGGTATTTGGAAGTTGCAATTTTGTATTTAGTTCATCAAGATCATGTACATTGATTCTGTATAGAGAAGTTTGTTCTGCGTTATACAGGGTCGTTAAAAATTCATGATCTTACTGCTAGATACGAAAAGGGTTGAAAGTGCGTTTTTTTTAAATGGAACATCCTGTATATTAGAAATATCCTGAAAGACGACTGAATTCCCTTCGAATTGATATATCATGTTCCTATACCTAAATAGCCAGAATTCCGAGATAATAGCAATTTTCACTTGTTATCTCCCAAGTGCTTGAATTATTGCCGGAAAATTCATGTACGAGATAAATTTACGGCAATTATTTCAAGCACGAGGGGGATTCGGTAAGAAAATTTCACACCGAGAAATGAAAATCATCCAACAATTCATGAGAAATAACTAACGATGGTTTCACCTGAACTATTTATAACCACTGAAATATTGATATGTAAAATACTTAACAAAATTTTCATCAATAAATGTGTTTAAATTTGGAATAAAAAAAAATAAAAAAGTTATGTTCTTATCGTGGATTGAACCATAATAAGTGGAAATTTTTCTGTCAAACATTTGACATGTGACAAGTTGATATTTTGCTTTAATATACAAATGGAGGTCTAGTTTTCATATGAAAGGAGATAATTATGTATTTACTAGATATTTGGAATGTGTCTGAAAATATTTTCTCCACGATTATTGCAGAAATTGTCCATTCTGAAATCATATTTCAGAAGAAGTTCAATATACCATTTGTCACAAGTTTTTGTCACAAGTTTTTATCACAAGTCCCGTAGCTCAGCGGTAGTGTTGCGGCCTGTCTCACCAGTCTAACTAAGAGTATCAAATCAAATCAAATCAAAATATACTTTATTGTCCGAAGAATGAATTCTTGTTGACATAGCTTTTATAAATATAAAAATAAAGACGTACAGAAATATAAAAATGGTATGCGTAAATATGTGTTGATAAAATCACAAGTCGTCAAAAAAAAGAAGAAAAAAAGAGAACAGGTACATCATAGAATATCATCATAAAATATAATACAGTATAATGTAAAAGCGTGTATAGCATGGAAGAAAATAATGCTACTTACATGGCACAATGATGATAAAATAATTAGTAAACTACAACATATATATATTAGTTTTGCTCAAGTGTGAAATTATATTACATGTTAAAATTGGACTACGCAAAGAAGCGAATGTCATATAAAGAAAAGAGAATGAACATACGAGAGTATGAGGTTAAGATAAGTTCGAGCAATTCCAATCTTTGTCTAGATACTCTTGAACACTGTAGTATGGTTCACTGATAAGAAGACTTTTTACAGATCTCCTGAATAGAACTGGAGATACAATTCTTCTGGTAGTAACCGGGAGATGATTAAATAATATCAAAGCATTATAAATGAGAGACTTTTTTGTTAAATTCGATGATGGAATGGGAAGTCTTAAATTATTATTTTGGCGGGTAGAACTAACAACCGTCTCATATGACGATTTGTTGCTGTGGACCAAACATACAGTCTCAAGAATAAATAAATTTGGAAGGGTAAGGATTTTGAGATCCAAGAAAAGAGGTTTACATGATACCCTAGGTCCAACATTGAGGAGGTAGCGAACGGCCCGTTTCTGGAGGATGAAAATAGAATGGAAATTGTGTTCATTGCAGATACCCCAGAAGGGTAACCCGTATCTAATGTGGGATTCAATCAAAGCATGATAAACTACTTTTGCAGTGGCCATACCCAGTTCACTAGATACTACCCGCACGGCATAACAACCAGAGGCTAGTTTTGATCTCAGTGTTTTCACATGACTTTCGAAGTTAAGCTTATCATCTAGATGAATACCAAGAAACTTGGTATTATTTTTTTGTTCAATGAACATTTCAGTACCCACTTGAATCTCAGGTAGATTGCACTTGATCGATAAGAGGCTGGTTTTATTTATGTTAAACGAAAGCAAATTCGAGTCACACCACTCCTTCACAACGGAAATATCCTTGACAATTTTTGTGTGCAGGTTCTTTAATTCATTGTCATGCCAGAGGATTGTTGTGTCATCCGCAAAAATAGTAAATTTACCGTCAATTTTTAGATTAGCTATATCATTGAAATAAAGTAGAAACAAGATAGGTCCCAATACAGAACCCTGTGGTACGCCATGACTAATCGAACCAGTATTAGACAACGTATCTGTTCTCACAATTTGGGTACGCTTTCCTAGGTAAGATTCCATCCAACTGAGGCTAAGATTTCTGAACCCATAGTGTTGGAGTTTGCGCAGCAGGATTTCGTGGTTTACACAATCAAATGCTTTTGAAAGGTCGCAAAATACCGCCGCGCAAACTTCCTTCTGATTCAGTTTGCAGTATAGTTCTCTCAGGAAGGAGAAGACAGCATCTCCTGTGTTTTTACGTGGCTGAAAGCCAAATTGCTGAGGATTGAGAATGTTGTGCACATTGATGAAATCCATTAATCTAGATTTGACAAGCTTTTCTATAATTTTTCCCAAGGTCGGAATAAGAGAAATCGGTCGAAAATTAGAGGGATCCGTTGCATTTCCACCTTTATGAAGGGGAATCACAAGACTAACTTTAAGGAAGTTTGGGTAGAGTCCCTTTGCGAAAGAGTCATTAATGAGTTGAACCAACAATTCTAGAGAGAAGATGGGCATGTTTTCAAAAATATTTATTGAAATATTATCAATTCCGCAGGAGGTTTTATTTTTAACTTGTTTAATTGTATTCACATGACAACCTACCCCGCAAACATGGTGGGGTGTTATGAGTCGCTGGATATCTTCCAGGAGCGCTGGGTAGAACCGGCGCCGTAGGGAATCCAAGTTGAGAGTCTAAAACGTCAAGTACTTCAACCCGGTTTTTTGCTTGTAGCCTTTTCCGGGGCAACATCCAAATTATGGTCCTCCCAAACTACCAACCCTCAACTTTTTACATTGAATGGGACTACAACACGCGCATAAGCTTTCAAGGAGGCGCGAATACTCCAGTTACCACCATTATTTCCACACATTTGCACCAGCGGAGGCAGTGACCAGCGCCCTCTCTATATGACCCTTGGCACTGTCAAAAGGCATCGTGCACGTCACCAGAGCTGGCAACAGCAGGGTGGCGTGAAGCATACTTGACGTCCTCTCCTTCCTTTCATCCTATCCTCCCGCCGGCCGAACATGGACTGAAGAAAGAGTAGCTGCTTCGGGTAGAATAATGAATTGTAAATAATAACTTTGATAGAATAAACTTTTATTTATCTATTTATTAATGAGTCGCTAGATCGATGGTTCAATCCACGATACGAACATAACTTTTTTTTTCCAAATTTAAACACATTTATTGATGAAAATTTTGTTAAGTATTTTACATATCAATATTTCAGTGGTTATAAATAGTTCAGGTGAAGCCATCGTTAGTTATTTCTTATGAATTGTTGGATGATTTTAATTTCTCGGTGTGAAATTTTCTTACCGAATCCCCCTCGTGATTGAATTAATTGCCGTAAATTTATATCGTACATGAATTTTCAAAGAAAATTCATGTAGGTACTCGAAAAATTTCCAGCAATAATTCAAGCACTTGGGAGATTACAAGTGAAAATTGCTATTATCTCGGAATTCTGGCTATTTAGGTATAGGAACATGATGTATCAATTCGAAGGGAATTTAGTCATCTTTCAGGATATTTCATAATATACAGGATGTTCCATTTAAAAAAACGCACTTTCAACCCTTTTCGTATCTAGCAGTAAGATCATGAATTTTGAACGACCCTGTATAACGCAGAACAAACTTTCCTATACAGAATCAATGTACATGATCTTGATGAATTAAACAGAAAATTGCAACTGTCTAAGAATCCAAATACCGCAGAAATAAACATTCAATTCGAGCTATTTTTTGGATAAAAAATATGGAAATAACCAATATCTCCAAAACCGTTAGAGATATAGGGGAGTATGCGGCAGAAATAATCAGAAAGGAATGACAAGTTCAAAAATGCGGCAATATGCAGGGTGACCCATTTGAAATAACAAAGATGCTGCTACTTTCTGGTATAAGCGGCAACGCTGCATTGCTGAAAATATTTTAGATCGATAGACCAAGAGCAACTACTTGAGAAACCAAATTTCCAGAATGATCCTATGTCCTGTTCTCCGTAAACGTCTAAGGTACCATCGACCGTGACCCACCCTGTATAATGATCAATGAACAATCAAAATTAGCGCTAACCCGTGGAACATAAAAATTCAATTTTTTTTTTAAATACATGCATAAACACGTATATAATTTGTCAGAAACTAGTTGATAATTGTTGATTGCATAAAGAAATCACGTATTTTAATGATACTTAGCGTATGCCAAGCATACCAAACGATATTATTTCATCGAATAAAAATCAGACGGAAACCGATCGGCATACGTGTCGCGTGGGTCCGAAGATTCACCATATGCAGAGGCGTATTATCCATAAGGCAAACTAGAGTTTGAAATTTTAACTCTAATAAAAGATGGAATCAAGCTGTCAAAATACTATTTAAATAATAGTGGATTCAACACCCGATATTTCCCATATTGACCAATTAACTTTCGTGATCAGATACATTCAAGCCGAAGGTACTCCTGTTGAACGTTTTCTTTTGAGTTTATCGAAAATGTCACAAATCACAAGACATATCAGAAAAAATTAGACGTGTTCGAAATTATTATATTTGATTGTAGAGGTCAGTCGTATGATAATACGGCTAATATGACAGGCATTTACAACGGATTACAGGTCAAAATAAAAGAACTAAGTCTCCTAGCAGAATATACAGGGTCTTTCACGACGAGCGTTTGTTAGGAATATATGGAGAATGATTCAAAATAAAAACTTGATATTTTGTGGTAGTGGGTTTTACAAAATGGCCTTCTCAACTAAAATATTTTCAACTTCCGGTCTCTTTCCGTTATACCGGAAGTTGAGAGCAACTTCCTTATTTAAAATCGAACACCCTGTATTTTATTACATTTTTGAATTTCTCAGCCCATTTTAGGCCCACTTTGTATAACAATGCCTATACCCAAATTTGTTAGTTTTCGAGATATTGATTTTTTTCTGAAAAATTTGACAGTTACAGCACCACTTCGAAAAAATCATAACTCATAGACAGTAAAAGAAAATGTGAAATTTCACAGAATCACACCTTAAGCATCAAGTCATGAACAGGTCCATCGAATTTTCAAAAATAATTTACATGGTGGTCGAAATTTCCACCTAAAACATAACATCGATAAAACTGATGAAACAAGATTTTTTCAAATTGAAACCATACAAAAGATATCAAATTCATGAAGAATGTCCTATTCCTAAAATACACCCCTGGCAAGATATATCCGATTTTGGGAAATATTTGAAATGTAAATCATTCGAAGCAATGCCAAACCAAGAAAGCTTTGAAAACAAATGACTAATATTAACTCTGTCGTTGGTATGTCGGGGCGTGGCGCAGTGGTTAGAGCGTCCGACTTCGGGTCGAAAAGTCCGGAGTTCGAGCCCCAGTTGCGGCTGGGATTTTTTAATTTAATTTGACCGATTGAATTATTCAAATCTCGTGGCTGGACTGGGGTGAGTCCTGCACGATTCACTGTTGCGTTCCAATTAACAGTGCTGCTCCTAAGGTGGCGCATGGAGTTAGTAACAAGGCCTATCCACAACACGTGGCTAATGACCATAGCAGTCGATGCCAGAACACCAAAGAAATAAAGAAAAAACTCTGTCGTTGGTAAAAGGTAACGCAACATGAAAATGGATGGATTGAAATAAAATACTATCAGAGAGATGAATTATATCTTTGTTTATTGATATCGAATACAGTAATTTTATTTTGTTTATATTTTTTAAGGTTAGATTTTACTTTAATTTTAGAATTTAACTTAATTTCAACATGAAGGATTTCAAAGTTTTCATCAAAGTCATGGTCTTCTTCCAAATATATATGTATATATGTTGAAAATAAGGATATTAGACTTAATTATTTAGAATTATTGGAAATTAATAAATTGAAAAATTCGAATTGTTTACTAAATGATCAATTGGACCTTAATAGTTCCCCTTTGTTATACATTTTCAACTAATTAACTAGTAGATATGTTTTGAGATTTACAGGTACCTACTACATTGTATTGTCAATTTTATTTTTATCATAGGTAGCTCCTAATTACCTCAATTGTTAAGAAGGGTATTTAAGTAATATTCAAGGTAGAATAATTTAATGTATTACATTCGCTTGAAAAAGATACAGTGTATCGAAACATGTCGTGTAGACAATAAATCTGTGGAAATTTAATCGTGTTTACCTTAGTGTCATATACTATGAATTTCCATCAAGTAAAGGCCACGTCAATCCAAAAAAAAAGAAATTAAGTTAAATTCTAAAATTAAAGTAAAATCTAACCTTAAAAAATATAAACAAAATAAAATTACTGTATTCGATATCAATAAACAAAGATATAATTCATCTCTCTGATAGTATTTTATTTCAATCCATCCATTTTCATGTTGCGTTACCTTTTACCAACGACAGAGTTAATATTAGTTCATTTGTTTTCAAAGCTTTCTTGGTTTGGCATTGCTTCGAATGATTTACATTTCAAATATTTCCCAAAATCGGATATATCTTGCCAGGGGTGTATTTTAGGAATAGGACATTCTTCATGAATTTGATATCTTTTGCATGGTTTCAATTTGAAAAAATCTTGTTTCATCAGTTTTATCGATGTTATGTTTTAGGTGGAAATTTCAACCACCTTGTAAATTATTTTCGAAAATTCGATGGACCTGTTCATGACTTGATGCTTAAGGTGTGATTCTGTGAAATTTCACATTTTCTTTTACTGTCTATGAGTTATGATTTTTTCGGAGTGGTGCTGTAACTGTCAAATTTTTCAGAAAAAAATCAATATCTCGAAAACTAACACGTTTGGGTATAGGCATTGTTATACAAAGTGGGCCTAAAATGGGCTGAGAAATTCAAAAATGTAATAAAATACAGGGTGTTCGATTTTAAATAAGGAAGTTGCTCTCAACTTCCGGTATAACGGAAAGAGACCGGAAGTTGAAAATATTTTAGTTGAGAAGGCCATTTTGTAAAACCCACTACCACAAATTTTCAAGTTTTTATTTTGAATCGTTCTCCATATATTCCTACGAACGCTCGTCGTGAAAGACCCTGTATACCTTGCTCTGTACATTCACTTAACCTATTGGGTGAATGTGCCGCTAAATGCGCGTCGAGAAGCTTGTTGGTTCTTTAGTCTCCTTGAAGAAATTTACACTTTTTTTTACAGCTTCAACTCAAAGATGGGAAACTTCACACACAAATTCTCCTAGGTTATGATAAAAAACTAAAATACTGTTAAAAATCCATCTGTCACACGCTGGTGAGCTCGAGCAAAAGTAAAAGTAAAAGTTTGAAATAGTCATTTCCAGAAATTCACGATGCCTTGATTTCTATCGAGAGTAATCCTGAGCAAAAACGTTGTATGTGGAGCTTAAGGCATTGGATTGAAATTAGAAAGAAACTGCTTTCATGAACGTGTTTTGGGGTTTCATTTTGGTGCACATGAACAAAACCAATGAAATATTACAGTCCATTGATATTGACGTTTGTACTGTTTTTTAAATGTATGACTGTCTAATTCAAATAATTTCTGCTAAAAGGGAAAATTTTAATAAATCTGAATAGCAATCCTTACAAATCTCATTTGTCAAAGAATATGAAAAGAACACAAAGAGAGTTACAGTATATCTAGTAATTATAGATAGACTTGTGGTTGAACTTCAAAAGAGACGGGAAGCGTACAGCAATTTTTACAGTAAATTTTCGTTTTGAAGCAATTTGATCAATTTGACCAGTGAAGAAATTCAAAATAGAGCAAATATGTTAGTATAGTATATATATAGTATAGTATAACGACGTTCTCTGAAGATTTGGGAAAGTGCTTTTTTGATGAATGTATACATCTACGTTCTTATTTAACAACGCTAGCTCAAGACGGTTAACTGTCCCGAACAACCATAATGCGATGCAGTTTTTCTAGTCTAAAGAGAGTGAAAATTATCTTCGCTCAACTATGACAGATAAGAGATTAAATTCGTTGGCAATATCATTGAATCAAACTTACTGCAAAACTTTAACAATTTAATTTAATTTAAAAAATTAACTTTTTTTTGACAATTGTCACTGATTGTGAATAGTAGTAATTTTGAAATAAATAGTTCATAAATTAAATTTTTTTTATTCTTTGTTCTATCGAAGTTATTAAAAATTGTGTGCTAGAGGGGCGCCTATGGGGTGCTTGCCTAGGGCGCTCTCCACGTTTAATCCGCCTCTGACCATATGCCCTCAAATGTGTTGAGAAATACTGCATTGTTGAATCTATTCGTGTTTATGCATGTCTTTGTGAAATTAAAGTATTATTATTAGTATTGTTATATGTTCCACGGTTTAGTACTAATTTTGCTTGTTACTTGATCATTTTATTTATAACTACCAAAACCCTAAAGGGCATACGTTATAAAATCATTATACATTTTGGCAGCGTGCTGACGGGCTAATATGTGCAGTACCTACTCTCTGAAAATATTTCTTCTTGAAGGGTGTTTCTATAGAATAAAGGAATATATGTATATCTCTGGATATGAAATGACAGTGGTTTTAATTTGTTGAATGATCTTAACTCTTAAACTCCTGGCTAGGATACCATATATAAAGGAAACGTGAAATAGGACACTGCTATTCATTATAAATCTGTTTTTGAGCATTTTGTTAACTGATAGCGAAAAGACCAACGAACGTCTGTCACTTCAGATTCAGGCGATGAATATTCATTGTTCTTGCAATTGTGAGTATTTTTTATATCTATATTATAATTTGGTGTATGGAAATGGAAAAATATGTAAAATTGACAGACGAGGATTCTGTAGATGAAGAGGTTGGGGGAACAACTAATAATTTATCTGGAGCGCAACTCTATGTACAAGCAGAAATCAGATGAAGACAAAATAGTCATCGTCAACAGAGGGAAGATATTTCTAATACTGATATAGGGGAAAAACAAAACACAAAAGAGAACTTACTAGTGGATTGACGGAAAACATTTCCAGAACTTGCTTATTCTGAGTATCAAGATCTTAGATTAGGTTTGAACGTGAGTGAGCCCGTATCAGACCCTCCACTGCGACCAATGGCCTGTTAGTTGTGGTTCATCCTATGGTTATATTTCTCCCAGTAAATCCAATCTCTTAACGAAATTGAGGAGTGTATTGGGAGAACAATTTACCAGGTTTACCAGGTATTACCAAATATTGAGAATCTGGTTCTGGCCGCTGCAGGGTATGTACACAGAATGTGTTTAGCCGGTTCATCATCCTCCATGCATAGCCGGCACTATGCATCTTTTGCAAGTCCGATTTTATGCATGTGATGTTTGAGTTTGCAGTGGCCAGTAAGCAAACCACCTATAACTCTGAGATGCGCTCTACTGAGTTCTAGAAGTTTGTCAGAGTCCTGTTTTTTCCTTGTACAAGCAATAAATGCTTTGGAATGGGCTAGGCCCGGTATACTACGCCAGTACTCGGTCTTTTAATGTCCGCCCAAGCTGTTATGACATTCTTGGCAGTGCTATATGCTAAACCGATTACCGGTTCTGGTCCAGTGAAAGTTATTTCGACCCCCTCTTTGGTGTCGATTTTCCAGCTCCCTTGCATACATTTCAATGGCATATACCTCTGCCAGAAATATCGTAGCTAGTTTCAAGATCTTACGCAAGTTCAAATTTTTGAGCTATCTTTCGACAATGATTTGATATTTCATCTTGTTGAGGAATAGGCCTGATACACGCCCGGAGAGAGGGACGGGGGGGCTCGAGGGGCAGATGTCGATCAATTACAAATGTGAAACGTTATACAGTTAGAAAGAACATAAAATGATTCAAGTAACAAGACCGAATCTTACTGGTTACTAGTTAATTCCAGTATAGGTGGTACATACTGATACAGAGCTTATAAATGAAAATATCGGGAGATATCAGGAATGGAAGTTTTATTTTCAAAAAGTTTATACTTTGTACAGTCCTATTTGACTCCTTATTATGCTAGTGTAACCATATGGTAACGGTCATTTTTGAAAAAAAATAGAAATTATGAGAAATTGTTCCTTTTTTCTTTTTTTAGACTTCAAATATTACTCAAAAAATTTTAAAATTACAAAAAATAAAGTAAAATTGAAACTATTGAGGGATAATATGTTTTATATGATATGAATGTTCTTTGTAATGTTTTATACAAATTGTATTTTATCTATAACTCGTCTGATCACTATTATGATCTTTAAGATGAATATATCACTATGAATTTACAAACAGAATAGACACAATCATTCACCATCCGGACTATAACAGAAACATAATAACGAACATCGCTTGCAATCGAACAATCTTCCAAGTTTTCCTCAAAAGTCGAGGAATAGCTCTCACCATTCTGTTACAATTGCACATTCCTCTAGGGAAACGTCACAGTCTATCTGATTTTCTGGAGCCATGTGCTGACAAGCACAAAATTATTACAAGCCACAATCCCCCATACAGTTCCATTTGTTCGAGAAGTTCCAGCTAAATTCTGGCTCGTGGCATGGACGTAGGGAAAAGCGACCCAATAAAGGGCATACAACCAAACGTAATCTTTGATTCGAAAAAGTGTTTTTACTTTGCACACAATGTTTTAATGAAGGGTAACTTGAAGGGTTACACCAATCAATAGAGCATAAAAAGAGTGATTTAAAAAAAAATACTAGTAGGAAACCGACTTTGCCATCACATTACAGTCCGTAGTTATATGCTGTTATGTTTTCGACTCGCAACTGTCATTTATTAATTTGTTGTAAACATTTGAATACAAAAAACTGTTTTTTTTAATTGTTTTGAATCAAAACAATTAAATTAAAACTTTTGATTATAAAATGAAAAATAATAGATTGGTTGATCCAATGAATAAAAATTGTAGAGAATTGGAATACGAACAAAATGGGATGTTTTACGACCCGATCGGATCATTAGTAACGGAAAAAACAGGAAAAACAGGAAAATTTTAGGATTTTTTAAAAAATTCTTAACTCCGCCATTTTTTAGGAAGGAAGCTTGGCCCTTCTAGTGAAGGTATTGAATCATATGTACTTTATGTGTGCACAAAATAGACTCAGTCGGATCATTAGTTTTGGCACAATTGCAATTTTATTTTTCAGCGTCTTGCAGCGTGCCTGGATGCTCTAGTGATAGGCCGATTTCAACTTCTCAAACAGATTTTGAAAGTAGAGATATAGTACCACAAAATGTATATTCTCATTTTGCGTTACAATGCTGCGAAATGTGTGAAAAATGCTCAGATTTTTCCAAATTGCAAAAAGTTCCGGATCGTGTACAAGATTGCAAATTTGTGAATTTTTTTAAAATTATTCCGAGACCACCTTGATTAATAAAATGACCAGGAATTAAAAAAAATATATGAATAGACACGTTCCGGTCAACGTAAAAGGTTGCAAATCTGTACAACTGTTCGGAATATTTTTCCTATATATCTGTCAAGTTTGCAGAACTTTTGGAATTTTTTCTTGTGGTATATCAAAGAAAAACATTATAGTTTTTAATAAAAAAAAATGTTCCGTAAACTTAAATTCGCAAACTTTATTCGTGACATGAAATAATATATTTTTAATTTTTTTTCCTTTCGGATGCTGGTCCTGTCACCAGCTGCACCTCAGCCTCTTGGGCTTTTTGTGCTTTCCAGTTGGTTTCACAGCACCCACTCCGTAACTCTAGTCCCCTGTACCAGTCTGTACAGGTTCTTCACCGGTTAACTGTTGTATTCTTCGTGAGTTAGCCTGGGTTTCCCGAATATTGCCTTTCTCTTGCGGTCTAATGCCTCGCTTTCTGACAATACGTATTTGGCAGTTCTGTCCTTTTACCACATTGTCTTCAGGAAAGTTCCCCGTTGTACAGCCCCATTTTGTGCAGGTGTTTTTTCATTGGGCTGTGACCAGTGAGAAGGCCCGTTATCGTTCTAACTTGATTCCTGCTCAGCTTGAGTAGTTCTTCAGTTTTGTGTTTTGACGGTTCTTTAATGTATGTTTTACCGTGGTGCATGAGAGGGGCTTAGTTCCACCTCTCCCTTTGTTTTCGTTTGATCCAGTCCCGAGTGCATCCTCGAATGTCGGATTTAGTAATCCCGAGTGCGGATTCTGGGCCAATATATGGAGTTGATGAACCGTTTCTGGCTAGTTCATCAGCTTTTTCATTGCTCTCGAAGCCACAGTGTCCTGGAACCCACATCAAAGTTGTTTTGTTGTGTTCTGATGAGAGGACACTGAGTTCTTCTCGGCATTCCCATACCAGTCTTGATGTCACCTTCGGGTTCATAAGAGCCTTTAGTGAAGCCTGGCTGTCTGAGCATATTTTGATCCTTGCATTTCTCTCATGTTGATTTCTCTTGCGCATTGCAGGATAGCGTACATCTCTGCCTGGAATACGGAGGTGTTTGTTCCTAGTGAGACGCTTATTAGGCTTAGTTTCTCCCCTCACTGTATATTCCAGCACCCGTTCCTTCCCTGGTTTTGGATCCGTCCGTATACCAGATCCTCTCTCCAGGTTTGCCCCTGATGTTGTCATCTGACCATTCCCTTCGATCTTGTATGATAGCCTCCAAGTTAATGTTGAAGAAGTATCTAGGAGTCATGTGGTCCGTTGGTTCCATTTCAAGAATGTTGCCTCCCACTATAATAATATCCTTTATCTTGTTGTGATCCGATCTATTGCTCGATTTTTGTTGCCTTAGAAGTCCCATTCTTGTCTCTCCCATAATTGTTATGTTATATCAATCGGTGGGAGGTCCAACAGTGCTTCCAAGACTAAAGTTGGTGTTGTTTTCATAGCTCCCGTTATGATAAGGCATGCAAGTCTTTGTACCTTGCTCAACTCAGCCGCGGCTAGTTTTTGAGTTGTCTTTGTCCACCATACCAAAGATGCATGTGTGATCATGGGTTTCCCAAGTTTTCCCGTGTGCCCGTCTGACTATCATCAACGTCGCCTCGGCTTTCTTCTTTACTTTTGCCAGCTGTTGGTTCCATGTGAGCTTCCCCCGTCAGCTGTCTGGAGGGTCAGGGGTCCTAAGCTCTCTAACTTTCTTCTTCGGGTAAACTCTACAATGGTTGATTTGGAGGGACTAATGGGTAGGCCCTCCTTATCTATCCATGTACTGACCAGAAATAATATATTTAATACTACTCCAAGTTAGCAGAACTTTTGGATTTTCTTCAACGAGTATACAGCAAAATTCACTTTAATCGCAATTTTGACAATGTTCCGGATTTCGTAACAGGCTGCAAACTGAGATCTATTGCTTTCTCGATGTACCATTCACTTGACCAAAGTTTGAAAAGTTTTGCAATTATTGTTAAATTTTCAGTGACTATCTCTACTGGCCTATAACTGATTTTTATCCGAAGCGATGGATGAATTCAATTTTTTAGATGACTTGTGAAACGTTTTGATCTTCACAAACTTTATTTAAATATCACATGTTTTGCTCACACAGTGGCTTCTTCAAGTAAATATGAATTAAAACGGATGTTGACAGTGCTATGTAATACATTTAGCTACTTTTTATTAATATTATAATTATGATAAGGTTATAATTTAAGAGGCATAAGATGTCCGGAGGACTGCTCATTAATATCCTATACAATAGGAAAAGTTGGGTCGAAAATCCATCAGAAAACAACTACTTTCCTGGCTAATGCCACGACGAACATTGAATTAAATCTGATGAAATTTCCGTGCAGAGTTCCTACAAGGTTATCTCTGCAATTGCTTGGTTGCATGGGAATGTTCATCGAAACATTCGGACCACCTATATATCGATTTCGGAGTGTTGCTCCTCATCAGTATAGGGTAGGTCTAGCAGTCAATAACTAATGACTGCAACGAATGAATCGACGACCAAACCCATTTAAAGACCGAAACTGAGATCGCGCCCGCACAGTGGATTAACTACAAACTGCGAGCGCCATCTCAGCGCCGGAAGCCCAACCAAGCGATACCCATGACCACGATCGTCAAGACCGTATATAAAACGGAAAAGAAAACTGTAGGTCACAATCAGATGTAATTCAATGTTCGTCGTAGCATTAGCCAGGAAAGTAGTTGTTTTCTGATGGATTTTCGACCCAATTTTTCCTATTGTATAGGATATTAGCAATGAGCAGTCCTCCGGACATCTTATGCCTCTTGTCATAAGCTCATTGTGACCTACAGTTTTCTTTTCCAGGTTATAATTTGTCGGTGATTCAAAATGTGCTGGTAGTTTGTTAAATAAACATTATTTCAGCAGCTGTATTTTGCAGTAAGAAACAGTCACCATGTCTATTCGAATATGAGTATTGAACAATTTTTTCTACTTAAATGAATGCTGATTTACCGGATTCATACTGCATAATTTATTGCATATGCGTAATTTTAAGGCTGATTTACCGGATTCATACTGAGTAATTTTATTGTATAATCCATAAAAGTTCAACACAGGGATTTCTTTATGAATTCTGAAACGGGTAAATCATTTTAATCGAGCCCATATATTGAACTTTATTGGATTAGGTATGCATTAAAATAACGCATATGCATTATGAATCCGGTAAATCCGCCTTAACTAAAATGGCATTTAGCATGCAGATAAGTTAATCAGTTAATTGCTTTTTTGAATTTAAATTTATGTGGAATAACTACTTTTTTAACTTTTATTCTACCTCCAATCCACACTTCACATATAGCATTCCATGTCACTTTCAATCTGAAAGAAAGAAAATATATATAATAATAAGTGAAACTTCCATTATTGAACCCAAGTATACCTAAAAGGTAAACTTACTCTTTAAAACACTCACTCTAGCAAACAATCACAATAAAATAAAAAAAAATTCACAACCTCTGACCCGCATAAATGTCAAAAAATATGCCCTTTATCAAATATAGTTAGACCTACGTTCATTACGTGTACTGCAGTAACATATACTTACATCAAAATGATCTTCGCAACAATAGACACAACTTTTGGCTCGATTTGCATCCATATCTTTCGACTTTTAGGTTCGAAAGGGTCAATAAAAAGAACTTTTCGGGTGCATTAGTAGCTGTATTCAAACACTGGCACAATACTCTATTTTCTAGTTTCTGGATTCAACATGTTTATCAGTTTTCGACACAAACTTCAAATACACATGTTGGGAGCATAGCACGCACTGACCGACCGTTGTAAAGTGACGTCACAGCGGCAGATGACTCCGCGTCGTCGCATGCTTAGCTGAACAATTAAATTTCTCGGAAACTATAAGACGTATAAAAAAAAATTGTATTTTTTCATTTTTAATGCAGTACATCGTAAGGTAAAAATCAAAAGTTCGCAGATGGAGAGTGTCTAGGTATTCTTTCAAAAACTTGGAACGGGACAAAAGTCCTCAAAGTTTTTTCGAGATTTTATGTATTTATTTATTTAGGAACGCTATTTATAAACAGCTTCATACAATACTTAATTCTATTAAATCCTATTCATTGTGTATCAGTGGTACTAAGGTTAGCAATACATTCATACACAAGCAAACTTGTATGGAATCACTCTGTATTTTGGACGAAACTGTTTTTAATGAAAAAAATTGGTACCAGATGTGCAGAGAGGAAGAATTATTGCTCTGATGGAACAGGGAATGCCCCAAAGACACGTAGCAGAGATAGTAGGCGTCACCCAGGGTGTTGTATCGAAAACATATGCCAGGTACTTGGAACTAGGAACTCTCAAGAACAGGCCCAGACAAAGTCGTCAAAGAGTCACAACTGAACAACAGGACCGCTTTGTGTGCCAAATTGCTAGAAGAAATCCCAATGTTTCACATCCAGAGCTGCAACGACAACTTCTGGTAGCTACAGGAGTGAACGTTTCAGTTGAAACCAAAGAAAAAGACTTCGCCGCTCGAGGGTTAAACAGTAGGATGGAGTTACGGGTACCACAGTTATCTAGGCAAAATAAAATTGACCTGCTAAATTGATGCCTTGAACACCAAAACTGGACAATTGAAAATTTGCAAAATGTTCTTTTTTCGGATGAGACCAGAATTGGCCTAAGATCAGATGACCGTCAAATTCGGGTTCTCAGAGCACCAGGAAGACGAGCGAGACTCCAGGCCGCCAGATCTGCCCCAAGATATAAAGGAGGAACTGTAATGTTCTGGGGAGGTATTATGCTGGGAGCAAAAACTCCATTGTTACCACTTCAACAGAGTTTAACCGGTCAGAGACATGTTGGTTTAGTGCTAGAACCAATCGTTAGGCTTTGGAGAGCTGCGATTGGGGATGATTTTATCTTCATGCACGATAATGCTACTACTTGATTTTTTTTAATTGATATGTGATTTTTGTTTTAATTAAAAGTCTTTGTTAAGCGCTGAGTCTTATAAATAAACAAAAAAAGTTCATGCATCTCAAAAATTATGAAAAATAATAGATTATTTCATATAAGTTTGGTTGTGTGTATGTTTCTTATTATACTTGATATAAAGTAAGCTTAATACATACTATTTAGTAATCCATTCACTGGTGATACCTATCGCTATGTTGTTCTCCACAAATAAAGTGATTTAACACTTGTTTCATCATACTGTTTTATATTAAACTATATTAAATTATATTATTTTATTTTAGTTTTAATTTCAAACAATTTTATAAATATAAATACAGAGTAAGGTAGGATTAATCGATTTGTTTTATGAATGAAAATATAGTTGTCATTTATAAACATCCTACATTGCATTGATTTTTTTTTGTGGTTTTTGATATTTCTAATACCCAAAGGTTATAAATTGTAAACCTTAAAGGGTAGATAGCATGCAAATCTTGTATGTACATTTTTTAGAGTTAGTTTCAGTAATTTGTCATACCACGAGTCACCGTATTATATGAGATATGATTTTTTTTCTACATTCATGTAAAAAGCAAAACTTTATTGAACTATATTCAGTGAAAAAAGAAGTTCTTTATTGCACTAGTGCAATAAAGTTTTTATTGCACTCATCTGTCATTCTACTTCAACGTGCTGTCATCATGACAAACATAAACGTTTAAACCTACTACATATTTAGCAGATATTCTGTGAGATTGGCAATAGGTACTTCACTACGAAATATTCATATTGAAAATTGCACCAATTGTTCATTCACTTTCAACATTGAGGGTAAAAATAAAGTTTGAGTTAAATTGTTCGTAACGTATTAGTTCCTGTTTCAATGCAAATCGATATTAATAATAAAGTATTCAAGTTGCGCTTTTCATTTTCCTACACCTAGTGCCGCACCTCAATAAATCATTTTTTGCTTTTTGCATGAATGTAGAAAAAATGTTGTATGCAACTCGTGCAAAAATTGTTTATTGCACTCGACGTGTTGTCCAACTCGGCCTAACGGCCTCGTCGGACAATTTCACGTCGAGTGCAATAATTATTCACTTTTTGCACTTGTTGCATAAATAACTATTAAATGTTCCTTTTTATGCATAAATGTTACCAGTGTATGAAAGTACAGTGAACTTATGTTGCATTATTTCCTTTCCTTAACGTAGTCTGGTTGGGTATCGCTATCTCTTCTGTAAATAATTTTCAATATACAATATTGGATTGTAGACAAGGATTTCAGTGAATTTTTATATAGTGCTTCCCACATTAGTATTCCATATCTTAAGAGTGATTCCACTGTATACCAAAATCAATATTTTTTTACCCAAGATATCCTTTAACTCATAGAATTTGTAAATTAGTTTCCTAATTCGCTTTGTTGAATATGTTACATTATGTTCCATTTTATGTTTTTATCTATAAAAATTCCTAAGTATTTATTATTTTCAACTTCTTTTATGTCTCCAATGCCATCAATATTAATTCTGCTGAATTTGGGTCTGTTTATACCTATCTGTAATGGTAAATGCTATATAGTTGGTTTTATCAATAGAAAAGTTATCGGGTATAGCCCTCAAATTAAGCTCTCATCAGTACGGTAAAATCAGGTGCAAAGATATACAACACTTGGATGTAAAAATGGAAACAAAGGAAGTCAACAACAGGAAACCAACCACACATTTGTGGCTTCGGTTAGAAGACCTTGAGCTTTCAAAGCAACAACTAACGTCGCCACGGAGGCAGATATAGCTACCAGCGTGACAATCCTACCCAGGAAAATACAAATCAGGATGGATCCATCCTGAGTTGGTTTTATCTGTATTTAGAGACAGCTGATATTTCCAATATCCAACTACATCTTTATGACATTCTACCTTCTTGAACTCTTTCGTTAGTGGTTTCCCAATCATATCCCCCAAATACGGCAACAGTGTCATTAGCACATGATATTACTTTGCTATCTATGTCAAGTGTTCAAAGAGAATTTATATAAATGGTGAAAAGCACAGGCCCCAGAACCGTCCCCTGAGATATAATTTATTTGCAAGTCTTCTCCTGAAAAAGATTTCATAACAATTAATTCACGTCCGGTATAGTCATTCGCCGAAATTATGTTTCCAACCTGCTAACTCCTCATCAAACTAGCACATAATCCACCCAAACTCATAACTCGAATTAGGTACCTACTTATCGAAAAACTTCGATCATAGGACCATTTCCAATGTTTTCACATGCACGTTACGTGTTGTGAGTTCGTTAACGCCACCTTCAACTTGACTGGCCCTGACGTCGGTCGGCGCTATGACGTCACGGCGTCGCTTAGCAACTGCACTGGCTGTCGCCGTTCTACGATCGTCGGAGTTTTTTAGTAGTATGGAACATATCTGGCTTTCTCGTAATTCGCCATTATGAGCGAATTACTTCTTGATGATATTGCTTATACAGGAAGATACTTTAAGACAAATACATTCACTGTAATATATAGGGTGTTCCTTAATGATATTCGAATATTTAAGGGTGTGATTCTTCGTGGAAAATCAATGATAGTTTGCTGTATAAACTGTGGTCCATTGGTAATGGTAATGGGTGGGGGACGCAAGCGTCATTGACTAAGAGCAGACATATACATGTCTCTCTGGGCCGGACCTCACCTCTTCCATTCTGGTTGCCTCCAGATGGCATACACCTCTGCTAGGAAAACTGTTGTCAGAGAACCTAGCGCATAGGCTCTTTTCTCTCCGTTTTCCAAGTAAACTCATGCTCCGGCTTGTCCTTCCTCCAGTTTGGACCCGTCTGTAAAACAGACCAGGCTTTCCGGGGGAAAAATCATCCTTTCCTCTTCCCACTCTCTCCTGTCTTGGATCTCTAGCGAGATCGTCCTTTTCCACCTAATTTTATCCTCTGCCTGTATCACTTTGATAGCGGATAGTGGGATTTCTTTCTCCGCTACCACAGCGATTTCTGTATGCCCTGTGTACCAATCTCCTCGCCAGCTCCTTGAGTCACGCATTCTCAGATAGGACGCCATCGCTTCCTTCTTTATACAAGTTGGATGCGACGGTAGACCCATCAGGGCGTCTAGGGCTGACGAGGGGGTCGTCCTCATCGCGCCGGTTATTCCTCTACAAGCTAGTCTTTGAATTTTTCCCAGCTTGTTGGTTGTGGTTATCTGGTCCACTCTCGGCCACCAGACCACTGCTCCATATAGGATTCTGGGTCTGATTACCGCCGTGTGGATCCAGTGAAGGATGTGAGGTTTAAGTCCCCACCTCCCTCCCACTGCCCGGCGCAGACTCCATAACAGTGGTCCAAAAATGTCTCCTTCCCCACTCAAGTATAATGAGCACATTAACTGATTTATAAAACGGGCATTTTGTAACTTGAACCTGACTAACTCTAACAGGAGCATTTTGAATAGAAAGTGTAAAATAATTCTTTGCGATGATTTGGTACTCTCTCATCAACTAAGGTGACGTCATTTACGGACATGCCATCTCAAAGATAAATTTGCGACGCCTCCAACTCATACAGAACTCTTGTGTCCGATTGATTTGTGGATTGAGAAGAATATATCACATCACAGAGCAACTGAAAGGTATTGGTTGGCGTGGCATACAAAAAAGGATTATTTTACACTCCTGTACTTTGTATCATAAAATAATACACAGTAGAAAACCGGCATATCTAACCGGCATACTATGGCTCTCTACCAGGCTTTATAATAAACGAACTGAGCTACCACTATTTAAAAGAAAACTCAAATATATACTTTCCACAGACTCAATAATCTTTGACATATTCAAATTATTAGTTATATGATTAGTTGAATAAGTCTATAGTATCTTATGTCACAACATGTGACAGTACTGACAGTATTGGTTGAGTGGAAGAGAATGCTTACTCGGACTACCCAGGTATTCGAGTAAGCGTTAACTCTGCCATTTGACTGCCTATGTTAAATAATTATAAATAACTACCCAGTTGTTAAGTTATCGTTACATACGCAGTCAATAAAAGCATATATTAGTATTACTATTATTATTATTATTATTTTTTTTTTCCTGTGAGGAATGTACCAGTCAGGCCCTGTCTCCGGTGCTCCGATACATCCGGAGGGCACGCTGGTGTCGTTAACCCCAATAACCACTCCCTACGTCCGTAGGGTGAGTGACTATTGAGTCCGAGAATCATGTGCCCTGAGTAGACGGAGCGAACCAAGGATAACGGCCTTCTGCATTCGTGCTACTAAGATTTCTGCCATATTACGGCAAGCCGATATTATCTTCAAGTTGGAGAGCAGTGTGTCCATCATTCCACCAAGGACTCCTATAATCAGAACCACCATTTTGACAGAATGGTCTGGATACATCCTGCTGAGTTCAAAGATAAAATCTCGATATTTAGTCCGTTTTTCCTCCTCTTTCCGAACGATATTCATTTCGCCTGGAGCGGAAAACTCCATGACGAAAATCGTTTTACTTTGGTGGTCGAGGAGGACAACATCAGGATTATTGGCTTATATTTCCTTAGAGTGGGGAATGAGTAGTTCCAATAGATTCGGCACCTCTCATTCTCCACCACGGACTCAATATCCCCCAGAACATAGGACAACACCGGAGTATCGTCTATACTGTACGAGTATCGCAGATGGTAGTACAACACTCGTAGCGCCGCGTTATGCCTGTTTGAATTCCCCGTTTAATTCGAAATATAAGTAAGTGTTTTCTTGAGTTTTTCTCTTAAGGTGTGCCGTTTTTGAGAAAAAATAAATAAAAACCGATGTAGGTGCTGTTCGAGAGAAAATTAATATAATAATTGAAGAATACAATACTGTAATTAAGCTAGTTGGCCTGGAAATGTCCCTTCTGACAATGTGACATTCTCGAGTGAAAGTCGTTTGAATCTGTTCGCTGTGAATATCTTATTTTTACAATCTTGCCAATGATGGTGAATTATTCAAATGTGGAAATGGCGGAAATGTACTACGTGTATGTCCTCGCCGGCGGTAAAGCAGAGAAAGCCAGACGCATTTATTACCAGAGATACTTATCCCATTCGTACTAAGAACTAAGAACACCTGAAATTGATGAAGCGGTGCTGCACGAAGTCGAAGAACATCCTGAAACGAGCAGGGCCGGATCAAGACCACTTGGCGCTCGAGGCACGATATATTTTGTCGCTCCCCACAAAATGTTCACAAAATAAAAATAAAATAGCCATATTTTCATAATGGCGTCTTTTTATTCATAAAGTAACAGCCAACAAAAATCATGAATGAAAATAAAATCCAGTACAAACAGGGAAGAAGTGGGTACTGATGAATTAACTACAACATAAAAAAAGGTGAATAAACAATACCTGATCTACAATATATTCAAAGAGATTATTATAATCCTTCTTCAACATATTCAACAAAAAACAACGCAGCCGTGGTGGCCGTGCTGGTAGAACGTTCGCCTTCGGAGCGAAGGGTCGAGGGTTCAAAGCCTCGCATGATCATCGGTCTCGTGCATGGCATCACACGTTAAAAGGTAAGGGCTGCGTCTTCCCTAGCTCACACAAGTCTCTTGAAGACTTCCGAAAGTTGCGCGTAGGGGTGCAATCGGTTGACGGTAATAACAATTTTAACAATCTTCAACAACAATTTTAGCAACAATAAAGTTCAATAAACAGGAAACACTGATTAATTCGATTGACATTATCCCAAATCTGCTCATTTTTAAATGCGTGCATTGCGTCATTACGTCTTAAATTTGACGTTTAACAGTCACATACACGAAGCTGAAAACACTGAATTTGACAGGCCAATCATAGTCAAGAGTTAAGTTCGGTATTATAATATATGGTATTATCGGGGGTAATACCACGACTGATCGCAATACTATCGATAGTAATTCTGTCAGACATCAACGAGATCAAATTGCTTGGTAACACCACGAGTCCTTTAGGACGAGTGTTACCTCAAAGCAATTTGATCGAGTTTAAGATTTCTGACAGAATTATCGATAGCAGTGTGAGCACGAGTAGTATTTCTTGAGATAATTTCATGAACCAACAAAGTGTAAAAGTTCCATTGTCGTGAATTTTTTAATAGTCATAGATAATGAGAGGCATAAGATGTCCGGAGGACTGCTCATTGCTAATATCCTATACAATAGGAAAAGTTGGGTCGAAAATCCATCAGAAAACAACTACTTTCCTGGCTAATGCCACGACGAACATTGAATTACATCTGATGAAAGGACCCCGCAAACTCCTTATGGAATTTGGGTCCCGGTGGATTTTTTTGAATTTTTGATATGATGTAGTCCATGTAATTCTTAACCAATGTTACCATTGCGCCAACCCAAAAAAATGAGCAGTTTTGCAGCTAGGGGGCGTAGAATTCACCCCTTGCGCAGATTAGACTATTTATTTTTGAGCCTGGTAACAATATTTTCACTTGTTTCATTATTGCTAATGTTGCACAATATTGTGCTGTTTTATAAAAAAAATTCTTACCCCCTCCACTTTTTTCCCCAACTCCTATTACGGAACGCAAAAAAAATATTTCTCGAGTTCCTTCAAATGTATCGTTGAATGTTTAAATATGCCTAAATAAGGAAAATAGCAGTTTTTTATGATTATCCCCCCACCCCCCAAATGACACAAAACGAAAAAAGTTCGGTGGATTTTTCTGAATTTTTGATATGATGCAGTTCAAGTTATTTTGAATAGAAATAAATCGGGTGACAAACCCCAAAAATGAACAGTTTTGATGCTACGGGGCGTTGAAATCATACCTTGCTCAGAATAGACTATTCATTATTATAGGCAGAAACAATATCTCTACGTATTTTTGTTTTATTTTATGCCGAACAATTGTGTAAACTTTCATAAATTGAAAATCTAAAACCTCCCCCTTACACCCAACCCCTATTTCAAAACACGAAAAAAAATAATTCAGGCACCACCTCAAATTCAAATTGTGGATGTCTAATTTTTATTTTCAAGATATTCGCCCAATTGATTGATATTCAAAAATCATGAACTACGCCCTACTAAGAAGTCAGCAAACTCCATCAATATTTTTCTGAAGGGAGGGAAAGGTGATATTAAACAACTGTACGATTTCCTCAATTTGAGCTGATTATAACATTTATTTTGATAAAGCATTTACAAGTAGTCGGGAATACATTTTTTCGTGTTTTAAATTAAGGGTAGGGGGTAAGGGGTAGGTTTTAGATTTTCATTTCATGAAAAATTACAGAATTGATCAGCATAATCTAAACTAAAATACGTAGAGTTATTATTTCCGCCTATAATAATGAATAGTCCATTCTGAGCAAGGTATGATTTCAACGCCCCCTAGCATCAAAACTATTCATTTTTGAAGTTTGTCACCCAATTTATTTCTATTCAAAATAACTTGAACTGTATCATATCAAAAATTCAGAAAAATCCACCGAAATTTTTTCGTTTTGTGTCATTTGGGGGGTGGGGGATAATCATAAAAAACTGCTATTTTCCTTATTTAGGCATATTTAAACATTCGACGATACATTTGAAGGCACTCGAGAAATATTTTTTTTTGCGTTGCGTAATAGGAGTTGGGGGGAAAAGGGGAGGGGGTAAGAATTTTTTTTATAAAACAGTACAATATTGAGCAACATTAGCAACAATGAAAAAAGTGAAAATATTGTTACCGGGTTCAAAAATAAATAGTATAATCTGCGCAAGGGGTGATTTCAACGCCCCCTAGCAGCAAAACTATTCATTTTTTTTGGGTTGGCGCAATGGTAACATTGGTTGAGAATTACATGGACTACATCATACCAAAAATTTAAAAAAAATCCACCGGGACCCAAATTCCATAAGGAGTTTGCGGGGTCCTTTCCGTGCAGAGTTCCTACAAGGTTATCTCTGCAATTGCTTGGTTGCATGGGAATGTTCATCGAAACATTCGGACCACCTATATATCGATTTTGGAGTGAGGAGCAACAGTCCGAAATCGATATATAGGTGGTCCGAATGTTTCGATGAACATCCCATGCAACCAAGCAATTGCAGAGATAACCTTGTAGGAACTCTGCACGGAAATTTCATCAGATGTAATTCAATGTTCGTCGTGGCATTAGCCAGGAAAGTAGTTGTTTTCTGATGGATTTTCGACCCAACTTTTCCTATTGTATAGGATATTAGCAATGAGCAGTCCTCCGGACATCTTATGCCTCTTGTCATAAGCTCATTGTAACCTACAGATTTCTTTTCCGTTTTATAGATAATGCCTGATAGACATGAAGTCTGTCAAACTGACATTCATATTAGTAGCAAGATGGTATTAAGTTCTTCATTGTTGTTTGGATACGTGGTTGCCATTACAAAGTGGCTCGAAAGCTAGGAACTGCGTATTATCTAGGCATACGTCCCTTATTGGTCCTAATATTGCAGGAAAAGAGGGTTTCATACGGCGAGTGAAATTATCCGGGATAATACCACGAGTGCTCTCAATACTATCGATAGTAATTCTGTCAGAAATCAACGAGATCAAATTGCTTGGTAACACCACGAGTTCTTTAGGACGAGTGGTATTACCTCAACGCAATTTGATCGAGTTAAGGATTTCTGACAGAATTATCGATAGTATTGTGAGCACGAGTAGTATTTATTGAGATAATTTCACGAACCAACAAAGTAAAACAAGTTCCGTTGTCGTGAATTCTTCAATAGTTATAGATAATGCCTGATAGACATGTCTGTCTGTCAGACAGACATGCGTATTACTAGCAAAATGATATTATATTCTCCGTTGTTGTTTGTTTACGTGGTTGCCAGTTGCCATACCAAAGTGGTATTACCGGCTCAAAAGCTAGGAACTGCGCATTATCGAGGCATACGTCCCTTAGGGGGCATCCATTAATTACGTGAGGCAATTCTGGCAATTTTTAGACCCCCTCCTTCCCCTTGGTGAGATGTTGTCAGATTTTGCTCGACCCCCTCCCCCCTCCCCTAATTTAGATTTTTCAAAATGCTTATTTTTAATGTAAATGAGTTAATCTGTGCACGATTTCGTTAGATTTAATTAAGAAAAAAACAATTTTCTTTGGCTAGCCGGTGAATGAATACATTGTTTCGAAACAAATGAATTTATCATTAGTTAATAACAATCTTCTATCAGTGCTTAATTAAACCGCGATATGATTTAGCCATATTTTAGCAGAGGAATAATTTTTTTAATAGTTTACTCGCAAATTTCACACTGTTTCTTGCGGGAAAAAAATTACGTGATATTTGCCGAGAAGACCCTCTACCCCACGTAAGATTGAATGAGATTTCTCTCTGGACCCCCTTCCCCCCTAAACGCCTCACGTAATTAATGGATGCCCCCTTATTGTTCCCAATATTGCAGGAAAGGAGTGAAATTATCGACTATATCACGCACTTGCCAAATGAACCAATCAGAAGCTCTAGTCGTGTTCGGATTATCGATAATACCGAACTTGACTCTTGACTCTGATTGGTCTGTCAAGTTCGGTATTTCCAGCTTCGTATATATGACAGTTGAACGTCAAATATAAGTAATGCCGATATGCACGCATTTAAAAACGAGCTGATTTGGGATAAATTGGGATTGGGATAAATTGGGATAAAAACTTTTTTCGTTTCTCAGATTAACTCTTTTGCTAATTTCGTCTAATTCTGCCAAATTTGAGATTGTTTATCCTTCACTTTGTTTGTGAAATAGTCTAATAAAATTCCACTTGTGATTGAATTTATTTCATGTATGTCTTTCATATCTGAACTCAATTGGTTTGTATCGAGAAAACACCACGAGTCCGCAGGACGAGTGGTGTTTTCTCGAAGCAATTTAGTTTCGTTCAGAAATGAATCGACAGACCAATTGCGAAAATTCAATCACTTGTGGTATTACTATTGATTATCTGAACTTGACTGGAGCTCCTGATTGGTTCATTTGGCAAGTGCGTGAAATAGTCTTCAACAAAGAGGAAGATTTTTCACAGAATCATATTCCAGCATTTTGATATTAAAATTCCCTCTGCATTATTAATTAGTTCATCTGTAGTCTCCGTAGTTATGGTATACCGTTTTCCATTTAAATTTCACACGGAAATGATTTTGGTCATATCCGTAGTTTGTGTTTTCCATCGAAAATGTCTGTTGTTCCCACTTATAACAATGTAATACTTCTAAGAATCTCGCGGAAAAGTCCCATCTTATTTTCTTCTCATTGCTTTTCTCGGAATCTCTGGTTGTTCATTTTTCTCCTTTTTCCGAGTGTATTGCAATTAGGTTATTCGAGGTGTTAGTCTATGAGCCCAACATCTCTTTTCTCTATTTCCATTATTTCCTATGGTGAAATTTGATATACTTGGATTTTCATGTGAAACAAAAGTGTTTTAATGAATGAAAATGAAGCACCAAGTAAATTAACTAATTATATTATGTTTTCTTCTGAGATTTTAAAATTCTGCCGCGAAATAAAAAAAAGGTATTATGTTTTTTGCTGTCCAGAATAGCGATTAGTAATATTTGAGTTGGTTCTGTTTTCAAAATAAAGGTATACCCACATTTTTTAAGTAAAAATTGTGTTTATTTCATTCAGCAGATTTATATCATTTATTACACTGTAAATATTGTTTCCATCAGATTACATGATCCCATATGGGTAATGCGTTGCCATGCATATACATGTAAAGTTACCTTCCTCATGCAATATTATGTAAATTCATCACATGACTTCAAATGTGAATTTCTTATATATTCCATGACACTTGCATACTTATGTAATTTTCTCCATTTTTCCAGATTTAATAGCGATTACAACCGCTTACCAAAGTAGCTTTTGACGCTTTCAGATCTCAACGCAAAGTTAACGTTTTCCGTGAAATGTCATTTTGTGACTTTGTTTGCAAATAGACCTATTCTTACTTGATGGAAAGTATAGACAATACAGTCATGTGTATTTGAGAATCTGCGGTGGTGCAATGGCTAGCGTCTTGGGCTTGTAATCCGAAGGTCCCGGGTTCATCTCCTGGCAATTACAACTTTTTTTTTTTTCAAGAACGTTATTTTACTTTTTTCTTGTTAGTGATTTGAATTATTGGACATTTAGATAGCTTATACATTTCGGATTGCTATTGAGTGATTTTCTCATAAGTAATGTTATGTGCCTATTTATGCTCACACAAGTCTCTCGAAGACTTCTGAGGGTTGCGCGTAGGGGTGCAATCGGTTGACGGAAATAACAAAAACAATTATAACAATTATTTGAATGAAGTGTCGATAATTTTTTTTTCTAAGAGCTGCGCTTGTAGAAAAAATAATGTGTGTATTTCGAGCATAAAGTGTCATTGTCGTTCTCCAAAGATTAATCTCTTTGTCGTTAAAGTTACGTGTGTTAAAAGTTTGGATTCCTCGAGCAACAATCAATCACTTTGCGCTCTAAATACACAAATAGCTATTAAAGAACTAGAGTAGAAGTAACATTCATTTTTGATTTTCACCAGAATACAGGATATACTGGGTGAGTGAAATTCGAGTAGATGCATGAGGATCTCGGAAACGGTAAGAGCTACAGAAAGGATTAAATGGAGGCAAAGTTGCGTATTATGGAGCTCTTTACTATGCTGGTAAAAAATCTGAGCTAACCCTCTCACTTTCAGAGATATACAGGAAAAAACGAAAAATTCTGTTTTTGTTTTTCACTTATATCTGCTTTAATACAATAGATTTCCGGAAACTGTTTGTACTTTGCCATTGCAACTTTCAATGGGCTGTGAAAATATGTGAACGAAAGTGTTCTACAGGGTGTTGTTTTTCTTGGGCCACCTCTAACTATGAAATTTTAAATACTGACCTGGATTTTTTATTCCTTTTTTTACGCCTCAATGGTCATATTTTATCATGATTGTGAATACCACTTGAAATTTTTAGTCGTTTTGATGGTATCTGGTATTAAAGCAGATATAAGTGAAAAACAAAAATCAAATTCTTCGTTTTTTCCTGTATATCTCTGAAAGTGAGAGGTCTATCTCAGATTTTTCATCATCATAGTAATGAGCTACATAATACGCAACTTTGCCTCAATTTAACCCTCTCTGTTCACAAGTTTCATCGTTTACAACTTACATGAAATGAGGGGGAGGAAAAGTATGAGTTTCCTCCCTGGTTTGAGGGAGGAAAGTGTGTACTTTCTATAGGGGTAGGAGGAAAATTATCTTACTCTATACTTCAAATCTTTGAAATTAACTGAATAGTTTAGCTGACCTCATGAGATTGCCCACTCTCCGATATCATATTCTGGAATCGAATTGAGATGATAACTTTCCACTTGAGATTTGAATGTCAAGTAAATACTCAAAACCATCACTCAGTTGGTTTTGCGACAACGGAAGTTTCGATTCGATTTCCTATGAAAATATTGGTGTTATTCATAATATTATGGAACGAACAAT
Organism: Chrysolina oricalcia; assembly: GCA_944452925.2. NCBI lineage: Eukaryota > Metazoa > Arthropoda > Insecta > Coleoptera > Chrysomelidae > Chrysolina > Chrysolina oricalcia. The sequence continues at coordinate 12,543,028 of OX101819.2, forward strand.
TAATGTTTGATATTTTTTCGTCAGTACCTATTTACTCACCTGATATACAATCCGATGACAATTTGGCACCCACATACACAAATAAAAAATATGGCATGTTTGTTTTTAAAACGTATTTTCGTCAGATGCCCAACGATGTTCATCCTATACCAACATGAACTGTGAATGAAGATTGGGCCGAATGCCGGTAGGTGCGCATTGCGCATGGCGATAACGTGACGGAAAATTACATTTAAACAAAAGAGAATTCACACATTACCTGGAATATTCTGTAATTTGGCGTCATTCCGCTGTAACAATACGTCGTTTTACTTATTATTACATTCATATACAGTCATCATGGAAACTAGTGGAAATTACATGTAATAAAGCATTTAATTACATGCTCACTGTAAAACTTGAGAGAAATGGGGGATATTTACCAAATTTTACATTAAAATTTTGAATTACTTGTGGAATTAAGTTATAATACTAGGAGGAGTATGTATATATTACATTTTGGAATGTATTTTTCCATCCACTTTTGACTGTGTACCTACATAATTCGAAGTCTATTTGAAAAAGTGGATATGCTTACATACAGAGTGTCCATTTATTGCGTAATTCTTTGATCTCTCGAAAGCCAACTTATAGAGAAAAACTTTTTCAGTTACTAATGATGCTCATTTTCTAAAATATTTCCAACTATAATATATAAAAACGGTACGACTCAGAGACGAGTTTAAAAAAAACACCCTGTATTTTTTGTTCGAAATTTATTCCTTCAAGTTTCACCTTTACATCGCTGTTGAAAAAATTGAAATCTGTTCCTGCGTTGCCTAATTATAATTGATAAACCTATTTTTACCAGTATTGAAGAGTCATGTTGAATTGAGCATGTTATATTCATTTATTCAAATTTTGAAAATATTTCTGGCGTATACAGTAGTAGCATGGTCTCACCTACACCAATACAGTAATTTTGCGACATGTTGCTTTAAGGGTGCCCAAATTTGGATGTTTAATATTGTAAAATATTCATTTGAATTTTTTTAATGGAACACTGTATTTTTTATCCGAAATCTGTCCATCTGCCTTTCCATCGCTGAAAAGAGAAAGAAATTAGGTTGGGGTTGTCAAGTTATGAGTTACTTCGTTATTGTTACCACTATTTCAGGAAAATTTGTAATTTATAGTTCTTAAATTTATTTCTATTGTAGAAAAATTGCGTGCCTACGGTATAATCAAATTTCTACATGCTCAGTTCATAATAATTATATTTTTTCGATGGCAACGTTTGCAGGCTATCCAAGTTTGATTTTAAATAAACAAATTGAATGATTTTTGAAAAATTGATCCAATATACTACTTTTATAGATTTTTTGCAGACTATGAAATGAATTTTCGAAATACTCTTCCATTATTTGTATAATGGCCCTTCAAACATGGCCTTGAATTTATTTAAACTTCACCCCCGTAAAGCTAGCAGAACCACTTTGGAATTTTCAAAATTTTTTTAGGCCATAATTTTAGGCTAATTTTAGGCTAATTTATTACCCTATTCCCAAATTTTTTGCTCTTCAGTTGTGAGAGATATCGCGGGTTCTGCCAGCTTAACGTTAAGCTAGCAGAACCCGCGATATCTCTCACAATTGAAGAGCAAAAAATTTGGGAATTGGGTAATAAATTAGCCTAAAATTATGGCCTAAAAAAAATTTGAAAATTCCAAAGTGGTTCTGCTAGCTTTACGGGGGTTTAAACTTCGCTAAATTTCTACAAGAAACTCGTGTAATAATTGAATATTGTTTGTATTGTGGAAGTTGCCAAATAATACGTATTTTGTGTTGAGATTTTTTTTGAAGTATTCCAAATAATAATGTTTCAGGTTGAGATAAAAGAAAAACAAGTAATGGGCTGATTGAGGCAAATGAAAAACTATATCCATTACAGAAGTTGTTCAAAATGTCTTCCATTCTGATTGATACGAGCTTCAAAGTCGTATTCCCTTAATTTTTCCTCACTTTGAACAACATGATCGGTGTTATACTTCGAAATGCATCCCGAATTATTTCTTTCATAACATCAATGGTGGTAGCATCAGGTATGCGATAAACCATAGAATTCACGTGACTCCTTAAAAAAAGTCCATACTGATCAAGTCGGGAGATCTCGCTGGCCATTGAATTGGTTCTCCCTGACATATATTGTTCAAGATGGTCCCGAACTTCTCTATGATAATCTTCCTGAGAATAATTTATTTCAAACACTCAACATCAAACATTTTAAATTTTCTAAATTGAATTAAACGAAAGTTTCAATAAATCGTTCAGTTTTTTCTCCATGGCTAACTGAGAAGATATGATGTGCAGAGATACTTACGAGGATGTATTGATATCTAGTTAGCCTAGACCAGTTCCCTGCATAATCAAAATCTTGCGTTACCATAGCAACGAACAATAACTTATTAGAAGTGTCAGTGTAAAGTTTGACGTCGAAAAAGTAAAGCAGAGTTACACAATAAATTGAAAGAAAAAATATGTCCACCGAAATTGTGAAAATCGAAAAATTGGAGTATCGAGCCATCATCAAGTACCTGTATTTAAAAGGGTTAAGAGGTAAGCATATTTACGAAGATATTCTCAATACCATTGATGATCAATGTCGTTCGTATGCGACTGAAAAATTGGAGTGCAAGCTTCAAAAGAGGTAAATTTTCCATTGAAGATGATGACCGATCGGGAAGGCCAGTTTCTGTGTCAGTCCCCGAAAATATCGATGCAGTTCAAGACATGATTTTAACAGATCGTCGAATTGGGCTAAACGGATATCTGAAGCACTGAATATTTCATACGAACGCGTTCATCACGTCAATTTGGACATGAGAAAAATTGCTGCAGAAATGAATCCCCAAATGTTTGAATGTTGACCAAAAGCGTTCGATCTGTGCTCGATTTGAAAAAGATGTAGACTTCTTAAACCGAATTGTTTCTTTGGATGAGAATTGGGTACATTTCTACGATCCAGAAACAAAGCAACAATCGATGGAATGGCGGCGACACTCCGGTTCTCCAAGACCTAAGAATTTTCGTGTCCAAAAATCTGCTGGAAAAGTTCTTGCTTCAGTTTTTTGGGATTGCCATGGAGTAATCATTGATTGATTTTTTGATAAGGGGAGACAATAACTGGAGATTACTATTCGACATTACTGACTACTCTACGGGAAAAAATTAAAGAGAAAAGACGCGGAAATCTATCCAAAGGTGTTTTGTTTTTGCAGGACAACGCCCCTGCACACAAATCTCATGTTGCCATGCAAAAAATTCGTGATATAGGGTTTGAATTACTAGAACACCCCTCTTATTCACCAGATTTGGCTCCGACCGACTATCATCTCTTTCTTCAACTGAAAAAAAGTTTAAAAGGTCGTACATTTTCTTCCAACGAGGAGGTAAAAAAAGCTGTGGAGGTCTGGTTTGCAGATTCGCTGTAATAAATGTATCCAATTAAGAGGAGAATATGTTGAGTATTAAAACATTTTGACATTGAAATTTTGTTTGGTTCTATTGTAGGCTAAGAATTTTTCAATATATCCTCGTATATAGGGAACAATTTTGAAGACTTTTGCGCCTCTACGGATAATGGGACTAGTTACCAGATTGTATCAAATTTATGATCCATGTGTGTGTGAATATTTTAGGTATTTTTCAGTGTATACAATTATTATACAGTAGATTTTTCATTAGTAGTGCATGGTAGACTTGATAATGAACTCAAAACTGAAAAAAGTAATTAGAAACACTTTGAATTAGGTTCAACTGTTTGAGCAGGGCCAATGGATGAACTGTCTTTGATGTCAAGATAAAACTTGGCGGAATAAATTTCGAAATAAAAATACTAGGTATTACATTTAAAAAAACTCATCTCTGAGCAGTCCCGCTTTTATAAAGAACCCAGTGATGTTGAAATTATTTTTGAAATGGGTAGCTTTAGTAACTGAAGAAGTTTGTTTCTCAAAGTAATTCATTATTGGTTATGGCTTTCAAAATATCGAAGGATTACTCACTAAGCCCATAGACTGTGTCTAGCGTGGCGAATCAGTGCAATTTTGTTCCAAACTGATCTGCCAGACTTGCTGCATTTCTTCCCAGGTCATTCAACAGAACAAAACGAATTATTCAGTCTGCTTTATGCTGCTGAATTTTATGATGGAATAGTTCACTTTATTCTAGCGGAGATAATTGTTTGGGGTTATTGGTGAAAACGGCAATTCCATTATTCGGCCATGCACATTTTTCCATTGATTCATTTAACTATGTTTTCATTAACTCGATTTTGCCTACGCCTGTTTGTTGGTCAGTTCGAGTGAATTTTGCAATCGATTTTAAACAAGATTAGATTCGGTTATATTACAAGGGGGGGGTCGTTTAGGATCACTGAATCCTAGAATGATTTGGGATTCTTACGGGTATGGCGAATGGATGGATTCTAATAGTTCAAATCTCTTTAAATAGTTCCAAAGTTTCAAATAACCCACAAATGCGCAAAGGGCAATAAGAGAGAGAGAGTACCGATAATTTTGGAAGAGTTGGGTCATATGTTATTTTCTCAAAAAGGGAGTTTTGTTCTTTTCAAAAGTCAATTTATCATGTTCTCTTGTTCAATGAATATACACCAGCTACTTCAATACTTCTAATTTTTTTAAGGATTGAAATTGGCAGGTGTAGAATTAACTCGAATTACAAAAAAGCGTCGGTTGAGTGCAGCTATACGTTTATCGAAATCATCTTCGTTCAATTCATGAACTAGTCTAATCTTATATGGATGAAATTTGTACTTATGAAAGATCCTGAAAACATTTGTATGACTGATTCTTGAATCTCGAGATAACTTAGTAAGAGGAGATTGCGTATTTTCCATTGGTCCAACGTGCCCTAAAACTGCAATAGAAATAGCTTCATTGTTGACAACTCCTGAACGGTTATGCTTTTCATTGTTAACAGATCCAGTTTCCATATATTTGTTCAATAATTCCGAAACGTATTTGTGTCGTACATTTCTTCCTGGATGATGATCATTGAACATACGGGCAGCTAGCAGCTCTAGCACTATTTCCATTCTGGTAGTACAAACTCACTATTTCAATCCGTTCTCGAAGCGTATAAACCATTGCTTCTCAAGAATTCACAGAAACAGAAACACCAATTGTAACTTCTCCTGGAAGGTAATCGTTATTGTAGAAAGAGACTAATACAAAATGAAGAGAATATCTAATTCTAACTTAACTAGGCAAAATAGACTTTTTTGAAGTATACTTCAAAAAAACACCTAAGTAAGAGATTGTACATAAGTTCATTCAGGGTGGCTCCCCAGTCAACACACGGACATTCGATGGATATCCACTGTACATTCATTTTGGACATTTGGGATATCCAGAGCACATCCAGTTGATATCCGGTGGATATTTTATGGACGTCCAATGGATGTTCCGAGTGGAACAAGTTGGACTTCCTTGAGATATCCTTCTGGGATATCCATGAGATATCCTTCTGGGATATCCACAAGATATCGTTCAGGAATATCCATGGAATATTTTTCACGGATATTCTTAATATGTTGTTCAGGGACATCTACAAGATATCCATAAGGTATTGTTCACAGATATCCAAAAGAAACCTTTTAGGGATTTTTTTAAATAAATAAAAATTACAATTATGACAAAACAATAATAATTCAATTAAATAAAAACGAGAGGATAAAAAAAATGTTTTATACTCCAATTGATGAAATAACAAATTATGATATTAAAAGAATAAAAAATGTGAATATATTATATAGTAATAATGAAATATTCTTTTTGAAACCAAAAATAAATTAAAAACAGGCCACTCAGAGAATGACAATCTCGGTTTCTTCTTGGGGTTTTTCCTGTTTTTTCGAAGCTAGCAGATGTCTTTCTTTGGCCATTCGTAGTCAACTATTGCCTCTTCTGACATTTTCCTATATTTGCTGCCAGACTATTGGAATTAGCTGCGTCTGAAATTAGTTGAGTAAACACTAATCCTATACCACATAAGTGAAGAAAATTCAAGACGGAATAAGGAATTAAATTTTCTAAAGATTGGGAATAAAATCAAATTCTATTGAAGAATTTACTATGTGTATTCTTCATTGTAGGCAGAACTTTATATGAAATATATTTTCATTACCTAGTAAAAGTGCAGCCAATTTGAGTTCAACAAAAACTCTTTTTTTTGCCTAATACCAGCTATATTCCGATGCAAAATCATTTGTTATATTGGAAGAAAGAGAACGTTTTATAAAATCATATAATGATGAACCCCCAATTTTTGAAACTTCATCGACCTGAAAAAGATATTTTTGATAAAAAGATAGGGAAAACATTATTCACTCACAACAGCTCTGAATTTCTCCCTGTTGTCCAAATACTCCACCAATTGTTTGATTTTCTCAAGAAATCAATGGGGAATCGATCAAATTCTACAAATATCGATAAAACATCCCTACATGGTGCAGTTATATTATTCATCTTATCTGTTCACATGTTTCATATACATCTGTTAGCCACTCTATTAGTGTCATGAAAAGTATTTTCTGTAACTGAATTGAATACGAATCCATTATCCAAAGAGGCAACCTCGTCTGCAGATCTATCAAATTCTGTAACAAGAATTGATGAATAATCAGAATTATTATTTTCAATAGACATTGTATTTTACAAATTGTAATTTTAATAGACATTATTTCATGATCAGGAATGTATGATGTTGAAGTCGACCAGGCGTCATTAGTGAAGTTTGTAGACTCTTTATTATTTTATTCTTTATAAGTACATCAGCCTTTTTGTTTGATATTTCTTGATGTTATCCATTTTCTCCCACTTAATTGGCACAAATGCATTAATTGAAACTAGTTTAAATATTATATTTCTACCACTTACCATCAAAATGTATTTGAAGGAATGAAAAAAACCAATTGCCCAAAACCAAAATCCTCAAAATCCACGTGAATTAAACCGGGAATCAGAGACATATGTAATGGAAAACCAATAAAACGACAAAAGTAAGCAAGTAAGGTTAAGTTTCTCTTTCGCACGAATCGCACAGCCAGCAATCACAGAACTGACGACAAATAAACTGCACGATATACGCGCTCTGTGATTGGTCACTGTCATGGCGGTAAATTTAAATGACAAGACAAGAAGAAGGCAAACTGAGTTAAAAATTAGTGAATCACCATCAGTCAACCTAACCTTAACCTGCCTAATCTTACGTAGATAGAATGTTAACGATTTATCGAATATTCGTCCAAAATTGTTAATAACAGCAGCGTTGGTCGGAGCTCTCATTTAGTGATTTTTAGTACAGAACTTAAGAATGCGAAACATTCATTTTATATTTGCTTCATATATTTTATGGCATCTGTAGAATATCTTCTAACGGGTCTTCCAACGGTCCAGGGAAAAGATTATTTTCATAAAGATACAATTTGTGTACGTTGAAGAGAGAAAAACATCGATATCCAAAATTCAGCTCGACATTTCCCAGATAACACATGGACATCCAATGGATATCCACTGGACATCTGTTATGGATATGCTGGATGTACTATGGACTTCAGGAAATATCCAAAGGGTATACTATGGACGTCCAATAGATGTTCGGGGGGTACCAACCTGTACATCCCTAAGATATTCTTCAAGGATATCCATAAGATATTCCTGAACTATATCCATAGGATATCCATATAATATATCTTATGGATAATCTCTACGGATATCTTACGGATATCCATTTCAAATCCAGTCGGAAGACGAAAGATAAGAGTATTCTTGAAATGCATCAATTCGTGTACGAGCATGGAAGAAACTCAGAAATTTATAATATCAAAATCAGTCTTGCAATTCAATCACATCCATAATAACTGTGGAAATTTTATGGATATTCATAGGATATTTGCTGAAGGATATCCATTTCAAATCCTTCGAAGGATATCCCATGAATATCCATTTCAGATCCAAGGATATCCCGCCCAAATTGGACATAAAATGGATATCCATAGGATATCCTGTGTTATCTGGGTCGTTTTCAACTGAAATAATTTGTAGCTCCCGAATTGTAAGCGTCAGACCATAATGTATTCTACTTTGTTGAAATCTGTTCATCATGGAACATCTGATAATGCAAAATAATATAGGGTGATCCATTAAAAAAATGGTATATGCTCTGGGGGTGCGATAAGGAAAGTAACATCAAATCTGATTATGTCAAAATGTGCCCCCCTGTTGAGGTGTTTTTTAATTTTTCCTGAAAGTTATTGTTCCAAAAGTTATTCAGGTTGGCTCGTTCTCTACTCAAATAATTTGTAGCTCCCGAACTATAAGCGTCAGACCATATGTATTATACTTTGTTGAAATCAGCTTATCATGGAGCATCTGATAATGCGAAACAATATAGGTTGATCCATTTAAAAAAATGGTGACATGCTCTGGGGGTGCGATAAGGGAAGTAACATCACATGTGAATATGTCAAAATGTGTCCCCCTGTATACTATTGTTGATGTATTTTTTTTATTTTTCCTGAAAATCATTGTCAAGTTATTCAGGGTGGCTAGTTTTGAATGGAATGTACTGTATAATATATCTTTTTTACAGTATATCTTTTTAACAGTAGGTATATATTTATTGTGTGAATCATTGAAAGTTTTATTTCGTCTCTATTTATCATTTATATCTTAAATCAAGAAACTGACTGGGTATTTGATTAATGACAAAATTAAGGTGAGGGTGCAAGTCACCAACCAAATGAAAAATCGATTCAAAATCTGGGACCACAAGGCTTTCTTTGCGATTTGTTAATTTTATTTATTGTTGCAGGTGATGGAAACAAAAAATATGATCTATTTGGTATCGGAATATGCGAGCCAAGGGGAAATATTCGGTGAGTAGGTTTCGTCTTATATTTGTACAAATAGGTATAGAAACTTTCATGTTTTTTCTCAACCTCCGTGATGGCATGATTACGAATCTTGATTTACTATATCCTTGTCGTAGCGATCCTAGCGGTTTAGTTTGATCATTTGGTAGTTTTATCTGGAAATATTTTCGAGAGTTTTGAAAATTGGTGATTTAATAATTCCGACGTGCTCTTTTCGAATTGAAAAAATGACGGAATAGCTATTTGTATTACTAGGGAGGAAAGTGCCACTTTTCCTCCCGCAGGATGTAGTTTACTGCCCGACGCGAAGCGGAGGGCAGTAAGCATCCAAGGGAGGAAAAGGCACTTTACTCCCATGTAATACATATGATTTTTCCTCCTACCCACTCAATAAAACCTTTTTGTGACTTTGTTTGCAAATAGACCTATTCTTACTTGATGGAAAGTATAGACAAGATACAGTCATGTGTATCTGAGAATCTGCGGTGGTGCAATGGCTAGCGTCTTGGGCTTGTAATAATCCCCCCTGCATAACTTGGAGGAGGCAGGGAAACCACAACACCATGCGTCGTAACACTTACAACATTCGAACTACATAACACCGTAGAACCTACCGCAAGGTAGGTACGATCTGGTTCGGCCCTTCTGTGTCGAACCCCACACCACAGTCTTTCACTCCCTCCCTACCACTACCCTGTGGCTAAGCGATAGTTTTAAGAACTGTGAAACGTTTATACTATATTTACATATTTATTTATTTATTTTATATCCGTTATATGTTGTCAAGCTGTTTATACACTCTTATACTATTTAATCCAATAAATACTTTTTATCTTTATCTTTTATCTTGGGCTTGTAATCCGAAGGTCGTTATTTTACTTTTTTCTTGTTAGTGATTTGAATTATTGGACATTTAGATAGCTTATACATTTCGGATTGCTATTGAGTTATTTTCTCATAAGTAATGTCATATGCCTATTTGAATGAAGTGTCGATCATTTTTTTTCTAAGAGCTGCGCTTGTAGAAAAAATAATGTGTGTATTTCGAGCACAAAGTGTCATTGTCGTTCTCCAAAGATTAATCTCTTTGTCGAGCAACAATCAATCACTTTGCGCTCTAAATACACAAATAGCTATTAAAGAACTAGAGTAGAAGTAACATTCAAGTTTGATTTTTACCAGAATACAGGATATATAAGATGTTCTAGAAATTACGGAAACAATTTGATTATAATAGATTCACAAATTTCATCGTTTACAACTTACCTACTTGAAATGAGGGGGAGGAAAGGTACTTTCCTCCCTAGGGAGGAAAAGTATGAGTTTCCTCCCTGGTTTGAGGGAGGAAAGTGTGTACTCTCTATAGGGGTAGGAGGAAAACATTATTCTTGTTATACTGCCACTTGCTTCTTTTTATTAGGGTTGAAACCAAATCTCTCAGCCATCTTTCAGTATCAGAAAAATTACCCGGTGAAGTAATTTCATTTGATTTCCCTACAAGAAAATGATTGAGAGCTCCTTCATCTCTAGGATCTGAAGAGTCATTAGTGCGTGGGTGGCTGTTTACTGACTGCTCTACACAAAAGTTTGTTCCATTATCGGAATATATTTCAGTGAGACTAGGTACCTCTTGTACAAAAAACCCGACGAATTGACATAAACTCAGAGTCACTTGTGAGAGAAGATACCAATTCAAGATGAATCGCTTGGATAGACATGCAGGTAAAAATGACCACATATTATTTTTCTCATTTCTCGTTTCTTCTGTCGATGGTTATTGCTACTGGACCACGATAGCTCATCCCTATGATCACGAAGGCTCTTACTTGTGGTGTTATACGGCAATATGGCAGAGGACCCATTTTTCTACATTCAACTCTACCATTTTTTCTCCGGCACATTACACATGACGTTACACATCTTTTCACAGCTAAACTTTCATGTATGATTCAGAATTTCTCTCTCAAATGGTTCATTACTTGTTCTCTGCCCAAATGATCATTGATTCTATAATAATGGCGTGTAAGAAGGCGGGTAAACTCATGTTTAGAGTCAAGAATTATCGGCTGTCTCATGCAGATATTCAAATATTCTGCTCCATCTAATCGTCCGCTCAGTTTGAGAATATTTTCTTGTCGTCAATTGTGTTGATTTGGAAAGACGACTTGTTTTCCTGAGTTGTTTTTGATTCTTCAGACTGATCACTTGAAAACATTCTTTTTGGGCTTATTCAAGAGTTTGAATTCAGTATTCCTAATTTATTCTGCTGTGAGTTATTCCAAAGTAATACAAAATTTTGATAGGCCAATTTTGTTTTTTAAAAAGAGACAAATCGAAGTATCCATGCAGCTGATCTGATAACACGTAAATTATTCGTAAACCTGACAATCAAAAAGTCTGTCATGTTTGTTGTCCATTATTACCAATCAAATGCTCGTTTTTTTCTCTACTTCGGTATTCTCGTCTACTCTGACAGTCGTATGCATAGTCAATTCCAGCGGCTCGCCAGAGTTTCGCCGCTCGCTACACAAGAACTATAATGCACAGTCGAGCTCCAAAAAAGTACATCGCCAGCGTTTCGCCAAAATGTGACTTATCGCGTAGTTGTCACTTTTTTTGGAGCTCGAGTGTGCATTATAATCCTTGTGTAGCTAGCGGCGAAACTCTGGCGAGTCGCTGGCGATTGACTATGCATACGGCTGTGACATTCTCCTGAAGCCAAAATTCTACTTCAATCGTTAAGAATTTGGGACCATTAAACCAATTCTTGAAGTCGTCTATATTCCAAAGTCCTCGAGTAGCATCGTCAGCGACATTCAAATTTGTCGGAATTCAATGCCATTGACGTGGGTTTGACAACTCCAAAATTTCACCTATTCCATTGGCAACAAATGTTTAGTAGTTTTTCGGATGAGATTTGATCCAACTCGAAACAATTTTGGAGTCAACCCAGAAATATTTTGTATTGATGACGAAATTGATATTATTTTCTATTGTTTTTGCTAGGCGAGATCCAAGCAAGGCTGCTTGTAGTTCAATCTTTGGTACATAGATTTCAATGGGGTAACTCTTGACTTGGTCGAAAATGTGATGCAAGATGCATTTCCTTTTTCAATACCATGGTATGCAACTATATTTCAATAATATTGCCGCCGAAACCATACCATCTGGGAATTTTGATATTACTGATTTTGTGCAGAGCTGCAACCCAGGACGAGGGGGAAACATCTCCTTTAAATCTCGTACAACTAGAAATTTTGAGTAATTTTAGTCAATTTTCAGTCATTAAATCTCCGCTTTAGTAATCGGTTTGAGTCTTTCAGTCATCGGCTTGAGTCTTTCAATCATCAGTTTGAGCCTTTTAGTCTTTTCAGTACTTTAAATCTCGTACTCATTTTAGCGAGATGTTTCCCCCTCGACCCAGGATTCCCACTATTCAAAAAGCTGGGGAGTCAATTCATCATCTCCACCCAATTTTTTAGACCAAACTTCTTGCATTAATATTCAACCTTGAATCCTGCTAGGATACCTAATGGATCACATACAGACATTACCACTCTGATGAACTTGTCTTTTTGTGGGTATGATAAGAGGTCTTCAATTCTGCTCACAATAGTATATTGTACAATGAGCATGAAATGACATACATTTCCCACGCTCGTACTACAAAGTTTCATATATCTACGAGTGGGAAATGGGTAATTTCATGCTCATTGTACAGTATACTTTTTCTACGACCATCTGAATCATTAACAAATCTGTAATATTTTTAATAATCCTTTTTATCATAAACTCTCCTGCCGTCATTTTTACATGGTTTAGATAATTTTTTCTTTCTTCACCCGTTGAATGAAACATCTATTTTTTCTTTTTGTACACGTACCTACCTACGTCGTGAAACAAATAACATTCAAAATTTTCCAATTTTGACAACTTGGAAATAAAAAAACTTTATGCAGAAAAAATCAAACACTAATCGATTTCATAAAATAAAAAAAAAATTTAGCTGCGTGGATTTGAACCCTCGCTCCCACCATCCAAAGTCCATGTGTCATCTGAATCAACACTCGTCGTTACTAGAGCACATAATAATTTGTTCAAATTAACTGCTATATAGAAAGTATCTGTCAACTATTCAAAAATATAAAATCCGATTGTAATCAATCTTTTTATTGAGATTATTCTGGTTTTATGAAAAGAAAATCATACCTTTGTCAGAAGATAGGCATTATCAGGAGCTTCTGATATAAATTTATTAATTTGATTGTTAAATCATCCTCACTATCGCTAATCATTTTTAATAACTTAATATTTTTAATCGAATTTTGTAATTATCTACTGATGTGAAATGTCAAATTATTAGACAGGCGTAAACAAACTTGATTCGATATTATTTATGTTCAAAAATTCGTTAATACCTACCTATAATGACAGTCTAGTAGTTCATGAAAGTCGTACAGCTAGCCCGTGGGAAATGAAAATCGGTGTTACAACGTGGTAGGTTTCTTAATCGATTGAAATGTTCATTTTTCTTAATGGTCGTAGAAAAAGGTCTTTTTTGGACTCCATATCGAACCCAATGCTCTTTCAAATGTTGGTAATTATTCAAAATTCAAGTCAACTATATTTTCGACCTCAATTCAGTTGGAATATATTCCATAACTTTAGAGGAGTTGCTGACCCAACTTGTCATTTTGAAGCCCTCTCGGATGTGGACTTCGATCACTTCTTTGGCCTCCTTGATGGTATGTTCTTCAGTGTAGAATCTATCCAAGAAATCATCCATATAGTGGTAATTTTCAATATTTTTGGCGAATAACATGTACTTATTGCGCAGTTGGAGAACAAATTGCACAAAATATCATGACTTATATTTGATAAGTATTGGACCTCTTCTATCTCTTCACCGCCACAAAAATCGCTGGGAATGTTGTTTTTTTGGTCGTATATGAACTCATTAAAACATTTCTTCAATATTGTGGTATTATACGGCAATCCGGCTCGAAGGACCAAAATGTTTGATCAAAACACTGGCAAAATTATATTCGGTTTTTAACTTTTTTGGTTTTTATTATTCGTTAATATGACAATACTTTTCTACTAAATTTTCAAAAACTACTTCAACTAAAAACTAATTGTAGAAATAAGTCAACAACAATCTCCTTTCCGACTTATTTTACGATGAAAAAATGGTCAACGGCGTTAATTGTTCGTATAAGCCCCACGTAGATGGTGTTGCTGACGCCACTGCATGCACACACGCCTACGCGGGACCTTGACGCGCTGACGTCATAGGACTCGAAGAACGTCGGGATGCCTGGGGTTTTGGAATCGACGCACAACAAGGAATGTTGCGACCCTGGACCGAGAAAATGATGCTGGGAACGGGAATCTCCCTACCACGCACTCTCTTGTGCATTTCTCCACGAGCCCATTAGGACTCCATTTTCAGGGTTTTGAGGTCTATAGTTCAAGAGTAAATTGAGTAGTAGAGTTGATGGAATGAGCCTGGGTATGTCTGGAATGAAACAAGATGGAGAATAGAACTCGGAGCCCTTTTAATTTAATCATATCCATCTGGCCATCCATTTATACGGTGTGTCCGCCGAAGGTGGGTCGCTCCAATACCTTTATCATTTATGAATAAAATGGAATGAAATTTGAAGAATTTGCGTTTTTTGACAAGTAACTCGAATTCATGCAACTTCCGGTTTCACCGGTTTGTCACTTTTTGTTACCAACTGTTTTTATTTTTAATTTTAAGTAGTAATATAAATTTAAAAATGAAATGTTATATTGCACATACATTTTGATCATAAACTGTAAAATTGTATCATTTTAAAAAATTTAGGATTGAAATTAGAGATTATATCCATAGCTCTCTAGAATAAAAAATAAATTTCAAAATAGAAAACAAATTCGGTCACAAAATGTGACGAGTGACATATGGTTGTATTGAATATGTCATATGGAGTCAAAAGAAGTGAAAATATACCGGGTGTTTCATTTGAAAATGGAAAGTTTATGTCAGTTCTGGTGAAACCGGTAGTTTTATGAAGCTGAGTTACTTTTCAAAAAATGCAGTTTTATGTCTTATACAGATCCTCCGAATTCCATTCTATTATCTTCAAAAACAAACAAGTTACAGGAGCGAACCACTTTCCGCGGACACCCGGTGTAGCCTCAAAGTACCGACGTGAAATGAAATGAAGAAAATTATATTTATTTATTTGTAACTGTGTGTTCACACAGCGTTTTATCCCCGCAAGAACTTTTAATTTTCTAAAGTTGATAAAACACGACTCAAACACAAATGCAATACAATAAGACCAAATTTAATTTAAAAAAAAAATGGCACCATGAACCAAATTTATAATTCGCAGTGCTGGTCGCTGAGACATTTCTGTATAACAGTGTAATTTACTTTTTCTACGCCCATGCCTGTAAACGTCAAAAATCGCACTGTCAACATTCCTTGTAAATGACATATGACATATAACAATAACATGCACGTAATGAGATCTCAATTAAAAAACATGCAAAGAATGCCGTTATCCTTGGTTCGCTCCGTCTACTCAGGGCACATGATTCTCGGACCCAATAGTCACTTACTCTACGGACGTAGGGAGTGGTTATTGGGGTTAACGACGCCAGCGCCCTCCGGATGTATCGGAGCACCGGAGACAGAGCCAGACTGGTACATTCCTTGCAGGAAAAAAATAATAATAATAATAATAATGGTCCGCGACCATGAAAAAGCTGGGATTGGAGCATTTCTCTTTAAGGCAGCAACCCGTGCAGCCGATGAAATTGGTCTCGTATTCGACACTGAACGGGCTAACCCAAACTCTCTCACCGAGTTGGGACCCGTTCAGCTTAAAGCTCACATCAAAGCTGCGGATACAGAGGTCCTCCTACAGCTGCATACGGATAAGCCAATGCATGGTGTCTTCTTCAACAACATCGAAGACTTTGGCTTATCCAAAAGCTTGACCTTTGCCTTCCTCAGGTCGAGTGAGCTAAAGTCGGAGACCGAGGGGTTCATAATGGCCTGCCAGGATGGTGTCTTCAACACCCTTGTCTACCGTAGTCGCGTGATGGGTATAGCCGTCCCTGACTCCCGATGCAGGGCATGTCGTGGGGCACCTGAGACTGTAATGCATTTGCTATCAGCATGCCCAGCTCATGCGGTCTCAGCCTATATCCACAGCATAACGCGGCGCTACGAGTGTTGTACTTCCATCTAAGACACTCATACGGTACAGACGAGACACCGGTGTTGCCTTATGTTCCGGGGGATATTGAGTCCGTGGTGGAGAATGAGAGGTGCCGAATCTATTGGAACTACTCATTCCCCACCCTCAGGCAAATACAAGCCAATAAGCCTGATGTTGTCCTCCTCGACCATCAAAGTAAAACTATATTCGTCGTGGAGTTTTCCGCTCCAGGCGAGATGAATATCGTTCGGAAAGAGGAGGAAAAACGGACTAAATATCGAGATCTTCTCTTTGAACTCCGCAGGTTGTATCTTCTGTCAAAATCGTGGTTCTGATTATAGGAGTCCTTGGTGGAATGATGGACACACTGCTCTCTAATTTGAAGTTAATACCGGCCTGCCGTAATGTGGCACAAATCTTAGCTGCTCGAATGCAGAAGGCCGTTATCCTTGGAACACTTCGTCTGCTCAGAACACATGACTCTCGTACCCAATAATCACTCACCCTACGGACGTAAGGAGTGGTGGTAAACGACACCAGCGCGTCCTCCGGATGGGTCGGAGCACCGGAGGCAGGTACACTCTTAAGGGAAAAATAATATTAATAATAATAAAATAATAATAATAATCCGCAGGCTCCATCCAGACCATTCTGTAAAAATGGTTGTTCTGATAATAGGGTCCCTTGGCGGTGTGATGGATTCATTACTCTCGAACCTAAAAATCATACCGGCATGTAGAAAGATGTCAGAAATCATAGCCGGAAGAATGCAGAAGGCTGTCATCCTCGGTTCATTACGTCTGCTCAGGGCACACGATTCCCGGAACCAATAGCTGCTTACCCCATAGTTTGGGAAGTGGTTATTGGGGTAATGATGTTGCCAGCGCGCCCTGCGAATGTATCGGAGCATCGGAGAAAGGGTCCGACTGGAGAATTTTAATTCAAATCAGATAATAATAATAATAATATAAGCAGGGAGGCCAACCAACATCTCAGGCCCTGGTTTGTTGCGACACCACTTACCCGAGCAAAAGGTGCTAAACCGGACCAGCAGCTCAGGTGCACCCAGGAAGGAAAGAGGTTTCCCTCTGATGTCGGCCGTGGGTACACTAGGCTAACCCCCCGGTGTACCCAGAAACTCGGGTTCCAAACAGACGAGGAAGAGGCCTCCACAACCGACACCCTCTGATAAGGGGTCAAAGGCAAGGTGGAGGGGCCGCAAACGAGGATTTGCCAGCTTATGACGACCGCGACGAACAAGGACGCTTTGAGTGGACTAATGAATTGAGGGACGACCTTCTGCGTTTTTACAAGAGTAGTGAGCCCGCCCGAAGGGGATACATGGCGAGAATGCATGCGCTGTGGTGCGAAAATCACCCAGAGCATGCCGCTTTCACCGCACAAAATCTCAGGGATTATGTATCCCATCTTCGGGCTCGAGGCTATTCGTTACTCTCGAACCTGAAAATCATACCGGCATGTCGGAAGATGTCAGAAATTATAGCTGGAAGAATGCAGAAGGCTGTCATCCTCGGTTCATTACGTCTGCTCAGGGCACACGATTCCCGGACCCAATAGCTGCTTACCTCGTAGTTTGGGGAGTGGTTATTGGGGTAATGATGTTGCCAGCGCGCCCTCCGAATGTATCGGAGCATCAGAGACAGAGCCCAACTGGAGAATTTTAATTCGAACATATAATAGTAATAATGTTTATTTGTTAAGCTATAAATAATTTGTACATGTAATCAGAACTGTGAAATAGTTCAAACAAATATACCGAAATCTATTTTTTTATTTTATTTTTAAACTTATTTTGGTTTCTGATAGTTTTTATGAGAGTCCCGTTCCGAGATACGATGCATTTCTGTGTCCAATTGTTTTTGCACATCGAGGAGCATTCAGGAGGTTTGTTTTGTTTCTTGTGTTGTGGGTGTGAGTGAGTAACTTGCTCTAGGTGAATATTTCCCTTTTTATGCTGTTTAATTCTCAATGTCTGGCGTCCAAAAAGTTCCTCAGGTACTTGAATTTAGACAAAGTACCTCTTATTTTTCTCACAGTAGCTTTTATTTGTAGGTCCCAACGTAAGTGCCTATCAACTACAATGCCTAGATATTTTAGCGAATTGTCTTCTGGTTTATGCTGATTGTTTCCTATATTTAGAGTTCCCATATCTGGTAGTCCGTTTGAATACGATAAGAAGGGTAGGTATTTGGTCGTTTCCAAATTCATATATAGTGAGTTTGGTTTGTCGAAACCATTTCTCAATCTTTGTGAAATTACTTTCTGCTGAGATTCATCCACGAGGTCTCTCTGTAGAGAATGGCAGTATCGTCCAAAAACTCAGAATCTTTCCTTTGGTCTCCAGGAGGAGTTCATTAAAATAAGTTATGAAAAGGATTGGGCCTAGGACGGTTCCTTGTGGGACGCCAAAGGTAACTTGTCGAGGATGGCTCATTGTGTCATCAATACCAACTGTCAAAAGAGATAGACAAATGAATTACGAGTGGTAGATAGAGATGAACTTATCTCGAATAGTTGCTTAAAGCGACTTTGTAACAAACCTAATGCAATACCATTTTTGATTCTTTAGACAAATTTGCCTAGCATGGTTGACATGTAGAGCGAGCGTGTACTAATTCGCTTCGGTTGCGCCATCTCTTGACGACCTTAAATAGATCGAATTTATAAATATATGGGAATCCACGTTTTTATATATTTGTAACGCTTAAAACGTACCTAATTATATTGTGTTTTATCAAACATAAATATATCGGAAAGCAATATAAAAATATTGCTACATCTAATAAATATATTGACACTAAATTTTATATTTTAGCTTTTTACCCAAACGGCGCCTCATAATTTCCATGCTACCAAATCATTCATTCAGTGCCTTTATCCCATGCTCCAAGAAAAATGTCTCTCTATTTCCTAGCTGTGTTTTCGTTCATATCAATCAACATGAATAACCACCGCCTTTGTCGTTTCCATCGAAAACTTCCGCTAGAAGCTGGATGCGGGTCGTATTAATTTTCGATCAAGACGTGCTCCTTGGGGAAGGATAAAGTGGCGAAACGGAGATGAAACCGCGAAGTATCATCTAGATCTCGTGAACGAAATTGGGTGGTGAAGTAAACTAGAACAGACTGGAGTAAATATGACGCGTTTTCGATAATGAAAGTACAGGAAGTAGTAGATTGTTCTACAAGTAAAAGGAAGTGATTACTTTTTCTATTGAGTGGAAACTTCTTGATCACGATCGTGTCGAAGAAATTACGAGGTAGAAAACTAACTTTTCTTATACGTTGATCACGCTGTTTTTTCGTATTTTCAATAGAAACGCATTCTTTTTTTGATAGGCTTGGGCACTACTTGATAGAAATCCATATAGTATTTGATACTTAGGTAAACACGTTAAGGTTTCCACAGATTTTATTCTACGTGCGATATGTTTTGCTACTCTGTACCTACACCTGAAACGACAAAAAATTAATAACCTCGGTACTTTTGACATCGATAGACAAGAGACAGCCAGGATAAAACATCAATGAAAGACCCAAACATACATATGAAACACAGAATCAACAAAGGAAATAAACGCACAGAAAAAAGCGCAATGTTACATATGCCCATAAGAAATATCCACACGTGCACAGATAAAAAAGATTTCTTCAATCAAGTATATACATACTCTTGAATAGAATAATCTTCTGGAAAGAATAATCATTTCTAATCAATGAATATACTCCCATTTGGGCCTAGCCCATTCCAAAGCATTTATTGCTTGTACAAGGAAAAAACAGGACTCTGACAAACTGCTAGAACTCAGCAGAGCGCATCTCAGAGTTATAGTAGGTTTGCTTACTGGCCACTGCAAACTCAAACATCACATGCATAAAATCGGACTTGCACAAGATGCAGAGTGCCGGCTATGCATGGAGAATGATGAAACGGCTAAACATATTCTGTGTACATGCCCTGCAGCGGCCAGAACCAGATTCTGAATATTTGGCGATACGACAGTAAGGCCAGAAAACCTGGTAAATTGTTCTCCCAATGTATTCCTCAAATTCGTCAAGAGATTGGATATTCTGGGAGAAATATAACCATAGGGTGAGCCACAATAGGCCATTGGCCGCAGTGGAGGGCCTGATACGGTCCCACTCACGTTCAAACCTAACCTACTCCCATTTCAAGATGATTGAGATGTTTGCTTCTTTACATAAATTCTCTTGAAATGAATTTGCTTGCAGTGAAAACATTATACTCATCATCATAGAAAACATTCACATTAACTCATTGTGAAACATAATCCTCTTAACACAAGAATATAATTTCTTGGCAGATATCACTCCGTGCCACGTGACACATTCAACCAATGAGCAATCAAATCAGCTGGCGACACCGCGACCTGTGAATACGACTTTCATTTCGACCATTTCATCCAGTTATGCGTACCGATTTGAATGTTAGTTTTTTGCCTAGTGGAAACTTTTTCTATACAATAAAAATGCAATATCGAAAATTGAATTATGCTCATTACGGGAAATATATTTTCGTCTTGTCTAAAAGCGAGTGGCGTTGTTTATGTATTCAATCAAACTGCAATATGAATCAGTACTGGTTTTATTGAGAATACAGTTATTAAACTTAAAACTATTCTCATATAAAACCATTATTTATACCTATATTCTTCGTAGTTGTGAATATATGCTTTGTTCAATCTATTTAATGTTGCCAAAATGAAAATTGCTTCCATTCTATATTTTATAACCAAATGCAAAGTGCAGATTTGAACTCAACCTCTAAGTTGATAGAAGAATAGTATTCGTTATTGAAATTGCAATGTTCTTGTCTCAACCTACTCCCATGATTCAACAAAAAAAGTGCCAATTATTGAAGCTAAAATATTCTTGCCTCAACCAACTTATGAAGCAAGTGTTCACTTGGTTCAAAATATGTTTCTTGTAAGTGGCCAAGACGATTCCGTCAAAAAATCAAACTAATATTTGGTTGGACCTATTCAAGTATATAATCTGTTTGAATCAACGCAATTATGCGTTGATGCAAAAAATCCTTTTTATCAGTGTGAAAAATTGCGCACATGGATTAAATCGTACAAGGCAAAAACCTCTCATGTATAAATGCGCACATATAGAAAAAAACACAATGATGTGCGCTTTTTTCCGATAATAAAATTAGGTTTTGTCAAAAACAGTTGTGTCAATAATAACCTGAAGAAAAATTATCCCGTCCAATTATTAGTCTGATCTAACCTTGCTCGCAAGTTTGGAGCTTGGAAGTTGAAGAAAAATTCATTTTGAGGGTAGTATTTTATTATTCTCATCTATCCTGAACGAACTAACCTATCTCGCAACTCATAGAAATATAGAAAACTCTACGCCATTGTAGCCAATTCAGTAGAAAAGTATTATGAAACAGAGGACAAGTTATCTTATTCAAGAACAATAGATAATCTACAGTAGTTTATATTTCTGTTTAATAGTTACAGTTGTTTCCTTCTTATTCTTTGGAAATTTGGTTTTTCTTAAAAATAAATTTATAGTAAGTATGAGTTTGCGTTTTTTTCCATGTGCGCATTTATACATGAGAGGATTTTGCCTTTGCGATTTAATTCATGTGGGCAATTTTCCACGTGTGTAATATGTAACATTGCGCTTTTTTCTGTGCGTTTATTTCCTTTGCGATTTTTTCAATTGCGCTTTTTTCCGGCCACGGAAAACACAGTACAATACCTACAAAAATAAATTGGATAAGATAATAAGATGATTATTCTAAAATTAATCAAAAATAACGTGAACCAATTCAAGGATTTCTGGGAATGCAATTGATTCAAACCTGAAATAAAAGTAGAAAAAAATACATCAACCGACGGTACATCATTGCTTTCCAAAATGCATATCTCTGACAGTATCAATGAATATTATCAAATATTATCAATGAATATTAGCTCAGTGTAAGTTTGTGACATTTCAGTTTTGATATATTCTCACCAACCATTTATTTTCTTCACTCGGTAAAACTGGGTTTTGAAAGGAAGGAAAATCTTGGATGAGAATATTCTTGCCTCAACCAACTTATGAAGCAAGTGTTCACTTGGTTCAAAATATGTTTCTTGTAAGTGGCCAAGACGATTCCGTCAAAAAATCAAACTAATATTTGGTTGGACCTATTCAAGTATATAATCTGTTTGAATCAACGCAATTATGCGTTGATGCAAAAAATCCTTTTTATCAGTGTGAAAAATTGCGCACATGGATTAAATCGTACAAGGCAAAAACCTCTCATGTATAAATGCGCACATATAGAAAAAAACACAATGATGTGCGCTTTTTTCCGATAATAAAATTAGGTTTTGTCAAAAACAGTTGTGTCAATAATAACCTGAAGAAAAATTATCCCGTCCAATTATTAGTCTGATCTAACCTTGCTCGCAAGTTTGGAGCTTGGAAGTTGAAGAAAAATTCATTTTGAGGGTAGTATTTTATTATTCTCATCTATCCTGAACGAACTAACCTATCTCGCAACTCATAGAAATATAGAAAACTCTACGCCATTGTAGCCAATTCAGTAGAAAAGTATTATGAAACAGAGGACAAGTTATCTTATTCAAGAACAATAGCTAATCTACAGTAGTTTATATTTCTGTTTAATAGTTACAGTTGTTTCCTTCTTATTCTTTGGAAATTTGGTTTTTCTTAAAAATAAATTTATAGTAAGTATGAGTTTGCGTTTTTTTCCATGTGCGCATTTATACATGAGAGGATTTTGCCTTTGCGATTTAATTCATGTGGGCAATTTTCCACGTGTGTAATATGTAACATTGCGCTTTTTTCTGTGCGTTTATTTCCTTTGCGATTTTTTCAATTGCGCTTTTTTCCGGCCACGGAAAACACAGTACAATACCTACAAAAATAAATTGGATAAGATAATAAGATGATTATTCTAAAATTAATCAAAAATAACGTGAACCAATTCAAGGATTTCTGGGAATGCAATTGATTCAAACCTGAAATAAAAGTAGAAAAAAATACATCAACCGACGGTACATCATTGCTTTCCAAAATGCATATCTCTGACAGTATCAATGAATATTATCAAATATTATCAATGAATATTAGCTCAGTGTAAGTTTGTGACATTTCAGTTTTGATATATTCTCACCAACCATTTATTTTCTTCACTCGGTAAAACTGGGTTTTGAAAGGAAGGAAAATCTTGGATGAGGAAGTTTAACTCGACAAGGACCAGCTAACCGAAACCTAGCTACCGTTACGGATTTTTTTAGTAATCCAAAACCGTCTGAAAACTATACACGCACATGTGTATTTATAGTAGTAACATGTTCTGTTGTCTTGATCGATCTGGTCAGTAAGAAAATACAAGGTTGTCAGAAGGTCTTCTACATTTTTTCCCATTATAATAATTTTGGTAAGAGCGAGAACACAGTCAAACATATGAAAGTCAAATAAAAATTTCCGATGACTGTATAGAACATGACACAAGATTGGAAACAAAAAGGCTCCTAGTCACGTTAATTTACGCGCAGAAACTCTAAAAACACACTTTATTTCTTATTGGTATGTATACTTCTGACATAATTACATTGGCCACTCTGAAATCAGCCTTTCTAGAGAAAAGACATGCTTGGGTTTTATTCGCTTCGAATTCTACCAAGTTGATGGATCCCCATTCTAGAATTTTTGCTAGGTCTATATTTGAATTGTTCACGTTCCTTCCCCGTTCTCTTCTAGTTTCATTGGCTGGTAAACTTTGTAAGATTATGCGGTATGAAGGGTAGTATTGGGGGTAATACCTTGAGTGCTCGCAATACTATCGATAGTAATTCTATCAGAAATCAACGAAATCAAATTGCTTGGTAACACCTTTAGGACGAGTGGTTGAGTTTAAGATTTCTGACAAGATTATTGATAGAATTGTGAGCACGATTAGTATTTATTGAGATAATTTCACGAACCAACAAAGTAAAAAAAGTTCCATTTTCGTGAATTCTTCAATAGTTATAGATAATGCCTTATATAGACATGAAGTCAGTCAGACTGACATTTATATTAGGAGCAAGATGATATTATATTCTCCGTTGTTGTTTGGATACGTGGTTGCCATGACAAAGTGGTATTACCGGCTCGAAAGGAAGGAACTGCGTATTATCGAGGCATCCGTCCCTTATTGGTCCTAATATTGCAGGAAAGGAGGGTTTCATACGGCGAGAGAAATTATCATTTGCAAAACTATGCACTGGGCATGAGGTACCTCACAACAAATCATCTATGTGACGGAGAAACAGTGTTGGAGCCAAATTGAACCCTGCGGAATAGGTAGAGCGTCGGATGAAACCCCATCAACCATCACATGGAGAAATCTGTCTGAGAGAAAACTGGATACCAAAGAATATAACTGGGGGGCAAGCCATCAGATGGAACTTTAGCTAGGACTCCCTGGTGCCTAATGCGATCAAACGCCTAGGAGATATCTAATGCCACGGTCATACTTCCACTAAATAGCTGCCATATATGTGACACATAAGCAAGAAGGTCACCAGTTGATCTCTGTTAGCGGAAACCATATTGTCGATAATTCATAATTCCTGATCATTGATATTTCATTATCGATGTTGATGGCTTTTTCCATGACGTTCGAGATAACAGATGGCAGTGCGATATGTATGCAGTTGCTAGGCAGGGTTTTTTCCTTTTTGTGGGACTGGTTATACACTTGAAATTGAGCCTAATACCTTTTTTTTTCGATATAAGAAGTTTTCATCAAAGTGATGATTTTCTTAAATACCATTGGCATGTGTTTAATTTATTTTCTTCTTTATTAACTTCGAACGATGTTCATGTGTGCGGTTTTTGAATTGTCTATCTGTGGGGTGAGACCCACAATTCAATTTATAAACTCCTGATTTTTCTGATTTTTGTGACTTATCTCTATTATTTGTTCTACAGGCTACTCTTGAATTTTGTTCATTTAAAATTGAAGCTGGTCCTGAAATAGGTAAAGTTCTGTAATTACTCTCATCGCTCCTATTAGTCGGGTAAACTTCTTGGATAGCCTTCTTTTAGAGTTTTTTAGCAAGAATAGTAAGTGTTAAAATTTTCTTCCGAAAGAGCAACATCGACTAATCTGTGTATCATACATTTTATGTTGAAACGGGTTTATAGAAATATTATCAATTATGTACCGTATGTCTGTATGGTGACAGCGTAACAATTTGAAGGTATTATTTGTGGAATCAAAAATTATTATTTTATAATAATTTTAACTTGGCAAGTTAATGTTATTTTTTAAGTTCAGTCATATTTGATACATTTAACAATATTTGAACAATAAATAACAATTTTTCAGTTTTTATATTTAGGTCTGCCTAAAAAAAATTCACGCGCCAAGAAACTGTTTTGCAAGAGCTCATAATTGAAGGCTTCGCCAACCTTCGGCCTCTGCCCTCAAATATAAGTCGCATACTACTTACTCCGGAAGGAATGAATGAAATTGAGAGAAAAGATACAAAAATATAGAAAGGTTGTGAGAATAAGACTCTACAAGGGGTCAGCAAAACCTTATGGTCTTTGCAGAACCCACACCACAAAGAATTGAAAATTAATGAAAAATTCATAATACTCAAATATATCATGTTAACAAGTTTTCGAAAAATGTACAACTACTTTTAAAGTTTTCGATATCAAGGGCCTTGTTCTGAAAAAAGATACATACCTATCCATTTTGGGGTCAGTAGAAATGGTTTCAAATTCTTGAATTCTCGTTCAATATCGAGAAAGAAATTATGTACACGTACATTTTTTAATAATTAACCATCTTCATTATGATTTGATGATGATTTGATTATGATTAGATGCAAATCAAATAAAAAATGTGGTGGCTGTAAGGATTTTCTTTAATTTCGAATTCAATAACCTGTATTTATAGCCACGTTTGGCACTTTAGCCTAAGTTGAAAGACGAACAAACAAATAATTGATGAAAGCCTGATATTCAGGCGGAATAAACTGACTCTGAAAATTGCATTCTTAATTCGGAGAAGTATCTCGACTCATAATAATTTTTGTTTTCAGATTACATCGCCAGATATGGAAGAATGACTGAAGATCAATCTAGGTTGAAATTTTGGCAAATTTTGTCCGCAGTAGAATACTGTCACAATCGTAATATAGTGCATAGAGACTTAAAGGTAAGTTTACTGTTACATTTATACTTATAGGGAAAATAAGTAGATCATACATTTTTTCTTCTACTTCTTTTTCCACCTCAAGCCACTTACTTTTTATAAACAATGCAACCGAGTCTGACTGAAAATATTTTCAACTTTATTTCATTATATTGCAAAATGAATTCACCACATTGATTCATTAATTTATTTTTAGTGGCATCCCAACATTTCAATAACAGAAATGCACCTGACAACAATGAACTAGACTAAACTATAATCGCTTGATGACACATCGAAATAGACACTTCGAAATAATGGACCGATAATGATAGAGGAAAACATACTTACACTGTATTCACGATTTACTCGGCAAAATCACTCGACATTTCTGGTCTGGGAATTAACCACAGATTTCATCACACCATTTCCGCAAGCCTAATTTTTGTGTGTGTTATGTGTGTAACGTAATATACACGTCTGCCACCGCATCCCCGCGACAGGGGGTTACAGTTAAAATTGCAGCAAAAAATCAACAAAAAAATTGTATAGCCGCATACGCGAAACTTATTGTACAGTTGAAACGTAATAAGCTTAGAAAATATCGTCTGCCACATGAATTCCACAACAAAACTCGTCTGCCACCCACATAAGTAAGCGCAAAAAATTTTTTAAAAAAGATTTACCCGCAAGGATGAAATTAATTGAAATGCTTGTTTTCATAGCAGCAAACACAAAACTAATAGTATGCCACTAATAAGATACCACGAAGGTGTTTTCATGAATCCTATAAAAAATTTCCAACTCGAAGCAAAGTGGAAAAATATTAAAAAATGAAAAAAAAGTTGAAAATTTGTACGTTTTTTATAAATTATCGCCAAAATTTCGAAAACTAAACGAGATATCGGAAAGTTGCATATCAACAATTTTGTTGTCCTTGAATAGTTCTTTAAAAACTTTTCATATCTTTAAAAATAATTGAGATATGGACTTGGAAATATTTGACGTTTTTTGTCTAATATCACCAAAAACTCGAAAATGACACGAGATATAGGAAAATTGTATATAATCAGTTTTATAGTTCTTGATAAGATCTACAAAAAGTTTCCATGACATTTTTTCAAATCTCGAAAAAAAAAGTTTTGAAATGGCCATTTTTTAAAAACACCAAAATCTCGAAATCGAAATGGGAAATCGACAACATGTATAAACAGTTTTATTTTATTCGAACATCAGATCTACAAAAAATGTCAATTAAATTTTTCCGTTTCTATAGCAAAAAAAATTGCAAAATGGACTTAAAAAAAATTTGAAGAAAACACCGAAAACTCGAAAACAAAATAAGTTATCGATAAAATGTTCATGAACAGTTTCATTGTACTAGCTTAGTCCTACAAATAGTTCTCATGAAATTTTTTCATATCTTAAAAAAAATGTAATTAAGGACTTGGAACCCTCCTGCAACCACCTGTCGTGGGGGTGCGCCGGCAGACGTTCATGTTACTATTATACAGGGTGCTATGTTATAAGTGTCCGATATTTTACAGGACGATTCCTCACTTATTTATAAGGTAAAATGTTCAAATAAACATGGGTCCGCAAGGCCATCAGTTTTGAGAAATTGGGTGTTGAAAATTTATTTTTATTTTGGTTTTTCGGAAATAATTTTTAAAATAATGTCGATATTTGGGGACTTTTTTGTATAAGAAATTCAAATTTCCTCTTAGTTTGGCACTCAATTGCAGGGGGTGCCACCTACAGGTCTTTGTCTCTTTTGGGGAGTCACAAC
Organism: Chrysolina oricalcia; assembly: GCA_944452925.2. Lineage (NCBI taxonomy): Eukaryota > Metazoa > Arthropoda > Insecta > Coleoptera > Chrysomelidae > Chrysolina > Chrysolina oricalcia. Next base: position 12,571,174 of record OX101819.2, read on the forward strand.
TTTGTCGTGCATGTATGTATCACATTTTCTAGAAGAAAACTCTATTCCCCTATCATTTTTACGTGAAAAAGGTATGTTTGTCAAAAGTCGCTACAAGCAGCTGTTTTCGAGATAGTTTCATTTGAGTTAATCGATGCATGCGTTTGTCAAAAAGTGAAAAAAATTTGATTTTTATTTTTATTCAACCCAGAAACATTTCAAACGCTAATTCTTAATCAACAATAAATAACGGAACTCCGGATATAAATCTAATTCAAAATCACAATAAATGTTCGAAATGTCTACCTCCTGTCTGTATGCACGCACAAATGTTTTTTTTCCAACAAATGATAGTAGATTTTGGTTCCGATATCAAAAACAACTCTGTCGGGGGATGTTGACAAGAAAAGGATTCCTTGGTTACTAACAAGTCCACATGAGAAACATCTGAAACCTGCATTTTCTGTTTCATACTTACCTGCAGCAGCATCTCATTATCCAATCCAGCTTTCATGACCGCTGTTATTTGACATTTAGGCCAAATTTGGCAGAGAAAATTTTCATTGACTGTCGCCTTATGTTCAATTATGGATTCAAATTTGGAAGATGTAATCATATTCATTCGTTTTCTTCTCCAAATTTGAGAAGCACGAAGCACACTGGGCTTTTGTTTCATTTTCTATGTTGTGTGCTTCGCTCAGCGTCAGGGAACCAGTATCTAGTAACTGGCCGTGGTGGCCGTGCTGGTAGAGCCTTTCTCCTTTGGAGCGAAGGGTCGAGGGTTCAAATCCCTGCATGGTCATCGGTCTCGTGCATGGCATCACACGTTAAAAGGTAAGGGCTGCGTCTTCCCTCGAAGACTTCCGAGGGTTGCGCGTAGGAGTGCAATCGGTTGACGTAAATAACAATTTTAACAATTTTTTTTAACTCTGCACTGTTCAGAAAGACAGCAGTCAACAGACTAATCCATAGGTTCGGTATGATATGGAATACCTTCTTCTACATAGCCAATAATATGTATTATGTCAGTATATTTACCTATTCAGAAAATAAACTATTGTACAAAATAATTAAATATAAAAATATAAAACAACAACAAAAATTAATAGGCGCTCCGGGGCGACTTGATTGATTCCAGTGGCGCATTTGCTTTTTCAGCTGCAGGAAATCCCGGAAAAACCTGCAGCACCATATCATCTGAAGATCTTGATCTGCCAATGTCCTCTCTCTCATAAAATAAAATGTAGGGTGTCTCCAGAGGCTCCAATAAACCCAAAATATCGTCAGAGCATTTAGAAACAAAACTATCGTCAAACTTAAACCAGTCCGTTCCATCTTTCGCCAATGCGTAATAATGGCCACATTCAACGCCGGAACCACAGTGAACAATGACTGCATGAAGATTATAATTGTGGTCTGCTAGATTGAGGTGTTCATCTATTTTCAATCTTCATATAAGTTTGGTGCCTCCGCCAGAGGTTGAGTCATGTTTGAAGAGCATCAGTGTTATTATCAGATTGACTGGTGCCTCAGTTATACTCGTCTTATAATTATCAGTCAATTTGGCGCATATTGGGCAATACAGTTGATCATCACCAGTTAAAGGTTCTATTTTTATATGATGAAACAGCAAGCTCTGCACGGACTGGCTATCAGACATATCAGGAAATGCTAGTTGAAGCTCCAGAAAGTCACATACGTTTCTCTCAAACATGTACCACAACATAAACTAGTGAGGATTTTTCCAGCGAAAGATCTAGAAACATAAGACGAGATAAGCTGTACGGAACCATTTGATCCAGAACGGTCGAGACCACTGATTTTGTCATTTTCCTGCTAAGAGTATTCAATAAGAATCCCAAGAATTCGGAACAATCCTCTTGTTGTCCTAACCAGTATCTAGTAGACTTCAAAGACTCCAGGAAATCGATTGGTGGGAAAGATGATAAATTCTTACGAAACTGCAATTGCATAAACAGGGATTTGAGATTGGTGAATAAGTAGGAAACATTCTCGTTCTTTGTTAAAATCTCGTTCTTGAAATTCTTCCAATCTTATTTACAAGATCCTCAGGACAACTCTCCACTGATTCGTAGGGAAGCTGGTCAGACTCTGCATCTCATCCATTTCGTAAGCTACAATCAATCCGTCCAAGTGAAGAAGAGTTCCGTAGAGGGATCTATTCGGCTCTTGCTCGATGAAGCTCCTCTGCTGAAAGGGAACCAGAACCTCGAGGGATGCAATTCATATATGGGGTGCAGGAATGACTCATGTCCATTGACCGCACTGAAAAAGAAGAAGGTGGATCAATCACTTGCGAATTAACCTTGATAGGAGACTGATGACGATACACTGCTCTCGGCTTTTCTCGAATAGATTTTAGTTCCGTATTGAAATGAGGGCAATGCATGATCTCATGAAAATTATGAGATGGAGGAATAGTTCCAAGAACCGAAGCAGCATTACCACGTTGAATAGCAATACTAATTCTTTCTATCAAAAAAGTGGTAGAACGGTAATCTTTCGTTGCGTGACCCAATCTCCTTCCAAGTTCATGAACAAATAACAGAGATACCGGACCATAAACACCAAAAGTTTCAACCGCTACTGGATGAAACAAATAATTGCTACCAAGATTTTGGTATTTTTTCCGTTTCAATTTTTCGCCAGACAAAGCTGCAGTTCCAGCAGACTTTGAACTTTCGGCTAGATGGAAATCCGCGACCGTGTCAACACAAGTGAAATCCCATACCACAGGTTTACCATATTTCCAGGGTATGAGAGACATACCATCTGGTCTTTTACCATCATCTCGACTTGTACCTAAGGGTTCCAAAATTGCAGGAACATCCGCTGTCACCATGGCACGCTTCAATATGTCGTTCACCTGGTAATGCCGAGATGCACGCCCTGCACTTCTCCTGCAACTTAAACCGTGCACACCTTTCTCATCAACTACACCACCACAAACACAAGTATGAGGCACACAAATAGATGAACCCATCCTAAGACCTACTGCTATTTTGAAAGATTCATCGTCTAATAGCGTTCCAAGAGATGCAACAGCCAAGCACCCGACTCCTTGATCATTACTGCTTTCAGACGAGCCTTATCGTATACACTTGTAGATTTCAGAAGTTTATCAGTAATAATGTTCAGAAGAGGTCCCATATCTTCCCAACTTCAGAATTACGAGAAACGGAATCATCAGTCATGTTTTCACATTCTTTGGTTGAAGTATCGGGATCAATTTCAGATAGTGGGGTCTAGAAAGGAAACATAAATAAAATATTTTCTCAAATTTCGAATTTAAACAGGAGAATGGAACTCTCATTCAATATTTCACTCTCCTTGAAATGATCTCCAAAATTTCTTTTACAATAAAAGAATTCTAGTTCATCGTTGGGAAGATTCAAATGGAACAACCAGTTTGGCGCAAGTTCTCTAGTTTTCAGGAATCTGTGAAATGTTTTTTTTTTTTGTATAATCGCACACATTCCAGCAAAATGGAACACAACATTTGCAACAGGCTCGATTTTTTGCAAATATTTTTTCAATGAATTCAAATTAACAAAAATTGAATTTGACACTCGACAGTGTTGACCAAAAAAAAAATATTACCAACTTGATAGCAAAACAAAACAAAAATATGGCAATATCGTAGGAAACTTTTCATCGATAATTATCGATGGTTCTTGTCAAACAGTGAGGCTAGAGAGAAACAACATGATATTGGATTTCGCTTGTCGTCATTCATTAGGCGGGGGCTGGACAATAGTTAATTAGCCATGTTCCGTTCAACGTGAGATTGTCTGTATACTAACGTACATTAATTAAGTTTCAGTTAGTGAACTTGACACCTAATCGATTTCCGCAAATTGATTCATTGTGTACCTTCTATATTTACATTTATCTACGACTACCGTATTCCACGTACAATATTTACATATCGATTATTAATTAATGAATGAAGGCGATTTCAAGACACCGTGGATCGTAACACATTATCCAACAGCAAACGACCAATGACAAATTTTGAATATTCAGGATCCACGAGGACCGAGAGGTTTAGACGAATTACCTAGAGCAAATATTCCGAATGATTTTTTGAATTCGATAGATAGATAAATGAACTTTTTTGTCTAAATGAAAGCATTTGTCAACATGGTCAAATTTATCACACTGATAATTGTTTTCATATTAGCATTCAGAAGAAGTCTTAAGAGAAAATCTCACATAAAGTTAAAAACTAATTCAAATTTTAAAATTACAAACAGGACATTACAAAATAACATGTGAAATATATTATATTATCACAGAGTGCAGGGTGTCCCGCGATAATGGATAATATTTCAATTGCGAATAGGGGACAGTAAGACTGTTCAGAAAATATATTTTTGTGTTATAGAAAATCCTACGGTTTTCGAGTTATTTGGAAGTTTATTAATTAAAAAAAATTGGTACCCTTTTTACTTTTTGCGCGCCACTGCCAGAAAAAATGAAATATTCTCAGAATTTTTTTAATAATATTCTTCATCAAGTGTACTGGTACTGAAATTTGAAAGTAATTACTGTGATACTACGAGAAAAATGTAGGGCGACCTGAGTGGCCAACTTTCCTAAATATTCCCTATTGAATGTAGATTTGAAAATGATATAATGCAAGCTACTTTGTTTTCCACAAAAAATTATAATCCGATGCAAATAGGGAAGGAGCTATGTTAACGGAATTACAATTCCAATACAAATAAGCTGACTTTGAAATTTTATTGACAGTGCGTCGATACAAATAAAAATATTGTCTTCTTTTGACTTTCACCGGAGTTTTCCACGCCCTTGTGCAATTAAAAAATGGATGGTTCGTGTCAAGAAAAGTGAGACATCGACATGATTATGATGACATCGTGCTTGATGCACGCTCTAGAACTGGGAAGACAACTGTCCATAATATCTTGAAAAAATACAAATTTCACATCCTTTTCACGTAACACGCGTGCAAAGTCTACTGCCCAGGGACTATCCTGTGATAGTTGTTTTTGCCGCAGAATGTTGAGTAAAATTAGAAAAGATCAGGTTTTTTTCAACAGAATTCTCTGTAGGGATGAATCAACGTGTCGCACAGACTTAAATCTCCATAAATTTACACAGCTGGGCGTTGGAAAATCCCCAATTGATGCGAGAGGACAGATCCCAATACCTGTTCAAAGAGAATATTTGGACAGGGATTTCAAGCAGAGAAGTGCATAGTCACAAATATTTGGAATTCCTACAGAACGAATTACCGAATTTATTAGAAGCCATAACTTTGCAACTACGAAGAACAATGTGGCTGCAGTACGACGGTGGCCCGGTACACTATGCTAAACTTACCCGAATAGATGGATTGGCGGCTTTGGACCAATTTCGTGGCCTCCGCGATCAGCGGACTTGAATCCACTCGACATTTCTTACTGGGGCTGCTCAAAAGAGAAGGTCTACAGTAGGCTTATCACTTCCTTACAACAGTTGCGTATTCGCATACAAGAAGCCTCTAGAGAAATTAGTGAGAAAAGATAATTCATAAGGAGATGTCGAGCCTGCATCAGAGTGGGCGGCAGACAATTTGAACACCTGCTATAATTCTGTAATAAATCAATAGATATTTATTTACCCACACAAAAATCATAGTGAAAAAATGCTTATCGGAACATTAGTGCATTGAGGATGACTCGAGTCCAAGTTTCAAGATCAGAAGAAGACACTATTTGTATTTGTATCGACGTACTGTCAACAAAATTTGAAAGTCAGCTTATTTGTATTGGAATTGTATATCCGTAAACATAACTTCTTTCCTATTTGAATCGGAATATAATTTTTTGTGGAGAACAAAGTAGCATGCGTTGTACCATATTGAAGTCTACATTCTATGGAGGATTTTTAGGAAAGTTGGCCACTCAGGCGCCCTACATTTTTCAATCCACAGAAGGTCAAACTTTGGCAAAAAACTCAAGCAAAACACGAATTCGAAATTAATTTTTTTTTTTCTCGTAGTACCACAGTTATTACTTTCAAATTTCAGTACCAGTACTTTTGATCCATGTTGGGGACATATATGAGAGTATGAAAAGTGATGTTGGCAAGAAAAATACTCTTGCACAACATAGATAACAGGCCGCCATATTGGAAAATGAGAGTGTATGAAATCACATGGGTTTGTGGGCGACTGTGACTCTAACTTTAAAGATAGAGGGTTGCTTTAATACTCAATCGACGCAGAATTGAAATGTCTAACAGAAGGTTATCTGGAAGCATAACATATTCTACATAAAATGGCCGTCATTTGCGTCGATTGAAACTTGAAGCAACCCTATATCTTCAAAATTAGAGTCACAGTCGCCCAAAAACCCAAGTGATTTCATACACTGTCATTTTCCAAGATGGCGCCTGTTATCTATGTTGCGCAAGAGTATTTTTCTTGACAACATCACCTTTCATACTCTCATATATGTCCCCTACATGGCTCAAAAGTCAGAATTTGTACAGTAGACCGGCCCCTCTATCTCAAATTTTTCAATGGTGGGTCCCGTATTAGTAGGACTTCCTATAACACTCAAACATATTTTATGAACGATCTTAGTCCCTATAGTCCGGTGGGAGCGATGGATTATCATTCAACGACCCATTTTTTCGGTATATCAAAATGGGACCTATGCAGGTCGATTTCTTATGACTTTCCACTCATGAAATGGAAATCTACGACACGCCAGCGTGGTCGTGACAAAAGTTATAGGGAAAAAACGAAAGAAATTGGAATATTCCAAAAATCAAAATGAAGGCGCTATAACTCCTAGTATAATAGAGATAAACGGAAAATTCTTTCACTGTTCGAAGGCCTATTCACGTACTTTAGAAGCAGTTATCAAAAATTTCCAATGAAAGGAAGAATTTTCTGAAAATTAGCATTATTTTGTGCTGAGATTAAATTTTCAATAAAATGTTAAATTTTCAACTCGCTAAAGGTCACTCATCATTCATCCAACTGAAATTCTTTTTACACTCAAAACACGAAATTTTCCCAGCAACATTTCATTCCGATTATGTATAGATCTATCATTGATAATAAATTGGCTACAACAATTTGAACGCGACAGATACAAGGACCGCATGGCTCTACGGTTCGCTACCGCTAATAATGTTACTCCTACACACTCCTCGTTTTTTGCAGCTATGTTACTATTTACCCTCCATTCCATATGAGGTGCCGTTTGGTCAAAAAGTGTTTTTGCAAATATATAAAACATTGTGTCAATATACAGGGTGTCAATTTGAAAACTTCCCACCCTTAATATCTTCCTTCCAGTAAACAATATGAGTAATCGAAAAAACAGGTCAATTTTATTGTCAAGGGGGACACTTTCACGGACTATTTGTAGCCCTCGTGGTTCAACCCCCTAGGAGGGGTAGATGTTACCCTTAGAATTTTAAATGGGAAGGGGGGTCAAGTGGCACATCATTTTGATGGGCGTTCAATTCTTGTTCCAATGGTACCCTGACTTATTATTTTTGATGAGCATTTTCCGAAAAATTGCGTTCTAAACTAACAGAAGTAATTATTAGAACGCCTATACTGAGATGCATTATTGTATTGACTCCCTTTAATAAAAATGGTTAGAAGAGTAGGTGGCACCGCTCCAACCCTTGAATGACAGGAATAAATTTATTACGCATGGGATTTTTTATTTGGTGGTTATTTTCCTTCTACACAATAAAATTTAATTTGCGAGAAAGACATTTCCAACATAAAATCTACTTACGCTTATCTTATTAGCTGTTCGAAATGTCGTCCATTTTGCTCTAAACAGTAATACAGTCTGTTTTCGAACTCCCCTCTAACATTACGGAAAACTTCACTAGGAATTGACCGGCATGCTGCTGTAATTCGTCTTTTAAGTTCGTCAATATCAGAAGGTTGTGTTTTATAAACAACGGATTTAAGATGCCCCCAAAGAAAGAAATCTAAGGGTGTTAAATCCGGTGATCTCGGAGGCCATTCAACTGCTCCCCTTCTGCCAATCCATCTACCCGGAAATCTCTCGTTTAACCACTGTCGGACGGGAAGAAAATAATGAGGTGGAGCACCGTCCTGCTGGTAATGTAACAGATCCTCCTGCAAAAGTTCATTACCTTCTGCATCAATTTGAGTTTCTAGCTCGTGAGTTATAAGAGGATCGATAGTCTCTTCAAGCATATCAAGGTACAGATTGCCAGTCAAGTTTTCTTCCAGAAATAATGGACCAAGAATGGCATTTCCAAGAATACCAGCCCAAACATTAACTTTTTGTGGGTGTTGTGTATGCCCTTCCCGAAAAATATGTGGGTTTTCGTCACTCCAATAGCGACAATTTTGTCTATTAACATTGCCATTCAGAAAAAATGAACACTCATCGCTGAAACAGATGTTTAACAGAAGATTAGGGATGGTATTGACTCGATGAGACATGATTTCACAAAACTCTATTCTTCTATCATAATCATCCTCGTGGAGCTCTTGAAGAATCTGCATTTTATATGGATGAAATTTATGCATTTTCATTGCTTTTCTTATAGTCTCGCGTGACATTCCCGTCTGTTCTGATACTGATCGTAAGGAGCTCGTGGGCTCTGCAGCAAATGTTCCCAAAACTTCAATTTGAGCTGCTTCATTTAGTACTCTGGTCTTATTTCTTTTTTTATTTGTCACTGAACCAGTTTCGTAAAACTTATTCAATAAATCAAGCACATACCGGTGACTTACATTACAATTTGGATGTCTTTCGTTAAAAATACATGCCGCCCTTCGTGCGCACTTTCCAACTTCTCCATAAATTACAATCATTTCAATTCTGTCTTGAAGAATGTAAACCATTTTAACACTTTTATACACTTATTAAAGTAATTCCTAAACAGCCCAACAGGTACAACGGTATTCACAATACTACCACATAGTTCAAATTTGCTAACCAATTTTTTGCCGGAAAACAGAAACTTTTTACAGCAGAAGTAGCAAAAAAGGAAGGCTATCTGCGATGACACTTAAAAATTCAGCATTTGATAAACACAACTTTACTACCATCTACGTTTTACTATTAGACTACTTTTTTATGTAAAGTGTTTGGAGCTAATGGCTAATGTTACCCCTAATACAGGGTTGGAACGGTACCACCTAATATTCTAACCAGTTCTGGCCAAACCATGCATCTCAGTATAGGCGTTCTAATAATTACTTCTGTTAGTTTAGAACGCAATTTTTCGGAAAATGCTCATCAAAAAATAATAAGTCAGGGTACCATTGGAACAAGAATTGAACGCTCATCAAAATGATGTGCCACTTGACCCCCCTTCCCATTTAAAATTCCTAGGGGGTTGAACCACGAGGGCTACAAATAGTCCTTGAAAGTGTCCCCCTTGACAATAAAATTGACCTGTTTTTTCGATTACTCATATTGTTTACTGGAAGGAAGATATTAAGGGTGGGAAGTTTTCAAATTGACACCCTGTATTTATCAGTTGTAGCAATATTTATTTTTCCGAAATATTTATTCTTGATCAAACACAATATATTTATATTTCAAGCGTTGCAAAAATATTGAAACGTGAATGCCCATATATTTATAAATTCGATCTATTTCATGCCGTCAAGAGATGGCGCAGCAGACGTGATTTAATACACACTTTGATTTTGTCAGTTCTAAGGCATTTGACTTTAAATAATCCAGTGATTATTCAATAATAGTTATTTATGTATCAAGGGCGTAAAGTAGGCGTTAGCCAAGGGCCATCACACGCCGAAGACCTTAAACGCATTTTACGCACGTGATACATACAAAATTTTATGCACTAGCGGTTTTATAGCGCGAATCATAAATACTGACTTGAATTGCAATGGTCTACACGTTTCATACGTTATGCATACAATAATTAAGGGTAACATAATATGAGGAATGTGAAACTATAGTAGCTGAGTGCTATATTGGAGAATCTATTTCAAATAAATAGATCATCATCGAAAAAATTGCCAACGATTATGAACAAATGTTAGAAAGAGTATTGCTCTATTGAACTGAAATGATTCTAATTCGTGTTAGGAATTGCAGAAAATGATGTGTGAGTATAGACAATTTGAGAATTTTGTCTACTCTACGGCCCGCCGGGCCATAATGCGCCCACGGGCGGTAAAGTGCCACTTTACGCCCGGCGAACCGGGCGGTAAAGTATACTTTACCGCCCGCTAGTGCATAAAAGTAATGAAAACATATTCTGAGCATATATTCTGGCGGCAGAGATATCATTCGGCCGCTATATTCTCGAGACAACATGAAATAGATCTAATTTATAAATATATGGGAATTCAGATTTTTATATATTTGAAACGCTTGAAACGGAAATATATTTTGTTTGATCCAAAGTAAATATATCGGAAAGCAAAATAAAAAGTATTGCTACAACTAATAAATATATTTTCACAAAATTTTACATATTTGCAGAAATACTTTTTACCTAAATGGCGCCTCATAATTTCGGGGGTAATGAGATATTGAAGAGAATATTGTCTGCAAAAGCAAAATAAACTAAAATCCTGCTGGAATTCAATTACGTAGGACTTGTAGAAAATCATTTTGATGCAGTATCAATATTACAGACGCAACCAATGAACTCGCATAGTCAGGAGGTAGTAAGGATGGTGATCATATTTTCAACCTTTCTACTGTCTGATTTGTGGTAAATGTGGCACCCACACGAAAAATGTCTTAATTCAGGCTTGCGCGGGAACTGAATCTGTGAAAAAACCAAAGCTCGACAAATTTCAAAGAGTATTTCTAATTAGCTCACCAATAGACTGCAACCTCACGAATTTACTACTTCTTAGAATATTAAATATAGAACGAGAGACTTCTCTAAATTGTAGAAGCATTTCCCTATCAGAAGTGTTTTAACTGATTTTCGGAAATGCTTCAGTCGCCAATGTCTCTGATTTTATTGAGTAAGTGATTATAAATCAATGACTGTTTCGTGGGAGTTCAAGCGGGAAGAGGGAGTGTGAGTGTTTTTTCCTGGCGTGTTAATCGATTTGTGTTGGAGTTAATGAATTTTTTCCTGTATTTGCGCATCAAGCAAGCTGTCTCAAATGAAAATTTCATAAAGCGTTAATATTGTTTTACTGACGAAAATCGGCCAGCATGATTCACGCATCTTTACTTTGAAGATTAATTAAAGCTCGATTCTGGAAGACCAAAACACTTTGGAACAAAACTTGACTGCTAGAACCCCAGAATGGAATTGCATACCATATATAGGTGGGACTCAATAAATGAGTAGTATGCAGTTAAGTTCGCGAGATATTATATTGACAACGTAACAACCAATATTTTTAATGGATTCTGCAGCTTGTGAAAACTCTCTTGGCAATTTTTTTTTGTTAATTTTTTAATCTTAAAAATAATATTTGAAGTCGTCAATGTTCAAATTGCTTCTCTCTCGCGACATTGCAAATTTTTGTGACGTACTTTCCCAAGAATTCCGAGCAACCAATAGCATTGTCTTTTACGTCAAAGTCAACCCGATTGAATACGCCCTTGGAAATTTGACTCCAAAGATTTTTTCTGGGTTTCATTTATACAGGGTAGCCCTCCACATTCGCCTCGGTATTTCTACGAGGAATAAAGAGATTTAGGGAAAAACATTTAGCACAGTTATATGAGGGTCCATGAGGAGCTTATTCCAAAATTATTTTGAAATATATAGGGTGATCCCCAAAAAAATTACATACCAAAGTTATATTTTTTCTTATGGAACAACCTATATTTTTTTATATTTTTAGATACTATAGACAAAATAAAGGTGAGTTATTATCATATTTCCCATACTTAAAACTGACCGTTTCTGAGAAATTTTGAGAAATTTAAAAATACAGACCATAATTTGAAAATTGTTTTCACCCTGTAACGTGTAACGAGCTGCTCGTGATTAAATGTACTGCTCAGCTCAAAGGTTAAAGTTAACTACTACATGGAATTTTTAATGCAATATTATACAGAGTGGCGAAAAAAATTGCCTCAAAATTTGGACACACATTTAATTAATTAACTTCTTAAAGTTGAATGGAACACGCCGTATTTAGTGGCGCAAAATTAGATTCCCTTCAAAACTATATTAGGGTTTCTTATACCTATCTCTTCTGCTTTTTACACAAAAGGCGTTTTTAAATTTTACTTATGAGTCATTTTATCGAAAAATTAAGAATCTTAAATAGTTTATTATTTTAATAAATGCTCAAAATGGTGTCCATTATTCTCGATGCATAGGCGAACTCTTTCTTGAAATGAGTGCTGAACTCTGGATAACATATTTTGCGGTATGGAACGAAACGCATTTCTTATTCGTACTTTCATATCCTGAGGTGTCGTTGGCGGTGTATCGTGAACAATACTTTTGATATATCCCCATAAAAAATAGTCAGGACTTGTAAGGTCCGGAGACCTGGCTGGTCAGTTCTGTGGACCTCCTCGTCCTATCCATCTATTTGGATATTGCCGATCTAACTCGTTTCTAACACGTCTATCAAAGTGTGCAGGAGCATCAGCTAGCTGCATCCGTTGACGAATATTAATAGGTATACTTACCAACAGCACAGGCAAATTATCCCTAATAAATCCGAGAAACATGAAGCCGTTTAAGTGACCATCAAAAAAGTAAGGACCTACTACTTGCGTTCCAATTAATCCACCCACACATTAACAGACCATCTGTGCTGGTGATCAAGGGTTCTAAAAATATTAGGGTTTTCGTCACTGTAATAGTGAAAGTTATGTCTGTTTACTAATCCGTTGTTATGAAAAGTTGACTCATCGGAAAAAGCACATAATCAAAAAAAATTTCTTCATCTCCAAACTTTTCTGAAACCCATAAACAAAAATTCAGTCGTCGATCATAATCTTCTTCAAAAAACTGTTGATGTAGTTGAATGCGATACGGGTGGAATTTGTACTTTTTAATTATTCTTTGGATACTCTGTCTGCTTATTCCAGTTGTTTCACATATTTTTCGCTGACTTGTGTGAGGGTGTTCAACTAGAGATAACATCACTAAATATTTCAAAAAGACAATAATTTTAGTTTCTGCTAAAGTACCTGCAGTTTTGGAGCCGTTAGGTACCAGCAGAGATGACGGTAAACGTCCTGACGGCATGTCTATCATTCCTTGTCAATATGGCAAACCAGTTGTTTGGGATTTTACCTACGTCGATACTCTGGCTCCATCACATATTCCAACTACCTCCGTCATTGCTGGTTCAGCAGCTGCAGCTGGTGAAAAATTGAAGACCCGCAAATATGAAAACCTGAGCGATAATTACATTTTCTATCCTATTGGTACTGAGACGTTCGGTGTTTTTGGCCCTCAAGCAAGAAAATTCATCATGGAAATAGGTAAAAGGATAACAAAAGAAACAAATGAACCCAAGGCTACTTCTTTCTTGATTTAGCAGATTAGTATGGCGATCCAGAGAGGTAATGTTGCTTCTTTTCTCGGAACTATTCCTCAGTCCAAAGATTTTAAAGAGTTATTCATGAAGCCCCACAATAAATTCAAGAATTCTTCAACCAGATTTCCGAAACCAATACATTTTTCCATATCTTCATCCGATCCAATAAGCAGCAGTGAGAACTTGAGTTTGTTACCGACTTCTCCGAAAGCCACAAGTTCTACAATATCTCCATCCAACTCAATATCCAGTAGTCTTAAGTCGCGAACAATTCCACGCCGCTCTTGGGATAGGAACAATCACCACTATAGAGACAACTCAGAAAACGATAGTAGTGGCGATCGCAGCTTCAACATCATGAGGCCACTTGTACATAATACTGTAAGAAATCTCGGTCTCAATGGTTTGAGAAATATTGGTAACACCTGTTTCATGAACTGTGTTATCCAGTGTTTGTCAAACACCAGATGGTTATTAGAGTATTTAAGAGGAGACGCCTACACGGGAGATATAAACACAAGTATATCCAGTATGAAGGGAGCTTTAATCAAAGCATTTGCAAAGGTAATCAAGGAGCTATGATCGGAAGATTCGTCAGATCGAGTTGTTAATACAGCCCTCTTGAGAAGTCAAATTCAGAAATTTGCATCTCGTTTTATCGGTTATGCCCAGCAAGATGCTCAAGAGTTCTTACGATACCTTTTGGATGGTCTACATGAAGACGTAAATAGAATAACGGAGAAGCCAAAAATCATTATGACAGAGATAGACGAAAAGTTAAGTGACAGCGAGAAGGCGCAGGAGTCATGGTCAAGATACTTAAGGATGGAAAACTCTAAAATGGTAGATAACTCCGTTGGTCAGCTGAAATCTACACTGAAATGTAATGTGGTCACTGCTCAGTTTCCTTCGATCCATTCTGGGACCTTTCCCTACCAATACCTCAAAGAACAGGCTAACTAGGACTATCAAATTGTTTAGATTCATTCACAGAGGAAGAAACTTTGGATGGAGACGAGAAGCCGATATGTGCGAAGTGCAACAAAAGACGGAATTGCACGAAATCCATATCAATTCATAAATTCCCGAAAATGTTAGTTATTCATTTTAATCGTTTTTCACCCATAGAAAGATTCCGAGAGAAATTGAATTTCACCATTGATTTTCCTTTAGGGGAATTAGACTTGAGTAAATACGCAGCAAATAACGTGCATCCATGTCGCTACAGTCTGTACGCATTGTGTAATCATAGTGGGACAACCCATAGCGGACACTACTCAGCTTAATGTAGACATCCATATGCTGGTTCGTGGCACGAGTATGATGATTCACCTGAATCGCTTGTGAGCGGAGAGGCCGTTGTTCTCTTTTATGAGGAGGAAGACACTACTTCGCACATTTAGTTCTATTCTTATTTTATATTTATTGTATATATTTATTGAATAAATTTACACAATAATATTAAATGTTAAAACAATGATAAAGGTTTGATTAGCAAGTTGTGTAACTGTCATATACTTTTTGTTTCATAATAATAATTAACGTAATCTAGGCCAGAGCCTACTATTATTGAAAAAATAATATAATAGGTTTTATAGGAAATCGTAAATGTATGTTTTTATTGACCACACATTGTAATTTTGGTATTCATTTCAATATGTCTAATTTGCTAAGAAACAAGCGAATTTAACATAATTCGCCTCAATCATTAAGACACGTGCATCTTCTTATTTTGAAGAATGCTTTAATATTTCAGAAATGGCAATTAATTTGAGTTTTTACATTTGCCTGCATTTTACTTTAGATACACCGTATTTTCAAAAATTTAAACTTGTGCTTCTAGCGAATCTACGTATTCCTTAATAAAAAGGTTTTTAAAACTCTTTTTAAGCTTTTCATTACAATACAATGTGTTTCATTTTTAAGATAAAAAAATTACTCATAAGTAAAATATAAAAACGCCTTTTGTATAAAAAGCAGAAGAGATAGGTATAGGGAACCCTAATATAGTTTTGAAGGGAATCTAATTCTGCGTCAAATTACGCCACTAAATACAGCGTGTTCCATTCAACTTTAAGAAGTTATTTAATTAAATGTGTGTCCAAATTTTTTCGCCACTCTGTATAAAATTGCATTAAAAATTTCATGTAGTAGTTAACTTTAACCTTTGAGCTGAGCAGTACATTTAATCACGAGCAGCTCGTTACACGTTACAGGGTGAAAACAATTTTCATATTATGGTCTGTATTTTTAAATTTATCAAAATTTCTCAGAAACGGTCAGGTTTGGGTATGGGAAATATAATGGTAACTCACCTTTATTTTGTCTATAGTATCTAAAAATATAAAAAAATATAGGGTGTTCCATAAGAAAAAATATACCTTTGGTATGTAATTTTTTTGGGGATCACCCTATATATTTCAAAATAATTTTGGAATATGATCCTCATGGACCCACATGAGACTGTGCTAAATGTTTTTATCTAACTCTCCTCATTTCTCGAAGAAATACCGAGGCGAATGTAGTGGGCCACCCTGTATAGCGTTGTGTATTTATTATAAAGCATATTTGGAGCGATAATATTTTTTTGTGTCCTCTCCTATTCATCGAAATATGTTGATAAATGAGCCGGAAAATTCAGTTATTATTTAAAAAATGTAAATTTCAAAAGTTCCTATTTATTTCCGAAAAAAAATTGATGTTCTCTTGTTTGCAATCCGGGAGACCAACGAGATTCCCTGATTCTGTCCAGCTTGTGGTACATCTATTCGTTATTAGAATGATAACTGCGAGTTCATATCTATTCCTTACTATCTCGAAACATCCACGTTTATCTATTTCTCCCAAAGCTACCGTCCTGAACTCCAGACTCCCCCAATTCACGTGACGTCATCGCATCAAAATCGATCGGACGCAACCACATTGTCGTATTGTAAAAAGACCCTACGAGATCTCATGAAAAGGTTCCCTCTCAAAAGTCTCTAGAGCTTTTCATAAAATAATCTTTTAGCGGCAAAGAAAAGGATGGAAACACTCGCAATATCGCGTCCAGAAGGCATATTTTAAGTGGAAATTTTCCGATATTTGAGGATCTTTCTTTCGTGTGGCAGACGAGACTTGATGGGTCTGATGGGTTTTCTCGGAATTATACCTGTCGGAGATTGAATATCAAATGATCTTTCCTTCTGTATGAAAATGCTAAATATTGCGGCCTAGACTGTAATTTGATTATTAACTCTAGTAAGATTTGTTATTTAATCTCTTCATGGGATTTCTTCGGAATTTATTGCGGTACTTATAGGATTATCTTTGAAGGGACCGGACATTCCGTCTTAAACAATAATTTGGTTGTAAAATATTGCGGGCTGATTTAATTAGGGATTAGGTTTGGTGGGATCGTTATCACGAACGTAGACACGTGCGACAGGAGGCATAGGTATACAAAAATACAAAGAGATCTTCTGGGAAAATAATTGCCTACTTGAAGTTTTGGAGGAAGAGGAAGGGTGAGGGGGAGAATTTGGATGGGGGCCGAGTTGAGTTGTTTTGGATTGATAGGTGCGTGTGCATATTAAGTGTTAATTACCTGAGATAGGATGTCTGACTTTGAAATTAATCAACACCGGGACCTCAACTCCGACATCCTTAATATTTTCAACCAGTTCAAGAATCAGCAGATAGATGCAATAAGTGTAATAATAATAATAATGTGATGTGACAGCAATAATTGTATAGGATTACATAGTCATTTTTTTACATAAGATTATTAAAATTACACCTAGAGATTTTGTTCCATCAAACATTGGCATTGCAGTAGTAAATCTTCAAAACCATGGATTGAAAATTTATTCCAACACAACTAGTTATACCTATTCATGAGGAAGGGCTGAAAACGTCTCTTTTTCTCAAGTTTTTGTATTCTTAATGCTCTGTTTTCTGAGAGAATCTGTGTTTGAGAAGTCTAGACTTCGAAACTATTCAGGCACCAAAACATACTAGTTTGTATGTTCATTCATGAGGTAACTCTTCATTTGCCTTTTGAAACTAACTCCACTAAAGCACTTCAAGTTTTTAGGAATTATCTGTTCTAGAAATCGTTGTTCTGTGTATTGGAGGTGTTATCACTCTTTTGAATCTAATATTAATATTATGAACATCTTCTTGGGATGTTGATCTTTGCATTAGATACGGGGGCATTTTCGATACAATGTTTCTGTAAAATAGACAGCCTAAATGAAGAAACGCTTTTCTTGACATATTCAGCCACTTTTAATCATTCAATTTATTGGATGTTTTGTCGACGTCTGAGTTGCAAGCACGAATTTTATCACAACCTGTATATTATCACAATCAATAGATGGCCCATGGATCGAATCACAATGAATGAAGCCAGATAATATCAAGGCCTCACAGAGTATGGATTTCTCTTTCTTGTTTAAGAGCTATTCGACGGATATGGCAAATGACTATCAGTCCAAAATTCCTATATTATTTTTAAGGTGTCACTTCCCCATTGCCCACAAATATTTGCACCTCACCTCACCAGAAAAGTTCTAAGACTTTTAGAGCCTTGAACCATTACGGTTGTTTCATCTGCATTCACATTCAGACAATGATCTTTAGATTTGCCAACTATTGTAGAGATGTCACTGTTGATGGTATCAAGCGCATTATCTAAATCTTTAGGAAAAAATGTGTAATGCAACTGGGAATCATCCGCATAGTAGTTTATCCTACAGTGGCTGATTGCACTCTAAAAATCGAATATTTAAAGGGCAAATAGTAAAGGACCCAAAATTGGGGAACGCTATCTGGAGAGGAAGTGATATTTCCTCATTCTGACACTCCGACTTGTATTAAATATTAACTTTTGAAGAAATTAATAGCTTCGGAAAATAAACCTGTCTTCGAGTTTTGTTAATAAAAGTGTTTGGCCAGAAAGCTTTAGAATTGATATACACAACAAAGTGTAGGGTCGACCATGAGATATATTTTCTTTATTTGACAGAACGCCTTCTATTCATACTACTTTTGTTGCTCTGAGTCAACGCATGACTTGAAAAATATGAAAGGAATCCCACGAATTCAATAGCGTTGCAGTTTTTCTGATAAGAATATTAAGGCTGACAAAATAAAATGCTTTACTCAAATTCCACAGTGTCAGGGTGGTTTGTTGACCATCTTCTATATTTTTTATTAGGTACATGTTGTGTTACCTCAACTGGCGCATTAGTTTTTGACTTTTTTTGAAGCCATATTGATGATCATATCATTTTTATTATCCTTATTATCAGGAAATTAATTGCTACTAATTTGTTACAGGCTGAAAATCTGCTTCTGGACTCCAACAATAATATTAAGATAGCCGATTTCGGATTTTCTAATTACTACACACTTGGCGGACAATTGTCCACTTGGTGTGGCTCTCCTCCTTACGCCGCCCCTGAAGTGTTCGAGGGGAAGAAGTATGTTGGTCCTGAAATTGACATATGGGTGAGTTGCATCCTCCGAATTACTGGCTCGATGCAGAGTTGCAGCTATTGCATGGCTTTAATCAATAATAGATACCAGCAAACT
This sequence comes from Chrysolina oricalcia, assembly GCA_944452925.2. Lineage (NCBI taxonomy): Eukaryota > Metazoa > Arthropoda > Insecta > Coleoptera > Chrysomelidae > Chrysolina > Chrysolina oricalcia. The sequence goes on from OX101819.2 coordinate 12,590,228, forward strand.
ATTTTGTGGAGCGTTGGTGAACTGTGAAGTCAGTTGATTGTTTTGTGAACATCACATGAATATGGAAAATTTGTTTGGAATTGTCATTGGCGCCGGCCGGCGTTACAAAATTTGACTATACTGCAAGTTAAATAAAAGCTTGTAATAACAAAAACTACTACAGCTGCGGCTGAGTATCAGATACATTTTTTCATACCAAACTTTCCCTTCTTTCCGATGTAAAACTGTAGTTGTACTAAGGTTTTCAAGTGTACGATTATAATTCCCCCCCTCCATCAGTTGACTTTTGAACGTATTGACAAAGAGTAGGGGTCATAGAACCCCTACTCTTTGGTATTGATGTATAAACATGAAACAAAAACCATTTTGAATGGTATCCAGTGTTGCCAAATGTAGGGATTAATCCTCACTCGTATGGAGAATGGACCATATCGGATAAGAATAATTTTGGTGGCACATTTTATGTTCTTGCGTTGGCATCCCTGTGTGAGTTATTTATTTCAAATCAATCCTGGATATCAGATGGCGCCCCATAAAACATAGTGGCGTTAATTTTAAAAACACATTTAAATAGGAAAGGCTGTGAGAGCTCCATTGAACAAATAATTTTTCACAAAAAAAAAGATAGAAAACTGGTATGAGATGTTAATACACTACATTTCCTTCAATGAAACTGAAAAATGTTCTACAGCAGTTACCCAAAGGGCCATGGACTCGGAATCTGGAACCATTTGCAAAAACATTCGATGAGGAATATATCGTCTTATACAAAAATGCTGAAATCGGGAATGTGAAGCATCATCTCATGGGATATGGGATGTTTAGGGCTGGTAAAGTTTCGAATATCTTTCTACACTATAGTGAAGATGAGAGAAAAATGATCGCGAGAGAAAAATGATCGCGAAAGGAAAAATTGAAGCAACAATGAAAAAGAATAGGAGTTATGCGACACATGTCTGCATCAATGGTGATGGAACTGTGACTGGGATTCAGGCCGATTTAAGCACATTTTTCGATTTGGTGGCATCTCCTAGACTTCACAAGAGAAGAAAAGTATTTTGTACCAGAAGATAAAGCTTTACATCCAAAGCAAGAGCATGGGGTACAGGATCAAATGTATCACTCCGCATTCCCTTAGAATAAATGAATTTTACGAAACCAGTTCCATCAAAAAAAAGCAACACAGAAAGAAATATCAACAGTAGGAGAGACTTGATCAAACAACATAAAGAAGTGAATATTTTAACTAAAGATATGCTGAAAGATCACTGCAATAAATTCAAAGAAATTGAATACTTTATTTTATTTAATATTTTATTTCATTTCTAATACTTTATGAAATCTTGCACATTTTACATAAATTCTTATCAATGCCTAGCAAAAGCAAACTGAAAGAACAAGAAAATATCATTTCTCTAAACAGTGGTGTTCTAGTGAAATTTGAGAGTATTGAACATGTAGTCCACATCTGATTTAATTGATCACTCATAGTATTTGGAATTGGTTCCCTAAGAATTCTCCATATTTTCACCCAACTTATAGCTTTTTTCACAAGTATCCTCACACCTGAAAAAGGTAAGTGTTTTTCACTGAAGTTTAGTGAATTTCTGGCAGTAAGAAGTACTTGAGACAGCTAGCATTGTTTACTCACTTGGAAACAGAAAATTGATAGCAAATTAACAGTTATTTAAAATCTTTATAAATCAATAAAAATAATATATCGAGCATAAATATCCTGTGGTGTATGGTGTATGAATACGTATGGATATAAATAAAAATGAAAGAAAATTATTTTCAAATTCATAAATTTAACATACAACTTTGGGGAACTGAAATAATTGAGCCTTAGAGAATAGCTTTTTCAGATTGAAAAAATCAAGTCCCTGGAGTATATCTGTCTTTCCGGACCCCTCCTGCAAAATGTTTACTGCAATCACGACAATTTCCAAGTTTCGTAAGTACTTCAACTGGTAGGTATTCCAAGTTTCTTGAGCCAATGTCCTGACTCTTCATTCTTTTACTGGATGATGAACATCCATTCACACATTTCCAACCACCACCACTCAAAGCTCAACACTTTTTCTTTCCAAATATGATTTGCAATCTTGTTAATTATTATTTGGACATAAAGCAAGACAGCATTGTCACATGACAACTGAACTGACACTAAGAGCATGGGTGCCAATAAAGAGAAATTGAATGTGCCACCAATTTATTTCTTATCGAATATGGTCCATTCTTGCCTCATGTGGGATGTAGGTATGTGGGAAATTTTCAAAAGTGAGGAATTTGTGGGGATTTTTGACGTTTCTTACATTTATTGTTTTAATTCTTTATTTTTCATAAAATGATTACAACTTTTTGTATCTTTTTTGTTTATTATTTCGTTATTATTTTATTGTTTTTCAGGATCCCTTAGATACCCTCAGTTACTAATGACATAAAGATCAGCTTTCATTTACAGGGAGAATAAATAAAAATTAAACCAACATATATAACATTTATTATCTGTCAGAAATCGTCTGTCTATCTCAGCTCAAAACGATGATAGAAACGGGAGAAGAAGATGATGTGAAAACATATTTACATTTCATTTCACCGAAGCCTTCGGAACGTTCTTAGATGCGACGAGATTTCTCTCGATACACAGCGCCTGGAAAGTGTATCGCTGATGAGTCAGACGCGCTCACACGCTGTTCGCATGAGCGTCCAGGTCCGGCTTCGGGAGAATTATCGTTACATTAATTTTTTGGTTAGGAAGAATCAACTTTTATTTTATTTTTGGATTCATATTTATTTATCGAGAGTATCGATACATACTTTTATTTATGTTTACTTATACAAATGAGGTTTCATTATATTTGTTTTGACTAATAGATTGTTTAATTTTTCTATCCATTGATATTGCTGACGACGCTGACTGATGAGATAATGATACTTAGTTGAATTATTCCACAATTCGAATTTCCCGCCAAATTGTAGGTATATGTCTTTTTCTTATTATTATCATTGAGATTGAAACGTTCATGAACAAGTATATGGGGCGTAACTTTGAAAGTAAGACTAAATTACTTAATAAAATAAGAACAGAGGCAATTTGATAAAAAGTGGGGTCTTTTCATGCTTGGTCATAAGAATTTTTCAGATTTCAACCTGGCAACACTGATCGTGAAATGAAAGAGATTGTGTTTGCTTGATAAAGGGAGAGGGGAGCATATCAATTCAAAAATTTCAAATGGCTTGCAGAGTCAAGTGACACATCGTTGAAAAGAGAGTTCAATTTTCGTATCAACAATATAATTTTTTTCGGATTTCGTTAATATTTTTTACACCATATGCACTTGAAACATCAGACAATTGCAGATCTGAATGGCATCCTCATCTAGATAAATTTGAAAGGTTTGATGTGGAACAATAGGACAAAAACATTTTGAATGGTATTACTACTTTTTGAGGGATGATCGAAATTGTGAAAATAAGAAATTTTTAAATTGATGTGCCCCCCACCCTCTCAATCGGACAACCACAATGTCTTTCATTTCAAAAAGTAGTGTCGGTGATAACATTTAACATGGTTTTTAGATCCATGCTTGTACGTCGAACCGTTCGAAAGTTAACAGGGAGGCTTTAAAAAGCCGCACATGTAACTCTACGTCTTTTTACTTAGATCTACGTGCTTTAGGCATTTCCTGCAAACCTACGAACTTCAGCGTCAGAATTTACGTATTTTCTATCAAATTGTACAAATTTGCAAAATAACATTTCTGATTAGGCTGAATGGGCATAATTTCCATTTCTTTCACAAAAAAGTTAATAAACGCTCCGTTCCGTTTCATACTAATGAACATTTACCTCGCCATGTCACATCACACGTCGCGTCATTTATTTTATAAACAAAGTGACCATTCCATAAAACTGTAACTCTGTAAAATGAAACGTTTCGCAGTGAACTTCGAAGGAAAAATTCATTGTTCGTTTGATTTAGATATTTTTCAGCTCCTCACTCAATAATTGAAAGCAGAATTATTCCCACTAAAAAAAGAAAGCTGCCTTAATGAACAATAATATTCACACCTGTGGAAAAAACAAAAAGTATTCAGGCTGGGCTGAAAAAAGATTTCCATTGAAACGCTAACAGGCCTAATTTTCACGAAAAGTGTTTTTAAAAAAATGCGAGTCTTCATTAAACATTTTAGTAAATTTAACTGTATAAATTCAATTTGCCTGAAAATAATAATGAAAATCAATAATTTAAATAAATTGTGAAACAAAACACTCTTTTAGTCATTATTACCCTCATTATTTCACTCAGAAAAAGTACGTAGATCTACGATCTTTTCATATGTAAATTTTACCAAATCTACGTAATTTTCTAATCCAGCCTACGTCTTTTTCAAAATATGAGTTGGCAACGCTGCATGTATATAAGAATGCTCCCTCGTTTCTTAAGCAATGCAGTTTACATATCATAATACACGTATAACAGCAAACTTATTAGACCTCAACGTTTCAAATTGACAAAATCATAACAAAATTCTTATGATTTCAGATTTTGTTTCAAACAAGTCATGAGTCATGAAATGATTTTTCACAATATTTAGATCATGTTCGCAACTACACGAATATACTTGCCGAACTTGTTTCGAACTTGGTTTTTTTATAGTTGTTTTTTTTTTGTACTCACTCCATCGAACTAATGACGTGACATGTTACAAATTTTTGTGACATAACGAAGCCACCAATAATATTTCTTTCTTTCTCATCTACTACTAGTATTGAAATATTGTAACCAGTAAATCATAATATGTAACCATCCGCCAATACACACTATTCTATACATATTCTATACCTAATTGAGGTTTTCATTTTCAGAGTTTGGGCGTCGTACTGTACGTTCTCGTATGTGGCGCCTTACCTTTTGACGGATGTTCCTTACAAGCCCTTCGAGACAGGGTACTTTCCGGTAGATTTAGGATACCTTATTTCATGAGCTCAGGTGAGAAACAATAATTTCTTTAATTTCATATTAATCAAAACGTGTGTAAATCTGCGTGGTACGTTATAGAAATGCAATATACCTTTTTAAATAAGCCTTATTCAGTTTATTCATGAAATTGCAATAACATCAGAAGCCTGATCGGCAAAATTAGCATATTACATAACGATAGTTCTGAGCAACAGTAAGTTCCGTATTTCTACTATCGTGTGATGAGTTTACTGTTCTCCTTGTGAACTGAACTTTTTCTACAACATACAAAATTTATTAATAATTATGGAAAGCATAATAATTTAATGAGTTGACTATATTCATGAATAAATTATTAGTTTTTATGTTCTATAGTTTTGGTATTCAATACGTGTACATTCATCTTAACTGACAAATAGAGAGGAAATAAATTCTTCCAAGTTACACAAAAATATATTCACTGCAATAATGCTTACAATAGGGAATATGCATGATTTTTTTTTATTTGTTTAATCAATTTTTTACTTCGTTACAACATAGTAAAAAATATAAATACGGTTGAAAGTCTTGGTATTAATTTTTAAAATAATATATAAAATACCGATTGAATTTCGCCTATTTGAACGCCTCCAATTTCGCGCGCTGTGGATGACGTCACATGGCGCGATCAGTGTTGTTCTTCTTCAGTGTCGTTCGTTGAGACGTACTCTGATTGCTTTACTTGCTTGAAGTTGATATTTTATAAAGGAGTAAGACAAATGCAGTACAAGTGTTAGAGAGAGATGAACATATGTGAAAGTGATCTCGTCGATCAACCAGAGCAGTCTTCAATGAACAAGCATTTCTATAGTTATGGCCATTTACACTATTGACAGTTATTAATTAGGTTAGGGATTTGCAGTTTTAATCGCTATTACGATAATGGAAAATGCTAAAAAAACATTTTATAGTTATTGTCTAGTATCGGAATGCCAAAACACAATTATAAGTACACCAAATAAAGTATTTTTCCTGTTCCAAGAGATGCGAAAATACGTAAACAATAGTGTAAGGTTATTAGAAGAGGCGAAGTATCCAATATCTCATTTACATTGTTTTGAAGATCATTTCAATGTGAGTACATTGTATTTCGATAGTTAACATGAAGTGAATTTATCAGAAGTAAATTTTGTATGCATAAATGTTTTGTATATCAAGCGGGATATAACTCTGTTTATACCTGCCTCACCTAAATTACAAAAGGAAAACTATCATTTGATAAACTATTACTACTTATCAGTACAGGTATTGTCGGATTGTGCTTTGACAAAACCACTTTCAGTCAATGCTCTTGATAATTTACAATTGTCACTAGACCAAAATCGCACTATGTAATGGAAAACACTACAGATATATAAATAAATACAAATTTTCTATGAAAAAGATAAATGTCATAACGTGCCATGTGACGTCATTCTTCGTTTCGACCAATGGTGATGCGTTTCGCAAATTTGAATTCCGCGCGCTTATAACTTTTTGATTCAAGTTTTATGGAGTTCAATACAAACTAAATGATAAACTAATGGTGTAGGTGTAATGTCAAGACAATAAAGTATCGGAGGTAAAAAAAATCAAGTAACTTTAAATCACTTGCATATTCCCTATTGTATACGAAGGCGTAGAAGTGTCACTATTATTGAAATTTTTATTTTTGCTGATTTCGAGATACCAAGTACGAATTCTGTCTTACTGTCTCAGAATTAGCTGATTCCGGGATACTAAGTTAGAATTCTGACTTAGTACCTCAAATTTAGCTAATTCGGAGATACTATAAGTCAAAAGTCTTATTCTGACATGAAATCTTGGTACTGACTTTTGAAACAACCTGTAGTTTACAAACACTCAATGTACAGTAACATAAACTAGCAGCATATCATTCTATGATTCATTCATAGACTGGTTTCTATTTCTCAAAGTGAATCAGATTTTAAGTGAAACATCCATCAAAGATTAAACAAACAAAACAAGAAACATTACATCTCGTTTCCTTCAGAAACGGAATTTGAATGTTGCATTCATAACTAGCAACAACCTACATCCATGTATCAACAATGCAACTGGATAAATTCGAGAAGTCCGGGGTTTGCAAACTTGAGTGTGACGATTGCATTGCATTTTAGAGTCCGCCAGAGTTGGATACATTTTAAAACTTTAATCCTAGTAAAAGTTGGTGCAACGTTGAAACTGGATAATGGATTTTCAGTAAGTTACCAGTGGCGCACCAATAAGCAAATAATTGCGAAATCTGAAAGTGGGCTACGACTTTACTACCTTAATTCTTCAAGATATCTAAAAATAAAAAAAAATGTTACAGAAAATGGTAATACCCTACCCACTTCTATACTTTCAAGTAGAAATGAGAAATAGTTAAATATTTCATAATTTCTTGCCCTATTTTATAAATCGATAAAGGTTAACATGCGCCACCCATCAACACCAGCACACCGAGGGGGTAATTGGGATGTGAAAAAATATCCATCAAAATTCGTAAATTTTTTTTCCGTTTCTTTTGTTCAGCTGTAGAAGTCGTCGTCGCTGTTCTCATTTGCATTTTTCTCTTCGTAATTATTTTCACTATCGGTCTCAGTATCACTATTGGTCTCATTATCACTATTCCTGTTTTCTCTGTCCAGTTCATTATTTCCGATATCTTCATTTCCAGAACCATTACGTTCCTGATATAGACTGGTGCCTACAAGGTGTTCCAAATTAAGTCGGCACCATTGCCAACTCCGTTATCATTAAATTCGGTTAAATGGGCAAACTAGTAGCATTTTTAATGGCCTTCTCGATGCCGAAAACAAAAGTAATTGACAGTCGCGTTTTCAAAATATTTCATGAAATGATATTTTTTTAAATGGAACACCCTATATTTTATTGCATCTTAAGATTCTTCCTGAAAAGTTGATTTCACCGATCTATCACAGTTGGGGTCTAGCTGAAATGATTACAGAGATATAGGGTGTGAAAAATTGAGATTATTTCAACTTTAGGAATTTTTTGTGTGGAAACTATTCATTATTGGTCAAATCGGCTTGCATGTCCCTATCTTAACTTTTCATTCACTATTTACTAAGATGTAAATGAAACAAATACAGGGTGGTGCAGAATTCAGAATTGGAACTCTCGGAATTAAAACGAAATATACTCTATTTTCACATAGATTCTGCTTGGGTTTCTCATAACGTACTAGAAACTTGATTGAACCTTGGGTTGGTCAGAACAACGAATTGTTGGCTGCCTGTCAATTTGTAGACAAACCTCTACTTTGGATTCCTTGGTTCGTGTCAAATTAAGTTTCAACTAGTGACTGTAGATGTCATAAGTAACTTTCTGTTATATCTGTCTTGCCTTCACGGTACTAATTCTTGAATGGATTCGTTTTGCTTTCGAGAGCTCCATAAATCCTTTCTGATGAGTGCGTGAGCACGAAACAGCTGTCAAACGTTGGAACTCTCGGAATTAAAACGAAATATACTCTATTTTCACTTATATATATATATACATATATATATATATATACACATATATATATACATTTTCATCTGAAGTAAATCATTTATACACGAGAAAAAAATACTGAAATAGCTATTTGTATTACTAGGGAGGAAAGTGCCACTTTTCCTCCCGCAGGATGTAGTTTATTGCCCGACGCGAAGCGGAGGGCAGTAAACATCCAATGGAGGAAAAGGCACTTCACTCCCATGTAATACATATGATTTTTCCTCCTACCCACTCAATAAAACCTTTTTGTGACTTTGTTTGCAAATAGACCTATTCTTACTTGATGGAAAGTATAGACAATACAGTCATGTGTATCTGAGAATCTGCGGTGGTGCAATGGCTAGTCTTGGGCTTGTAATCCGGGGTCCATCTCCTGGCAATTACAACTTTTTTTTTTTCAAGAACGTTATTTTACTTTTTTCTTGTTAGTGATTTGAATTATTGAATATTTAGATAGCTTATACATTTCGGATTGCTATTGAGTGATTTTCTCATAAAAAATGTTATGTGCGTGCCTATTTGAATGAAGTGTCGATCATTTTTTTTTCTAAGAGCTGCGCTTGTAGAAAAAATAATGTGTGTATTTCGAGCACAAAGTGTCATTGTCGTTCTCCAAAGTTTAATCTCTTTGTCGAGCAACAATCAATCACTTTGCGCTCTAAATACACAAATAGCTATTAAAGAACTAGAGTAGAAGTAACATTCATGTTTGATTTTTACCACAATACAGGATATATAAGATGTTCTAGAAATTACGGTAACAATTTGGTTATAATAGATTCACAAGTTTCATCGTTTACAACTTACTTGAATTGAGGTGGAGGAATAGTTATTTTCCTAACAAGTGCGGAAAGTGATACTTTCCCGCACGCGACTGCCGTTGACCCGAACGACGCGAAGCGGAGTTCGGGCAAGCATTCAAGGGCGGGAAAGACACTTTACGCATGAATTAGGAACATTATTTTTTCTACGACCGCATAAATATTCAAAAAGCACATTGAAAATATATATTTTATTTCAACATACAAAACATTTCCTGAAAATCCACTAATTATTATTAATATTAATGTAGAAAACACAATTTGTTGCATTCTGCAAATGCGTCAGAATAGCCGGTACAGAGTAGTTAGTTGGTGGTAACTGGCTGTTAAGAGTAACACTCGTAGATTGCAAAGTGCATGAAGATGACGGAGACGGCATCGGTTGCAAGTTGCCAGTACATGAAAGAATTTTATTCGAGATGGTTTTCTTCTGTTCTACGGAATAATTCTCAGCAACAATGAAATGTACATTTAATAACGATAAATTGACATATTTTACTTTCCCGCACTAGTGCGGGAAAGCGAGTTTTCCCGCACTAGTGCGGGAAAGTGACACTTTCTAAACTAAAATGAGTGCGGGAAAGTGGGTAAAAACGCACGGTCGTAGAAAATAGTTATTTTTGTATCTAGTGCGCGAAATGCTACTTTGGTGATCGAGAACTGATTTTTTTTAACGAGGCGCAGCCGAGTTAAAAAAAATAGTCGAGATTACCAAAGTATTTCGCGCATGAGATGCAATCAAATTTTTTTCTACAAACGTCAAAAATATTGTTCTAAAATAAGTAATAACTATGAAAAATAGTATTGAACTGGCTTAAATATTTTTTCCAAATCAAGTAATTACTGTAACTATGGAAATAAAATGGCATTTGTTGACAATTACTTCAAAGTGACAGTTCTTGATAATTATTTTGGAGTGACTTTTTATTCGCGTCAATTTCGTGCGTGATATTTATTATTGTAAAAGAATGGAAATTTCGAGTGACGATGAACCAAGCAGTATCCCACCTAACTTGATAGATGCGGCCAATTCCGTAATTTCCAACCTCTTACCGGAGAAATCGAGGCGGCAGTATGAAAATGCATATCAGCAATTTAAAGAGTGGTGTGAATGAAGCAAATAAAGCCAGAAAAATATCTCTCACAATTTGAAAGCCTTAATTATTGTTCTACATTAATAAATAAACGATTTCTTGTTTTTTGCTTGATTGAGGAGTTGAGGACCAAATAGGTTAGAATATGAAAATCCCATATAGTTTACATGCAGTGTGCGAAATATATTTCGCACATTACTTCGCGCACGGTGTCATGGTAACGAATGAAAATGAAAAAAAGTGCCACTTCGCATACTGTTGTCAATGTGCGAACCTTGTCATTTTTTGACGTTTGTAGAAAAAAGTACTTTCCTCCCTAGGGAGGAAAAGAACTTTCCTCCCTAGGGAGGAAAAGTAATTTCCTCCCTAGGGAGGAAAAGTATGAGTTTCCTCCCTGGTTTGCGGGAGGAAAGTGTGTACTTTCTATAGGGGTAGGAGGAAAAATCGTTTTTTTGCCATTTTGATGGTTGATTTGAGGTTATGTCAAAAGGTGTTAAATAAAGAAGTTTCAGATTTTTTTATTATCTACAACTTTTTCATTGAACATATTTCGCTAGGGGGTTACGTTTCGCCGCAAATCCCAAAAAATCGTTTTCAACCCCTAAACTGCATCCCTATTTCATAATTTAGAGTGTTTTCTTGTTTAATTTTTTTTCCTTAAAGTGGGAACCCCCCTCCACATTCTCCACCTGGTCCTTGCCTGTTAATTTTTTCTTGTTTTAAGCGTTTAGAATTCGTTTTGGCACCAGCCACCAAATTTCGTGAAATAAAATAAATTTTTGCCCGAGAAAAAAAATTAAAAACTGAAAAATCGGCTTTTCCGATTATCCCGAAATATTTCAGGTACTGTGGAAAAATATTGAATACAAAAGTTCTTTTCTTTTCATTATCAACAACGTATGGTGCTGTGGTGGTTCAAAGTGACAAGTGCAAGTTAAATGTGACAATTGCAAGTTCATTGTGACAATTTCTAGTTCAAAGTAACAAATACCATTACAAAGTGACAAAATATTCATTATGGTATGTGATTAAAAGTTCCTCTCATATAAAGCCAACTTTTTGCCGGTCACTGTACATTATTGTATACTAATTTTTTTCAATTCACCTGATTCAAATGAATGCAAAGAAAAATGCAACACGCGAGTGCGTGTCTACATTTGGTTCAGATTACAACAGTATTTCAAGATAATCACAACTTTTTTATAGTTTCCGCATTTTTTGGACCATAACATATCAAAAAACAAATATAATAATTGCGATAACTAGAAGAACTTCTGTAGGTCAATGCGAAATAAAATTCAACAATCTATGGCGAAAATTAAACACGTTGATACCGGTAGAGTACTTATCAACATTTACGTCACAGATAAGTCATTGTTTATTCAGTTGGGTGTTGCGCTCGACAATAATAACAAACAATATTTGCTTTTCATTCTCTGTAATCAAATGACAGTAATATCTGGAAAGAGCACACGTTTGAAAATTCCTATTCTCAAGAAGATTCTGTTGATCAGATCTAGATAGGCAGGTTTTCCAATGAAATCTTCCTCGGATTCATCTTCACAGATTCGCAACTATTGTCCTTTCTCTAAGCATAGAAGTAGCCAGGATCTGTCCTTGGGAGGGGGGTAATTTTTTTGAAAAGTTGCCAAAAGACAGCATGTTATTGGGACTTGTAAATAGTATCACAGCCATTATTTTAATTTCAGGTCAATCTTCTGGGTGGTAATTTGGAATTACTGAATTTGTATGTTTTCAATTCAAGTTTCTCAAAAAAAATTATTGCGCTGATTTTGAGGATAACTGATTTTTCCTCAGTATGGTCGTTCTGCCGGGTGGTAATTACCCTCATCCTTCCTTGAATACGCCCATGAAATTATCATTTGATTCATCTTCATAGATTCGCAACTATTATCCTTTTTCTACGCATATAAGACTAGCCACAGGGTCCGTCCTAATTTATTTGATTTTTTGCCAAAAAAACAGCATGCTATAAGAACTTTTAAATAGTATCACAGGCATTATTTTAAATTTATGTCAATCTTTTTCGTGGTAATTTGGAATTACTGAATTTTTTTGGCTTCAATTGAAGTTTCTCAAAAAAATTGTTTAGCTGATTGTTCGCATCTAGCCCTTTAAGATCTCCGCCACTGACTAGGAGACCTGTCACCGTAGACAGTCATAGATCAGATCGTCGCAGACCATAGAATAGAAATATATTATATACTTAAGACGGGTTTCCACTAGGCGGAAAATCAGAAGCGTATTTAAATATCGGCCAAATCGGCAACAATTTCTAGGGATTTTTTATAAGACGCCAAATTTAGGAAAAGAGAGAAGGCTAGATATCTGTTAATTATTAAGTATAATTGATAATCACTAGGAGAATATATTTCCAAAGATAAAGGTTCTCGAAAAGTGGTCCTTTGTTTTTCTAGTAACGGTCCAACTTTGCTTAGGAGTAAATCGAAATGCTCTGCGCTCATTCGCATATAACTAAAATGTAGCTGTGGGTCACATCTTATTTCCCGTATCAAACAATGAAAATGGCCACTTTCACTCCTATGCTTAAAAATCTCCCTTACCCAAAATCTGTGTTGCCGTTTTCTTTTTTTCATTATTAGAATAACACATAAAATGATCGACTTTTTCCAATGATCATATTGGAGTAGGTAATTGTAATAATTTTTGGACTATGTCCATATTTTTTCGATATTTCGAGATTATAATTTATAAAGCTGGTGGAATCCGCCAAAAGTTGAAGCGATGTCAACTTATTTGCGTATGCGCAATTAAATTGGCGGCAAAATCTTTCAGTTTCAAATCATCCAATAGAATCCTGACACTGAAAATCCGCTTCTGATTTTCCACCTAGTGGAAACCCGTCTTTACTCTAGAATGCTAATCCCACCAATTTTCACGGCGAAAAGCATGCCGCGTATGCGACCCGTTTACGATGTGCACATGCGCGTCATCAGTGTAGTTTGGGTAGATCGTTGCCAAGTTTGAAAATAATTTGGTGTTTTTTGTTATGAGGCAATAAAACACATGTCATTTGAAAGAGATAAATTTGACAACGCAGTTAGGACGTTTTAAAACAGAAAAGAACCTTTTAGAGATAGATTACTCCGAAGTTTAGGCGCGAAAGAAACTTATTTAAAACAATAATGTACCCTATGCTACTGTAATTATAATGACCGTGCAACAATGCATTTTCATGAACAGGAAGACTTGTCACTAAGATCTGTCACTCTTGTCAGAGATCAGAGACGGTTTTTAGAATTTCAGATTTTCTCCTGTCGTTTTGTGTGGTGTTGTCGGTAGTTATTCTTTCATCATTCGTGAATTTGCATTAATCTTGTTCCTTTAAAGACAATTTCTAATAAAGCCGTTTCTTCCTACAAATAAACAATGAACTGTTTAGTATTGTGTAAAGGAAAAATACCTGAAATAAATCGTTTTTGGTAGATAATAAAAAAATTTATGTACCTATATGCTTTGCTCAAAATAGCTTAAATATTATTTTAGCTAGACAAAAAAGGCATAATTTTTGGTTATTGTTCTTAAGGAGAGACCCTAGCAGAACATTTGAGTGAAAAACTTGTAATTTGTGGCAGACATTTTCCTCATGAAGATTCATGTGAAAACGACAATAGAATAATTTGAAATCTAGTGCAGTAACAATATTGTGTAAGCATGCATGACGAGTGATACAACTTTCTGCCACACCGCTTATATTATGCGTTCTAGATTCCTACAAAAAGTATTAAACATACATAGAATCGCCTCAGAAAATTATTGTCAATGTGAAAGTGCTTTTCTTTGATGGTAAGAAAAATGCTTCTGGCCTCAGTTTTTCATGCACCCCCATTGTGGAAATTTCACGGTAATACAACCAGAAATACTCGTAGAAATAGCATGTTAATCTCTTCAAATGATTCAAATTAAATGCAGTTGCATATTTTGACATGAATCGTTATTGAAAAAAACCTCGAGCTTCCAAGCATCCAATTTTATAAATTCAATTTGAGTTGAAATTATTCATAATATTAGCTGAAATAAATTTTATTAGTTTTTTGTACTTTCAATTTATTTTACAATCCAGTGCTTCCTTGATTTTTGTTGGTTAACTACAGCTGAAAAGTGAATGTCTTACCAAAAATCAGATAAATAATAATAATAACCGTACTCTACTTTCTGATGCCTTTGCTGAATATTTGGGATCATAAATATGTGAAAATATGTAAAATCGGCTAAATACAATAAGGTTTCCAACCTTATTCTCCGAGATTCAGAATTAACGTTTGTTTTTCTTCACAAGTACCATAATATTTTACTAAAACTGGGCCAATTTCAAAAATCACTAATGACGCGCATGCGTATTGCGGACTAGCCTGAACTTTTTACAACACTTTTGACATGGGGATTAGCATTCTAGAGTAAGTATATAATATTTATTTCTATGTCGCAGACACGTCCAGGTATTAATTCAAGTTGTCAAGTCAGTGAATAAATACGTGCCCTGTCAAGCGATTACATGTTTTGGAGTTTGTACCTTTATACCTATGAGTAAATTGTTTATATATGTGATGGTGCTCGTGTTAATTTCATTTGGGATATAATCCAACACTGATATTAATGATAACTGATTTTTTCTTACCCCCCCTCTTTCCTTGAATACGCCCTTGATGGTCACAGGACGCACCATTCTTGTTTATCATAGTTAAATTGGATCACAAGAAATGAGTAACTACGGTTACGGGTACGGTTTCTTCAAATTAGGATCTGTCAGTACGAATAGACATTTATACACCAGACAAAAATATTGCATATTTTATTTTCGGCCTGTATTCTTTTGTCAAACATGTTTGTGATTTGTACTTGTATATCTTGTTCGTGCGTTATTTAATCAAATAATTTAATATTCAACATCAATAAGAGATTCTTGGGAGAATTATTAAAATAACTTGATTTCTAATGTTGGCTTTTTGATCGCCTTTTTTTGGGGGGTTACTCGAGTCAGTGTGGTGATATTCTCGGACGTGCCAATATCGTGAACTTCTTTGAGATAAATCGTTTAACCTCTCATTATACTTCAGTGGCCACGTCCTCAATATCACCCAGTAGATGTTTATAGTCCCACTAACAAAAAGTGTTCTATAATTTCAATGTACGTGTGTTTGAAATATCCAGAGTAAGGTTACCTTCCTTCAGATTTATTTGAATTTTGTACATCATTAAATTCATCATTAGAGAATTTGCGAAACCGATAAGAAGCTTACAACTGTATTATTGACAAACTCAATATTTACATATATAATGCAACTAAAACTAAAAAATTGCTAATAAATAAAGTTTAAAAAATCAAAGTATGGGTCACCTATTGGATAATCACATCAATCAAAAAAAGAGGTCATCTTAAACATCAATTGATCAAAAAATACTCACCCGATTTAGAGGATGAATCAAAAAAAACTACAGAAATAGACTTAATCAATTACTTAGAAACGCTAAAAATCAATACTATCAGAGTATAATCTGAAGACAAAAAACTCTGGAATGTGATCAACGACGCATCTGGAAGAAACAAAAAAATAAACAAATTTAAAATACAATCATTGTTGATGATCAAAACATGCCCATAAATGAAGACGAGACTAAACCAAAAAATTTCATAAATATTTCACAGAACTCTGAAACACAATGTCAAACAAAATAGCTGATACGATTTTAGCTGATGCGATTTTACCTTCAAACTTTTTGAAATTCGACAAGAATGACTCATCAACCAGTTACCAAAAATTGAATAATTATAATAATTTCAAAATCGAAAAATAACAGATATCCTGGAAACGATAAAATCACAGCTAGAACCATTAAACATATACACAATCATATTAAAACACCTCTACAACATAAAATTAACCTCTTTTTCGGAACATCTAAAATATCACAATTACAGTAGAAAGAATTAGTTGTGACCCCTATTTTTAAAATAGGAGACTCCACTCTCATGAATAAATATAGGCCCATTTCTGGCATCAGCAATTTTTCCAAAATATTTGAATATGCATTGAAAACCAGATTTCTTGATCTTACTCAGAATTATAACAGACAGACAGTGCTGTTTTATTAAACAATCTAGTATTGATAACGCCATAGCTGATTGTCTCGATAAAACAGTGAGAGCTTCAGATGAATCATCAAAATATCTGGCGATTTTCCTTGGCCTCACAAAGCCCTTTGATACATTCTCACATAGTTCAAAAAAATTATAAAACTATGAAATTCGAGGTTTGGCATTGGACCTGATGCGAAACTATTTAGAAAATAGATCTCAAAAAAATTGGAAGAGAAGTGAGCTCACAGTTGACTATGAAAATGGGTGTTTCCCAAGGGACAATCCTGGGGCCACTTCTTTTTTTGGTTTAAATGACTAATATAGTTCAAATATGAGATTTAGCGACCAACGTAATACGTTTTCCCACTGTGTGGGAACTGTGGAGAGAGGGTATTTCGACTTGGTCGAGATTTTTCATTTGATTTGGAACTCTCCTTTGAGATGAGCACACCTTTCGAACTTTGTTCGAACTTGTGTAGCATTACTCTTCCCGGAGTTGTGCAGTCGAGGAGTGCTGCTTGCTCTTGGGCTTTGGGTGTTGTCGTTCGTTGGGGGGGACAGGATGACTCTAATGTTGTCTGACCTAACCTAGCACTGATGAGAGGTAAGAACCTTGAAACATGCATGTATGCAGGTGGTCATTTCCAACCGGATGGGGGATGATACGCATTGCTTGGGAGCAATCAGCACTTGCAATAGTGTCCTCCTTTGAGGAACATTGCACGTGTAAATGTCAGATGTAATTCAATATTCGTAGGGGGAAGTAGTTGTTTTCTGACAGATACTTGCCTCACGTTTTCCCACTATGTGGGAACTGTGGAGAGAGGGTATTTCGACTTGGTCGAAATTTTTCATTTGATATTATAATAAAACGCTATTCCGCTGAAATAGAGTTTCATCACAGCTTATACTATAAATTGTTAGGCCGAGCGGTGCCTTTTTCAATATTTTATAGGAGCGTTTATATAGGAACACATCAGGAAAATCATACATTTACTTACCTATCAAATCTCATCTCCGGCAACCATCAGGAAGCTGCTACCAGCTTTGCAAATACACTAGTTTTAATTATTTAAGTTACTTTATTTATTATTATTTTCAACACTTTTCTGGATTTCAATCTATTCAAATACTTCTCAAATTGTTAATCAATATTATCTGGGCCGAAGGCCCAGGTGGAAGATTAAATTTAACTGAATAAAACAAAGAAATCGGCCAAAAACATTTATTATGCCGAAAGAAAAAAAATAGAACGCCGGAATAACTAAGAAGTTTTAAATTTATAAGTTATTAAATCAAACCCAATTAAAAACCAGTGAATTGAATAAAATTTTATGACATTTACGTTTTTAAACTACTCAAAAAGATATAATTCTTACTAAAGTATTGAACTGATATTTTGAAACAGATCATTCACCAGAAAAGGCCACGTTACTAACAAACATCTAACACTCTCAAGATTTAAAACAGGACTGCCGTTTAGAAGCATAAAATATATGTCCTTCAAGTTAGCTTGGGTTTCGAAATCGTTTAGGCAGTAAATATAAGGGTTGTTCGAAAATTAAATAGTGAATTGAATTTCTTTATCAGTTTCTTCTACAATCGGCTTATGCATTAAATATTTTATAACTCAGATATTCCGACGTTACGAGAAAAAAAACATAATGCAAATTTGTCGCATTATGAAAAAAACTCTTTATATCTATACAATTGATCTTATTCCTACTTATTCTATGTCATGGATCTTTCTGTAACACTCGGTTATGGTTTGAATCAATTCTATTAACGGAAATATGACGTTGAATTCATAATGAAAACTGATTATTGGACACAAAATATTTGGTTCGAATTTATAAATACCCCTCGTAAAACTCTCGAAACTGTGTTGGAACGATTTTTATAGCAACCATATGGGCGAAGGTTTTGGTGCCCTTCTCGGTATCGTAAACTAAATGCTGAATTTAATGGCTTCCGGATGTAGATTCAATGGTTGTCCTCTTCGAGAACTTTTGATATATTTCAAGATTACGTTTTGTTACAATTGCCCCCCCTAAAAAAGTTACAATTTTTTTTTTTCATAAATAAATTGTTACTTCAGATCCATTCAAATATCTAATTCTAACAAGTTACGATTTCGTCAAGTCTTAATGGTGCACCCTGTATAATACTGTACCGCGCACTGATGAAATTCCGCGACGCATAGATATTCCGCGAACTACCAACCCGCGCACTTACCCGCACTTTCCTGTTGGTATACCGTATATCGATTACGCGCGAATGTGGTTCCTGCGGTGATGGTCAACCCAAAGAAATGGTTTCATGGGACTGCTGCTGCACCAAATGCATTTTCAACGAATGCAATTCAGGAGATGATAGTTGCCCCTAGATTATGAAAAGAACTACGCCTATGGTGGCAATGTCGCCTCGTTCACTGATGGCGAATGGCAAGCTGAGACCTAACTATATAACTCTGAAACAGACTTGTTACCTATATCAAATCATATCAAAACATTTTACAATCACCCAGCTTCTTGCTTTGAGGATGCAAGTGCTACACTTCTTTCCTGAAATTTTCATGAATATTGGTTAGCGTTAGACTTACAAATTGACAAATATTTGGTTCAACGAATCGGATTACTGTTTGTTTATTTCTTTTTCAACTTTTTGAATTCAACATTCATTAATTTTTCGCATATTTCCACAGTATATAGATATATAAGTGATATATTTTTCTATTCATTTTACTTCAACACGCACCTCTGACAGTATTAAAAGTTACCAGTCTATCTTTTTCTATGTGATATACTTGAAACGACTAAAGTAATTACTGAAAACTAAGTCATATGTGATCTCCAAGTGATTAATGGCCAATTAATTCTTGAAGCTCGACAATATAACCCGATTGACGTATCCAACTATCATCTCACACATTTATTAGTTCTGTCACCTATTTTCATTCAACATTTTCTCATATTTTTAGGCATAATTCATTTCTCTCAAGTTATCCTTTCCTTCAATATACTCATACCAAATTCATTCACCAAATAGTTGAATACGTGTACTTCCACGACACTAGAAATGCTCATATACTTATGTCATTATGAAAAAAAAATTTAATCTTAAAAAAATAAATATTATTATACTCAGAAAAAAAAATCGCTCAGTATATCACAAATCGTGGAAGATGTTATTAGTTATTGATATTAGTAAAACGCTAGTGGCATGCTCTGACAGTGTATAAAAAGCAATGTCGACATCACTACCATACCAGGTCCCTACGAGTCTACTCAATTTCTTCAACTCTTTCTCTGTAGGTTCTTGCGAGCTTTTTCACCATTTTCTTTCACTTTAACGTAGTATGACTTGGGGATACACAATATGCTTCCGCGGGGTGTTTCACCAGATGGACTCCATTCGTCCATGGGCTCATTTATTCACCTATTCGGACAACCTAGAATTCAATGTCTCCATTCGACAAGTTCCGAATACGTTCCCAAGGCGTGACATTTCCATTCAACATCACGTAGTTAATCACGCCTCCATTCGGCTAACACGACCCTCCTACATCTGTCACACTCACGTTCGTTATATCAACTCATCAAGATAGATAACTTTTTACAAATTTCCATACTCGCTTTACCCGAGTTTCATATTCTATATTTTTATCTCTATTTCTCTAGATCTTAAAGGCTCGCTACATTTTTCACTATTTCTTACACGTGCGTCTCTGGGAATTCCTTCACCATTCATGTGACGTCTATTTTACTATTTTCATTGTCAGGTTTCTCTTTTTCTTTCTCATTTTCCGCGTGTGTCACTTTTTCCATATTACTTTAATTTTTCTCTATTTACAATTTGATATTTTCGTTACCCCTGTATTTCACATAATTCCATTTTCTCGATATCTCTTCATTTTCTTATTTTCACGGGGTTGGTATATCACTCTATTGTATCTGTTTCTTTTAACACCTCAATGTATATAAAATCCCTCGCTACCATTTGTCAATCTGTTTTATTTTATCAACAATTATTCTCATATTCGACTTTCTAGCTCTTCAATCAATTAATCTGTCTAACCAATACACATTTTAAAAACAATATTAGATTATTATCGCAAAATAAGTATACATATTAAGAAACCCCATTATTCCAGAGACATTTTATGGGACTAAATTTTACAGCGAGAAAAACTTCGCAAAACGGTTCTCGTGCACGAAGATACCTTGTATGACACAAAACTGATGTATTTATGTTTTATCGACTTGTGCGTTAATCTATTCATGAAGTTCCTAGATACTGTTTTGTAATAAAATAAAAATTCACACCAAATTCTATAAAAAGATTCTGTAAACGAAAGTGGTCCGCCCTCGGCCTATACTCAGTACAATTTTACTACCCGTTTAAAGAGGTTGACTCATTTATCGCAAAAATTACTATTTTACTGAAACAATCTGTAATGAAATATGTGTTAAATTTTCCTTCTGTTAAAACTAGTAGCATATTTTATTTTCAATATTAAATTCTGAATTTGAATAAAGTTATTGAGGCCCTTTCATGACATTAACCCTTTTTCCTTGTTCATATGTCCTTTTCTATCTTTCCAATTGTACTCACGCCATAAAATATCCCCTTTAGAATAATAAACGAATAACTCAACAATAATTATTATCAACTCTATCAACTATGTTACTTTCAACTTAGTATTTGTATTTTTCATTCATTTTTTTTTGTTTACTATCTACTGTCTATCTACCTCATCACTTTTCACTAATCGATACATCTAATTACATTCACACCTGCAGTGGATATGGAGTTCGTAAAAAAAAAAAATTTCTAATCGGTTCCTTTCTCAGAATTTCAGGATTTTGAACTATTCCCGTAACTACCTGTATTTATTACCATACCCCGATTACAGAGTTGAATTGAGGTGTTACAATATCAGATATCCTATTCAATTTCTATTTTAATTTGCTGTGAAAGCTCTAGTTGACATTCATATTATTTAACAGTAACCTTTAAATGGCCCACTTCTTTTTTTCAAATAAAAAATTAACCTTTTAAGAGAAATTCATATATAATTAGCAATTCATATTCAACTGAAATAGCTACTCAGCAAATTTAATTACATAAAATTTTGATTCAATTCTTTAAAATGCTTACTTTCAACTTAATACCAAAATGCAAAATACTTGCTTTCAAATTAATACAAAAGTGGGAGTTGAGATGTGAACTTTATTGTCAACACTCCTCTGAGATCATCCAACACTATATTATAACTTTAGTTTTTCTACATGGAATACATGAGAATCATTGTCTTACTTTATTTTGTGAATCATTGTCTAACTTCATTTTGTAGACGTGACTAAGAACAACTTTCTCAGAATATTCGATAATTTCAAAACTTCTCTGACTTTAAATCTGAATTGAGGCCTATGGAAGTAATTTATTCAAGTTCAATTAATTTTATTTCAAATATTCAACAAATGCTGAATCAACAGTACAAAAATAAAAATGATTAAAAAAAATTAAATTTCTAGCCGCTAGTTTATTTATGGTCTTATTGATTAAATTATAACACTTTACTAAAAAAATAAATTGAGAGGTACAGACACATGTGTCACACAATGGCATTTGTTTCATTTCTGGAAACATTTCAATAATCTCAGAATATCGCTGGACAATAGGTTCGAATTGGGAAGTAAGGTCATGTAACATTTCTAACCTTCTCATATATACCTACTTAAGGTACAGTATATTTATTGCTGCTGATAAGACCAAGTTTTCATTATTTCAACCTCTCGACCACCCATAGAGATTATATTGTATCACCCAACCATTCAAAACCATATGTTTGACTGTTTCGTAAAATTCTTCCGTCTATGCCAAAACTCTAGTAGGTAAAAAGAGTAGAGAAACCCTAAATCATCATATCCACTGAGGCGACTGGGATACATTGATTAAACTCATTAACGTCTTTGTTTTCACAATTACACTCATTCTTAGTTCTGTTTTCTATTTTCATAAAATTTTTTGTCTACTTGAGGTTTATCAACTGTCCCTTTTTACGACTATGCCGGAGTCCTGTCTTAACATCTGTTCAATTTAATTTCAATTGTCTACTTTGTCAGTTTACAGATGCCGAAGTGAAATTTTCCTTCTGTGTTCAGGTAATTTTTTCTTGAAATTCGAATATCTGTTTAATTTTACTGTTTTTTTTTTACATTAACGATTGCTATTTTTGCTGATATTTGAATATGAAAACACCAATTCGTTGTGACTAATAGATTTAAAAAAACAGACTGATCTAAGAGTTACATTTTTCTGTATTCAACGTTAGCTCCTGCATTTGGAGAGTCTACTCTTTATTTGTTTAAGTAAATAATCGGATGAAAGGCTGTATACACAATTTTAAAGGAAAAATTCAAAATTTGTCAAGTTGTTTTCTTCTAATTTTGTAAGTTCATTAGTAAAGTAAAATTTCGTTTCTCATGGATTATTGTAAACATAGCCTTATCTCCTTGCCGTGCTCGTGAGTTTTTCTAAATATATAATGACTGAGATTGTAGTGACAATTAAAATAAAATTCTGAAACTTGGAATCATAAAAACCATATCGAGATATTTATGTGCATTTTTTTCCTGACTCGAGTAAATCACAATGAAAGCAAAATTAATAAAAACAATTTATCAAAGGGCTTATATCTTTTTTTTTATAGTTACAAGTTGAATTCAAAACAGCAGAAGGCTCTACAGGTTCGGTCCTGGACAAATAATTGTCAGGGAATTTGTAAACAATGAAATATCAAAACTTTTCTAGTTAATCAGTACAAAATTCAAACTAAATGAAAATTCTTAAACGTTTCGTATCAAAATTCTCGAATAACAGAATACAACACACATTTTTCTATTTCAGATTGGAAATCGAAAATTTTGTTTAATCAAAATACGAAATAAATATACAAGCAAGGCATAAATCCAAGAGTAGCAGAAATTCAAAATTATTAGTATATTACTTTTACTCTACATATTCTGTTTTATTATTTTTTTTATGAATTAAAATGGATTTTCTAAACCAACTACTTATCTACCTACAATTTCAAGATAACACCATACACACATTGAGAAACCAATATAAAAAAAATATAGTTGCAAGAAAATACCATATGGATTAAGACATCAACATAATAAATACATATAATTTCAAGAAAATACTCCACGCATTCGAAACCAATATAATAAATATATATTATCAAGAAAATACCTCACACATTATGACACCATTATAATAAATATATATTTTCAAGAAAATACCCCACACTTTCGACGCCATTATAATAAATGTATATTTTCAAGAAAATACCCCACACTTGCGACACCATTATAATAAAACGCTATTCCGCTGAAATAGAGTTTCATCACAGCTTATACTATAAATTGTTAGGCCGAGCGGTGCCTTTTTCAATATTTTATAGGAGCGTTTATATAGGAACACATCAGGAAAATCATACATTTACTTACCTATCAAATCTCATCTCCGGCAACCATCAGGAAGCTGCTACCAGCTTTGCAAATACACTAGTTTTAATTATTTAAGTTACTTTATTTATTATTATTTTCAACACTTTTCTGGATTTCAATCTATTCAAATACTTCTCAAATTGTTAATCAATATTATCTGGGCCGAAGGCCCAGGTGGAAGATTAAATTTAACTGAATAAAACAAAGAAATCGGCCAAAAACATTTATTATGCCGAAAGAAAAAAAATAGAACGCCGGAATAACTAAGAAGTTTTAAATTTATAAGTTATTAAATCAAACCCAATTAAAAACCAGTGAATTGAATAAAATTTTATGACATTTACGTTTTTAAACTACTCAAAAAGATATAATTCTTACTAAAGTATTGAACTGATATTTTGAAACAGATCATTCACCAGAAAAGGCCACGTTACTAACAAACATCTAACACTCTCAAGATTTAAAACAGGACTGCCGTTTAGAAGCATAAAATATATGTCCTTCAAGTTAGCTTGGGTTTCGAAATCGTTTAGGCAGTAAATATAAGGGTTGTTCGAAAATTAAATAGTGAATTGAATTTCTTTATCAGTTTCTTCTACAATCGGCTTATGCATTAAATATTTTATAACTCAGATATTCCGACGTTACGAGAAAAAAAAACATAATGCAAATTTGTCGCATTATGAAAAAAACTCTTTATATCTATACAATTGATCTTATTCCTACTTATTCTATGTCATGGATCTTTCTGTAACACTCGGTTATGGTTTGAATCAATTCTATTAACGGAAATATGACGTTGAATTCATAATGAAAACTGATTATTGGACACAAAATATTTGGTTCGAATTTATAAATACCCCTCGTAAAACTCTCGAAACTGTGTTGGAACGATTTTTATAGCAACCATATGGGCGAAGGTTTTGGTGCCCTTCTCGGTATCGTAAACTAAATGCTGAATTTAATGGCTTCCGGATGTAGATTCAATGGTTGTCCTCTTCGAGAACTTTTGATATATTTCAAGATTACGTTTTGTTACAATATGGAACTCTCCTTTGAGATGAGCATACCTTTCGAACTTTGTTCGAACTTGTGTAATATGCTATGTTGATTATACATTCTTGATACTCACAGACATAAGCTGGGACAAAATAAAGTTAAGCGCTGAAGCTGATCTGAGAAAATTACAAATTTGGCTAGACCATAAGCTACTCACCGTTAATGTCACTAAAACTAAATTCAAACCTTTTACACCTACAGTTAGTACGCAGTCCCCCACAGATTATTTTATAAACCTACACAAATCAAATTGCACCGATGCCTGCCCTGAAATACATCTAGTGTCATCCATAAAATATCTAGGAATGACTCTGGACCAGCAAGAGATATCCTATCACGCATAAACCTACTTATGCTTTATACTTCCCTAGTGGAAACCATTCTACTGGTACTGTATTATAATGCTCATGTTCCGATATTACTGAACAGTACTGGCCACAGTAGGTAATTTCGGAACGCCTAACATTAACAGTAACCTGAAACTGCCATCTAATTTCGGAACGATTGGGAAAGTCAGACTGTCAAATGTTTCTAGTTCAAAATTATATAATTACTATTATGTGATACCGTGACTGATTGATGGTTGCAATGAATCAAGTAATAATAGAGATAATATCAGGTGATAGGGATTCTGAATCATCAGAAAATTCGGACAGCTCAAGTACTTCAAGCTCTAGCCGAGCTATGATTATAAGCTAGGTATTAGGTATTTCTTTGTTATAATGACCAGTGGATTTATTTTCTTGTTCTGATGTTTTCAATTCATTGTCGAATTGTCTTTAAAGGCCTGCAAATAT
This sequence comes from Chrysolina oricalcia, assembly GCA_944452925.2. NCBI lineage: Eukaryota > Metazoa > Arthropoda > Insecta > Coleoptera > Chrysomelidae > Chrysolina > Chrysolina oricalcia. The sequence continues at coordinate 12,616,146 of OX101819.2, forward strand.
CGCCTAGCATGATTTCAATCTGAAAAATTTATTTCCATACATCTACATGGACGAGAGGCTAGTAAATTAGCGGCGGTTCCGGCATCAACTTCTACTAGCAAGTCTTCTAATACCTCTTGATACATTTGCTCTGCCGTCTTATCAAATGAGCTAATTGTAATAATGATATTGCTATCGCAATAAATTGAATAAATATTAAATAACATATCCTAACCTAACTCATTATTAATTCGGGGAGGGGATACTGGGACTACACGACCATTTCTGTAACAGTAGCAACCAGTAAATTTCTAGCCTCTAACAAGGTTCCATGAAAATTGACGCGATTTTCAGTAAAATCGGAACTACCAAAATTACTGGGCAGTACTGTTCAGGAATATCGAAACATGACCAATATGGAGAGGAGTTTTTGTAAAAAAATTACGTCCACTACATATTACACAAAATTCCATGATAAAAATTATATTTATAAAAAATAAACAGTATTCCACAATATTTTTTTATGAAGAATCAAAAATCTGTTCAATCAGTCTTTTGTCTACTAGACCAAGCTATAGAGATTTTTTCCCACAAAAGAAAAGTCGCGAATGGTCTATACTATAAGATACTTCGCTAGTTTTCGCCCCAGCGAAATTGCTTTGTGGAATTTTTTAAACAAGCAGTAGTGAAAAACATAACTTTTTTCACTGACTTTAACTAAGTTGAGTTCGGACGACTTCGGGTGCACTTTCAAGCATTTAGATTCACTTCCAGTGAAATTTTCAACACATTTCCCACCTCTCAGGTGAAAATCCAAAATATACAAATTGTAGATATTGATCTATACTTCCAAATGCCGTTTACAGAATTTGAATAAGATGATTTCCATTAAATCGGCGCATTTAGAAATATTTGCAATTAAATTGTTTAGAACGCGATTGTGCAAAAACTACAAATCAGACAGAAACAATCTTGCGCACAGTTGAATCACATATTACTATCTATCAGATTCCCCAATGTAAACTCAGTTATTGCAGTTCTGTGTGGAATCCGAATTATGAGAGATCGGTCGCTACTATTGAACGTGTACAGAAGAAATTTCTCAGATATTGTTTTATGAAGAAACACGGAGTCTATCCTACTAGATGTTACATTTACGATCTTCTCCTCAGTGAGTTTAAATTCGAGTCACTATGCAAAACTAGAAAAATTTGTGTTCTCACATTCATATTCAAAGTCGTTCACAATCTTATTGATTCCAATACGCTATTATCGTTCACTAATTTCAATGTACCTCGATTAACTTCTAGATCTAATATAACCTTTCATTCGAATGTACCAAATTCTTTCCACCACTTTCACTCTCCTATCAACACAATGTGTAGACAAGCTAATGAATTATGTAATGTAGACATATTTTTCTTGAACACAAATCAATTTATACGACATTTGCAAGTTACATTACCTAATTAAGTATTTCACCTTTTGTGTATAAATCATGTACTTCCTGTAAATGGGTTTAACCTGCGGGATGTAAATAAATAAATAAATAAATAGATGAATGAATAGTTAAATAAATAAATTAATGAATAGATAAATGAATAAATAAATAAATAGATAAATAAATAAATAAATAAATAAATAAATAAATAAATAAATAAATAAATAAATAAATAAATAAATAAATAAATAAATAAATAAATAAATAAATAAATAAATAAATAAATAAATAAATAAATAAATAAATAAATAAATAAATAAATAAATAAATAAATAAATAAATAAATAAATAAATAAATAAATAAATAAATAAATAAATAAATAAATAAATAAATAAATAAATAAATAAATAAATAAATAAATAAATAAATAAATAAATAAATAAATAAATAAATAAATAAATAAATAAATAAATAAATAAATAAATAAATAAATAAATAAATAAATAAATAAATAAATAAATAAATAAATAAATAAATAAATAAATAAATAAATAAATAAATAAATAAATAAATAAATAAATAAATAAATAAATAAATAAATAAATAAATAAATAAATAAATAAATAAATAAATAAATAAATAAATAAATAAATAAATAAATAAATAAATAAATAAATAAATAAATAAATAAATAAATAAATAAATAAATAAATAAATAAATAAATAAATAAATAAATAAATAAATAAATAAATAAATAAATAAATAAATAAATAAATAAATAAATAAATAAATAAATAAATAAATAAATAAATAAATAAATAAATAAATAAATAAATAAATAAATAAATAAATAAATAAATAAATAAATAAATAAATAAATAAATAAATAAATAAATAAATAAATAAATAAATAAATAAATAAATAAATAAATAAATAAATAAATAAATAAATAAATAAATAAATAAATAAATAAATAAATAAATAAATAAATAAATAAATAAATTAATTAATTAATTAATTAATTAATTAATTAATTAATTAATAAAAATGTCCAGCTTCAGATTTATCAGAATTATAAATTTTTTAAAAATGGTTTCTTTTTCGAGGTTTTCCCGGATGTTCTCAGAGAAAAATTCACTGATCTGGTCGTATGAAAAACCATTTTTTAGGTTTTATAATTCTCTACAAAAGTTCCATTGCCTGTAAAACGATTCCTCCAATACTTGAGATATTCGCAAAAAAAACAAGAAAGTTGTAGTTTTTTTCACTAATTCTTGTTCAAAATATTCCACAAAGCGATTTTGCTGGGGCGAAAACCGGGGTTTTCAGTTACGAACTATGTTATAAAAAGTAGTATAGGCCGTTGGCGTATTTTATTTGTGTGATTTTTATCTACAGCTTTGCCTAATGTTCATGAATTACTTGAATCAAAACTTGAAAAAAAAATTTGATAGCAAAATTTGTACCTATAAAAAGCAGGGCTGATGTGCCCACCATTTGCAAGACATGGACGAGTTCATCCACATATTACCAACCTTGTAAACGTTCAAAAATACTCTACCAAAGGAAACGCATTTATTTCTCATTTTATATATGCCTTTCGGTTTCCTAAATCATTTTACACTTTCAGAAATGTTCCCAGTGTGAAATTCCAAGTCATTTGGTAGAAAATTGATAAAAAGAGATTTTGAGGTTAGTTCTGGTAAAATATTGTCCGCCTGAAACATTTTTCATGTTTTGTGGCTGCAAAGCTTTAACAAATATTATAATCAAATTAATGAAGCATTATCGCTTTTATCTATAAGTTATTATATCTCTGACAATATAATATATTTTTACTTTGAACAGATGAATCTGGCATCGAAATAGTTTGTGCTTGTTATTTTACCACATTTGTATTCCCTACATTATGAAAATTATTGAAAAAGTACCCAGTTTTTGTAAAAAAATTTGAAAATTTTGGTATTTCAATAAAAAACAATAAAAAAACAATCATGTTTTTCAGATGGTGTGTTTAATTTTTCAGACAAATTTTAATTTCGTTTCAAACAACTATTATTTCAGAGGTTATTTGACAAATAAAACTAGAGCTTGAGTACACTACGTTACCATACAATCATCAAAATTCAATAAAAAACATACAACAAAACACGTTGGATAATATTGGTACTAACAGCATTTGGCATCTTTTTGATAAAATTTTATTTGATTTGATTTTACGAATTACTCTTTCAGCATGTACTCTTGACTTTGCAGTTCTCTTCGTTAATATCTATTCATCAGAAGGGGTGGTGTATAAAATTTCACAATAATTTCATCCAATAATTCTCTAATAGAGAATCCACGATCAGCCATAGGTAATTGCATAATTTTCCTGCAAATCGCATTGTTCAAACAGTTATCTGTCAGAAATTGCTCCTTCGTACCCTTTACTGGAATATATGATGGCACCATTCGGGCTAATCCCAACTAAAAACTTGACAGCGTTGGAATGCTTGTAACTGAAAAATGAGATTTTCTAAATATAAGGCATTTGTAAGAATATTTCAGTTCCATCACCAATCACCACTGTAATGGTCATGTAGAAAACAAAATGGTCCTTTTTTTAAACTTCTGCTGCCACTGAACATGTCTCTTCTTATACCAATCATCTGGTGATACATGGACTGCCCATGTGTAAAATATAAAAGATATCAGAGTTTTTGAATATTACAAGAAATAAGAGAGTTCGTCAAGGGTAAAACCACGCCTCCACCTAACTAGTGTCAAGCATAATTTTTCTCTGTTCGAAATATTTTGATGTTTGATCAGTTGCTTCTTTGATAGTCTTTAAATTGATATTTCGAGTGGTGCAACCAATGGAGCCAAAAAACTATAATGTAGAATTTTCACCCCTGTAAAAAACTTGAAATATTATTCTTCTTTTAATTAATAAATTTTCAAAACAAGATTTGTTTGTTAAAGTTGATATCGGTTCACAGGCAGACTTAACACTTCGAAGCGATTCTTTGGAGTCTGGAAATAGTCATGTTCTAAAAGTAACTTCTTCATGTGAAAATTTTGGTTCTAGATTATCATTCTCAGCTGCATCTGTTATTAGTACTTCAACTGCTACTTCAGGCAAATCTGGCGGTGCTGAATATGGAATAGGATTTGAGTTGTCAGTCATTATTATTGAACCAGTATAAACATATTTCAAGCAAGTAACACATGAAATTTGAAATTTTACTGTCACAAAACATGAAAAACTGAGTAGAAGGCCAACATTTTAACTAAACTAACCTCAAAATCACTTAATTTCGATTTTCTATCAAATGGCTTTGAATTTGAAAGCGGGAACAGCCCTAGGATTGTAAAATGATTCAGGGAACCGAAAGGCACAGATAAAATGCGAAAAAATGCGTTTCCAGTGGTGGAGTATTTTTGGCCATTTACAAGGTTGGCAATATGTGGCTGAACTCGTCCATTGCAGCTGGCATTGATACCATTTGAATATTTTTTAAATTTTTTCCATACTGCACAAAACATAGGATACTGACATCTGAACTCTATCGCTCCCAATGGATGTTGAGTAATTTATCGAAGTAGCTCTTGATAAACTGATATTTTTTTCACTCGAGTGAAAGTTATTACCAATGGCAATCTTTTGACCTTGACGAATGAGACAGCTAAAGAACAGACATACTTGAATTTGAACTTTTCGATAAACTATAATCTATTAACACGGATCAGATGCGCGAAGAGATTATCACTTTTTTATACCGACACTAAAATATATTTCTACAAATAACATGTTTTTATTAGATCAGTGGAAAGCCGAAAAGATAGAGCTGGGAAAACATACACAATGCTTTCATGTCACCATATTATGATTTGATACGCGGTGCATATGACGCAAAAGATATTTCAGGATAGCAATTTATTTTCATAAAGCCGTAAATAACGTTTTATTGGGAGAAAATAGATATCGCGTCGAAAATAATTTTTCGGATAAATATCATGAAAATCTGCAACTTCGACGTTTTGATACCGGCGTGCTAATGTGAATAATGTATTTTTAGATTACTGACGCATGATAAATTCTTCAAATATAGCGGAAAAAAGTTATTCTTGTTTCAGAATTATTGAATCATAACTTTTCAGAAATATTTATAAAGTTTTATCTTAACACAATTATATCGTCACACGTTAACTCCGTTTCTTATGTTTTTTAGATTATTGGTATCCTAAGGCTGATAATCAAAAAGTGTTTTAGAGTTGTCAAAGAGTAATGTCTCTACTAATAGGGGCCGATATGTATCTCTGAAGACATCTCTGCAGACATCTCTGAAGACATCTCTGCATTCTTCTATTCCTTTTCCGAAGTAGTCTAATTTTTTGTATCTGACCGATTATAGTTCTCTTTGCTACTTTTAAACACTTTCTTCTGGTATCATTTGTGTCCATAACATCGGTTTCACAATCACGAATTCCTCTAAAATAGCATACATTTAAAACACACATAACTGCCAAGTTATTATAATGTTATAGTTGCAGAACAGTGAAGTAAATTCCATGTCCAAAAAATTCAAGGACGAGCTATCTCCGGAAACATTCATTTTACAGAAGACTGTAGATAATAACTACTAATGACCATAGCAGTCGATGCCAAAACACCAAAAAAAAACTACCACATGAGAATTTCTACCAGTCATTGTTTTGGAATTTAAAGTTTAAAATAATCGCGCTTAGAAATTTTTATGTAGTACCTATTATCATTTTACAGTCTCCTGTGAGATAAATGTTTCGTTTAAGTACTCGAAAGACATTCCAAGACAGAAGAGTTGAGTTTGCTTATTTACTTTTTAGTGTACCTACACTGCAACAAGTTTTTCCCTAATTATTGATATGTAATCGTTTTTAAGATCGACTTGTTATATAGTAACAATGTTTTTTACAGCTATTTTAACAAATAGTGTATTTTTGTTTCAAAATCGGGATTATGCCATGATTACCATGCTGCGACGCCCATGGTTTGATTTGACAAGACTATATATAAACATTGTTTATATAGAAGATAGTCAACCTTATGGGATTATAATTGGATCAAAATAGATGCGACATGTAGATGGCGATAGTGAGCTCGCATCCAAGTCATGTCGTAACTTCAGTGATCTGGCCTCCAAGTCATGTCGTAACTTGATTGAAACAATGGGACAGCATTAAAATCAGGGTTTTTTTGAAGGAACCTGCATTAAAATAACGTCAAATATTCATGTTTGTAACTAATCACGCTAGATGACACTCGCGTTTGCGTCCAACACCAATTACACAGGCATTGACTAACTATCTTACTTCTATATAAACAATGATATAAATAAGTCGTAAACGGACGTATACAAACATGATCGCCAACTTAAGAGTGAATATAACATGGAATTCCAACGGTCACCTAGTGCAAACGGATATATCCGACAAAGCCCATTTTTAACATGATTCGGGCTGAGATGTTTGTAAACAACGTCGGGTATGTTGCTTTCAAGAATCCCTCTATGGAAGTAGATATCAATCTCTACAATTTGTATATTTTAGATTTTCACCTGAGAGATGAGAAATGTGTTGAAAATGTCACTGGAAGTTACTCTAAATGCTTCAAAGAGCACCCGAAGTCGCTCGTATTAACTTCAGTTCGACTTCGGGTGAGTTCGGATGACTTCGGACGCACTTTGAAGCGTTTTGATCAACTTTCAGTGACATTTTCAACACATTTCCCACCTCTCTGGCGAAAATCCAAAATATTTAAAATATGCCGTTTACAGAATTTGAATAAGTTGATTTCTGTTAAATCGGCGCATTTAGAAAAATTTGCCCTTAAATTGTTCAAACGCGATTGTGCAAAAACTACATATAGTACAGAAACCATCTTGCGCGCAGTTGAACCACATGTTATTATCTATCAGTTTCCGCAGTATTGTTTGTCCACCTTCAGATTTATAAAAATTATGAATTTTTGAAAAATGTTCTCTTTTTCGAGGTTTTCCCGGATTTTCTCAGTGAAAAATGCACCAATCTGGGCGTATAAAAAACCATTTTGTAGGTTTTATGAATTTCTATAAAAGTTCCATTGACTGTAAAACGATTCCTTGAATAATCTTTGAGATATTTCCAAAAAAAAATTAGCATAGGCCATTTGCGTCTTTTATTTTGTGAGGGAAAAAACCTCTATAGCTTGGTCTTTAGTACATATTAACATGTTTTGTAGTAATAATACCAGTATTTATTATTTCAAATTGCACCAATAAAAAAAATAGCTTAAAGTATTCGTGGATAACTGTTATTTCAAATACTTTCGACCACTCCGGCTGCGCCGTCGTGCTCGAAAAATCGAAAGACCTTTTTATCAACTTATACTTTAATATACTATTATTCTTCTTCTCCAACAATATTCAAAAACGTTAAAAAACGCGAAATTATTAATTATAATTATCGGTCAGTGGAAAATAACTCCAATTTATTGGATTTAATAACTCCAATTTATTGGATTCATTTTCAATATATTGGATTTTTTTCAGTATATTGTTTTTTATTTCAATATATTTAATTTTTTTTTCAATATATTGAAAATAATTCCAATTCATTGTATTTTTTCAATATATTTGATTTTTTAAATTACTCGAGTTATTTCAACAGTGTAATGCTAACTTTCATTTATACCTCTCAATTGAAAAAAAATTGTTTCGTCGCAAAATTGATAGCAATATTGTAAGGCATAATTTGAAAATATCGCAATACAATTTTTATCTAAACAGAGACGTAAACTTTTCAACTGGAATAACTCATCTACAGCATACATGCGTATATGCAGGTAGTCATTTCTACCAAATGAAGGATATTAATCATTGTTTTATTGCAATTAGCACTTGCAATTTTGCCCCCCTTGAGGAACATTGCATAAATGGATGTTAGCTATGATTTAATGTCCGTAAGGGGAGGTAGTTGTTTTCTGTTTTTTTTGCAGGTTTGAAGGGTCTACGTCAAACCGTTTCGAAGATAAAGTCAAATAAGTCTTCCATATATGCACAATGTGTGTAACTCAGACTCCGAACTTTTCGAATCTTCACTATTCTTCGTCCTACTCATTGGGCATATTAAACAGTTATTTGGTCATATCTTATCAACGGTTTGACGTAGACTCCTCAAATCTGGTATCGAAGGAATATCAATCCTATGTGTTTTTTACTTTTCCTGCCGAAACCAATTATACATATGTACGTTCACAACCCCGAACAACCTAGTCAACACAGAATGGTGTCAGAGATGGTAGTGGGATTCACATTCATGTTTCATATCAAACCAGTGAATCGCAAAGTGACATCCATTATTATGGCATTAACGTCTATTCGGTGCTCCGTTGGTCATTTCGAGACTTCAAAGTGTGATGCAAAATTTGACTCGAAATTAGCCCAATGTGACATTACATTTATAATCGAATGCACATTAATGGCCGATTTCACCAACTGATTCCTAAAGTTAGGAAATACCTAAATCGAATTTAGGAACGCCCAAGTGCAATTTGCGTTTCACCTCACGTTAAGTAATGCTTAAGAGTGATAGGAAATACTTACGTTTGGTATTTTCAATCACTATTAATCATTACTTTAACGCTTCGTGAAACGCAAATTGCACTTGGGCGATCCTAAATTCGATTTAGGTATTTCCTAACTTTAGGAATCATTTGGTGAAATCGGCCATGAGACCCTTTCGATGTGACAATGTGAAATTGAATGGACTGGTACTTATTTGAAAATGTATGTCAAGAATAAAACAAAGCTCACCATGTTTCAACATAAATAAAAATTATACCTCAATATTATTATTCTTACTAATGAATTACGGTTCATACGGAATGGAATGCTAAAAAACAAATGCGTGAGTTGATTCCGTGTAGTATATACTATTCACAAACAAAAAAAAATAACAAACTCTGTCTGAATCATGAAAGAAAAACAATATACAGAAATGAGGAAAAATCTATAATTCAACTCTAATCCTCTGGACAGCATTTTCTTCGCTGCGAAATCAGTACCTATCCTGAAAATGCCAAATTTTGTAAATCACTAAATTTATCTTTCTAATTTTCTACTCACCGTTCCGGTCCTTGAAGGTAGAAATAATAATTGTGTAATGTTAATAAACACATTCGATTTAACTATTGTAATAAAAGGAATCAAACAGATTCAAACTCATCTGCAGTTTCCAGCGTTTTCCGACAACAAAAAAAAGCTATTAGAATTCTCTGCAATGCAAAATATAGAGAAACCTGCCGACCACTCTTTAAAAATTTAAAAATCATGACTCTTCCTTCTATTTACATTTGGAATACTTTGATAGAAATTCACAAAAAAATTCCTACATTAATAACACAATCAGACATTCACCAGCACAACACCAGAGGTGCAGATATAATAAGAGGACCAAGACATAGGCTCAGTAAATCCCAAAATAATTCACTGAACTTGAACGTTTATAACATTCTTCCTGTGGAAGTCAGAAAATTGGGAACATTCGCTTTCAATAAAACAATAAAATTATTTTTGCTTGAAAACTCCTTTTACTCTCTTGAGGAATACGTGAAATGTGTAAAGCAAGGTGTAACTATGCTCAGGGAATCATAACTTTTCAATTGTTTAATAAACTGATTGTATGATTGATCGACTTATTCTCAAGATCGTGTTGATGATGACCATTATGTCTAGAATAACATATTATTGTATTGCATTATTTTATTTTATTTATTTACACATATATTTTTTACATAATTTTTTTTTACTATTTTTGTAACTACTACTTCACTACTTTTGTAGCTGTGACTTGTCATAAATGTATTTTGTGTACATAACATGATTAATAAAGTATCTGTATCTGTATCTGATTACTACACACTATCAGAAGTATCTATAGAATATTTAAAGAATGGCGTCAACCAAATACAAATTCTACTTTACTCTCGACTCGACAAACAACTCTGGCCATTTTGTCCCGTGATGGTGATGTCATCCTCAATTTTGTTACCAACCTAATTCCTTCGATACCGACAAAATCGCAATGAAACCAAAATTCATGTTAATGTACTTTGCAATTTTCGTCACATTTTGTGCCTCAAAGCGACACTAACGAGAAGAAAATTGTCACTAAGTGGTAACAGTGATGTCTAAATGCAACTCATTTTGTTACCATGATAATCAAGGAAGCAACATCTCCTAGATGTTTGTGTTAACTGGGAAGTGAAGACTAAAGTTGACTTCAAAGAGTGTAGCCAAAATCCCGACTAAGAGCGATCTCGAGATCGTGAGGTAGAAGTCGGGATTAAAATAAAACCGTGGCCCTTCTACGCCTTCGTAGTGAGGCATGCTGAGATATAAAAGTTTACTTTTCCATTCTTTGATTTTTTTTATAAAAATACTATGCGTAAAAAAACAAAAATAGTATTTTTAGTTTTCACTGTAAAACTCGAATAGGGCGAGAGTCCCTGGAGATTTTTTTCGACCAATGTAATACTCGCCAAAATAATTACCTTTTTGCCCATTCAACCGTCTTCGTATCTCTTACGGTTTAGAATACAGCAATGTTAGCACATGATAAAAATAAACAGTCTGTATACACTTCAAAAGAAAGGCGATCGCGTGCGGTGCCGTCTGAGTGTATCAATTCGTGTTTTTTTCATGCTTTACGTTTAATCATTCCCTTACGTAAACGTCTCGAGTTTTCGGGTAGCCGTGCGTGCAGAATTCGAGGCGATGACGCACTTCGGACGTCAAACGGGACGCCGCGGTCACCCCTCGCGAGGGTTAGCGTGGCCCTCGGCAAGGCCCACTCTGTTACAGAAATACAGATTGAAGAGGATTCGGGAAGGTTTCGAAGATGCACAGGCGTTTTTGATAGGCGCATAACGGCTAACGGTTTCTCGAAATTGGATTTATCGGATTTATTGATACGGTTCGGAAGTCGGAATTGGAGTTTTTTTTTTGGGGTTAGCGGGTAATCGGGTTGGCTTTAACATGACTGGTCGGTTTATGTGATGAAATAGCTATTTATGAGACAAGTTCGTAAAGTAGGACTTTTTTGTACGAGCGTGAAGTTTTTTTTTAATGAGGCGAAGCCGTGTTCAACAAAACACGCGAGTACAAAAAAGCCCTTTACGAAAGTGTTTCATACAAAGCTTTTTCTTCGACAGTTATTATATTGCGAAATTGTAGCAATAATTATATCATTAATTTGAATGTTTAATGATATAAAATGTCGTCGTATTACCAAATAAATAGTTCCGAGTTATATTTGACGCAAAATACTGTATTATTCAAAAATACATAAATGTATGAACGGTGTGTAAAAAATTACTTTTTCTACGCCCATATCTGTAAACGTCAAAAATCGCACTGTCAACATTCCTTGTAAATGACATATAACAATAACATGCACGTAATAGCTGCTTTCCATTTAACGTAAGGAGCTCCTCAGAGCTACCCAGAGCGTATGACCATCAGTGTTGCCGCGCCCAACTTATGAAGCGTACCACATGTTAAACTGAAAATGTACCATTTTGGTACATTTTTTCAAAACAGCATAACAAATACACAAAATTTAATAGGGTACAAAATTTGTCATTTCTTATTTTTTTTTTAAATATCTACTGATCAAACTGGGTTAAGAAGGATTTTTTTATTTATTTGTTTTCGATTGTATTTGATCCGGAATAAACAAAAAGATTGGAGAAGAACTCAAACACTAGCTAAATTCGCGCGAAAAAATACCAGCATTTCATTGGACGAATACGAGTGACGTCAACGTCTCCTGGATAAATGTATGTAGAACAATACAAGTGACGTCAGTGCGCGAAAATGTGGCGTATGGAATAGTTTGTAGTCGATATGAAATAAATTAATAGTTTCGTAGAGAGATTTTACTTGCATCATATATACAGATAAATAAATTTCTAAAGATGTCAAAAGTTGAAATAAGTTTATCAGACATTTTCATCTACGTAGGCATTGCCACCTTTTGCCAAACTGTTTGATTCCAATTGGAAAATAACTTAAATAAACTTTGTGTTTGGTATTATACAGATTGCCCAAATAATTCTTCTATGAAACTATGAACACTTTAAGAATATCACTTGACTCAATTTGTCGTCCAAATATCGATTACTGATGCGAAAACAGTTGAAATGAACTTTTATTTACTTTTTATTAGTTCAACCAAATGATTATAGATGGCATACCCTTTGCGCAAAATGCGAATTACAAAACACGCAGACATTGTCTAAAGAAGAATAGTCGGACAATCCCTGTGCAAAATGCATTGGATAACCGTCACCTGAGACATCTATACTATTTTACTGGAAACATTGAAAATGTATCCAGTAATGTGGCGCCGTTATCGGATGGCACGCAAAACTATACTTCTGTCTCTTTTTAAAATAGAACGCCAGTTTTCATTCGCTTCATTCAGAAATGTGCAGAGTATTGTCATTGGTGAGATGTTTAGCAGAATAAAATACGAGTCAAAGTTTGCATTCGGATGTTTCGAATATCAGATGATGATCAGTGGTAAAATTTTATATTGCTGCAATTAAGCCTAATATAATGAAACACGTAATGTAGCAATATTCTTACTGAAAAATGATCCCTTAGTATAGGTACAAAAAAATGTTCTATTACGATATTATATCGCAGTTGATAGGTATGTTTTGAAAACACATAAAGAATATTCATTAGTGCTTGAAGGCACCCAATAAAGTAGGTAAATAATAATATATCAGTATTATTTGTACAAGCTTTTGTTTAGTTTCACTCACACGTAACAGGTATAGTATCTACTGTCCTGTATAACGGGGTCAAAACTTTAGTGGAAATTTTGAGCCAATTCCACTGATCCAATCATCTTTAAATTTGGCAGGTGTCCATTATATTCATTCAGGTTCGTTACGACATTCACACGAGAAAAAAACAAGATAGCGAACATTTTTGTGATTCATTGTCCAACTATTCATAATGCGAATCTCGAGTAGATTTTGTATTTTTTCAAAATTCGAAATGGCGAATACGATTTTTGATTAGATTCTTTCAAAATTGGTACCTATAGAAGGGCTTGTTGTGTTGGAGACCAATACGAACATTCAAGATGGAGGACAAATTTTGTGATTCATGTCCGCATCCGTCCATGATAGATCTAGAATTATTTGGGTAGGACAGTTCAAGGACAATTCAAGGAAAATTCAAGTGTTGGTGGACAGGTGTTCTTTAATTGATGGTTCGATGTTATCAACAATGTATATAAGGAGAGTTTCAAAGGAGGTTGTCACCAGAAATCATTCATCTCCTACACGGGCCTAAAATAAATTTTTTGTTGTACAATATAGTTATTTGTGTATTTAGAGCGCGAGGAGCGCGGTAATCTTTGGAGAGCGGCAATGGCACTTTGGTCTCGAAATATACACATGCTTTTTTCTTCAAACGCAGCTTTTAAACAGAGAAACGATTGACAAAATTCTTTCAACATAGGCACCTAACATTACCCATGAGAAAATAAACACTCAATAGTAATCCCAAATGAATAAGCTATCCAAATATCCAGTAATTCACATCTCTAACAAAACAAGATAACTTGCTTGAAAAAAAAAGTATGTTGAGATCGAATCACAGGCCTTCAGCTTGATAGCAGCTACGCTCTCAACACCACCACAGTTCCTAAGAGTGTTATGAATTTATTGTCTATACTAAACATCATGTAAGAATAGGTTCGTTTTCAACGAAAGCTATGGAGATCGACCGTTTCTTCAATATTTTCGCACTAGAGCGAAAAAGCTGTCACAAAACATTTCTGAAAAAACATCAGCTTTGCGTTTAGATCTAAAAGCGTCAAAGTCTACCTACTTTGGTAAGCGGTTGTAGAAAAAAATATAGTTTACTGACCATGCACGATCATCGGGGAGATGTAAATATTTATGGTTTTACGCAGTGTCCACGTACAGTGCCTAAAGTGATACTTTTCAGGACACGTAAGTGAAAAATTCAAATGTGCGTAAAGTTATGTTTTACGCATCGTTTATATAATTCCAAAAGACAGTATTTTGCGTCAGAATTTACTCGTCAAATGAATACTTCATAGAATAAAATGTACTCAACAATTGCTATAATTTGCCAATAAAATAACAGGCGTAGATATAAAATGTACATTTTCATAAAGAGCTTTTTTGTACTCACGTGTTTCCACGCTCATAAAAAAAGTCCTAATTTACGAATTTTTGTATCATATATAAATAACTATTTCATCTTCTTTATATGAGTTTTCTGTGCGTATTGGTCATGAAGTCATAAAGTTTCATTTTTGATAAGGATATCCACTTATAGAGGTTATTTCGAACGATCGACTGAAACTTCAAATTCAGTCGCAGATAATGCCATTATATCAGTACCTAATTTCGAAAAAGAACTCTTATTAGGTTTTACAACTTTGACTTCATGGTAAATAAATAAACTTGAAAAAAAAAACATTTTAGAGAAAAGTTTCTATTTAAATGTACTAAAAAGAAGAAAATAAATTTTAAAGTGAATAAACCCATCATTTTGTTACATTATAAAATTTTAAATGATATAAAAGCTTGTCGCGAGAAGTATATATGTAATTCTTATAGTATATAAAATTCAAAAATCACCTCAAGATTTATTCACACGACAAGCTTTTATATCATTTAAAATTTTATAATGTAACAAAATTATGGGTTTTTTCGCTTTAGTGCATTTAAATAAAAGCTTTTACCTGAAAAGGTTTTTTAAGTTTATTTATTTCTTATTTTAGTTTTCTGTGAATATGTTTCTTAGTCTGTTCATTTCAATCAATGCGCCATTGTTGCACGGTCGCTTGCCTGTTAATTTACCGTTGGAAATTTTTCCTAATTTCTACGTGTTCTCTAAATAGCTTTAGAGGGTGGCAGAGGGGTGAATTTTTTTAAAACCGTTTTGTTCAATGGCCAGATAATTTTCACTATTTTTACGGATTTTTTAAATTTCTATTCCGCGAGATTTCCTATTTTTTTGTGACAGGAAAGGAGGGCGAACCCCCCGATCTATTTTTGTTTTCATCATTATTTTCCATGTCCGAAACTGTTGAAACATTTTCGAATTCCTTTGCGTTCTCTACCTAGCTTTTGAGAGGGGAAAGGGGATGCGAAATTATTTAAAACATAATTTCCGACTGTCAGATATTTTTCACTATTTTTACAGATTTTTCCGATTATAATTTCGCGTTTTTTCCATTCTTTTTTTTCGAGAAAATAGGGAGGCGAGTACCCCCCTAATTCATTTTTTCTTGCTGTAATTTTTGACGTCCAAATCCGTCAAAAAAACGTCCGAAAACCTTCGCGTTCTCTATCTAGCATTCGGAGGACGGGGGGGGACAATTCCTTTTTATAAACCATAACATTCGACTGTCAGATGTTTTTCACGATTTTTAGAGATTTTTCCGATTTTAATTTCACGAGTTAGTTTTCCAACTTTTCGAGAGGAGGGGGGGGCATCCCCCTTCCCTACTTATTTTTTTTCGTTGTTATTTCTGACGTCCAAATGCGTCAATAAAACTTCCGAAACCCTACGCGTTCTCTATCTAACTTTGGGGGGCAGGGGGGACAATTTCTTCGACATTAATGTTTTGTCATCGGAACTGAACCAACACGAAAAATTTCAATTCCATAGAATAAGAGGAAGTGGTTCTAATTCAGCTTGCAAGATTTGTATACCCATCTAACACACACAGAGCAAGTTAAATAAAAGCTCTCAATAAAAACAGAAAATAAATGGTAACTGTCGGAAATGGCATTATCACCTTCATAACTTGAAACCAATCATCGGTTGTCATCAAGAACGTTGGACATCTTCCCCCAAACGTTAGTCAAGAGAAATCACCCTGAAAATATCTACTTATGCGAATTCGAAAACTGACTGAGACCTAACAAGACAAAAACAATGAAATGCCAAACACCACGAAAGTTCGCTACTTTGCTCTCTCGTTTACATGCAAATTGCAAGTGGCAGGTGGAACGGACACTGAGCCAATCAAAAACACAAAATAATGTCCATTCATTATTCACTTTACGCGATTACTACGAGTCTTTCCATCTCATTCGTTTGTCTCCTTTTTGGGGGCAATCGTGCTGGCGCCATCTACTAATAAACCCCATCGTCATCCAATAATAATCCCATAAGGTTGACTGACTATACTTCTTTAGACAATGACGCAGATCTATTTCGGTTGAAAAGAAGTAGCACATCACGTGCCTAGTTCTTTCACTACACAATAGGTGGTTCTGCTGACTAAGTATCCAGACGGAATACCAACAACGATTAAATGAACATAATGTAATCTTGCGATATTTTATTCATAGGTGCCGACAAAATGTACCAAAAATGCCTTAAATTGAAAATGTAGTACCACCGTACCAAACAGAATTAAATGTACCACATTTGGTACAAATGTACCACCGCGGCAACACTGATGACCATGCGTTCCATTTGGTGGGGCTTCAAGCACCGATTGACATTCCCCTTACCCCTCGAGCACCACCTGTTTTATTGGTGCATGAAGCACAAGTAGACAAAAGTCAAAACGCGAATACACAGTTTTTTGGCGAAAAAGTCAGTGATAAAGTAATTTCCGATATCAGGGGCTTGTAGCTCTGGGGCTTAACACTCCTAAATGGAAAACGCCTAATGAGATCTCATAACATACACGTGCGTTTTGAGAAGACAACTTAAACTTCTTGGTTTAATTAAATTACAATCAAATTTTTATTTACGTAAGACTTTATTTGGTCTATTTACACAAATTTAGTCAATTAAAAAACAAAAAACTTTTAGCATTAGCGAGATATATTTAGGATTAAAAGAGTGATGCCCCTAAATGTAGACAGCACGTTATGCAATTTCTTTAAAAATAGGACACGTTTTCTTAAGTAGCATGCTATGAAAATAAATGTCATGTCATTTATATTGTCAATTTCTTGAACAAAATTTAATTGTATCCGAACATTTCTCAACTTTATCTACGAATATGTGTGATAGTAGTGAAAGTGATGAAATTATGAGCACTCCACCGAAGATTTTAGAAAAAGCTCAAGCTGCCACACATAATTTGTTACCGCTAAAATCCAAAGAAAGGTACGAAATTACCTATCATAAATGTATGGATTGGCTACACAAGCATAACGTTAAAATGAATGGGCGTAGAAAAAGTATAGTACGTTACACGAGTTGTAAGCCCATTACGCATAAACTTTTTCATTTCGTGCGTAATGGGTTACTTACAACTCTTGTTACGTAATATACTATTACGCACAGTTGATGATTTTACGCACAGATGATATTTTACGCACGTGTGCGAAAAAGTATTACTTTACGCACTGTCAGCAGTGCGTAAAAGCTAAATTTACGCACTGTCGTAGAAAATAGTATATTGTATAACTAGCACGGAATGATAGTCATTTCCCACGAGTATGAAGTTTGCAGCATGAGCCGTAGGCGAATGCTGCAAATCATACGAGTGGGAAATGAGCATTGCGTGCAAGTTATACACTATACTTTTTCTACGGTCTACCACCCATTTCCATACATTAGTACAAGTTCTGTTCAAAATGAGACCTCATATTTCGTAGCATTTCCGGCGTTATTCGACGACATTCTTCAATAATTCTACGTCGTAAATCTTCCAGAGATTCTGGTTTGGTTGCATAGATTTTGTTTTTCAACTGACCCCACAGGAAAAAGTCGAGTGGGGTTAAATCTGGAGATCTGGCTGGCCACTCTAGCTCCTCTTCTTCCAATTCAACTTCCAGGAAACATTCTATCCAAAAACGCCCTAACAGGCTGTGCACAATATGGAGGTGCCCCGTCTTGTTGAAATTTACAATCAAACGGTCCCCAAAAATACCGGCCCAGAAATTGAGTTTTTGGGGAGTTTGATTATGGACTTCGTGGAAAACATGTGGATAACGACAATTATGGCCCGAACTCAACTCGAGTTAACTTCAGTGCGACTTCGGACGCACTTTGAAGCGTTTTGACCAACTTTCAGTGACATTTTCACCACATTTCCCACCTCTCAGGTGAAAATCCAAAATAAACAAATTGTATATATTGATCTCTACTTCCAGATGCCGTTTAAAGAATTTGAAAACGATGATTTCTCTTAAATCGGAGCATCTTGCAAGATGTGTCCTTAAATTATTTATAACGCGATTGTGCTAAAACTACACATCGGACAGAAAACATCTTGCGCACAGTTGAACCACATATTATTATCAGTTTCCACAATATTGTCCAGCTTCAGATTATAAATTATTGAAAAATGGTATCCTTTTCGAGGTTCTCCCGGATTTTCTCAGAGGAAAATGCACCGATCCGGTCGTATGAAAATCCATTTTGTAGGTTTTATAAATCTCTACAAAAGCTCCATTGACTGTAAAACAAAACGATTCCTTGAATAATCTTTGAGATATTTCCAAAAAAAAACAAAAAAAGTTGTAATTTTTTTCACTATTGAAGTGTCAGCCGAGTTCAACAATACACGGCACACGCGAATACAAAAAGTTTCTTTACAAAAATGTATCATACAAAAATGTTTCTACGACAGTTGTTATATTGACAAATTGTAGCAATCTTATGACGTTTTTGTCATATCAAATGATGGCTTCATAGTAAAATCAGACGCAAAATACTGTCTTTTCGTTGAATGTTTAACTGTGTGAACAGTGTGTAAAACATTGCTTTACGCACAGTTGATGTTTTTACGCACTTGTGCTAAAAAGTATCACTTTAGGCGCTGTCGTAGAAAAATAACAAATTTGTTACTTAATTAATTATTTCATTCTTTCGATCTATTCTCCGTATTAATATCATTCAATGCTATACTCTTCTATTCTTTCATTTCAGACTGCGAATCTCTCATTAGAAAAATGTTAGTATTAGAACCGAATAAAAGGTACAGCATTCAACAAATCAAAAAACACCGATGGTTGCAAATGGACGTGCCTCCGGCGTTGCCGCCGACAATTGTTGTTTCCAACACCCAACCCAACGAACAGATACTCAGACTGATGCAGAGCTTAGGAATAGATAGTACAAAAACTAGAGAGGTAAATATAATTGATATTCCATACTAGACGTTGCAAAGTAAGAATTGATTGTGAAATGTCTGAAAATTATTCAGCTGCTATTGGTTTGCCTCAGGGACCCGTTTTCGGGCTCCTGTTTTTCAGTGGTTTCTTCAGCGATTTTTTGATTTGCAGAAGTGCGTGAAATCGGAGAAAATGTGCATGACTATGAAACTAGCGTCTTCTTATCCCAAATGTTCACAGATCATTATTTAATTTAAAATACTGTATGTATTGTATTATTGAAGATAAAAAACGAAATTTAGGGATTGCGTATTATAGTTCAATTTACATTTTTTGCCATATCTACTTGCTATGCCATACTTCTGGTTTGACCTGATATGACCCCAACTTTTGATTTTTGAATTGGATATCCTATATATTTTCACTTATTTCGATCGAGAATGACATTCTAAATAAAATATTTTTATTCCAATTATTTGGTCTAGAATGCTATGGATCGTGTAAATCGCTCCATTCTTGATTAAGTATAACTTGGGAAAAATACGATTTTGAGGTTTATGACTTCACAGTCATTTTGAGAATTATTTTAAAGTCACAAATATCAATTTTTCCAGTAAACTTAATTTTTCCTAATGGAAAGGGGGTGGATCGTTGCTTTATTTGAAATATCATTTTCTTAGCAATAATTGGATACCCCACACTTTCACTTAATTTTCACAATTTTTCTTAATAATTGCAAGTAACGATCATATAGCTAATAACAAATAATACGTAGTCCTGTTATTCTAGTTATCTGTGACAAACAATTGAAGTTGTTGCTTATGATTTCAGTTGTTTTAAGAATTATTTAAAAGTTCAACTTTCTCAATTGTTTCGCCAACACATTGATTAGCTAGAATCACCCGGTATGCCTCCATTTTTTCTTCTATATCAGATATATTGTGGCTCTTAATGAGTTTATCCTCTTTTTCACTGTCTTCAGTTAAGTCCATTTTTTCAGTATTACTGACAGTTCTGTTTTATGTTCCATAACCATTCCTTTCCTACACATAATTGGAGAAAAGATTATGTTTTAACTTGACATTAAATTTCGATTTCTGAATGTGAATGGTGAAATCTTGATGATTTACATTTTAATATAGGTATAGAGAATGATGAGAAAAATGAGAAAGAGAGAAAAAATTTAATAATAAGATGTTCATCGTTTTATATATAAATCAATTTAGTAGTCTGAATGGTATATTGATGAAATCGCTAGTTCCATTTAGATTAGGTATTGTTAAAATTCTATAGGCAGGTGTAAATTTAACCTCAGTCCTTCAATATCAGTTCTTTTATTCATGGTTTTTTCATATTTACCGATTTCAACCATCTCTAGAAATATTGTTTTGTGATGATTTTTTTCAACTCATAATATTTTGGTATTATTATTAATCAATTAATAAAATAAATACACTAAAAACAATTATAAAAATAAAATTAAAATAGACAATAACACTGAACAAAAATGGATAAACAACATTGAAATATAGTTAAAATAACTTAATCACATTAGGATTCTTGGAGAAACTCAACAGAGTAATAGGTATGCGCCTTGCAATAAAAACAGTTTTAGCTGCCTTTTGAATACATTGATATAAGATGATGATTTCACGTCATCACTAAGCTTATTATACAGTTTTACCCCATAGTTCATATGGGATGATTCTGCGATACTGCCAATCTACCACAAGGCTGATGCAATTGATAAGAAATTCTAGTAACATGTTCATGACTTTGTTTTTTTGGTTATACTTGAAATATTATTTTTGATACAGATTAAAGAATGGTAAATATACAAACCAGACATTGTTAGTATCTTATAATTCTTCAGTCTTTTACCATTTATTGCTGTCTAATTATAATTCCACAGTACTATATAGTACAATTTATTCCTAATCGCAACCTTGTATAAGAAAGTAAATTTCTTTTCGTAGTCTATTCGATTAGGAAGCTACGACCACCACGCGGCTATATACTACCTGCTGCTCGACAAACTGAGGAGCCAGCTGGTAGGCGGCGAAACCCAGACGGGCGTCCACGAAGTCCAGCGGCGCCGACCGTCGAACGTGGCCGAGCAAGCGATGCGAAAAATCGGACGAGCGAGCACCAGCGAAGACTGCCGAAGGCTATTCCAGCACTCGTCCACCGCCCCCACGGCCAGCAACAGCAAGATTTGCAGCATGCACACGCATGGCATCGACGCCGCGCGGTTGCTGGCCGCCACCAACAGCGAAGACGCTCTGAAGATTCTGAACCAAGCCAGCTCCAAGACTACTTTCAGCATGTGCAACGAAGCCACGAAGTTGATGTCCACTCTGCAGATGTCGGCTATTCCCTCGGCGGCGGCCGATGCTACCGTGTTCAAGGATTACAGCCACCAGGGGCATCCGTACTCGTATGTGCCGGATGCGGTTTGTACGCAGCAGTTTCACGTTGGCGAGAACAGGGGTTCTATCGGGAGATTTTGCACAAGGTAATGGAAGTGAAGATGTAATTTGTCGTTTCCAATGGTGGATTTATGCAGCAGTCATAAGTTTTAAGTCATAAGGAAGAATATCCGTCAGTGATTGGTTGGAGTAAACGGACCAACCAATCATTGACGAATATTCTTCCTTATGACTTAAAACTTATGACTGCTGCATAAATCCACCACAACTTTACAGTTGTTCACATTTCACATTAATAACATTTTGCCTATCGCTTTCACCCCAAGACTTGTTTCGTTTTACTGATCAGGTTGTCCCACATATCTGACCTTCATCCTTATTTTTTGGATCTGCATGTTTACAGAAAAAAAATAGATTCTGTAATATTCAGAAAATAACGTGAGAACAGCGAGAAAACTAGAACTATAAGTAAATCATTAGGAATAGCAACAGAAAGCAAAATATTTCAGAGGCACCTTTGGCAATAATGGACCTTACGTAATTTTACCAAGAATGAGTATTGATCATATTACCTAGCATCGAAACGGAGGTGTAGTATATACAGGGTGTCCCAAACTCGTTGGCCTATTAGACGTTTAAACACCAATCAATAGAGCATAAACTGGGTTATTTCTTCGTAGGTAATAAAAATACTAGTATGAAACCGACTGGGCCATCATATGAAAAACAGTCTGTAGTTATATTCTGTTTTCAACTCGCAACTGTCATTTATTAATTTGTTGTAAACATTTAAATACAAAAAACGTGTTTATTTATTGTTTTGCTTATAAAGTCAAAACATCTGGTTGCACCAATAAAAAAATTGTAGAGAATTGAAATACGAACAAAATGGGATGCTTTACGACCCGATCGGATTAAACCAGAAAAACCGGAAAATTTTGCGATATCTTCAAAAATTCATTACCATGCCATTTTTTAATAAATAGGGTTGGCCCTCCTCATGAAAGTATTGCAAGAAAAATTGTAACTTCAGGTTATATCTTGAAAATTAAAGTATGAGAAGAAACTGGTTTTACATTTGAATTCTTCAGAAAAAATCTACAAAAAAACTTCCTGCGCGAATTCAAACTTTTCAAATACCACTCGTAGCTCGAAAACGACTTGACATATCAAGATGCAGTTTTAGACATTAAATTTTTCTTGAAAATTGAGCCTAGCAAATGAATGTGAGTTTTTTCTATCTCTCCAGTTTTAACAGTTTTTTGAGTTAGGTTAGGTTAGGTTTGAACGTGAGTGGGCGCGTATCAGGCCCTCCACTGCTGCGGCCACTGGCCTACTGTGGCTCACCCTATCGTTATATTTCTCCCAGTATATCCAATCTCTTGACGAAATTGAGGAATGCATTGGAAAAACAATTTACCAGTTTTTATGGCCTTACTGTCGTATCGCCAAATATTGAAAATCTGGTTTTAGCTGCCGCAGGGCATGTACACAGAATGTGTTTAGCCGTTTCATCATCCTCCATGCATAGCAGGCACTCTGCATCTTGTGCAAGTCCGAGTTTATGCATGTGATGTTTGACTTTGCAGTGGCCAGTAAGCAAACCTACTATAACTGTGAGTTGCGCTCTACTGAGTTCTAGCAGTTAATAAGTCCTGTTTTTTAGGCCAATACTTGAGTCTTTTATTGTCTGCCTAAGCTGTTATGGCAGTACTATATGCTAAACCGATTACCGATTCTAGTCCAGTGAACGTTGTTTCGGCCACCCTTTTGCTAGGGCGTCCGCTATTTCGTTTCATTCTAGGCCTGTGTGACCTGGTATCCAGACTAGGGTAACGTTGTTGTGTTGTGTGTTTTTTGAGTACTTATTTGAGAGATCCTGTATGACAATCATTTCGCCTGTTGTAATAATTATGGCACATACTAATACTTTTTTGTTCTCCACGGTAGTTATAGGAGCGCTGAGATTCAAACCCAGTATTCCAGCTCAACGGACGAGGGAGTAGAGACTGACCTCGAGGACCACCAGCCTCGCCTAAGCTACGCTTCGTCCAGTTCCTCGAGTGGCGTCATGACCAACTTCAACACATCAAAAAGCCTCAGCCAAAACCTAAGCTGCGACAGCAACTTCGAGAGTTTAGAATATCCCCTATCCGAATCCAGCGAGCTGGCCAGCAGCTTGCCGAGCTGCACGTCGAGCGAACAAAAGCAGGAGGCGGCCACGATCGGGGCTCGAGCAACCCACAACTACCCCGCGACTCCTAGAACGGCCGCGCACAAGCACAACCCGCTGGTGCACGTGTCCAGCCTCAAGGCCACTCGGGGAATTACCAGGTCGCCAATAGACTTCAGAGAAGGCCGCAGGGCTAGCGACGGTCTAGTAGCCCAGCAGATAGCGGACTCGTCCGGCAAAGTGGTCGCCTTCAACTCGCAGAAGTTTAGCGAGAAACGCAAGGCCAAAGGTGTCTTGGACATGCACGTCGTTCAGCACGAGACGCAGAGGAAGTATCCGACCAGAGAGGCTGCCGAAGATGCTGCTCAACGCCAGAACCAGCACAGTCAGTACTTGCAGCCGAGGCCGAATAAAAGGATAAGTCTACCGGATAATTTCAACTACACGAATCCGGCTGCTGAATCTGTACAGCTACAAACTGCCATGCAGCATAGGTATGTATTTGATAATTTTCTTTATTGTACTGCGGAACGAGATATACAAGGTGAGGCATATTTTTTAACAGGATCCAAATAAGTGATTTCAGCAAAAAATACTTTTATGAAACTAGCCAAAGAACGGAGATAAAATTAATGCAAAACTGTTTACCCTTTGTAAGAAATCGAATATGGTTCTATCCCTCCATAGTTTTGACAGCATGATGATGCCAAATCAGCGCACAGGTGCCTAAAACTTTCTTCAGTGAGCAGCTACCTAACCTGTGTATTGCGTGATTAGTTGTTGATTTTTCGGTCTTTGGAATAATGGCACTTGTTTACGATAAGAATGAACTTAAGATATACCCTCAGTTTACGAATTCAGGTAAAGTGTAGTTGCCGCGTGTGATACACCAGGTGATTCAGTCAGATATTTGTGGCCCTGTAACTTCCTTATCTCAGGAAAAAATCACTACTTACCTCACATAGTTTTTGAATGGTTTATTAAAAGCAGTTGAATGACTGATTCCAATTATCTACATCTTCTCACCTCTCAAGTAGCACAAATTACTTCTGAAAATCGCGTTATACCGCATCCTTATATGTATAACTCAATATGAATTAGAGTTGGCAACAACATTTCAGCGTCAACGAAGTATCTATACGTCCAAAATAGTCACAAATAATACATCCTAGATAGGATCTGTAACGGGCACATTAATTATGTAGTAATATGAAAAACTCTCCGTTCAGTTCTAATAAACCTCGTGATACAGCTTCTGAGGAGGTGTCGTATACAGTCTCTTCGTGAGCTTTTATAAAGTGGAGGTGATTTGGATTATGGGTTAGGGGTTGCAGCTATGAAGCAACCATATTAAACTGTTCGCAACTGATTCAATGTAGTAACTTTTTAGTTGTTTAAGAACAGAGGTATGTATGAGTTTGAAAAGCTATATAAAGATTTTCAACGATTATATCAATGAATACTTTTTGCACTATTATGGTTTTGTTAGAGAAATTTTGGGAAGAGATTGTATTATCGAAAGGTCCGAAATTAAATTCTTAGTACGTACATATAATACTAACTGAAAGTTTTTGCAAATTTAATGAGTAGTTGCTGCCGTCCGTGGAAAACTATACTTGCTAGGTCTTCTACTTTGAAATAATTCAACGAACGCACCTTCAAAATATCTACGATTTCATAATTGAAAAATAATAGTTTAAAAAAATGTTCTTACAATGCCTCATGAGTAGTTTTCCATAAAAATTTCATTTCATATTCATAAAATACACTTCAAACACTTGTACTGGTAACAATGGCCGCGCTGGCACAATTTTTTTCCACTTTTCTAAATGGTTTGCTGAATGAATTCAAATAAGGTGTCCACAAAATTTTTGAAAAGAGTAAAAATGGCTGACATCTAGCGGATGCCCTTCGAATTGTCAGATTTGCATATTCGCCGTCCAAGTTTGTTATTTCGTCAAAATGAACCTGCTACTCTTTCGTTATGGATATCACTGAGTTTTCCATATCCTTAATAATTTCCGATAACTATAGGTTTAAAGCGAGATAGTTCAGGAATATTAAATAAATTGACAATGCATCGATATTGATATTATAGGTGCATAATTTGTTTATGTGAAATAGACCTCACTAACCCGTTCATAAAGTAATAAAAAGAAATATTAGATGCTTTAATAAAGCAGACTCTTATTTAAGAACTGAGAACATTTTATCAAACAAAACTTCAATGTACCCAATTAGCTCAATAAGTTGCAAGAATAAATTGTTCATAAAGCTTTAGGCGCAATAAGAGTTCCTCGTGTGTTACTTAGGCTCTCAATGACTTACATAACACTTTTTTTTTTTAAATAAGTTATCATACTTTTTTGTGCATGATAATGAAGGCTGTCATTCCGAGTGCAACCATATAAGGCATTATACATTTTAATCATAATTACGTCGAGTAGTACGAGGGTATTGGCCTGCCAGGTCGCCAGATCTCATTACAATGGACTTTTTTTCTCTGGTACTATCTCAGTACACATTGAGTATCAACGACTGAACCAGAGTCAGTCTCGGAATAATATGTACCCAGGTTGTTGTGAGGGATACTTGTGTTTTTAAAACAATGGGCGTCACTTCGAACATTTGATAGACCAATACTTGGTTTTGATTGTTTTTATAAATGAATTTCCACTTTCGTGAAAATTGTTTTTTCACGAAGGTAAATTTTCCTACAGTAACGGCTCTTGAATAAGCATAAAAATATTCAGTTCAGTTTCAAAATAATTTATTTTTCCCGACGTACCTAATGATGATGAAATTGTATAGGGGAGACTGGGTACAGAAGTAACACTTTCTATTTTCTCACTGGTTTCTGGCTAGATATCATGATTTTTATTAAATGAATATAGCTTTATATAAATTTCGTTTGTGCTCTTCAAATTTGTTTATTTATTTACCTCATTAATAACTTTTTTTTATGAATTCGTCGATTGTTTTATTTGTGAAAGGTTGATTCAAAGTTAGTGATGAATTGAAGAGAATAAGATTTTGTTTCAATATCTAAAATATTAGAATTATTATTTTTAAATTTTGAAAATATTTTTTTTAATCGTTGCTTTTTTTCGTTTCGTAAACCGTTTCTAAAAAAATCTTTTGAAAAAATTACTTTCTTTTGTTAGAATTGAATTATTAATGAAATCAATGGAATTCCTGTTTCATTTTAGATATTGAAACAAAATGAAGTAATAAAAATCCTATTCTCTGCAATTCATCAATAACATGAATCAACCTTTTACAAAAAAAAATTATAATCTATTTTATTAGGTACACCACTATTACCATCACTATATCCATACTTCCTATATTTTCCAAAATTTTAGAAAAAGTCGTTAATATTTATGCTGTACGAGTATTTAGAACAGAAAAATATTTTGTTTGATTATCAATATGGATTTCGTAGATCCAGAGATACAGAAACAGCGGCACAAGATGTATCATTTGTTCAAAAAAAAGTTAATGGTGGTCAAAAATATGCCATAATATCTCTTAATTTATGTAAAGCTGTTAACACTGTTAGTTGACCATGGGATTGTATTGAAACAATTTGATGAAATTCGTGTAAGAGGGCATATTCATAATTGTTGCAGAACTAACTGACAAAAATAATAGTAATGACAAAAGAGTCTATTTTTACGAGTTTTTAAACCTAATCTAACCTTCGAGAACACTCTGTTATAACTGATAAAATCACGGAAATATAAAAGATGTAGGTAGATATGTAAAGTTCATGTGCCAGGCAAATCAGGTTTGTCAGAGGTGATCGACAAAAATGTTGAGTACAAAATTTTCAGGAGTTCATAAGAACAAAATTTTTAAATAATTTTCATCGGAGTTCACCTCATTTTTGTATTATCATGTCAATAATATTACTTCAATCTTCGAAAATATTGCAGATTGCTCCAGCAAAAACGCCAAATCCTCCAAAAGCAGTGTGCCATGTCTCACCAAACCAACCCCGCACCAAGCTTGGATGCCAATCATTCCCTATCGAGGAGGCAAATGCACCGTCAGGCGAGCTACAAGATAGCCCAACAGCAGCCAGTGTTGCCGCCTCTGCCACTGTCAGAAACGGAAAGCAAGGACTTGATGGCATTCCAAGCACTGGTGGAGAATCCCGGAGAGACGTGGAACTCCAGTTCCTGCCAAAATTCTGAGCCAGTGTCGCTGCCAAATCCCTCTTGGCAGACTGCCAGTGCCACTTGGAATCAGGTACCGCAACGTTTGTAGTGCACCGATTTTTTTTGTGTTAGTGCTTAGTTTTATAGGCATTACGTAGGTGTTTTTATACGAAATGTTTTGAGGACTTGCGAGTTATGAAGACTATTAAATGAACACTTTTATTTTGCGTTGCTATATCCAAGAGTCATCCCGGTAAACAAAATTATGTGTATGAAAAATTTCGGACACCAATTATCTCTCACGTGAAACGTTTCATCTTTTGACTCAGAAATGTTTGTGAAACATACCAGTCACCAGAAATGACCTAGGTATGAAACGTTTCATAGGAAATCTTTCGATAGAAATTCATCTGGGGCACAACATAACTGTGTATGAATACTGTCAGATATATTTCACATGTAAACTCTTGAAAGAAACGTTTAAAAAACATAACATAATTGTATTTGAATACATTCAGATATGTTTCACAGCAAATGTTCCGAAAGCAACATTTATGAAACACAATATAAATGCATATGGAATACATTTCCGAAAAATTTCAAGAGAAACACATAGTAAATATTTCACATGGTTCCTGATGAGTAGAAACCAAAATACAGGATTTCTGCAAATAATTTCCATAAACAGTAGCAACGGAATATGTACAGAAACCGTATATTTATTTTATTTTTCCTCAAAAAATGGATAAAACAATTATAATAGGCATTGATCGAAAAATACATTGTTTATTACAATGTAGATATAGCTAATCCATCATTGAGATTGGGATGAATTAACTATTTCTCGTTGGAATCTCAAAGATGCCTGATGAAATCATATGATAGTATTCTTTTCAATTTGCTATCGGGCATATTGGGAAATCACTTTCGTGCTGCATCTGAAAAATTACTGTGAAGTAAAAACCATCACCTATTCACTTTACCAACTTTTCATTATAATCCGATGACTTTGTATGTTATAATGAATGTGTCTAAACAGAGAGATATGCTGATATAATAAAGCATACTTATTTAGGGATGTTATTGAACTGTGTTCACTTTTTTCAAAAATTACATTTCATGGTGCCATTACCACCTAGAAAGGTTTTTGAAGACGTAGATCAAATCATGAAATATTTACCCAAATTATATATAATCAATAGTGATCTAAAAACATTACATACCTGCTGATATAGGGGATTAATGATTACACATTCAGGGGCAAAAATCAAGATTTTAACTCAAAATCTTCAGCTCATCCAAACAAAGCTTATTTATTTCGCACTTTATTAGAACAAATGATATTGAGATAGAATGCTCTCAGTTCATATGCTAATGAAATTTCAACCGTCACAGTTGAAGCACAGTTTAAAACATGAGGTATACTTTGGTTGAAGCCTTTGGAAGGTGAACATTCAAAATTGTGAAATATTAACCTCACAAAAGCACAATGATTTATGGCGCGGCTAGGATCCTCATCGGATGGCGACGATGGCGTTTTTGGGTTCATTTGAAATGTTTCATAGACATTTTATCTTTACTGGCGTTTTATAAGTGCCTTTGAAATGTTTCATACACGTTTTATCTCTACTAACGTTTCATAAGTGCATTGGAAACATTTCAGATACGTTTTACTTGAAATGTAATATGTGACATGTTTCGGATTTATTTCTGAAACGCACGTTTAGAATGTTTCAAATGTTTCCATTTAGGATTCCGTTGAAACGCTTCATACACATGATGTGTTTACTGGGATAAAAGTTATATTGATCATAATAGTGAGGTTAACCTTTGGAAAATGATGTATCAACCGTGATTTGATACTGAAAGGACTCAACACAGATTAGAGTGGGTTCTGCAATTCAATCGTTTTTTGAAAAAAGTAAAAAACCTAAAGTGGTATATTCTTAATGAAACAAAAATCGTTTATCAAATCAATTATTGAGAACAATAGGTATTTTCCTCTTTATCACACAAGTATTATCTCTCCTAGATGCGCATTTCGATAACCAAGTTACCTTCATCAGTAGGAGTATTAAACTAACAGTACTAGTCATATTTATATTCAATAATTAATTACTTTGAGTTAATATTAATATGCAAAGTTATTATGGCCGAACCAAGAGATCTACGAATGTCCGTTTCCGTGAATATTTGGCCTAAGCTAAATATTCGTGAGAAATTAAATCTAGTGTTGCAGATCATTCATTAGTAACATCATAAAATTAACATTCACCTGCTTAAGGGAGGAAGACCGCCAGTATGCATTGGCTGTAACCAACCCTTATCAGTTTCGCATATTCTCTTGGACTGCTCTGAAAACACTAATCGACAACAACTATCTTTTCCCAATACAGTAAGATACATTCTTCAGCCAACGAATGAGACAAATACAATTGAGTTCCTAAGACTTACCCACCTAGTTTCTAAAATCTGATGTGACGGAGCAACTACAGCTTTTCTTTCGTAACGGAAATGTAGATATGTTGAAGGGCTAATGACCACTGCAGTCTATGCCAAAAAAAAAATTAACATTCAAAATTTAAAATTAGTAAAACCAGTTGATGATTACCGAAAACTAGATTGTTATGAAAGTATTGATGTAAACAAGAATAGCAAGTAAATCCCTTCTCAATAATGATAATGACACTCTGAATTCTAAACTATTTCAGTTAATTCCGATAAAGGAAAAATCACATTTTATCGGCAAGGGTGGGTGAAATCATACCTTTCATCGATCAATCAGATTTGATCACAGGTATGATTATGATCCCACTCAAGTTGAATATTAATATCAACTCATAGTAATTAATTATTAGATTTAAATATGACTGATTTGGATATTTAGTTAGTTTAGTATTCCTAATGATGAAGGTTAGGTTAAGAGGTTAAGAGGTGAAGGGGAAAATGCTAATTGTTCTCATTGAATGACACCACAGGCATCCAGCATCCCATTTTTGAAGCCAATTATTGATTTCCTTCACTTCTAATTATTTTCATAATATGAGCCATTTCAGTAGATGAGTTTTGGTCATTATTTCTGGAGGAATACATATAAAAAATATGTTTGACGTTTCAGCTTAAAGTAGCAGCTGTGTCCCTTTTTTTAATTATTCACTAATATCTCGATAATGGTTAGCACTAGCTGGAACGTCTTATTAACAAAATTGAATTTTATTGAAGGTTTTTTCCTTATCCCAACACCTTTTCAGTTCAAAGCTACTTATTTGAACTAGAAGATTTTTTTAGTAAAAGCTCACAAATTTGAGATTAAGATATGAAAGTTTCAAATGGCTACTTCCCTACGAATACATTGGCTTAATAATTTTCAGGTAATAGAACAATTCAGTTTCATTAGTATTATATTACGACTGGCAAGAAGCCAATCTGTTGAGTTAACACTGTGAACATGATTATTGTGTTCTTTGAACCCAAATTGTTGTTTTGATCATTGTTGAGAACGTTCCTTGGGAAATTATCAAACATCTGAAAGGATAAACTTAAAGCAGTTTTTTAAACGTTTATACAATTCAAGTAATACGACATTTTAGCTCAGAGAACCAAAGCGATTTCTAGTAGCTTTGTAGTGATATAAATGGTTTATAAAAACGCATCAACAGACAACAGACAAAATTATTGTAGGTATTTCAAGTGATACTCTTTTACTTCAAAAAGCGATATGCTCCCGACAAAAATGGATAAATAACCATTCTATAACTGTACAAATAGTATACTCCTGAATGGTCTCACAAAGCAGTGAACAATAAACTGATATTGAACAGAAACTGATATTGAAAACACTCTTATAAAATGAAACAATAGTGTTTCATTCGGATACACCATATTGATTCAATCTCTTTCTGACTTCTCAAGTGAGTGTACAAATCAAACTTCGTTTAACAAACAAACTTTGCGTTTGCAAGGCGAAGGGGAATGAAACACTTTGAGAGTCAAACAAAGTCAATTTCAATCGAAATAAATCATACCGTTTTTTGTAAAACTGTGAAAACTGTATTCATTGTCTCACAAGCGGTGAGTAGAGCATTGCTACTAGGCAATACCTTCTCCAATTCATGTAGTGCAATGTTGGTAGGCAACAGTTTCAGTACTAGAATTGAAAGTATAACTAGTCCTTAGACTTGAAAATAAACTATTGTGCTTGATCATGGTATCAAAAGAGGCTACTTTCAATTCGGTTTTTGAAAAAGACATAATCTGAATATCTTATGATCCACACAACGATTCATTGTACTTAATGGAAAATATTTCGAATCAAACCGTTATCTAACGCCAAGTATATCAATAATTCTCAAAAACTCATTTGTTCCTTCAAGAAAATTCGAAGTAATAATCGAAACAACTAATTTAATTTTTGTAATACGTCTCTGTGAAGTCTCAGTATAACCGCATAGAAAGTAGCTAGGGGACTTTATATGTCAAAAAACATGGTGTGAAAATGACATTTGGAAAAAATTAAGATTTTCAACAGTTTAGAACTACACCTTTTTCAATTGTAATTCAGAAAGTATAACATGCATTTCAGAAAGTATAATTTGTAATTCAGAATAGTAAATTGTAATTCAGAAACCGTAACATGTAATTCAGATTAGTAAATTGTATTTCAGAAACCGTAACATGTAATTCAGATTAGTAAGTTGTATTTCAGATTGTGTAACTTGTAATTCAGATTAGTGAATTGTTAATCAGAAAGTGTGACATGTAATTCAGAAAGCGTGAGTTGTAATTCAGAAAGTGTCAACTGTAATTCAGAAACCAAGAACAACCCGTATTAGACGGAGAGCTGACTACGTAGAAATACGGGTGACTCGGTGCAAAGTGAATTTTAGCATTTATAGGTTCGGTTGTCACCAACGTAGAGTGAGACGGGCCGCCAGAAGGCACCCCGGAAGAATAACGCGAGGGTAGAGGGTTAAATATGCATTTTTTTAAGTAAAATAAGTCATAAGGTGCAAGGCTGGAAATTGGCAGAATAATCGGATGTTATACAAATAAGGGGAGAAAAATTGCCAGAAGACTAGGTGGAAGATAAAGGCCCGCCAGAAGGCGCTAATGTCGTGAAATTTTATACTTTTTTTTGAAATATAAAAAAAAAATTCATACGTAGTTTTTTGTAGTACTGAGTTAGAACAATGAAATTGTTCTTACAAACTTTTCGTTTAGTTTTTAGATTTCGATGCTTTTATAAAAAAAGTTTCCAAGTCCCGTCTTTTTTTTCGATTTTATTTTTTCCCCACTCTGTTAACGAATTCGAAAAACTGAAATTTGAAGAGTAGGTAGATTTTGTTAAAAGGTATTTGCTGCAAAAAAATGGATTTTTTTCAATAGTTTGGGAGATGTATCGATTCCCCGGTTTTTTTGGAATATTTCACGGTACATTGATTTTATGGAAAAAATTCATTCACATTTTTTGTAGATTTTCTGAAGGCGATCAAAAAAGATCCAACCCTAGTCCAAAAGCGAAATTATTTCATTACAATACCTTAATTTGCCGGAAGTCATTTTACGCAACAACCGCATTATTTACCCACCCACATTCAACCCTGTCGTCAGTAAAGTTATGCAAAAGATCCACATACTCTATTTTGTAGATATTTGTTATTATTTATCATAATAGCCCCCTTTTGGTGTCTCCGGGGTGTCTCCGGAGATTTCGGCTGCTATCTTTGGCCGCTCTTTTCACAACGGTCAGATCTTTGATGGTTTCTGAATTACAAGTGATGGTTTCTGAATTACAATTGACGCTTTCTGAATAACAATTCACTAATCTGAAATTCAAGTTACACTTTCTGAATTACAACTTGCTAATCTGAATTACATGTTACGGTTTCTGAAATACAATTTACTAATCTGAATTACATGTTACGGTTTCTGAAATACAATTAACAATTCTGAATTACAAGTTACGTTTTCTGAATTACATTTTACTAATCTGAATTACAAGTTATACTTTCTGAATTACATATGAAAAAGGTGTAGAAAAGTATTGGGTATAAGAAAATGGACAATATGAACTTTCTTATGCCAAATTCAACTTGAATTTTGTTAATGGAGATATTTTTGCTAGGACCGACTATTATCGAAATATCCCAGGATTTTGGGTATCTCCATCAAAAACCTCCGAACACAACTTCAAAAAAGCAAAAAAGTGCCCAGAAAAGTCTGTCTACAACCCATTTTCAAGCATTCGTTGATTGAAATATGTGTTGTATGAATCTTTTCTTGTCTACACTCCATTTAAGATTTTATATGAACTGTTACTGTTTACATAGATGTTTCTAATAATTTCCGGATCCCACAAAATATGTTAATCATTGATACCTCTCTCAGAAATGGAGCACTATTTCCAAGTATTATAAAACTAGTCCTCTTTAGTTTGGTAGGAGTACAAACCGAAATGTAATTTATTAATTTTCTAGCTAATTTATGTAGAAAGTTGTACAGCTTGTTCAATAAACACTTTATTTACAAGTTTTGCTTTATTTATTTTTGTGTGTTGTGTTTGCACGATTGTGTGAAAATATACCTGCACCATACATGTGTCCATTTCTGCAGGTCTGTTGACATTGAGGTGAGGGAACACCCAATGCATCATAATGTTTAGTACAAAAATCGTAACACACAGAAATTTACTCCATCATATCGTCGAGCGGTAGATATCGCAATTTATCAAATAGTACAAGACAGAAAAGTATAGCGGCATATCGATAAGTTTCAGAACGTAATCTATCATAATAAACATACCATCAACGTGCTTTTTCATTACGACCTCCGTCATAACAGGAAAATATAAAAACAAGGCATCATAGTAGCATGTTATCACAACAGCAGTGCATCATAATATCAAACAATCATAATCGTATTCGGTAGAAATCATAATGCCTCATAACGTACTTCGTCACATCGTAACATATCAGAACGTAATGTATCATAACGTACTTTTTTATAATCCTATAGCTTGCTTACACTATGTGGGAAAATTGGCTGTAGTATAATCATTGAAGACCTAAGAAGAGATTTATGATATTGGAGAAGCTGATATCATCACTGGATACTTAGATTTATTAATTGGTTGTTCTTGAATTTTCATAATCTTACATCAAAATGTTATCTGAAATCTTAAGACGGTGGCTGTCTTGAAGTACCCCTCACACCACTGAACCATTTATAATTGCAGACGAGTTGGCATTCAAACTTTTGAAGGCGTTCATTTGCACTTGAGTGTAAAAACTTATAAGTATACACCAAATAGGTAATTATTTACAAATTCATACTGGTGGAACCTCGCTAATTGAATAGTCATAATCATTCAGTGAGAAAAGATTCGAATCGTTGATCAACTTCATCATATACCTGAAATAGAGTGCTTAAAATGTAAATAAAAGAGACTTGTAGTTTTAGTCATACCATTTGCCAAAATGTCTAGTTTTCACTAACAATGTCTTCAGGTAATCACTCAGCATCTGAAATCAGTTCTCATATGACACAGGAAACACTAACAAAACCATATTTAATTTAATGCAGATCAAAACTGGATCAACTGAATCCAAAATTTCTTTTGAACCTCTTGGATGAAAACGTGTGTATCAGAGAAAGCAAAACAAAGAAATACAAGTTGACTCTATGAGGACTAAAGCCTAATTCAAGTAAACGTAAGGCAAGGTAACGCAAAAAATTAAGAAATGTAAACAATTCGTGTAGACACGTTCATGATAAAACACTACATCTTGATGAGAGATGTAGTTCAATGTCCAGCGTGGCTTTAGCCGGGGAAGTAGTTGTTTTCTGTTAGATATTACAAAAAAGTAACTTCAATTTTATCGTAGGTTTTTTCCATTTCCAGAAGAGTCATGTGTTGGTTAAATTTTCAATTGAGAATGTTTCTCTTTACAAGTAGTAAATTATATTCTTAGGTATTATTCAAATACACTCCAACATTTACTATATATGCGTATGTGGTTGAAAAGCAGCTGAAAAATCTACATACTGGCGTTTTAATGATTTTGGAAATCGAAATAATTTTGAAAGTGTTTTACTAGCGAGTTTTTTCAAGGAAAACCAAACTTAATATCGATTTAGTTGATGTTTCAAACTCTTTATATGGGGAGTTTATGTCTGTGATATAAATATAATAGAGGTTTGCGGCATTCAGACAGATTTTTAAAATTCCAGAAAAAAGATTCTCCGACGATGCTAGGTGTGAAGGGTAAAAAGGATCATGATGATCATTGAAAGCGAATGAGTTCCCCACTAATAACTAACTTCACCAACACCTACAAACGCCATAGTTTGTAGGTAATTACTAACATCAAAATTCTAGGAAAAAGCGGTATCCCGATTTGCAGATGGAACACATGTCTTCTCGGTAGCTCAGTTGGTAGAGCACCAAACCGGCAATCTGGAGGTCGTGGGTTCGAATCCTGCTAGAGGAGAATCTTTTTTCTGGAATTTTAAAAATCTGTCTGAATGCCGCAAACCTCTATTATCTTTATATAATATTGCATTTAAATTAATATTGCATTCAAATAAACGAGTGATAATTGTGTATTTAACTCTTCTTGGTTTGGTGCACAATTGACATGACTGGAGGTAAAAATATATCACTTCTTACTTTTCTATTAAACTGAGAAAAAAAAGAAGCATACTTTTACGCTATGTTTAAATTGGAGAGTTTGACATTTTTACCGATTTCATAGAAAATTCGGTCATTGTTCAATCAGATGTTTCGCAAATGATAGTGACTGATTTTATTATGTAGGCTGCACTACAATGGCGACTAGCACAAGACACAGTACTGACAAGTTGTTTATTGGAAAATCTTGTATGGTTTAATTATGAATTAACAGAATAGTAGATACTTATAGTCGGTTCTGTAGTAATTTCTCATCGTTTTAATTATCAACTGTCAACTGAAGTTAAAAGGTGTACCAATATAGATTTTTTGGTTATTACGATTTGGAATACATAGTTTAGTTTTTAAAAGCCCACTCATTGACTAGAGGTAAAAACGAAACGCAGACAGTTAAAAGTTGGCGAACCTTTGCGTTACCTTACGTTTCATACTATATCTTGCGTTTTATCGTGAACGTGTCTACACGATTCCAATTGTTTACATTTCTTAATTTTTTGCGTTACCTTACCTTACGTTTACTTGAATTAGGCTTTAGTCCTCATAGAGTCAACTTGTATTTATTTGTTTTACTTTCTCTGCTACACACGTTTTCATCCAAAAGGTTCAAAAGAAATTTTGGATTCAGTTGATCCAGTTTTGATCTGCATTAAATTAAATATGGTTTTGTTAGTGTTTTCAGAGTTTCCTGTGTCATATGAGAACTGATTTCAGATGCTGAGTGATTACCTGAAGACGTTGTTAGTGAAAACGAGACATTTTGGCAAATGATATGACTAAAACTACAAGTCTCTTTTATTTACATTTTAAGCACTATATTTCAGGTATATGATGAAGTTGATCAACGATTCGAATCTTTTCTCACTGAATGATTATGACTATTTAATTAACGAGGTTCCACCAGTATGAATTTGTAAATAATTACCTATTTGGTGTATACTTATAAGTTTTTACACTCAAGTGCAAATGAACGCCTTCAAAAGTTTGAATGCCAACTCGTCTGCAATTATGCAGCCGTGCTAAGCAAGAGAATGTTTCTCTTTACAACATGAATCCCTTCCAAGAGAGGTTATCTTGTACGATGGAAAATAGCGACTAAATTCCAACTTTCAGTCGCAGATGATTCCACAACTGACTTTATGAAAATCCTGTTCATATTTTCAATAAATTATCATTTACTACATTCAGCCAAAAGGAGAGTGGTTATAAAAGCCTGGAATTCTTTACGCGATATCTCTGGCTTCCGTAGTCATCAAAAAAATTTCAGATTTATCGGGAAGTACATATTCTACTAGTAGTAATTTCAGTTCGAAAAATTGTGTGGCCTATAGACTACAATCCCAGTAAGCTATTGTAACACATGCTTGATGCGCGCGCATCCAAATCCAAATTACGTTCGGAAACATTCCGGATTCTACACAATACGTTGCCAGATACAAAGAAATTTCTGTAGATCTGAAAAATTTGCTCACTGTTAAGAGATTTTTTTATTGAAAATCAATTAAATCTGTCACGTCATATCAAATAAATACTTGAGCCATAAAATGCAGTTGAATCTCAATGTCTCAGAAGTTGCACACCTTGGCTTCGGTTTTAAAACATTCGGTAGAATAACAATTTTATGCTTTAGCGATATGATACTTTGATTTTGTGATTTGTGATACAATGCGATTAAGATGCGTCACAAATACGATCGTAAATCGTTTCTATAAGTACGTTATGATCTTGTATGTTGTAAAAAAGTACGACCTGTCGTGTTACGTTGAGATTTAGTGCGATTATGACGGCTTCCTTTTGTATGAATTACGTTTTCTGTATATCACGAATGTGATACTGCAGTTTATGAAGCTTTGCGATTTCTCTCCTTTGACGTTATGATGGAATACATTGTGATGAGAAATATGGACTCTACATTGAGAGGACATAACATTGATCAAACTCCATTTTTCATGGTAATAGTCAATTTCAACATTTTCACACATGAATGGTGTCAGATGTGAGAAGCGTTTGTTTTTAAATTACTTGCTCATCAGAATACTTCATTTCTGAATAAATTATTGTTTTCTTGACAGGGAACCCAAGTTCCTGTTAATATTGCCACCAGTATTTGGCCCCCTTTAGTACCACTCAGGGAGAGTCCGATTTTGGAACTGACTGAACAAATGGAGTCGATGTAAACTTAAGCGTGTGCTTTGGAATGTGAAGGTATATTTTGGTGGTCGAAATGGTAATTTGATGGTGAATGGAATGAGGTCCATTTCACTAAGTAAGTGTTACATCACTTGTACGAAATACATTTTGTTTTAATTAACTCTTCTGTTATCCCTTACAAGTATCATTATTCGCATTTTTCGCTTCTTCGACTGTGGATGAACATGGATTCAACACTTCAATAAACGACCTCGCACCATCCTTATGGAAAATGGCTTTCGGTTAAATTCCCTGAATTTTTGGTATGTTGTATGGAAAAAAATTGCCCGACTTTCTGCGCAGAATTCTCAACAATTCCGGGAATTGATAAAACGCCTATTTATTCTAGGAATACCATGCCTCAATGATGGTATAATTTCACCTTGATCTCGTATGCATTATACTTTTTCGCCCTGTTTTCTACAACAGGGTGAACAAAGAAAAATCCAGTTCGATTAATTTCAAACCGACCAGTGTGAGTTCTCTGAAAAGAATCAAAGACTCAATTTAGCCTGGATGAAATCCCTCAATCTCGATCGAAGATAACTGACATTATTTATTTTTTATGCAGGGTGGTTGAAAAATAGGGGTACGTCAACAACTCGTATTTTAGTTCGGATAGAGAAGAGAATGTCATATATCTATCAAACATTCTTCAATTCGAGCAACGAGTTGAACTTGACGACAACTAACAAGTCAATTTACGACTGTTGAGTACAATTTGAAAGTTAACAAATCCAGTGGAGTACGTATAATATTTTAGCAGTTGTGTTAGTGTTCATAATTGAATTATCGGAATCTATTGTTGGAATAAGCTGTTATTCCAGTAGGTATTTCTGTAGCCACGAACTCCGACAAAAGGTTTCGGTTTTTCTGGATACCTTGTAGCAGAAGTAACACATGTTTTTATTGAAACCTCATTACATTCGCCATAAATCACCAATACATTGACGAAATCGTGATTATTATACCCAAAACGAGCTATTGTACCTTTGGAGAGCACGAATCTGACAATGACATAAAACAACTTTATTTCACTTGTCACCAAACATTGTGTTGAAGGATGGATAGCAGCATACTAGAAAAATAAACATTTCACGCAAGTATGTAGAATTAGGCAAATACAATAATTTTGGGTATAGGAAAGTGTATTTATTATAACTAGGGCTCATTTTCATAATAGAATTGAACCTAAAAGAAAAAAGAGAAGGTTCGCATTTGAAAAAATTGAAATTTTTTATTTTTTCCATTCACTTATTGGACCCACATTTTCGCGCACCCTGTGGATTATTCAGTGAATGTGAAAATGGTACGTGATCCATCCAACCTTCAACATTCATGATTCACGCACTGCTTACTTTTTTAAATGTTAATTTACATAAAAATGGCGTGTGTTCGATAGGCTGCATGAGCCACTTTTACTAAAAAAATCAAATAACTCAAAAACGTTTCATTTTGGGTATAGAGTAATGATACATGAGTTAGAATTGAAATCATGAGGAGTATTCAATTATGAGGTGAAATACAGGGTATGCCGTTAAAAATAACAAAGATTATGTCACTTCCGGTGAAACTGGAAACTTCACAATAATGAAGATAGTTCAATCAGTTCTTCACACATCCTACCAACTTTCCGAATAGCCCTACTTTTATTTCACCATATAAAGATAAATATAATTTTAGTATTTACAACCTGCATAAAATGTACCATTTTTGAAAAGCTGGTA
This sequence comes from Chrysolina oricalcia, assembly GCA_944452925.2. NCBI lineage: Eukaryota > Metazoa > Arthropoda > Insecta > Coleoptera > Chrysomelidae > Chrysolina > Chrysolina oricalcia. Next base: position 12,657,082 of record OX101819.2, read on the forward strand.
CAAAGTGTGGTACATTAACCCTTTTTTTTGTTCTACAATAAATCTTCATTTTTTTAATCAAAGACATACTGTGGGGGTAATAAAGAATTGTATTTGTAGAAGTGCTTTGACAAAATCTATGTTTATCAATTATCATCTTATATAATAGAATATTTATTATACCTACATTTTATTATTATGTGTTCCATTACTATATACGAATGCGTAGAAGGCCACGAGCAATTTTTTTTTTAATCCCGACTTTAATTTCGGACCCCCGACTTTAATCTCGGGGGATCGACTTTAATCTCGGACCCCCGACTTTAATCTCGGGGGTACGACTTTAACCTCGGACCCCTGACTTTAATCTCGGGGGTCCGAAATTAAAGTCGGACCCCCGAAATTAAACCTTTCAAGAGGTTATCTTGAACGATGGAAAGAAATGACTTATATATGTTTTTCAGTCCCAAATGATTCCACATTTGATTTTAGGAATATCCTGTTCATTTTTTCAATGAAATCAAGATTATCCTTTCAACCAATTAATAGTGAACGAGAAAAAAAGTTGCAGTTTGTGTCTATAGCTTTATGAAGAGATTCCTTGGTGAAAATTCTAGAATCTGAGAGCACTGAGTTGAATCCCGAGAATAAAGTCGGGGGTCCGAGATTAAAGTCGGACCCCCGAGATTAAAGTCGGGGGTCCGAGATTAAAGTCGGACCCCCGAGATTAAAGTCGGGGGTCCGAGATTAAAGTCGGGGGTCCGAGATTAAAGTCGGGGGTCCGAGATTAAAGTCGGGGGTCCGAGATTAAAGTCGAACCCCCGAGATTGAAGTCGGACCCCCGAGAATAAAGTCGGACCCCCGAGATTAAAGTCGGGGGTCCGAGATTAAAGTCGGACCCCCGAGATTAAAGTCGGGGGTCCGAGATTAAAGTCAGACCCCCGAGATTAAAGTCGGGGGTCCGTGACTAAAGTCGGGCCCCCGAGATTAAAGTCGGGGGTCCGAGATTAAAGTCGCGGGTCCGAGATTAAAGTCGGACCCCCGAGATTGAATTCGGGGGTCCGAGATTAAAGTCGGGGGTCCGAGATTAAAGTCGGGGGTCCGAGATTAAAGTCGGACCCCCGAGATTAAAGTCGGGGGTCCGAGATTAAAGTCGGGGGTCCGAGATTAAAGTCGAACCCCCGAGATTGAAGTCGGACCCCCGAGAATAAAGTCGGACCCCCGAGATTAAAGTCGGGGGTCCGAGATTAAAGTCGGACCCCCGAGATTAAAGTCGGGGGTCCGAGATTAAAGTCAGACCCCCGAGATTAAAGTCGGGGGTCCGTGACTAAAGTTGGGCCCCCGAGATTAAAGTCTGGGGTCCGAGATTAAAGTCGCGGGTCCGAGATTAAAGTCGGACCCCCGAGATTGAATTCGGGGGTCCGAGATTAAAGTCGGGATTCCAAAAAAAAATTGCTCGTGGACCTTCTACGCCTTTGTAACTATATGAGTAATGAACTTGCTAAAAAAAAATCTCAGTACAGGCTATTGTAATATTACTTGTTTTATGTACGAAATCCGACCTTTTATATTCACCACCAAATTACCAAAACATATTACAATATATTTCAAAACTGATGAAAAGTATTTTCCTACAAGAATTGTTACATTATTGGTTTCTGTTGACCACTATTGATGGTAAATTTCTCAATCTGGTATACACAAGACTAAATGTCAAAGTTCGATAAAAGTTGATGTTTAAATATGTCAATAAGATGGTATCGATGAAGTGAAGAAATAAAATATTTTTTGAATGCCAGATAGAAAATTAAACTGCTCCATTTTTCAATAAAAACCCATTGGTAAGGGATGCAAAAAATCTATTCAATTTCCAAACTTTTTGAAAGAATTCTAACCTGATACACACAGTATTTTAGTAGAAAATTGTGGAGTTAGAAACGTATTTGTCTATCATGAAACTTTTTAACTCCACTGAGCAAAGATAATTTTTTTTCAATTTTGGGCGCACGGCTGTTATAAACATTATTTTGACAATTTGATTAGACCGCGAGTGTGAACATTATTAATATGCTTAACTCCCGAGGGCTATAGCTAGAGGGAGTTATTCTATGATTATTATTGTTCAACAATACGTTACTATGACAACATTCACTTTTTTGGATAAAGAGAATTACGCATTTTAGTTTTTTAAATACGACTTTATTGTTTTCGGTCAAAATGTATCTGCTGTGTAAAATCAAATTTTTAAATTTATCTCACCAATTTTTTCAAAAGGAAACACGGTATATCGTTGGCTTTGAAAAAAGAGCATTTTGTTATGATTAATTTGATACTGCACAGTATTAGGTTTGAAACAAACTTGAAAAGATTACGTTAGATCTTTCTTAACATGAAGGCATGTCCGTTTGTAGAAGTGGACCCGGTTTATTGAACGAGGGGATAGTAGACTTCAACTACTTCTTTTTTTTTAAGCCTAATAAATGAATATGTGCAAACTGCATGATTTATCGGCTTGCCATCGTCATACAGAATGTTTCCCAATCTGATTGTCAACTCATAAAGATTACTATAATAACATTACTTATTTTGCAAATTAATATTCTATTGAAATATCAAGAAATTGTCAATTGTAAACAATAACATAGCGTATTATATATTTTTATTACCATGTTGAGGAATTACCATTATTCAATCAACTCCTCTGTAAATAATAATGAAAAATTGCGTGGACAAACTCCGACAGCTGATTCTGTTTCTAAAAATAGATAAATTGAATCACTTCATGAGATACAGGGTGTTGAAATCACGAGAAAAATTATGTCATTCATTTTTCATTTGACTTGGACACGTCGGCGGTAATCAGAATGAGATTGGATCAATGATTTTTTTTTTCACATTTTGGAATAATCCCCAGCGTTATCCACCAACAAGTTATCAGTCATAATTGTTCTTAAAGGCATCAGGAACAAAATTAATTATATCATCAGAAAATCTCATCATTGCCGAACTACACCTTATATCTCAGTCAGATAGCGATTTATGGATTTTTTTAATGGGAACTAGTCATCAGCCCATGGAGTTTGTCGGTCTTATTCTGAACCGTATCGCTGAACCTTAGGTGGTTATTCAATTCAAAAATATAAAAAACTACCCAACATCAAAGTACGTAAACTTCACTGAACGCGAGATTTGCTGACAAAATTAGAATCCTCAAGAGCTAAAAGCTTTCTTGTATTATACGTGTTTTGGTGTTTGGCTACTTTCCAGTGTTTTTGAAACCAAGTTAATTTAATTCTCACCCTTCGCTTTCAGAAACTGATTGAAAATTGTGTTGTTTCAGTGAGAGGTCTGAGATGAAGATAGTGATATTTTGCTACGGGACAAAGGTTGATGTTCTAGAAATGATGTGCTAAATGAATGATTTTTCTAAAGGGATTAATGGATGGTATTTCACATCTTAAAGAAGTTGGAGACAGTCAGAGTGATTTTTTGAAAATCCTAAAGCCCGTGGCTCACAGTTTGATCAAATCGCCTTGAAGTGACGTCATTTCTATTGGTTTATTATTTCAAACATTTTCAAAAGTTTGTTTTTGTTCAAACTGTTTGACCGTGAGATGTGAGATTCGGTTTGGTTGAAGGTTTCCTGATGATTTACATTGATTAATCCTTAAGGTTTTTCAGGATGAATTTTATTGGGCGTCTGCTCTAATATGAACACAAGTTAAGACAAATTTAAAACAATTATCCAAAATTTTAATTTTTTAATAAAATATCCTTTTTTATAATCAACCGTCAATTTGTCAGGCATTTCGTCAATGCCAAATTCAAGTGAAAAATTCAAACACCTGAAATGAATAAACTAATTGCGGCATTGAAAATTGAAATGAATGAAAAATGATAAAGCGCGTTACTGACAAAAATTGTTAGAATGTTGACACTACTTGTCAAAGTCGATAAGAAGTTCAATGAGTAAGATTAACAAGCCTGGCTCACAATAGCCTATAACTCCTGTACGACTTATGCACACAACTGTTCATTGACAGGCAGAGGATTCCAATTAAAATAAAATGACCTTTATTGAAAGCTAATTCCTATAAAAACAAACATTCACTAAAATCCACATACGAGTACTATAAGATTCAATAAGATGAAAAATTAATCAAAATCAAAATTAAATAATTCCCCATACATAGCTTAACCTACTCTTTCTAATATTTTTCACAGATGAAACCAAAAAATCACTTAAACTGACCTACCTTGACATCCTATGAGATCAAAATCAAAAACTCACTATAGCTACAACTGATTATAACAAAAAATTAAAATTCAGTTTATACACTGTGAACGTCCGTAACTTTGAAATTATCTGTGCCTGATGAGTTCACACGTACAAACTGATTATAATATAATAAAATTATTAAGTACTAAAACCCAGTATATCGACTTTCTACACACATTCGCAAACATCTGAAATTGTCTGTGTCTTCAAACAAGACAGTGATTGTAAAAAAATTGAGTCTTAGATGCTATTATTATATTAATATATCTATTTTTGTTTATTGTTGAAAGTAGGAGGAATTGATATGGATATCTAATAAAAAAACCGCATTCGTAGTGACATCTTCCAAAAAAATTGTCAAATTGGGTACAGTACCTTACGGTTTCAAAATGTGTACTTCCTTATTTCCACAAACTGAATGTGTGAAAGACTTTTTCTCTTGAAACAATTACATTTTTTGTTCTGTATTACTGTATGTTACACAAGAATATATAATATAATATATATTCATCTCACATTTAAAACATTTGAATTTTTTGTCTCCGATTTCATGAAAATACTTCCCTAGTGTGAAATCATTCATTGTTGTGGGATTGCAGAAATATAATATGAATATTGTTAAAAGTCTCACTTGGCGAGATTGCTATGTTGTTATATAAGAATAGTAAAATTTTCAAACGTGGGAAGAAAGAAATTTTCTTGTCTTGATGCCTGATTATATGCTGGATAAGCGACTTTTCCTGAGAAAAACCATGAATTTCAGTTGATTTCAGTCAATTTGAAATCCGCCATTATTTTCATCGCACTAACTGGTTTATGGATTGTTGACAGCTATTTCTTAAAATCCTTCAATTTATCGTCAATAACATTCCACTTTATATATAATGTGAAAGTGTATCAGGAAAATATAATATACTTACTTCTAGTTGTTGAAACGTTTTTTTTTTATAAAGGAATCGTTTGTATATTATGGAATGCTTCAGCTAGAGAAACAGTTGAAAACGACGAATCAGCATATCCAGTTGGAACTATGGCTCATGTAACATTAGTAAAAATTGACTGGATGATAGTCTTATCATAGTAGAATGCAGACCAATCGATTTTTATTTCGAGGAGAAACTCTACCACCAAATACGTCATCATTGTGCTGTGAACCCCCAACCCCCTCAATCCCAGCTCCCGCCCCTACTTTAGAATTTTAAATTAAAAGCATCGTGTTGTCCTGATTATAATCAAGTTTCAATGCTTATAGTGCAGGAGCGTTTCACTTAGCACATAAATTCGAAAACTTTGAACCTCTTCAATTTGACGCACAATTTTCGAGTTTATAAGCGAATTGAACCACTCATGCAGAATTATCATCGAAACCTGATTATTATCAGGAAAACACGATATTATTAGATTGCAATGGTCATGGAAATCTGATATAACTATTAGTTACGAACCAATGTGAAAAACAGAACAGAAATGTTTCTGAGATATTCAGAAGAAAAAACTTTGATCTGTGTAAAGAGATCGGAAAATATTCCAAAACAATTGATGGATTCAATTTTCTGGGCAACTTTTTCAAATAACTTTTTTCGAAATTTACACCACGTTTGGCCTCTTCACATAGTGGGTTTTTTCAATTTGCCGCCATTCCAGTGGTAACGTGACATGTGTCAAAAGCGATTTTGAGGTTGTCTGACAGGAACAATTGATCACCAAATATTTTTTTCCAATACTCTAAAATACATACTTTTGTTCAGCATTCATTTATTTCATACTAAATCATTGTAATTAAAGGGGTTTTCCCGTCAAATAAATAAATGAACTAATTAGAAATTACTGCATTTTCTCTTAAATTGGTAAAAATGATGAATGCTCCAACGTAAACAAAGCGGAAAAGGAAGTTTCTTTCTATTTCTAACGTTGAAGGAAAAGTGAGAAGTGGGATATTTTTAACCTTCACATTTTTCACAATGCGTGAAATAATAATGTAGTATTACGAATATCGTACACACTTTCAACACGACCATCAAAAGAAGTCAGAACCTCCGGTTAAAATCACTGAGTCAAGAAACCCCGATAAATGTTGTTATCTACACGGCTCGGGTAAGTATCAACCATGTAATAGATATTTACGATATAAGTATCCTAAAGACTTATATTACGATATGAGATGGAGAATTTGATAGCCCATCGATTATCGCAATATGAATTTACAATACGAATATAGTACAATATTTTACCTACCACCAATAACGTGTTAATTATTTACTCAAATATAATAGTCCAAGAGCATGTTGAGTACGGTATTAACGACCCGGCAGTGTTTAGCCCTGCACGTCATCGGCACTAAATTAGCTATTTACATACTAAATCATGCTTTTCCTCCCGCGGATAGTTTGATGCCCGACGCGAAGCGGAGGGCATTATTATCCGCGGGAGGAAAAGCATTTTCCTCCTGAGGTAAGTATATAGTTTTTTCTACTACCTTTAAGGTCGTCATTTTTATAACGTCCTAAAAATTATAATGCGTGCATACTTATAAGAACAACTGCAGAAAGTTGTGGAACTATGTAATGTGGCTATATGACAAAATATTAAGTAAGCGTTGCGTCGTCGTCATCGTGTTGACAGCGATTTGTTGCTATGGCGTTGTTTGGTAATACAAACATAACAGTTGTCATAAGCTGTCACGTTGTTTACCCTTTTAAGTTGCTTCTAAGTTTTGAAAATGAGTTCTAGCGAAGACGACCTGCCTAAAGATCTCGCTGAAGAGGCAAAATTGATTTCAATGCATCTTCTTCCTGATAAATCGAGAGGAAAAGTACTATTTTCCTCCCGGCGCGAGGAAAAGTAACTTTTCTTCCAGGCGGGAGGAAAAGTACCAGTTTCCTCCCTTCTTTAGGGGTCGAAAATAAAGGTTTCTAGTAAGGTAGTAGAAAAAAGCCGTATTACATTTGCATGTTTTCATGCTGAGCAAGTTCTGTGCAATTTCAATACAGTCAATGCGCATGCGCCCGTGCAAGTTTATGGCGAGTTTCATGCAATTTCGGTTCTTTTTGTGAGGATATTTGTGTTGCCAACTGATACATGTCTCTAATACATTGTATTTTTGTCACAATAACCAGTATTTTTCGATATCTATGTGGGGTCAAAAGATATGGCAAGTAATGAATATGTTTGTTAGATGAATGAGATTTTGAACACATACTACTTTCAAAGCTGGTAATTACCCTTGAAGCAAACAGAATTGCAACCAACTTGCACCAATGTAAGGCGAGAGACATGCAATTCTCTCTCTTGCACAGAATTTGCATGACGTGAAACTTGCAAATGTAATACGAATTTTTTGTATTTTTGAAAGTGTAAATAAAAAAAATTAAAAACTTTCAGCTGTAAGCTTGAAATTTTAATATGACTTAGTTCATTCACTCTAAAGTACAAAAAATAATTGACAGACGATTCCGATGAGCACAGGTGAATCGAAAGGTGTGCAGTATATGAATTAAAATAAACTGCAAAGCTGACCTTTATATATGTTTGATTAAGCAATTTAGAAAAAGTGGGTACAATGACAGGCGGTTCTGGATAGCATAAATCCTCGACAGGCGAAATGAAAGATGATATGGGAACGCGAGAGGGAGACGTAATGTAAACTCAATGGTGCGAAATAAATGACATCACGTGGTGATAAAAATCATAGGTTACCTGAAAAGTGTTCCTCAGCTTCACTTGACTTGTTTTCGGCAGTATTAGTAGACTGATATGGGAGTTTGTCATAAATTGAAGATGGAACTGTATCCCAAACCAGTTGAAATCATAGTGGTCATCGATCAAATTCCAACCATGATTTTCAGGTGTAAGACCCGTTGGCTCTTTTAAATGACTATTCCGCTAGATAGTTGTAATGTATATACAGTTCCTAAAAATTTGTTGTCACGGAGGTAAATTTGCCGAATCGTAACTGATAGTGAATAATTTGGCACCACGTGTCTTAAACGTAGCGATACATTTTTCATAACATGCATTATTTACTATTCCCTCTCGCCTGTCAATGACTCACGCTAGCCGGAACCGCCTGTCATTGTACCCACTTTTTCTAAATCGCTTTCTCACATATATGTAAATTTCAGCTTTAGAAGACAAAGTTTATTTTAACTTATATACTGCACACCTGTCGAAATCTCCTGTCAATTTTTTTCTACTCATCAGTGAATTAACTATCACATATTAAAATTTCAAGCTTACAGTGCAAAGTTTTTATTTAAATTTTATTTTCGCTTTTAAAAATATGAGGGATGATGACGTGCAGGGCTGATGCCTTCCAGGTGGTTGTTACCATACTTAGCATGCTACGATACATCACTAAAAAAAATTCTAGCCTTACAGGAAGACCGATATGCAGAGGATTAACTAGCTCTTCGTCTGTAACTCATATGACTTAAATAAATGATATTAGAATCATCTAGCAAGCAAGCGTTGCAAAGGTTGGGAGTATACCCATTGATGATTTATTGTGTCTCGGTTGTCAGTCTATCTACGAAATGTCAATTTTGACGAGATCATTTCAATTTAATTTTGTTAAATTTATATGTAGGGAGATACATACTTTTTGTCTCTACTTATTGCAATTATATTATTATTACTATTGCGTCTATATTTACAATAAATTAGTTCTTGTATCCTTTCCGATTGAATAAATTATAATATAAAAATACAAATTTTTTACCTTTACCGCACTGGTGCGGTAAAGTATCTCATTACGAAACTCATATCAGTATCGTATTATTTTACATTACATATTGGTAGTAGGTAAAATAATAAACGTATAGGTAAATATACATCCTTATCTCCCGCAAAATGAGTGGGATGAGTGACATTTATCGCACGGTCGTAAGAGATGGTACTCGAATTGGTACTCGACTGGATACTGCTGATTTGTTCGGAATACTGGCTTATACGAAGTAGCCGTGCCATTTGCTATGATTAGAAAAGTTATAAAAAAGTAGAAACTCGATATTATGCAATCAAAAGAACAATTATAACAGACTGTAATACTAAGATAATAAAACTTGTCACGGTAGGCTGTTGAAACGGACATAGTAGGTATTATAAGGAAGCTCATGTTCATGTTATAATGTTCACTTCGACAATTTGTATGTATCATGGTGACATATCATTCGCATTTCAATTAAACTCGATGTGACTAGTGCAATATGTAGAAAGAACATTCTTTGTAGATACAGTTACGAAAGCTTGAGAAAAGCGTTGTGTAGATTAGCAATAATATTTGTATATTTGTAATATGTATCGTTCCATTTGAATGGCAGTTTTGTTAAATATTTGATTGATTTTTATTAAACATGATTACTATACTGTGTTTCATTTATTCGCTTACCAACTTAATAAATGATAGTGAAGCATGATCCGCAGAAATACATTTTTCTTTAAAGCAACCCGAAATGTGCGAAAACAATTTTTTCTGAGTTGACGTATTTTCAATTTTCGACCCGGACTTTTCAATTGTCAGTTAAAACTTCAGGATAACGTGCTATTAGATGACTTGCTTGTTTTGTGGAAATTTAAGTTTACTTTAAATTAAATAAAACGCATCAGTATAATGTTCTATTTGATTTTGAGTGAAAAAACAACAACTACGGGCTCTATCAGGATACAAGGATTTCTTCTGTCAAAGAGTTGGGGTATGATATGAGTAACATCAGGTTACTGAAATATCAGTAGAATGATAGATATTAGATACATACACCTGACCTTTTGGCTTATTCCCGAAAAGTAAAAAAAAATTGTTATCTTCTGAACACGAATTTTTTGGGGGTCCCCAATACTTTTCGAATTATGGCCATTTGAATCCTGGAAATCGACAATTTTTATACTTGAATTTTTCAGTAAAAATATCGCACAAAATGCCTCCTTTTTGTAGGCACTTTTTTCAGACGCTAATCTACCCATATTTCATAATTACAAGCACCAAAACCAAACGTTTTATAAAAAAAATCGACCTTCTTTTACTAGTACCTGACCAACTTTTTAGTAATTTTCATTATTTATTATGTTAAGTTGGTAACTTGGGATGAACGCGGCTGACTATTCGAATTCAAATATGAGCAACAACTTTTTCATTTATTGTACTATATTTGTTGCAAAAGAAAAATTTAGAAAAAGTTGAAATTTAACGAATTTTGTAATTTGCTGAACAACAGATTGTCATTAATCATTTTTTTTATAAAATTAAATAGTTTTGTAATGCCACAAATTCAACTCATATAGCTCATATTTGAATTCGCATAGTTGGCGGCGCAAATCCCAAGTGACCAACTTACCGCAAGAATGAGAATTACAGTGAATAACCAAAGAAAAACTAGGTGAGGATAACTAGTAAACGAAGGTAGATTTATATAGACAAGAGTTATATACTGACCAAGAGAGAGCTTTCACCTGTCTACGTGCATTATAACTTTTGCGCGTGCGCCTTTAAACAATGTTGCCATACGACATAACATTAATACCTTCGTAAATTCTAACAATTTTTTATTTTTTGTAACTTGCTATTAAAACGTAAAACTGTGTATAATATAGTCAAATAAAAAGGTTGTAATTTTCTATTCAAACTATTCATTTTTTACATTTAAATATACCATCCACATAGACCCAGAACCGCACATAGTTTCTTTATTTTTTTGTGCTATACGTTATGGGACATTTTATGCCTCAAACCGTATTACTTACTTACTTACGAGTCTAAACATATTTTTTTGGTGAGTCGGTAAAAAATGTATCGAACAACGATTTGTTTCGGTAGTCTCTCCTCTCTTGTTGTGTGTAGCAAGGGAGGTTTAATCAAAAATATGTCTCGAGGCAAAACATTAGTTGATTTCGCTCAAGCGATGTCTCGTGAAAGTGACTCAGATTGTTCCTTTTATGGGTTGACAGATACCCGTTCTAACGTTAACAACTTGTGAAAATCATGATCTCACGTTAATAGAAACAGGAAAAGTCAGAAAAGGAGAAAGTGTGAAAAACCTCAATGCGTAATTGATTACAACAGTGCAAAAAAATGCTTTGACTACAGTGATCAAATGGGCTCATTCAGATCCCTTTACATATAGACCGGGGGATAGTGACAGATTTTGGGACACGATTTTATTCAGTATGCCTTTTGGAGGACAGTTTTGTCCGTATATCCTCATGATAATGATGCATGAATCAAAGAGTCATCGTAGGTTGTTCATATTAAAAAATAATAATAATATTTTCGAAAAATTATGTGTTTCGGTACGATTCCAATCAGGCTGCCATGTGTTTTGTAATAAAATAATAGACGTAAAATACTCGAAAAACCATTGGCATACCATTAGGATAGGCGGAGAATTCCTTTTTTCAAAGACAATTTCACGTGACCATACCAGCCATTCGGACCCACCCTAAGGGCCTGCCAATGGTTATTCGAGTATTTTAGTTTTATTATATCATCACAAAACACATGGCAGTCTGATTAAAATCGTACCCGAATAATAATTATTATTATTATTTTTCAATATGAAGAACCTACGACGACCCTTTGATTCATGCATTATTATCATGTGGGTATACGGACAATACTGTCCTCCAAAAGGCATACTGACTAAAATCGTGTCCCAAAATGTGTCACTATCCCCCGGTCTATATGCAAAGGGATCTGAATGAGCCCATTTGATCACTGTAGTCCAAAATGGTACAAGAATATTGCCGTTAAATTGAATTTCAACGCAGCCGTCATAAATTATTGGTTAATTGTATATATCAATAAAAACTTTGTAATAATATCTCTATTTTGCAATGTGGAGATAAAAAATCGGAGTCTTTATCAATGTAATACCTAAAAGATACCATACTTGGTCTCCAAGGCATACAGAAAATAAGAAGGAAAGGGAGTAGAGGGTGCTATAAAATATTAAAATGAACCTTTGATAGTCAGGAAGCAGACAAAAAATTAAAGAAAGTATTTATTGTGGATAATGCGATGGACAACCTGCCTATTGGGAATTCATAATTAGGTGCCAGCGCTAAAGTGGCGAAAAGTCAAAGCGTTTTCATGTACATTGTGAATATAGAACACTTCCTGAATAGTTTGAATTCAGTGCAAATAAAAATTCACGGTAGAAATGGAAGTTGACGGACAATTCCAATTTTTGGACACATTGTTAACCAGGAATGGAGAACGTGTGGAAATTGGCATCCACAGAAAACCAGCCATAGATGTATATCCGTTGATTCTAAACACCACATTCAGCACAAAATGAGTTTCAATTTATCGACCTATATAGACAACTAAGAATTCATAATAATAACACACAATACTTTACAACTTCAGCTTGTACATAGCCGTACTAACAATCTCCAAATGTTATTAGGTAATCCAAAAGACAAAATCCCAACTTTAGATAGGATGGATTTAGTCAAATTCAGCAAAAGCATTATCATAAATATAAAGGTTTTTAGCATAAACTTAACATTGTTGTATAAATAACGCCATTTGATATAACAGATTCAAGTTCCGCTTTTAACATATAAGAGGATATATTGAAAAATTCTTATCCTACTATAGAACCAAACAAAATTTCAATGTCAAAATATTTTATTACTCAACATATCCTCCTCTTAATTGGATACATTTATTACAGCGAACCTGCAACGTCTCTAGACCTTTAAAAAAAATGTTTCTTCTTGCTCTGCAAACCAGACCTCCACAGCTTTTCTTACCTCCTCGTTGGAAGAAAATTTAATAATTTAAATAGTCGGACGGAGCCAAATCTGGTGAATAAGGGGGGAGTTCTAGCGTTGTATAATCCTCATACAACGGTTCTAGTAATTCAAACCCTAAATCACGATTTTTTTGCATGGCAACATGAGATTTGTGTGTAGGGGCGTTGTCCTGCAAAAACAAAACACCTTTGGATAGCTTTCCGCGTCTTTTCTCTTTAATTTTTTCCCGTAGAGTGGTCAGTAATGTCGAATGGTAATCTCCAGTTATTGTTCTACCCTTATCCAAAAAATCAATCAATGATTACTCCATGGCAATCCCAAAAAACTGAAGCAAGAACTTTTCCAGCAGATTTTTGGACACGAAACTTCTTAGGTCTTGGAGAACCGGAGTGTCGCCATTCCATCGATTGTTGCTTTGTTTCTGGATCGTAGAAATGTACCCAAGTCTCATCCATAGTAACAATTCGGTTTAAGAAGTCTACATCGTTTTCAAATCGAGCACAGATCGAACGCGATGCTACTACCCTTGCACTCTTTTGGTCAACATTCAAACATTTGGGGATCTATTTTGTAGCAATTTTTCTCATGACCAAATTGACGTGAACTATATGATGAACGCGTTCGTATGAAATATTCAGTGCTTTAGATATCCGTTTTAGCCCAATTCGTTAAAATCATGTCATGAACTGCATCGATATTTTCGGGGACTGACACAGAAACTGGCCTTCCCGATCGGTCATCATCTTCAATGGAAAATTTACCTCTTTTGAAGCTTGCAGCCCAATTTTTCTACGGTCTCATACGAAGGACATTGATCACCAAGGGTATTAAGCATATCTTCGTAAATCTGCTTACCTCTTAACCCTTTTAAATACAGGTACTTGATGATGGCTCGATACTCCAATTTTTCGATTTTCACAATTTAGGTGGACATATTTTTTCTTTTAATTTATTGCGTAACTCTGGTTTACTTTTTTGACGTCAAACTTTACACTGACACTAATAAGTTATTCTTCGTTGCTATGGTAACGCAATATTTTGTTTATGCAGGGAACGGGTCTAGACTAACTAGATATCAATACGTCCTCGTATTTAAGCACAATTTTAAAATGATGATGACTAAATGCACCTTTAGATAGATCAGACATTTACGAAATTAGCTGCCAAAAATGAGAAGGTTTAATATTATGGCAAAACGAAGAGATCTACGAATATGCGGTTACGTGAACGTTTGGCCCAAGCTAAATATTCGCGAGAAAATAAATTTAGTGCCAGTTTCACAGGTTCCAGTTAAACTCCAGATAAGTAACTTATAGTTTAGACGGTGAATGACATTCTAATGATGATGACGGTGAATGACATTCTAACCATTAGGTAATCAATCTGGAGCTTACCTGGGACCTGTGGAACTGGCCCTTAGGGTATTTTCACCTTAGATAAGTCCGAGATAACTCTATCTATCAGATAAGGATATGTAAACCTGTGAAGTTTATCCGATAGGTAGTTATCAGAGACTTTATTGTGAGGTAAAAATACCGGCCCTTTAAATGTTGCAGATAATTTTATCATAAACTCACCACAAAATGAACATTCAAAATTGGTAAAAACAAGTTAATGTTTACAGGAAATTAGATTGTTTTAAAAGTAGTGTCAATAGCAAGAACAGTTTAAATAAAAGCCTTCTCAATAATAATAACAGACCATTAAATCCTAAAGGAATAATTACCGATTATCGGTGTGGGTGGGTGAAATCATACCTGGCCATATCAATCAGATTTGATCACAGGTATGATCACACTCAAGTTCCATATGAATATGAATTCATAGCAATTAATTATTTGATATAAATATGACTGGTTTGGCTATTTACTATTAGTAGTATCCCTACTGATGAAGATAAGGCATACAGTATTTCTATTTCGACATATTATTATTATTGAGCACTATTATTAAGCATGGGCCGAGGTGATCGTGCTGGTAGAGCGTTCGCCTCTCAAACAAAGAGCCGTAGGTTCAATTCCAAGCATGGTCATCGGTCTCGTGCATGGCATCACACGTTAAAAGGTAAGGGCTGCGTCTTCCATAGCTTGCACAAGTACCTCGAAGACTTCTGAGGGTTGCGAGTAGGGGTGCAACAGGTTGACGGATATAACAACAAATCAAATTGTTCTCTTAACGACATTGATAAAAATGAAAAACCCAAGTATATAATAAAAATAAAGTATATTATGATACTTCTTTATACACAACTGTATCAACATAATAAAATCACTAGCTGCATTAAGACAAAAAGGGCTTCAGACATTGTTCAACAAAAAATATATAACAACTTAATTGTTTTTATGACACTATGTAAATCTTTGAGAGAATATCCTTCCAGACCGTTAAAAAACATCTATAGGTGATCCCATTCAACTAGTAAGACCAGGTTTTTGCATTTAATTCGTTTACAAATGGTATTCTACAAACAATGAAAGCAAAAAAAATAACTCAATAGAAATATGGAAATCAATCAAAATTTATCTCTAAATGAATTTTGAGGAGAAATTTTTCAAAAGTTGGGTTCAAAGTTTCCTTTTCTTATTAACATTAAAAAAAATATTTATGAAGAAAATTCTCTCAAAGTAAATTTAAGTCGAATTTAACACCAAGGTAAGATTTTCCTTGTTCACCAAAGTACGATTCAACTATAAGTTCTACTAACCTATTTTCGGTGAGATTCACGTAGTTTTCAAGTAACAATAATAATTATCAAACATGATTTCAATATGGAAGGTAAACATTTTCGTAGTTTATATAAGGTAAGGCAATACATAATATCATCTATCTCAAAAAGATTAAACAGAAGAGACCAAGTGTGTATGTAAAGGCACTATATGGACGGCTTGTAAATACATTAATACTGGTCGCGTGAAATAATGAAAAGAAGCATGAGAGTGCATTTGTTACTCTTAAGTCAGAATGAAAAATGGACAAGAAAGTTGATTTTTTAAAAATACTCCTTTTTTGAAAACAACATTCGTGATAAAAATGTGCAGAACTTGAATACATATTTTTGGGTCTAACATGAATGTTCAAAAGAGAATGCTAGTTTTGAAACTTTTTATATAATATTGAAACTTTCATGAAATTCTCTTGGGCATTTGAAAGTTGAAATATTATCAAATTAAATTGTAAAAAATATAAGCTTTTAGGCACTCATTAAGTATAAAAAGTAAAACTGGAAGATGCACTATAGCTTACTACATATAAATATGCTTCACTAAATTCTTATAATATAAATGTACTTCTAATGATGCATCATGTATGGTGACAACTCCAAGTATGAGATAATTCTCAGCTTGCCCAAAAAAGAAGAAATAATCATTGTTGACCACTATCAGTAAGTCAAATAAAATTGACTAAAGTTATTTATATAATGTACAAACAGATCTTTTATAAGAAATAACAGTAATAATAAATATAAAGAAAGAGTAAAAAGTTTGTAAAACTTAGATAGTCACATGAAAAAGCTGCACGTTTTATTTATAAGGAAAAATATGAGTCAATAATAATTACAGTATAACTTTGATCCATAAGTTGCTTCAAGAAATTGTGTGAGATCACGTCATAATTGAATAAAATTTTGAGATCTAGCCTGATCAATAAATTGAGTGACAATGTTCTATTCTTGCACAAGATTAATCAAAGCATCATGATAATAATGAAACTTCATTCATAGTGTTTGAGCACAAGGCTTCAGTAGTTTTGTTCAACTGGATTCAGAGTACTCTACAATTTGGAGTTATTTGTCAATGATCCGTTTGCGCTAAATATACCGTGTCCTAACAAAACATCATAAGAATTTTTTTTGAACTCTGCCATAGTTTTTCCAACATGATGTCCTTGTGAAGATCTTTATTTTGATATAAATAGTTGCATTACTTGTTTATTCATGCCTAATCCACTTTTGGATATAAACATTTGCTCTACTTGTTTTTCCATGATCAACTAAAGAACAACAAATGCTGAAATTTTGATTTCAAGAATTTGTTTTTTTTTATACCAGAACAATTAAATTTCAGCGCATTAATGCAAATCACAACAACATTTCCAGTTTATTTTCGTATTTAAAAAAAATATACTTGTATACTTACCTCAAGTAAAATTGAGTTTTCTGGACAATGGAAGCGCATCATATTGTTATTTTCTCAACAAGATTGCATTCGAAAACCCCCCTTCCTAAATTTTCTGAAAACTGGAAAAACGATTTTTTATCTTAACAAAATAATTGCTTTGATACTGATGATGCAAAATCAGATAAGGCACAAATTGTGAAATCCTGGAATATTCATAATTTTAACGATGAGTAGTTTTTCAAAGAGATACCATTCATGAAAAAAAAAAGAGTCCAATGGAAAATGGTGAGAACAAATATCATCAAGTTGAAGTACATTTTGAAACAAGTTTAACAATGTAGGAATGTAGGCTGACACGTCTAGAAGAGTACTTCGACCACGCCACTGAAGATGACTGCCGCAGTTGCAGTTGAAACGTTTGGAGATTTAAACCAAAGAAGACCACGGCAAAACCCGGAAACCAACCAAAACAAGTTTAACAAAAATTGAGTTCTATATTAAAACTATAAATTAAATGATTTTCACAAAAGAGGTTTACAAAACCACAATGGTTTTGCTGTACAATGCAATATATTTGCTATGCTCCCTTAAATCGTAAATTGATTAGGGTTCGGTTGTATGCCTGTCTCCCAATAAAGTTTGTATATGTAACAAAACATTACTAATTATATTTCATCTAACCTTTCCAGGAAAACATATTAAGTATGGTGAATGATTCAATTTGAGTTGTTGATTGAGAAGGTACCTACTGGAAATTTTTCCATTCATCAATCACCATACTTTCTAAAAGATTCAGCTTCATGCCTTTATTTTTGAACATGAAGGATTTCAAAATCATGGCCGGAAGTGTGGTTTACGGCATATGAAGATTCTATCAGTTTGGCAAAGTTAAAACTTGGAACAACCACCTCGGGTTAATTTATAGACACCACACTATTCGTGTTTTTCCACTTTATCTTTGCTGTTTTTGATATTTCTGCCCAAAGTTTCATCTGTCTTAAAAGCAATATTAAAACTTTGCCTCTCCAAGAAATTGCCTATTTTATTGCTTGATTCACCGATGTTAGTAATTGTTTCAAACCTTTGATAGTCTTTTAGAGGAGGACACTCTTCTTGAATTTCATTCCTATACTGCTTCTTAGACAGAAGGTTACCTATCCAAGACGATTTATAACCATTGTTAACCATGTTGTATTTGTATTTTATTTGTATTGTTGCAATTTGTTCGATAATTTCTAATTATTTATTAAAATTTGATGTACTGAGAGAAATGCTAACTAATCTATGTATCACACTATCCATATGTCCAAAAAGTTCATATATTAGTATAGGAGTGTTGATGATATTTGAGTAGGTTTCACGGGAACAATTATACAATTGGATCAACTTTTGGAATTTATTAATTCTCTTTACTCTTCAATTGATTTCACAATAGAATCAGAAATGACAATTTGTTAAATTTATATAAAGTTGCTGCTTAGAATAGTAGAATTCATAGATCAGTTAGCATTCCTGTCAGTACATCAAATTTAGATACAGTATTAGAAATTATCAAACAAATTGCAGGAAACAATAGTTATAATATGGTATTTGATAGATAAACTTCTGTATAAGAAAGCATTTCAAGAAGTTTATCCTCCAACCAAAGGTTTAAAACAATTACTTATATCGGTGAACCAGATAATTTCTTGAAAAAGCGAGGTTTCAATATTGCTTTCAAGTCGGACAATACTTTTGATTGACATCAAAAACAATAAAGATTAAGTGGAAATACAAGAAAACTGTGGAGTCTATAAATTAATCTGTGGAAGATGTCCCAAGTTTCATTTTGGCCAAACTGGTAGAACCTTCAAAAAGCTCCTAACCAAGCACCGAAACAGCTTTTTAAACGGAAAAACAAATTCATCATATGCTACCGATTTATTAACTGAAAACCATACTTTCGACCATGATTTTGAAATCCTTCACGTTCAAAACAAAGGCATAAAGATGAATCTTTTAGAAAGTATGGAAATTATTAAATGAAAAAATTCTCAGAACTTTCTCAATGACCACCTGGAACTAAATAGTTCACCACTACTTAATGTGTTTTCCTGCAAAGGTTAGATGAAATATAAAGTAATGTATTGGTACTTACTTGTATAAAATAAATACCTTAAAAACTGCATTCAATATTATAAACAAAAAACTAAAATCAAATTTAATTTTGATGAGAATCTCTGAAATTCATATCCATCACACCAGACAATCAACTTGTTTCACCTCAATTCTGCTACCTCTAAAGTTGGCCAAAAAAATCACTCACGCTGCTCTAGATGAATTCAACAAATTACCTTGTAATATAACCATTTGCAGAAATTTTTCCAAATTCAAAATATCTGTGAAAAAACACATTATTGCCTTACGGAATTGATATCCTGCCGTTAATGATCAATCTTTGTTCACTAATTTAAGACTTTATTATGGTTTCATCATTATTGTAATAATAATAATACTTTATTGATCCCAAGAAACATTTCTGCTTATAGAGGGATATGTAAAAATTATACACTGAATAATACAATGCTTATGAAACACAAATTAAAGAAGGAATTAAACAATTGATGGAAATTAACAAGATATATCTCAAAGTTTCAAAACTGAAAATGATGGAATCAGAAAAAATTTTCTATTTGTTCTAAACTAATTAAGTATTTTTTAAAATTAATTTTGAATCGGATTTTACCATAATTTTTCAATTCATTGGGTAATCCATTATAAAATTTTATTCCGTTACATAGTATTGATTTTTGACCGATATTTGTCTTACTTTTATTCATTGTTATATTGTTGGAATATCTGGTTGAATAATTGAAAATGTTGATCACTATTGATTTTGAATATTAAATTAGAATGTTTCATATTATTTTTAACTAAATGAATGAAGGTACACACTTTCATTTTATATAATTAATGAATATCCAGAAGCTTTTTTGGATTATACAAATTAGTAGTTGACTCATTATAATCAAGTTTGAATATACATTTGATGATTTTATTCTGTAGTGTCTTTAGTGGCCTGAGCAAAGAATTTGTTGCTGCACCCCAAATAGAAATCATGTATTGCAATTTTGAATAAACTAACGAAAAATAAATGCTCTTGAGATGTTTAAGGAGTAAAAAATTTCTTATCTTGAAAATAATTCCAATAATTGGAGAAATCTGTTTCCTTAATACCTCTTTAGGTTTTACCACGATATATTTTCATCTACATAAAGTCCCAGAAATTTTAATGTGGGAGAGTATTGTATAGTTTCATTTCTTAATCTAATTGGATCTTTCAAGTCGATACTAGAAGATTTTTTTGCGATGAACATAAACGAAGATTTTTCAAAATTCAGTGTTAGTTTATGTGATATAAGCCATGATGTTATTTTTTCAAGATCGCTTGTCATATTACTTTTGAGTTCACTAAATTTTTTTTCAGTGTATATCAATGTTATGTCATCCGCAAACATTTTGATTTTTCCCGTCAAATCCAAATCAGCTAGGGAATTATATATATATATATATATATATATATATATATATATATATATATATATATATATATATATATATATAAGGAAAAGAATAGGTCCCAAAATTGATCCCTGTGGAACTCCACATAGAACAGTCTTTTGTGAACTACTCTTTTCCTCTAAATAAACAAACTGTTTCCTTCCAGACAGGTAACAAATGTATATTTCCTCTGATACCTATTCTATACAAAATTGTCAGCAAAATTTTGTGATCCACTGTATCAAAAGCTTTCCGAAGATCAAGTGACAATATACCACACTTTTTGTCAGAATCGAAATCTAGTTGAACTTGAGTTATAATATCTTGTAATGCTGATTCTGTATCACTAAATCTTCGAAAACCGTATTGACCATTAAACAATAAATTTGATTTTTCGAGATATTCCAACAACCTACAATGTACTGCTTTTTCTATAATTTTTGATAACACAGAAAGGACTGAGATAGGCCTATAATTCGCCAATTGATCTTTTTGACCTGATTTAAATATTGGTTTAACTTTGGCAATTTTGGATTTGTCAGGTACTGTGCCTGTTAGGAAGGTTAAATTTATCAATCTACTTATCAGTGGTGCAATTTCTGATTTCACCAATTTCACAATTTTGGAAGATATATTATCAAATCCTGGAGTTTTTCTCGAATCTAAATCACTTATTATTTCTTCTAATTCTTCAGACTCAAAATGCTTGAAATACATGGAGACTAAATTTGAGTGCAATGGGAATTCTTTTCTTGATGGGAGACTTGCTGCCAAATTGGGACCCACATTAATGAAATAATTATTGAATTCTTCACAAATATCTTGCAGACTGCTAATTCTTTTCCCATTCTTCATGATATGTTGAATTTCATTATTATATTTGGATTTGTTGTACAATATTTAATTCAGTTTTGTATATGTTGATTCTGTTAATCAGTGATTTATGATATATTTGTTTCAATGGCAGGGATGTACGAAATTGCTCCCGCATAGCGGCGCTGAAGTAGTTGGAGTCCTTTCGTTTTTGATAGCCCGTGTATCTGTGATATGACAATTATTGTGTTTACTAGTATTTTGATTTATTTTCGTTGGTTTTGAGAGTTTTTTCAGCAAAATGAGTGATAAATATGGTGGTTGGGCTGTAAAGCAGTTGAAAAATTAGTTGAGAAATAGGAATGCGAAAATTATTGGGAAAAAATACGACTTAAGGCTCGTTCATACCCTTGCGGACAATCGCATTTTTTTGTGATTTGACTCATACGGCGAAAAAATTGCGGTAAATGATGAAGTTTACATGTCATTTTTCAGTATTTGGGGTTAGTTATTAGGTACTGCATTACTGATTTATCATTCACCGCAATTTTTTCTCCGTATGTTTCGAATCGCAAAAAAATTGCGCATATTTGCAAGGGTGTGAACGAGCCTTTGACAGAAAGGTAATCAGTCATAACCCCAACTTATTCTTGTTTCCCGTCAAGCAATGATAAATTGTTATTTTCAGGTTGGAATAATGAATGAATTAAACTTGTTTGATTCCAGATTGGCATCTAATGTGTATGACATAAACGGATATTTTGAAACCAGCTTAATAGTTGAAAAATGTGATGAGACTGCTGTCTCGCAGATACTATGGCCACCTAATGATTCATTCAGTTTTAGTATTCAGATGACATGGACCATGGGCTGTGCCTTCAATAGATATTGTGCACATCAACACCCATGTGTGTTACAATGACAAACATCAATATTTGAATATTTAAATAAGCTGACATTGACAAATGACAATTAAAAGACTCCAGCCTAACTAGCGCCACCTACTTCGAGCTTTCCAGATTGCCTGCCATTGCAAGATGCAATTATTGTTAATCATTTTTATTATCAGTATATGTACAACTTTCTCATACATACCAGAACTTGTTCTGACTGGAACGTATTCATTTAATAAATAAATAAATACTAACCTGAAGTTTATTGGGACTCAAGTATACAACCAACTCCTAATCAATTTATAATGAGTATTTAATGGAACACAGCCATTATGTAATTTACAATATCTTGTTCACTTGAAGAAGCTGTTGCACAGCGAAATAATAGTCACGTTTTGTAAATCTCTTTTGTTAAAATAATTTCAGTTATAATTTTATCATAGATGATAACATGGATTTTCATCAAGTATCGGATATATCAATTAAAAAATTATGAAGTTGATCAACAGAAACAATATTTGACAAGTCATCAAAGAGAATGATGAATACTTTCAACTTTTCGAAGATCAATCAAATTTCGAGCAAAAGGTATTAGTCTAGAGTATCCATTAAAGACCTAAGAGAACCACCTAGCTAAGTATCGACATATATGCAACGTTCACCCTGAAAACATGCTTACGAATAATTTGTATGTTTGGCGCCACGCATCAAGGGAACGAGCAGAGCAGGAGGTCCCGCCTGCCTCAGAAACGGGTGCGCCAGCAACTCCTGCGCAGAAGAACGTTGAGCTGGGTCTCTGACGAGCATCTTGTCCAAGAACGACAACAGTCGAGGTGACACTTTGTGGGCGTTTTTCAACTTTGGAGGTGGCATTTCTCGAATTCTTCTCATGGCCTGTAGAGGTGGTTCATTGAAGAAGGGCGGTTCGCCATCGACCATCTCTATAACCATTATACCCAGAGACCATATGTCAACCTAGAATGAAAAAGATTATAAGATTTTATTAGAACATAAATTTGTTCAAAGTAAATGGAATATCACAGGTTCCTGATACAAAAGCTTGAGGGGCAACTTCTATTTGTTCCAGAACATTTAAAAAATATATAAATATATTTCAATGATAATAATAATATAACAAACATATACAGGGTGTTTCTTAAGTACGTGTAGAAAATTTAGGAGCGTGTTGCTGACATCAAAATAAGAAGAAAAGTATGTAAAAACATGTGTTCGCAAGTTATTCGTTTCTGAGTTATAGAGTGTCAAAGTTGAATTCTGATTTTTATTTTTTGTGAATAATTTAAAAATAATTTTGATATTTGGGTAAAGTTTGGTATCTGGGAATATTTATTATTTATTTTGTTTAAAAAATATATTCTTGGTAGAGGTCACTGAGATTAACTGTTTTCGAGTTATTGAGATTTGAAATGATCGATGCAAGTGATTTTGAATGACTGAATGATTTTTTAATTAAAAATAAATTCAATTAGAAATTAGTTTTTTCACAATTTACATAAAATTTGATTTTGTCATTGAAAAATCATCCCAGATATCTTTACTTGAATATCACAAACATTTTGGAATTTATTCACAAAAAACAAATATAAGAATTAAACTTTAACACTCTGTATTTTAGAAACGAATAACTTGAGGACATGTGTTTATAGGAACTTTTTTCTCATTTTGACGTCAGCAACATGCTCCTGAAGATTCTACACGTACTTAAGAAACACCCTGTATATTTGCTTGAACTCTAAGGATCTGCCATGACAAAATCTTTTGAAAATAATTATAATCTGCCTCATAAACACACCCATAAGTGCACCCAAAGGGATACTCTGTGAGGGTAACTGCTCTTATTATCTTTTGTCATTGCGTTCCAAGCTCACTGATTTTTGGTGGTATTTCACTTTTTAACAATAGGAAAACTCGAAAAAATCTACAACACCACTCTGGGTCCCACATACACAGCACATATCACCTATTTGTCACCAAATGTCAAAATGGTAGCAGACCTTATCTCATAAGAACTTAACAATAAAGAGTTTGCATTTGTTAATGTCAGTATTTTGCTTGGAGAATATTTTTAGGCTACTAGAGCTCTATTATGTGTCCCCATTTCAGAAAAATCCGTACCATCCGTTTTCTTGTATCGTGTATCTGGTGTTCATGGTCATTTGGAAAGAGATCAAAGTTTTTTATAAAACTTATTGATTTTTCATACATAATTTTGTTTGTTGACAAGAGTATTATCTTAAACACAATACACATATTTTCTCTCTCTCCCTCTCTCTCTCTCTTTCAATAACTCAACTCAACTCAACATTTTCCATTCCTTAATTGCAGCTGAATAACAAAAATTGGTTTTGAATTTTCATACTTTCTTTAAATTTGTCGAAATTTGTCAAATCTGTTGATATTGTTTTGTGATTCGATTTAATTTTATGAGTCTAGTATAAGTTGTGTAGTTTTTACTAACCTCGGGGCCATATGGCAATCTTGATATAACTTCTGGTGACATCCAATAGGGGGTACCAACCAGAGACTTCCGCTTCGGAAGCTCTTGGGAAACCTGGGCACAAAACCCGAAATCAGACAGCTTCACCCTACCATCTAAAGCCAGCAAAATAGAATCAGATTTGATATCTCGATGTATGACCCCCTGGGAATGTAAATATGCCAGGGCTTTCAGACACTGCTTGCAAACAGTAGCTATCTGCTCCTCATCCATTCTAGCATGCGTTACTATGTCGGTGAGAGCTCCACCCTCTAGGAATTCCATTACAACCCACAGCTCGTCGTTGACTAGGTAGCTGTCAAACATTTCGACTATGTTGGGATGATGATAGTCCCTCATTATGACTACTTCGTTGAATAAAAGTTCTCTTCGTTGTTGTTTTCTCAGATCCATTTTTTTGACGGCAACTTGTCTTCCAGTGTTTCGATCGTGAGCAATGCATACAGTGCCAGTAGAACCTTCTCCGATTTTGACGAATCTCTCGAGGTTTTCACGAGGGTCTTTTGAAGAGACTACCATTTGAAGTGCTGCTCTGAACTGAAAAAATAAATCAATTGTTGTTTGCAATTGTTCACAAACATTGAATGTATTCTGTATTAAATCATTCTCAATCATTAAATAAAAAACTCTCCAATTTGGGATGATATCTCATAAAAAATATTATTGAAACTACAGGATAATGTTTTAGATATTCTGGCAGATGTTATAAATTCATCAGTTTTGAATGGAACTTTTTCATCTTGTCTGAAAATTACATTATTTAAAGGAGGTGATCCAAGCATACCAGCAAATTTCAGACTCATTTGTTTACCAATTTTAGCAAGGCTCATTGAAAAACTGATAAAAAAGAAATTGGATTCTTTGAGGAAAATTAAATCATCCATTCACAGTTTCCTCGAGGAACTTTACCTTCATCTAAATAAAGAAGAGGTTGCAGCTATAGTATTTTGCTTGACAAAAGTATTTGACTGCTTCAATCACAACATATTGCTGCAAACGATTGAAATTTATGGTTTTAAAGGAAACATTCTACTAACGGGCGTGAAAACAGCCACGGTTTTTCCATCCACGGTTTTCAATTTGGCAACACCGCGCAGTTCCGCAGTTGCATAGCGTTCACGTTAGTTATGGCTCTTGGCCTTTTATGAAACCAATGAATTAGCGAGGATGCGAATGATTATTTTCTACCTATTTATTTCGAGCGCCATCGCCTAATAAGTTTTCGGTAAATTATTGGAATTTTCGAAAAATTCGGTACCCCTTCTGACGACCCGACAATGACTTCTGGGGGTGAAGGGTGAAAGTAATTATGTAAATGATTGTTCTCTACTCATTAATTTCGAGTGCCATCGCCCAATACGTTTTCGGTAAAAAATTGAAATTAAAAAAAAATCTATACCCCTTATGAAGATCCGACAATGACTTTTGGGGGTGCGGTATGAAACTTGATATGTAAAACACTGTTTTTCACTAATTCACATTGCGTGCCATGAACCGATAATTTTTCAGTATGGGTTTTACATTCTACCTCATGGGCCAAACACCACTGCCTCATATCATATTTTTTTTTATGATCTGTAACTCCTAACAATATCCAGTTCGAGAATAACTTTTCTCCACGATCATCACAGAATTTTCCAATTCTGAAATCAAATTTGATTACATAATGCTGGAATTCTCTCTCTTGAGATTGAAGAAATATTCTGCAACACCTCTGCCCCCATGCAATTTAAATGTATTTTTCTACAAAGTAGCCTTTGACGCTTTCAGATTTCGACGCAAAGTTGACGTTTTCTGTGAAATGTCATTTTGTGCGAATGTATAAATTTCAGGGTTCTGACTTCAATATGTAAAATACTAATTTTCTAGCAAAATTTTCAATGCCAAACTCATGGATGTGCTATTAGGTTGTCTACTGTGAACGAGAGTGAATTCGCGAATGTGAAAACTCACCAAGGTTTTCAAAGAAAGAAGCAGTAACTTTTTTATCTAGATTTAAGTAACTTTGTTAACCAATTTTTTTTTATGACAATATAGCATTTCTGATTCCTGCTACTGAGTATGATATGATAGATACTGTCAACAATCTGATAACCCAAAATCTGTGGTGGGTGATGACATAAAAACAAACATTTTGTCACAGTTGAACCTCTCACTTACACGATTAATTATTCGTTAGAAGAAGGAATAGAGTGTAAAATTGTTCCAATTCATAAAATTGGGAATAAAACAAACCTAGAGCAAAATACTATGAATTGAATTTTCTGTTGTATAATTAGATAAATATGTATGTTAGAGCTGAGGTTCCAAAGTAAAGTAGGAGCCTTTGTGTTGATTGATTTCGAAATCAGTCATCCTTTCACAGGTAATTAACACTTAATATGTTCACGCAACTATTAATCCAAATCGATTTCATAATCAATACTTCCGAGTAACTAAAGGGTGATTATTTTAGAACTTGGCAACGAATATACCGCGATCAGGACGGCAAATGTGCAAACACTCTGCTTGCCTGCAACAACTCAACTGCCCTCCAAATCGGTTCTCTTCCTTTAAAACTTGAAGTAATCATTTCCCCAGAGTGCGTCAATGTATTTTCGTCTACCTACCCCTCCTGTCGCGGTGTCAACATTTCTGATAACGATCACACCAAATCTAATCCCTAATTGAATTAGCCCACAATATTTTACGACCAAATTATTGTGTAAAAAGGAATTTCCGGCCATTCAGATAATCCTACGACAATAAACTCATGAAGAGATTAAATAATAAATTTTACTAGATTTAATAATCAAATTACAATCTAGGCCGGAATATTTACCGAGGAAAAACCGATTGATATTCAATCTCCGACAAGAGTATTCCAAAAACATGAAGCTGATATACTTGAAACAGGTTGGTTGTGGCCTCTATCCTAATGGAAAATTATCTTACTTGTTCATGGGTGAGTCTTTGTTCATGGTGTTTCGTAGCAGCTGCTTGTCCGGCAGCACTAACAGGAATATGCACAGGCGGAGGCTGCACTCCATTCTTGATGTTTTGATTCTGATCAGGCCTTGGGGGATAACCAACATGCTGCAAACTTTGGTGGGACCCATGACTCGAGTGGGGATGTGGACCAAGATGCGGGAGGGTCACAGGAGGAGGGCCAGTAGACACCATCGAATTAGCTGGAGATATCTGGGGGTGGTCTCTCGGGGGGTAACCAACATATGGTTCAGGTATGTTACCATTCAACTGTGTATTTGGTACTTCATGGTTGCTCAGTGATCTTTCTGCTGGTGATGCATCTCTGACTTGTGGCTTACCTTTGTGAATAAAACAGGTAATTGTTAAAAAATTGTTAAAATTGTTATTTCCATCAACCGATTAATTCAAATTTTCATTTCACTCATATGACTTGCTTCTGAGACGAGCGGAAGCATCTCTGTAGAAATGATATAAACCTGTCCACCTATTATACAGTTTCAAACTCAGGAACTGCGAAAAAAAGTATTGTATAACACTTGTAGCACTGCGATATGTCCGTGGACATAATATGTTGAAACCGCTTATGCTGGATATTAGGACAGCAACTGCATTATGGTTTCAGGCTCCGAGCAATAAAAGATATAGATGTGCCATTTCTATAAGCACAACACACGTTGTTATGAAAGCTGCATATCACTTTCCGTTGTGATTGTTTGTTGGTGAGGGGTAACCTCCGAGTTCGGAGGAGGAGATTTGTTTTTGTTATGACATTCAGACGTAAGCTTATAACCAGTGGCGGCGTACTGATAAATTTTTTTCATGTTATATTTTTATCTATAAATAGACGACCACATGCCAGGTTGGAAAGCACGAGTGTTGTCAAGATGTCAATCAAAAATATTTTATTGTGCGAAGAATTAGATTCTTACTGACAAAGCATAGAATAAGGTCATACATACTGAAAAAATAAATGTAACTGCCGAAGTGAACAACAGCTCTATTTTGATGTAGTCTTGATTTGGTCACAGAGTGGAGCGGTGACTTGCTTATTGTAAATCGTCTGTCCTGCTTGAAACAAATTAAAATTTTGGATTGCATTCTTTAATTCCTTTGCTCAAGTAGTCCAATTTTTTGTATCTTACGGATTATAGTTCTTGTTGCTACTTTTAAACATTTTCTTCTGGTATCATATGTGTATCATCGGTTTCACATCACGAATTCCTCTAAAATAGCATACATTTCCAACACACACACACATACACACACACACACATATCTGTCAAGTTATTATATTGTTATAGTTGCAGAACAGTGAAGTAAATTCCATGACCAACAAATTTAAAGTAAAAAATATCACTGAACTTTGTATTAAGTACTCGAAACACATTCCAACAAGACTTCACAATCTTTATGAATAACTTGGCATAATGTTATGAATAGAATAGGTCGGAAAACATTTTTTTTTTATAGATAGGAAAGCCTATACCTATTTGGAATTCCTCAGAAAATGTTATTCTTCAAAAAAATATCCTGCATCTTCCCAAACTCTAAATTCACTATCCAAACTGTGCTTATTTCCATTTGTTTAAGAGGGACATGAAAAATTAGAAGTACAATACACAAAAAACTCTTTGGAGAAGTGATTTATATATGTATTTAAGAGAAAGTTTTACATACAGAATCATAGCCTTCTATGATAAAGTAAGTAACAATTTTGGAGTCCATCACGGATTAAAGGAATTCAATGAGAAATCTCCTGGAATTGGGAGTATGGGCTCTCTCAAAAGATTAAAAATAATACTCAACCCAAACTTGCGTTGATTTACAGTTTTCCATTTACAACAAATAAGTTTGTGTCCACGTCCGGTTTATCCGGAAGCGCTACGCCACTGAAGAAATTCCAGATCGATTATTAATGTTGATATATGTGATATTCCGTGTTTACAAAATGTTATTCAATTGGGAACATCGAAAACTTCTGATCGCTTCTGATGAACCAATTACTTACGTGATAATCCCTGTGAAAATCCAGTACCCATCAGATTGAGTCTATAATAGCTAGTGGCTTATGATTTGATTTTGCTTATAAATAGCTGAGTTTGCTTACTTACATACGCTTTAGTGTGCATACACTGCAACAAGTTTTTCCTAATTATTGATATGTAATCGTTTTTTAAGTTGACTTACATGGTAACAAAGTTTTTTTTATAGCTATTTCAATAAATAGTGTATTTTTGCCACAAAATTAAAAGTCAACTCATTCAATACCACTAAACAGGTCGATACGAAATGCTAATTAAATATGGTTTATGCCATGATTACCTTGCTGCGACGCCCATGGTTTGATTTGACAAGGCGATAAATAAGTCAAAAACGGACGTAAACAAACATAATCGCCAAGTTAAGAGTGAATATAATACGGAATTCCAGCCTGATCAAATCAGCGTGAAGGCAGCCATGAGTTACAGCCATGACTTCGGGAGTGACTACCGCTTCGACGCGGGAGCAAGCCCGACCGCCAACGGTCGTCTTCGAAATACATGGCCAGCCATGAGTTGGCAGAAAACATGGCTAGCAATGCTTTTGGTGGATAGCGGGATATATCAGATGGATTTATTTATTTTAACGAGTAATTCAGTATGAAACATGGCTCAGCCACGAATTTTTAGTTGGCGATAAAAATTGATTCAGTCTGAAACATGGCTCAGTCACGAATTTTTAGTTGGCGGTAAAAATTAGATGAAAGTTTATTTTTTCTCTGGGTAATGATAATAAGCTTTATACAACAATATATTTAGCCGCTCGAGGTTTCGCCTTTAGACTTACCTCTCAAACACGTTTGAAAAATCGTGAAATTTCAAACTTTGAGAAAGTCATCAACAAGCAAAATTGGAATGAAGTCGATTATTTTTTCCTAATGATGGACTTTATAGGTAGTGGAGATCAAGACCCATGCCCATAAATATTAAGCCGAGTCCGATTTCACACTTACACTACCCCTCAAACATGACCGAAAAATCGCTCAACTGCGAACTTTGAAAAATTTCCAACGGGCTAAATTGGGATTAGATCGGAATTTTTTAACATGAATCCACTCTTTAGATACCAGTGAACAAGACCTATATGAGTGAGTATTTTGCCGGGCAGGTTTTCACCCCTAACGAGCCCCTCCAACACGTCGAAAAAGTCGAAAAATCGCGAATTTTTAAAAATCCCCAAAGCTAATTTTTGCTTCTAGTTTATTCTATGGAACAAGTTATAAACCACCAAGTGTTAGTCCGGGCCCGTTACTACCCTCAAACTACCCCTCAAACATGACCGAAAAATCGTTCAACTGCGAACTTTGAAAAATTCCCAACGGGCTAAATTGGGATTAGAACGGAATTTTTTAACATGAATCCACTCTTTAGATACCAGTGAACAAGACCTATATGAGCGAGTATTTTGCCGGGCAGGTTTTCACCCCTAACGAGCCCCTCCAACACGTCGAAAAAGTCGAAAAATCGTGAATTTTTAAAAATCCCCAAAAAGCTAATTTGTGCTTGTAGTTTATTCTATGAAACAAGTCATAAACCACCAAGTGTTAGGCCGGGCCCGATACTACCCTCAAACTACCCCTCAAACATGACCGAAAAATCGTTCAACTGCGAACTTTGAAAAATTCCCAACGGGCTAAATTGGGATTAGAACGTAATTTTTTAACATGAATCCACTCTTTAGATACCAGTGAACAAGAGCTATATGAGCGAGTATTTTGCCGGGCAGGTTTTCACCCCTAACGAGCCCCTCCAACACGTCGAAAAAGTCGAAAAATCGTGAATTTTTAAAAATCCCCAAAAAGCTAATTTTTGCTTCTAGTTTATTCTATGAAACAAGTTATAAACCACCAAGTGTTAGTCCGGGCCCGTTACTACCCTCAAACTACCCCTCAAACATGACCGAAAAATCGTTCAACTGCGAACTTTGAAAAATTCCCAACGGGCTAAATTGGGATTAGAACGGAATTTTTTAACATGAATCCACTCTTTAGATACCAGTGAACAAGAGCTATATGAGCGAGTATTTTGCCGGGCAGGTTTTCACCCCTAACGAGCCCCTCCAACACGTCGAAAAAGTCGAAAAATCGTGAATTTTTAAAAATCCCCAAAAAGCTTATTTGTGCTTGTAGTTTATTCTATGAAACAAGTTATAAACCACCAAGTGTTAGGCCGGGCCCGATATCACCCTCAAACTACCCCTCGAACATGACCGAAAAATCGCTCAACTGCGAACTTTGAAAAATTCCCAACGGGCTAAATTGGGATTAGAACGGAATTTTTTAACATGAATCCACTCTTTAGATACCAGTGAACAAGACCTATATGAGCGAGTATTTTGCCGGGCAGGTTTTCACCCCTAACGAGCCCCTCCAACACGTCGAAAAAGTCGAAAAAGTCGAAAAATCGCGAATTTTTAAAAATCCCCAAAAAGCTAATTTTTGCTTCTAGTTTATTCTATGGAACAAGTTATAAACCACCAAGTGTTAGGCCTGGCCCGATACTACCCTCAAACTACCCCTCAAACATGACCGAAAAATCGTTCAACTGCGAACTTTGAAAAATTCCCAACGGGCTAAATTGGGATTAGAACGGAATTTTTTAACATGAATCCACTCTTTAAATACCAGTGAACAAGAGCTATATGAGCGAGTATTTTGCCGGGCAGGTTTTCACCCCTAACGAGCCCCTCCAACACGTCGAAAAAGTCGAAAAATCGTGAATTTTTAAAAATCCCCAAAAAGCTTATTTGTGCTTGTAGTTTATTCTATGAAACAAGTTATAAACCACCAAGTGTTAGGCCGGGCCCGATATCACCCTCAAACTACCCCTCGAACATGACCGAAAAATCGCTCAACTGCGAACTTTGAAAAATTCCCAACGGGCTAAATTGGGATTAGAACGGAATTTTTTAACATGAATCCACTCTTTAGATACCAGTGAACAAGACCTATATGAGCGAGTATTTTGCCGGGCAGGTTTTCACCCCTAACGAGCCCCTCCAACACGTCGAAAAAGTCGAAAAATCGCGAATTTTTAAAAATCCCCAAAAAGCTAATTTTTGCTTCTAGTTTATTCTATGGAACAAGTTATAAACCACCAAGTGTTAGTCCGGGCCCGTTACTACCCTCAAACTACCCCTCAAACATGACCGAAAAATCGTTCAACTGCGAACTTTGAAAAATTCCCAACGGGCTAAATTGGGATTAGAACGGAATTTTTTAACATGAATCCACTCTTTAGATACCAGTGAACAAGAGCTATATGAGCGAGTATTTTGCCGGGCAGGTTTTCACCCCTAACGAGCCCCTCCAACACGTCGAAAAAGTCGAAAAATCGTGAATTTTTAAAAATCCCCAAAAAGCTTATTTGTGCTTGTAGTTTATTCTATGAAACAAGTTATAAACCACTAAGTGTTAGGCCGGACCCGATATCACCCTCAAACTACCCCTCGAACATGACCGAAAAATCGCTCAACTGCGAACTTTGAAAAATTCCCAACGGGCTAAATTGGGATTAGAACGGAATTTTTTAACATGAATCCACTCTTTAGATACCAGTGAACAAGACCTATATGAGCGAGTATTTTGCCGGGCAGGTTTTCACCCCTAACGAGCCCCTTCAACACGTCGAAAAAGTCGAAAAATCGCGAATTTTTAAAAATCCCCAAAAAGCTAATTTTTGCTTCTAGTTTATTCTATGGAACAAGTTATAAACCACCAAGTGTTAGGCCGGGCCCGATACTACCCTCAAACTACCCCTCAAACATGACCGAAAAATCGTTCAACTGCGAACTTTGAAAAATTCCCAACGGGCTAAATTGGGATTAGAACGGAATTTTTTAACATGAATCCACTCTTTAGATACCAGTGAACAAGAGCTATATGAGCGAGTATTTTGCCGGGCAGGTTTTCACCCCTAACGAGCCCCTCCAACACGTCGAAAAAGTCGAAAAATCGTGAATTTTTAAAAATCCCCAAAAAGCTTATTTGTGCTTATAGTTTATTCTATGAAACAAGTTATAAACCACCAAGTGTTAGGCCGGGCCCGATATCACCCTCAAACTACCCCTCGAACATGACCGAAAAATCGCTCAACTGCGAACTTTGAAAAATTCCCAACGGGCTAAATTGGGATTAGAACGGAATTTTTTAACATGAATCCACTCTTTAGATACCAGTGAACAAGACCTATATGAGCGAGTATTTTGCCGGGCAGGTTTTCACCCCTAACGAGCCCCTTCAACACGTCGAAAAAGTCGAAAAATCGCGAATTTTTAAAAATCCCCAAAAAGCTAATTTTTGCTTCTAGTTTATTCTATGGAACAAGTTATAAACCACCAAGTGTTAGGCCGGGCCCGTTACTACCCTCAAACTACCCCTCGAACATGACCGAAAAATCGCTCAACTGCGAACTTTGAAAAATTTCCAACGGGCTAAATTGGGATTAGAAGATATAGTTGTTTCGTATAATTTTGAAAAAAATTTATAAAATGGGCTACTGGAATACAAAATTTCGGATTGATCGTGAGTTTCAAATTCAGTGGAGGTAGATTCCAATTTGCAACTTTCTGCATCTAATAAACTCTAATCTGAACATAGTTCTAATAAATTTCTTAATGCCAATTTCATAGAGCTATTTTCATATTCTGAACTGAGTATTTGAACTAAATTACTAAACCACACTACTACTTGGCCCAGATGATTGAAATTAATACAAGCTGCCATCATTTCTTTCAAATTTGTTTGAACATCTATATTAATGCCAGATTTTTTAATATCATTACAGATAATTTTGAAAAAGTGTACGCAGCAAATATGAATCGGGGTGATATCATTACCATCGAAATGTGCCCCCTCACAAATAGAAAACGCCCACGTTAAATAAACTCTCATGTCCATTCTATTAAAAAAATGAAGTATACCATTCATCAAAGGAAAACTAAAATCTGTTACAACGGCTGAGAATATTGGCCACTTTTTCGAATGCTGTAAAGAAAAAGATTTGAATTTTGCTAGAAAAATACCTATCGATACCATGTCATGATTGCAATTTATCATTTCGAGAACCGGCACTATACGATTCCGAACATTAATGACGCCAGCATAATAAAACACGCGCTTCTCAGTAGACGGAGGTTTCCTAACAATACCTCCAGTGGCATCCAAGTGTAAAATGGGTTTCAAATGACATTTTTCGATAATTTCTAATTGTTCATTACTGTACAAATAAACATGAAGTGGCTGTCCTACAACTTGAATATAATTATAGTTCTCCCTCTGCATCCAAACTAGATCTATCAGATCATCTTTATGGCGATCATTCCTACCCAGCTTTTCCGATCGAATTTTCCGAAAAACTGTTTCCGACTTAATATTTTGTAAATTTCCGGTTTCTATTATTGATGAATTAGAATTCCGAACCGTTTTGTCCCGATACAAAGATGGTTTAATATCTTTCATATTTTGCATTAATATTTTCCTATTAATGCCTTTCACATACCTTTACTTGAACTGAAAACCTCAACTTTGTGATCTTTATCGCGACTAACTGAATTTATAAAAATAATGAACTTCTTACAATTATGAGCACAATAAGCATAAACCACGAAATGATCTTTTCTAACGCTGAATCTATAGGTTTTGAAATTTATGACACATACGTTATTAACGAATTGAGCTAATTTCCTTTCTAATAGAAAAGTATACTCTGTCGTTAATGTATACTCAGTCGTTAATTTATCCTCTACTAATACTGATAATAACTCTCGATGACTGATAGTAAATGAACCTTCCAAAACTTTACATTTCTTAAATGAAGGTTTGTCCCAATTGTCGGATTTTAAATTAATTGCATTAACAGGAAGGCTAGTTCTTTGTTGAGCAGATGCCTGAAGTTCTAAGAAAACTTGTGGAATATGTTCATTACTCGTTGAAACACCAGAAGATTGAATTTGAGTTGTAGCTTCCATTTGACAACTGGGATCGATGTCATTTTCTTCGGAAAAATTTCGATTATCTGGCGACATAATGTTAGTGGCTGAAGGCCTTAGTTTAGTGTTACATTTCTTGCTGTCATTTTCTTCGGAAAAATTTCGATTACCTGGCGACATAATATTAGTAGTAGCTGAAGGCCTTAGTTCAGTTTTACATTGCATGCTCATGTGAGGAGTGGACGTTATAACAGTTTTATTAAAATGTGAGTAATTTAACTTATCGAAAGAGTCGCTAGTATTTTGCGTTTGTTGATGATCTCTTTGGTTTGATAATTCATTTTCTATAAGTTCCGTAATAGTAGGAGGATTTTGTACGAAGTGAGAATTCGGAGCGTTTTTGAGGTCTAAAAAATTATTATCTTCAATTTCCTCTGACAATGAATCTAAACCTTCACGAATTATTATGTTCTGAATTACATTTATTTTTGGTTCCAAATAAGAAATGAAATTCCCTGCATTTCTTCGGATTGTTTTAACGATATTGTAACAAATTTTTGAGTCTTCTCGGTTCAAAAGATATACAGCCGCCCTTTTAATTTCATCCGATCTCGCGGTTAGACATTTGATTTGATCATATATGTTTCCGGAGTAATTGTTTTTGAAATAATCGGCTAATTGTTTGGGGTCTATTTGTGAAGGTCGTCCTCGTTGGTTCATAATGATTTTTTTTTTTAATAACGAACAAATCAAATTCAAAATGTTGTAAAAAAAATGCCAGAATCTCTCAATTGTCTTTTGTGATGATTTATATTCGAAACTCACCATACATACTTCAGTTAAATAATATAATGATTCAATCAGTTGAACAGCAAATTGTCTGAAAGAGAACAAATTGAATGAAGATGTTTCTCTGAATCGTTTCTGATTCATTCTTCCTATAATACTATAATAACAATAGCAACGATATCGCCAGTAAGATAGACAGCGCTATGCTTCGATAAAGTAGTGCTCGATATCACAGTAGCAAAAGGGTAATAATTTTATGGCGTTCATTTCTGTTCATGTTATTGAAGTATTTTCATATTAACTTGCAGCGAATATTATAGTCCATCCATCTAATAAGCACAAACATCAATGGTTACAAAAGTAATCCTGTTGTTGGCATCTATTACAAGTTAATTGAAAAACTATCCAAGAAACACGTTCCTAGTGAAATTTAATTATGAGGTATCTATCCAATTAACTTCTTTTCGCTCCTCACGATCTAATATAATAATGTTTTTGGCTCTTATTGTCATCTCGTTTTTTTTTTCTGTCAGAAGAAACACACCGGCAGGATGATATTGAAAGCCACAATCATCATTTTCTTAATGTGTATCTCATACTTTTCATAAAAAATACAGCAAAATCATAATGAAATCCAGAAACATTGATATCATTACTATTTCTACGGATAGAAGAGGATTGAAAGCTCACTTGTCCATTCACTTTTCCAAAGAAAATATGACCACATACCAACGTAACTACGCCACTGGTTTACGAAAATAAAAAATTATAACCTCAAGTTTTGATATTTTTTCCATCAGGACTTTTGGAGAAAAAAAAATTAAATCAAATTTTTTTTGGTATTTTCGACACCCTGTATCTCAGAGAGGGTACATTTTAGGACATACATTGATAGGAACTTTTCACCTCGAAATGAGGTGAGGAATCTGTAGTTTGGCGGTCTGGTCTTATTCTGGCTCACCCTGTATATATTAAACAATTTTTTAAATGAACAAAAAAAATTGTTTTTAGTTCATTTACCAACTATTGTTTGTCATACGTGACAGTAGAGTTAAAAATTGCATGTAAAAAAAAATTAAGTGCATTGAATATGAATATACAGGGAATTTAATAGTATACGTACTTTTTGACATTTTGAAATTTTTTTTTTATGACGAATGAACGAAATTCAAAAAAGAGACATGGCTATATAGACAATTGAATACCCTTTGAAATGAGGTATCACTGAGCCCCCATTCCATTTACAAAAATTGGGGGGGTGGCTGTCTCTCTGACGGGGGTGGAAGAAAGGCGATTTTTTTTATGCCCCAGTGTCATTTCAAAAACCTAGGTCGACGTGTTTCAGGGTTTTTCTTGAAATTGACTAATAAGGTAGAAAATGAATTTATCCGTTACTTTAGGACCTCGCTGTATTAAAGTGAGGACTAAAAGAACCCCCATAACTTCTTTATTTTACATATTACAAAAAAATATTGAATGGATAAGTTGTAGGGTTTCATTCGATCTCTTCAAAGGTTTAGATTTAATTTATAAAGATTGTCTCAAAAAGCTTGTAAAAAAAGGCAGGAAGATCAAATAAAAGTCAGAAAAAAATATCAAAAGTTCTAGAAATATCTATGCTATGATATCAACCTCCATGTTCAATGTTTTCAATAGATTATTTTCCTAGTTCTCATTTCTCAGGAAGCTTGAATTATCACATTAATTCTCCGTCAAAGGAGGTAAATTTAATCAGAAACGTGTTGAATGGATCAGGTTGCAAAGAATTTTGAGCATAATTGTAGACAAAAAACTTGAGATTTATTATTGTATTGCATGATGATAGATAGATATTTTCATTAAGTCATGATAAAAATATTTGATCAACACGTTTCTTGCAATTGTCCTCCAGGAGGAACATTGCACTAATAGGTAGTTGTCAGATGCTAGGAATCGCACGTTAAAAGGTAAGACCTCGTTAATCCTTGGCTCGCACAAGTTTCGACTTTTGAGGGCTGCCGTTCGTAAGGGGACGACAGCTGGTTAACGGAAAAAACAATTTCAATTACAACAATTTAATGTTCGTAGGGGTAAGTAGTTTTTTTCTGACAGATAATTGCCTCATATTTTTTACTTTGTGGGATGGTGTAGAGAGAAGGGGAATTCGAAATCGTCGAAATTATTAGTTTCATTCATTTTACTCCGCACACACACTCCGGCACACTTTTCAAACTTTCTTCGAACCATACACTGATTCTTTCTGAAGTTTGTGCCACAGAGTGCTTCTTGCTGTTGAGTTTTGGGTATTATCATTCATTGGATGGGCCAATACATACGAAGCTCTGGAAGGGACACCCAAAATAAAAAAAAATATTCCTTTCTAAAATTCCGACTTATAACTCGGAATTTTAAAGTAAACTTCCGAGTTTTAACTCGGAATTTTAAAATTCCGAGATATAACTCGGAATTTTGAACAACTCTAATGTTCGGTGGGAAAAGTAAATGCTTTGTTTTCCGACAGATTATTGCCTCACATTTTCCATTTTGAGAGAATGTTTGGAGAGAAGGGGGTTTTCGCCTTTGCTCAAATTACTCGTTTAATTCAACATGAACATAAAAAACGTGATAAAATTAAAATGTCCCTTTAACTTCCGCGAAAGTGTTATTCCTTTCCTTCCTGTTTGATCGCGAAAAAATATTTTGAACGTGACGAGAATTCATCAACCCATCGTTAGATAATTGAAATTGGTTATGATAAAATGTGTATTCCTCTCAACTGTACTCAGTCATGCATATTCGACAAAACGGTATTCGATATAATGTAATAAAAAAAAAAAACATCCATATTACACGTGGTCAGAGAACAATGTACCACTTGTCTTGTTCTCTGTCGTGGTGAGACGGAATAAATGAGAAATCCTAATGAAGAAGAATCAATCAAATTCGGGACAATTTCATGTCTGACGGTAACATCCACTCCCACTCCAGAAGACGCTGGTTGAACATACACAGTTGTCGGATGTGGTAATAAGAATATAGATTTCCGAAATTACGAACTGGGCCAAATAGGTATGCCCTTGCTCTTTTCATTGAAATATGTTCCGATTATCGGCATGATAACACGAACATATTTGCTATATTATTATTATTAACTATACTTAATAATCCTTTGGGTCAGAGAATAAATCACAGTAGCTGCGTCATTCGACATATTATGACCCTGTATCCTATTCGTCTAAAATCAGATATTGGACGCCAGTGGTGTCGCTCAGTGAGAACAAAAAGTATCGTCTGGCAAGTCATTCGACATAACCAGAGCCCCCAGACATACTTTATTTTCTGAAAGATTTTTTACATTTTCGACGCGTTTGAGGGGCTCGTTAGGGGTGAAAACCTGCCCGGCAAAATACTCGCTCATATAGGTCTTGTTCACTGGTATCTAAAGAGTGGATTCATGTTAAAAAATTCCGTTCTAATCCCAATTTAGCCCGTTGGGAATTTTTCAAAGTTCGCAGTTGAACGATTTTTCGGTCATGTTTGAGGGGTAGTTTGAGGGTAGTATCGGGCCCGGCCTAACACTTGGTGGTTTATAACTTGTTTCATAGAATAAACTAAAAGCAAAAATTAGCTTTTTGGGGATTTTTAAAAATTCGCGATTTTTCGACTTTTTCGACGTGTTGGAGGGGCTCGTTAGGGGTGAAAACCTGCCCGGCAAAATACTCGCTCCTATAGCTCTTGTTCACTGGTATCTAAAGAGTGGATTCATGTTAAAAAATTCCGTTCTAATCCCAATTTAGCCCGTTGGGAATTTTTCAAAGTTCGCAGTTGAACGATTTTTCGGTCATGTTTGAGGGGTAGTTTGAGGGTAGTAACGGGCCCGGACTAACACTTGGTGGTTTATAACTTGTTCCATAGAATAAACTAGAAGCAAAAATTAGCTTTTTGGGGATTTTTAAAAATTCGCGATTTTTCGACTTTTTCGACGTGTTGGAGGGGCTCGTTAGGGGTGAAAACCTGCCCGGCAAAATACTCGCTCATATAGGTCTTGTTCACTGGTATCTAAAGAGTGGATTCATGTTAAAAAATTCCGTTCTAATCCCAATTTAGCCCGTTGGGAATTTTTCAAAGTTCGCAGTTGAACGATTTTTCGGTCATGTTTGAGGGGTAGTTTGAGGGTAGTATCGGGCCCGGCCTAACACTTGGTGGTTTATAACTTGTTTCATAGAATAAACTAAAAGCAAAAATTAGCTTTTTGGGGATTTTTAAAAATTCGCGATTTTTCGACTTTTTCGACGTGTTGGAGGGGCTCGTTAGGGGTGAAAACCTGCCCGGCAAAATACTCGCTCCTATAGCTCTTGTTCACTGGTATCTAAAGAGTGGATTCATGTTAAAAAATTCCGTTCTAATCCCAATTTAGCCCGTTGGGAATTTTTCAAAGTTCGCAGTTGAACGATTTTTCGGTCATGTTTGAGGGGTAGTTTGAGGGTAGTAACGGGCCCGGACTAACACTTGGTGGTTTATAACTTGTTCCATAGAATAAACTAGAAGCAAAAATTAGCTTTTTGGGGATTTTTAAAAATTCGCGATTTTTCGACTTTTTCGACGTGTTGGAGGGGCTCGTTAGGGGTGAAAACCTGCCCGGCAAAATACTCGCTCATATAGGTCTTGTTCACTGGTATCTAAAGAGTGGATTCATGTTAAAAAATTCCGTTCTAATCCCAATTTAGCCCGTTGGAAATTTTTCAAAGTTCGCAGTTGAGCGATTTTTCGCTCATGTTCGAGGGGTAGTTTGAGGGTGATATCGGGCCCGGCCTAACACTTGGTGGTTTATAACTTGTTTCATAGAATAAACTACAAGCACAAATTAGCTTTTTGGGGATTTTTAAAAATTCACGATTTTTCGACTTTTTCGACGTGTTGGAGGGGCTCGTTAGGGGTGAAAACCTGCCCGGCAAAATACTCGCTCATATAGCTCTTGTTCACTGGTATCTAAAGAGTGGATTCATGTTAAAAAATTCCGTTCTAATCCCAATTTAGCCCGTTGGGAATTTTTCAAAGTTCGCAGTTGAACGATTTTTCGGTCATGTTTGAGGGGTAGTTTGAGGGTAGTATCGGGCCCGGCCTAACACTTGGTGGTTTATAACTTGTTCCATAGAATAAACTAGAAGCAAAAATTAGCTTTTTGGGGATTTTTAAAAATTCGCGATTTTTCGACTTTTTCGACGTGTTGAAGGGGCTCGTTAGGGGTGAAAACCTGCCCGGCAAAATACTCGCTCATATAGGTCTTGTTCACTGGTATCTAAAGAGTGGATTCATGTTAAAAAATTCCGTTCTAATCCCAATTTAGCCCGTTGGGAATTTTTCAAAGTTCGCAGTTGAGCGATTTTTCGGTCATGTTCGAGGGGTAGTTTGAGGGTGATATCGGGTCCGGCCTAACACTTAGTGGTTTATAACTTGTTTCATAGAATAAACTACAAGCACAAATAAGCTTTTTGGGGATTTTTAAAAATTCACGATTTTTCGACTTTTTCGACGTGTTGGAGGGGCTCGTTAGGGGTGAAAACCTGCCCGGCAAAATACTCGCTCATATAGCTCTTGTTCACTGGTATCTAAAGAGTGGATTCATGTTAAAAAATTCCGTTCTAATCCCAATTTAGCCCGTTGGGAATTTTTCAAAGTTCGCAGTTGAACGATTTTTCGGTCATGTTTGAGGGGTAGTTTGAGGGTAGTAACGGGCCCGGACTAACACTTGGTGGTTTATAACTTGTTCCATAGAATAAACTAGAAGCAAAAATTAGCTTTTTGGGGATTTTTAAAAATTCGCGATTTTTCGACTTTTTCGACGTGTTGGAGGGGCTCGTTAGGGGTGAAAACCTGCCCGGCAAAATACTCGCTCATATAGGTCTTGTTCACTGGTATCTAAAGAGTGGATTCATGTTAAAAAATTCCGTTCTAATCCCAATTTAGCCCGTTGGAAATTTTTCAAAGTTCGCAGTTGAGCGATTTTTCGGTCATGTTCGAGGGGTAGTTTGAGGGTGATATCGGGCCCGGCCTAACACTTGGTGGTTTATAACTTGTTTCATAGAATAAACTACAAGCACAAATTAGCTTTTTGGGGATTTTTAAAAATTCACGATTTTTCGACTTTTTCGACGTGTTGGAGGGGCTCGTTAGGGGTGAAAACCTGCCCGGCAAAATACTCGCTCATTTAGCTCTTGTTCACTGGTATCTAAAGAGTGGATTCATGTTAAAAAATTCCGTTCTAATCCCAATTTAGCCCGTTGGGAATTTTTCAAAGTTCGCAGTTGAACGATTTTTCGGTCATGTTTGAGGGGTAGTTTGAGGGTAGTAACGGGCCCGGACTAACACTTGGTGGTTTATAACTTGTTCCATAGAATAAACTAGAAGCAAAAATTAGCTTTTTGGGGATTTTTAAAAATTCGCGATTTTTCGACTTTTTCGACGTGTTGGAGGGGCTCGTTAGGGGTGAAAACCTGCCCGGCAAAATACTCGCTCATATAGGTCTTGTTCACTGGTATCTAAAGAGTGGATTCATGTTAAAAAATTCCGTTCTAATCCCAATTTAGCCCGTTGGAAATTTTTCAAAGTTCGCAGTTGAGCGATTTTTCGGTCATGTTCGAGGGGTAGTTTGAGGGTGATATCGGGCCCGGCCTAACACTTGGTGGTTTATAACTTGTTTCATTGAATAAACTACAAGCACAAATTAGCTTTTTGGGGATTTTTAAAAATTCACGATTTTTCGACTTTTTCGACGTGTTGGAGGGGCTCGTTAGGGGTGAAAACCTGCCCGGCAAAATACTCGCTCATATAGCTCTTGTTCACTGGTATCTAAAGAGTGGATTCATGTTAAAAAATTCCGTTCTAATCCCAATTTAGCCCGTTGGAAATTTTTCAAAGTTCGCAGTTGAACGATTTTTCGGTCATGTTTGAGGGGTAGTTTGAGGGTAGTAACGGGCCCGGACTAACACTTGGTGGTTTATAACTTGTTCCATAGAATAAACTAGAAGCAAAAATTAGCTTTTTGGGGATTTTTAAAAATTCGCGATTTTTCGACTTTTTCGACGTGTTGGAGGGGCTCGTTAGGGGTGAAAACCTGCCCGGCAAAATACTCGCTCATATAGGTCTTGTTCACTGGTATCTAAAGAGTGGATTCATGTTAAAAAATTCCGTTCTAATCCCAATTTAGCCCGTTGGAAATTTTTCAAAGTTCGCAGTTGAGCGATTTTTCGGTCATGTTCGAGGGGTAGTTTGAGGGTGATATCAGGCCCGGCCTAACACTTGGTGGTTTATAACTTGTTTCATAGAATAAACTAGAAGCACAAATTAGCTTTTTGGGGATTTTTAAAAATTCACGATTTTTCGACTTTTTCGACGTGTTGGAGGGGCTCGTTAGGGGTGAAAACCTGCCCGGCAAAATACTCGCTCATATAGCTCTTGTTCACTGGTATCTAAAGAGTGGATTCATGTTAAAAAATTCCGTTCTAATCCCAATTTAGCCCGTTGGGAATTTTTCAAAGTTCGCAGTTGAACGATTTTTCGGTCATGTTTGAGGGGTAGTTTGAGGGTAGTAACGGGCCCGGACTAACACTTGGTGGTTTATAACTTGTTCCATAGAATAAACTAGAAGCAAAAATTAGCTTTTTGGGGATTTTTAAAAATTCGCGATTTTTCGACTTTTTCGACGTGTTGGAGGGGCTCGTTAGGGGTGAAAACCTGCCCGGCAAAATACTCGCTCATATAGGTCTTGTTCACTGGTATCTAAAGAGTGGATTCATGTTAAAAAATTCCGTTCTAATCCCAATTTAGCCCGTTGGGAATTTTTCAAAGTTCGCAGTTGAGCGATTTTTCGGTCATGTTCGAGGGGTAGTTTGAGGGTGATATCGGGCCCGGCCTAACACTTGGTGGTTTATAACTTGTTTCATAGAATAAACTACAAGCACAAATAAGCTTTTTGGGGATTTTTAAAAATTCACGATTTTTCGACTTTTTCGACGTGTTGGAGGGGCTCGTTAGGGGTGAAAACCTGCCCGGCAAAATACTCGCTCATATAGCTCTTGTTCACTGGTATCTAAAGAGTGGATTCATGTTAAAAAATTCCGTTCTAATCCCAATTTAGCCCGTTGGGAATTTTTCAA
The DNA here is from genome assembly GCA_944452925.2 of Chrysolina oricalcia. Taxonomy (NCBI): domain Eukaryota; kingdom Metazoa; phylum Arthropoda; class Insecta; order Coleoptera; family Chrysomelidae; genus Chrysolina; species Chrysolina oricalcia. The sequence continues at coordinate 12,701,835 of OX101819.2, forward strand.
AGTTCGCAGTTGAACGATTTTTCGGTCATGTTTGAGGGGTAGTTTGAGGGTAGTAACGGGCCCGGACTAACACTTGGTGGTTTATAACTTGTTCCATAGAATAAACTAGAAGCAAAAATTAGCTTTTTGGGGATTTTTAAAAATTCGCGATTTTTCGACTTTTTCGACGTGTTGGAGGGGCTCGTTAGGGGTGAAAACCTGCCCGGCAAAATACTCGCTCATATAGGTCTTGTTCACTGGTATCTAAAGAGTGGATTCATGTTAAAAAATTCCGTTCTAATCCCAATTTAGCCCGTTGGAAATTTTTCAAAGTTCGCAGTTGAGCGATTTTTCGGTCATGTTCGAGGGGTAGTTTGAGGGTGATATCGGGCCCGGCCTAACACTTGGTGGTTTATAACTTGTTTCATTGAATAAACTACAAGCACAAATTAGCTTTTTGGGGATTTTTAAAAATTCACGATTTTTCGACTTTTTCGACGTGTTGGAGGGGCTCGTTAGGGGTGAAAACCTGCCCGGCAAAATACTCGCTCATATAGCTCTTGTTCACTGGTATCTAAAGAGTGGATTCATGTTAAAAAATTCCGTTCTAATCCCAATTTAGCCCGTTGGAAATTTTTCAAAGTTCGCAGTTGAACGATTTTTCGGTCATGTTTGAGGGGTAGTTTGAGGGTAGTAACGGGCCCGGACTAACACTTGGTGGTTTATAACTTGTTCCATAGAATAAACTAGAAGCAAAAATTAGCTTTTTGGGGATTTTTAAAAATTCGCGATTTTTCGACTTTTTCGACGTGTTGGAGGGGCTCGTTAGGGGTGAAAACCTGCCCGGCAAAATACTCGCTCATATAGGTCTTGTTCACTGGTATCTAAAGAGTGGATTCATGTTAAAAAATTCCGTTCTAATCCCAATTTAGCCCGTTGGAAATTTTTCAAAGTTCGCAGTTGAGCGATTTTTCGGTCATGTTCGAGGGGTAGTTTGAGGGTGATATCAGGCCCGGCCTAACACTTGGTGGTTTATAACTTGTTTCATAGAATAAACTAGAAGCACAAATTAGCTTTTTGGGGATTTTTAAAAATTCACGATTTTTCGACTTTTTCGACGTGTTGGAGGGGCTCGTTAGGGGTGAAAACCTGCCCGGCAAAATACTCGCTCATATAGCTCTTGTTCACTGGTATCTAAAGAGTGGATTCATGTTAAAAAATTCCGTTCTAATCCCAATTTAGCCCGTTGGGAATTTTTCAAAGTTCGCAGTTGAACGATTTTTCGGTCATGTTTGAGGGGTAGTTTGAGGGTAGTAACGGGCCCGGACTAACACTTGGTGGTTTATAACTTGTTCCATAGAATAAACTAGAAGCAAAAATTAGCTTTTTGGGGATTTTTAAAAATTCGCGATTTTTCGACTTTTTCGACGTGTTGGAGGGGCTCGTTAGGGGTGAAAACCTGCCCGGCAAAATACTCGCTCATATAGGTCTTGTTCACTGGTATCTAAAGAGTGGATTCATGTTAAAAAATTCCGTTCTAATCCCAATTTAGCCCGTTGGGAATTTTTCAAAGTTCGCAGTTGAGCGATTTTTCGGTCATGTTCGAGGGGTAGTTTGAGGGTGATATCGGGCCCGGCCTAACACTTGGTGGTTTATAACTTGTTTCATAGAATAAACTACAAGCACAAATAAGCTTTTTGGGGATTTTTAAAAATTCACGATTTTTCGACTTTTTCGACGTGTTGGAGGGGCTCGTTAGGGGTGAAAACCTGCCCGGCAAAATACTCGCTCATATAGCTCTTGTTCACTGGTATCTAAAGAGTGGATTCATGTTAAAAAATTCCGTTCTAATCCCAATTTAGCCCGTTGGGAATTTTTCAAAGTTCGCAGTTGAACGATTTTTCGGTCATGTTTGAGGGGTAGTTTGAGGGTAGTAACGGGCCCGGACTAACACTTGGTGGTTTATAACTTGTTTCATAGAATAAACTAGAAGCAAAAATTAGCTTTTTGGGGATTTTTAAAAATTCACGATTTTTCGACTTTTTCGACGTGTTGGAGGGGCTCGTTAGGGGTGAAAACCTGCCCGGCAAAATACTCGCTCATATAGCTCTTGTTCACTGGTATCTAAAGAGTGGATTCATGTTAAAAAATTACGTTCTAATCCCAATTTAGCCCGTTGGGAATTTTTCAAAGTTCGCAGTTGAACGATTTTTCGGTCATGTTTGAGGGGTAGTTTGAGGGTAGTATCGGGCCCGGCCTAACACTTGGTGGTTTATGACTTGTTTCATAGAATAAACTACAAGCACAAATTAGCTTTTTGGGGATTTTTAAAAATTCACGATTTTTCGACTTTTTCGACGTGTTGGAGGGGCTCGTTAGGGGTGAAAACCTGCCCGGCAAAATACTCGCTCATATAGGTCTTGTTCACTGGTATCTAAAGAGTGGATTCATGTTAAAAAATTCCGTTCTAATCCCAATTTAGCCCGTTGGGAATTTTTCAAAGTTCGCAGTTGAACGATTTTTCGGTCATGTTTGAGGGGTAGTTTGAGGGTAGTAACGGGCCCGGACTAACACTTGGTGGTTTATAACTTGTTCCATAGAATAAACTAGAAGCAAAAATTAGCTTTTTGGGGATTTTTAAAAATTCGCGATTTTTCGACTTTTTCGACGTGTTGGAGGGGCTCGTTAGGGGTGAAAACCTGCCCGGCAAAATACTCGCTCATATAGGTCTTGTTCACTGGTATCTAAAGAGTGGATTCATGTTAAAAAATTCCGTTCTAATCCCAATTTAGCCCGTTGGAAATTTTTCAAAGTTCGCAGTTGAGCGATTTTTCGGTCATGTTCGAGGGGTAGTTTGAGGGTGATATCGGGCCCGGCCTAACACTTGGTGGTTTATAACTTGTTTCATTGAATAAACTACAAGCACAAATTAGCTTTTTGGGGATTTTTAAAAATTCACGATTTTTCGACTTTTTCGACGTGTTGGAGGGGCTCGTTAGGGGTGAAAACCTGCCCGGCAAAATACTCGCTCATATAGCTCTTGTTCACTGGTATCTAAAGAGTGGATTCATGTTAAAAAATTCCGTTCTAATCCCAATTTAGCCCGTTGGGAATTTTTCAAAGTTCGCAGTTGAACGATTTTTCGGTCATGTTTGAGGGGTAGTTTGAGGGTAGTAACGGGCCCGGACTAACACTTGGTGGTTTATAACTTGTTCCATAGAATAAACTAGAAGCAAAAATTAGCTTTTTGGGGATTTTTAAAAATTCGCGATTTTTCGACTTTTTCGACGTGTTGGAGGGGCTCGTTAGGGGTGAAAACCTGCCCGGCAAAATACTCGCTCATATAGGTCTTGTTCACTGGTATCTAAAGAATGGATTCATGTTAAAAAATTCCGTTCTAATCCCAATTTAGCCCGTTGGAAATTTTTCAAAGTTCGCAGTTGAGCGATTTTTCGGTCATGTTTGAGGGGTAGTGTAAGTGTGAAATCGGACTCGGCTTAATATTTATGGGCATGGGTCTTGATCTCCACTACCTATAAAGTCCATCATTAGGAAAAAATAATCGACTTCATTCCAATTTTGCTTGTTGATGATTTTTTCAAAGTTTGAAATTTCACTATTTTTCAAACGTGATGAGAGGTAAGTCTAAAGGCGAAACCTCGAGCGGCTAAATATATTGTTGTATAAAGCTTATTATCATTACCCAGAGAAAAAATAAACTTTCATCTAATTTTTACCGCCAACTAAAAATTAGTGACTGAGCCATGTTTCAGACTGAATCAATTTTTATCGCCAACTAAAAATCCGTGGCTGAGCCATGTTTCATACTGAATTACTCGTTAAAATAAATAAATCCATCTGATATATCCCGCTATCCACCAAAAGCATTGCTAGCCATGTTTTCTGCCAACTCATGGCTGGCCATGTATTTCGAAGACGACCGTTGGCGGTCGGGCTTGCTCCCGCGTCGAAGCGGTAGTCACTCCCGAAGTCATGGCTGGAACTCATGGCTGCCTTCACGCTGACCCTGATCAAGGAGTACAAACGGAAATATCCGACAATGTCCTTTCTTAACACGACTCGGGCATTGATGTTTGTAAACAACGTCGGGTGTGTTGCTTTCAAGAAAGAGATAGAGAAGCCCTCTCTATATCTTTTATTGCTCAGAGGTTTCAGGTGCTTGTTGCTAATTGAATAAAATAGAATTTATTGTCATTTTGGATATTGTATACATATAAACTTCATTGAATAGAGAATATAATAATAATTGCAATCCTTCGGGTTATTTATTTATTTATTTCCACGGGATAACCAATTTATAAACAATAACAAAAATTAAGTAAGATAAAATTAAGTTTTACCTAATCTTCTACTATACTAACACATACACATTAAAATTCAATAAAAACAACAGTGAAACACAAGGATTTGATATAACAAAGCATTAAAGATAGATTCTTAAGCACTAACACCTTTTAATACCTTCCTGATATTACATACATTCATACAGAATAAATCAAGGCTATGAGAAAACCTGTAGGAAGATATTTTGATACTATTAAGAGGGGAGTGATAAGCATAGTTGGTTGGATGTAATGAAACAATGAAAATCTCAGGTGGGCGAGTTTTATAGACTGGAGTTTTCAGTGCAATAGTCTCAAGTAGTTTAGAGCAATAATTGATGTTGCCTGAGATTATTTTCTGTAAGAATTCTGTCAGTGACACATATTCTGTAAGAAAGTGATTGTATATTCAGCAGTTGCTCTAGCTCTGCATATACATATTCTTCTCTAGCTAACCCCATTTTATACATGCAACATCTCAAAAAAGTTTCTTGAACTGTTTCAATTTGTTGAACATTCATAGTGTGGACACCATACAATTGAACCATATTCAAGAATAGATCTAACATGTGAGCAGTGCAGTATTTTCAAGTATCCTGAAGATAAAACCCAACATTTAATATGCTTTGGTTGTGATTTCCAATGTGTTGATCCAAAGTGAGTTTGGTATCAATTTTTATGCCCAAATCCTTAATTTTTCTTCTTAAATCCTTATACACAAAAGAACTATACCACAACAAACTTCAATAATACAGGTTCCACTAATTAAAAACCTTAAGAATTCTTACAATGATAAGTTTCACTGATAGAAATTTATGAATTCTTCCATGGAGTAGAATACATTTTCAATTAGAAATTCCTTAAGATCTTACTGAAATTTCCTACTGGTTTTTGCATTTCTAATTTCAACAGGTAGTTTATTACATAATTTAATACCAGCATGGTCGGGGATTTTTCGTATAACTAGGAGTTGTGTTGCCATGTCAATCATGACATTAAAATGTTACCTTGCCTCGTATTATGTATCTGATTTTGCTGATTTACTTGTAGAGCGTGGATATTTTTATTTATGTATTTGACTGAGCAGTAGATATAAACTAAGATGTATAAAAACCATGGTGTGTCGAGTGATTCGATTTTGTTTTGATTTTTCAGAAGACAAATAAACAAATGAAATAGTGGTATACTTTTTTGGTCAGTTCCAGAGATGGCGCCCTTATATAGAATTTTAGTCTTGTCAATATTCCAGGGATATGGTGATTGATGACTGTTGTCAATTTTGTGGAATTTCAATAAACTTTAAATACGATCCAAAAGTGAATGATGGTGACAGAATCTAAATTTCATAGTGCAATTTCCTTTTATTGATTACTATTATTAATGTGTTTCTTAATTTTGCTGTATATTTCCTTAGACATTCATTCAATAATAATTTAATTATTCTGATTGACTCGTCATTTACTTGATGAAGATCCATAGTAATTGTACAAATCACACTGAAAACGATTCGATCCTCCACAAACTTTATTTAATCAGACAATGAAGAAGCTAGTGTGCAGGCAAAACATATCTGATAAAATAAAATTTGTGAATATTATTATCTAATCGTTTCCTGTGCAGTTTGTATGGTTTGTACAATAATAATTTGATCATGTTCCTTCCTTCCGTTTTTGTATCATTTGTGGGCAATCCAGAGAGACGAAAAAAATAATTCATTTATATCCAGTACCGAAAGTGAGTATAGTAAGTACCACCACATTATGAAGATTATCACATAGTATCTTGTATTATTAGAAAACATTTTAATGAAAATCACGGCACGAATATATCACACACGGAAACCCACCATTCCCGCTTATTAGCACAAGATTGACAGGTTCTAATGGTGAATTTTCATGAAGCTTAACTTCAATATTTCTAAATGAAATACGTGGTTATTATTGTAGTGAATTTCATTTCAGTAAAAATTGAATAAATAAGTCGAAAATGTAACAAATTAAACTGATTGGTGAAGTTTTTCAGTAAATTCCAATAATTACGTTTCTTTATTCATTTTATTCGTCGACAATACTTGAAAACTTCTGTTCTTGTAAATTTACCCTAACAAGAAAACCGACCGTGGCGGTACACGCATATGCGGAATATTTGGTAAACAGACCACGAATTCATTTGTTTTCTCTTAATCAAGCTGGCGAATTGTCTCCCGTTTTATCCCACAGTTTTCCAGGTATGAGTCGACTCACCAGGATTTTTAGACATCTTAATATAAACGCAATGGACAGTCAATATTCGATTATTAGTAAAATAATTATGACCAATTATGGTACAATTAGAATTTTCCAAAACTTGATAGATGCAAAGTGGTTCTGCCAACTTCAGCAGAACCATGAATAAAAAAAAAAGGACAAGCGACAAGTTATAGCATAATCAGAAATTCCGTATTCCAAAATGGTTCTATTTAGGGTATCAGTTTGAGCAAATCTTTATGCAAGAAAGCAACAATAAATTATTGTTCAATTCTTTAAATACCAAAAATATTCCGAAATTTTGAAAAAAGTAAAAATGGCCGGTGCGAGTGGTTCGTCAGTTAGCTCGCTCTGCAAGAAATGTAAAGTAAATGTTGTTTCTGGTTTAAAATGTTTGATTTGTGATAGTTATTTCCATCCCAGTTGCGGAAGACTCAAACATGTAAAAGTTGTGGATGAAAAATCTATCATCTGCTGTGGGAAAAGTGACGATGTTCCAGATGTTGATGCTGCTTTCTTTGACGCAATAGAGGAGTTGTCAGACGCAAGTAAAAAAATTGATATTAATATATTCCACTATATAATTAAGCAAAAGGATACCATAATCAGGGAACTAAATGATAAAATCCATTTACTTAATCAACAAATTAATTTACTGAATAAAATCAATAGAAATTCGAGTCAAATCCAGCAAACAAAAACGTCTGAGGAGACAAAAACATTTGCCAGTATCTGCACAGACAAAAAAGCAACGGAACTCCCGGCTGAACAAAATAAAAAGGTAAACGAAAATGAATCAGTGACTAGGAATCCCCAAAACAAAAATAAAACAATTAGAAGATCTGACGTGTCTGAGTCTCTGACTAATATTGAAGCACAGGCAAAAATGAATGAAATTATCAATATAACAAGTGATAATCACTCTGACGGGAATCCCAGAACGGATCATAGAAATTGGGTGAAAGTAAAGCCAAGACGCAGAAGAAATGTTATCATTGGTAACAACAATTCGGATACTATCAAAGGGGTGCCAAAGTTTACCACCTTACACGTATACAGGGTTAGCCCAGGCACGACAACAGACGTATTAACCAACCTGCTGAAAAATCATTTTCCTGAAGTGAAATGTGAAGCTTTGAACTCCAAATTCCCTCATCTCTATTCGTCCTTTAAGGTATCTATTCTTGAGAATAACTTCAAAAAGGCAATGGACCCAACCGTATGGCCATACGGTGCGTGTATCAATCGTTTTTTCGAGAAACGCAAGATGGAGGCTCAAGCAAGCTGATGTTTGATCCTAGTTTATTCTTACTGAACTTAAACACATTGAATAGCGACAAATTGAATATGTTGGAAAGTGAAATAAAACAGTTTTCCATACCATTTTTGTGTTTGGTTGAAATTGGTGTAAAAGTGGAGGCTTTGAAGTCTTTTCACATTGGAGGGTATAACCTAGTCAGTTCTTATTGTAGATCATCAAAGCGATGTGGTGGTGTTAGTATTTGGGCAGATCAGAAAATTTCTACAACGAAAATAAAGATGGAAAACTATTGCACTGAACAACATTTCGAGGTATGTGGGAATCGTTTTAAATGTGGTGAACAATACAACACACTATTGACATGCTACAGATCTCCTTGTGGAGACAAAAATATATTTTTCAACAAGTTGGTTTTGCTGTTAGACTTTCTGTATGAACCCAACAAAAACTTGATTTTATGTGGTGATTTTAACTTTGACAAATACAAGAACAGTGATTTTGACGTGTTGTGCAGTATTTTATCAGGATATGGTCTCACTCCTCTCGTGAGGTGGCCTACCCGAGTTACAAATAATAGTTGTACAGTCATTGACCAAATTTTTATCAATTCTCATGTTTCCAATACATGCTGTGTCATAGATAATTACATTTCTGATCACAGAATTGTGCTAGCTGAAATAAATAGTTTGAAAAATGGTAGAGTATCCCACATGGTCACTCAAACAAAAAGAAACTTCAATGAAAGTAATATTTTCAATTTCCAAGAATCATTGAAAAATGAAGATTGGTCACCTCTCTATTGTGTGACGGACTTTGATGATGCGTTTAACCTCTTCAACGAAGCCTTTCTCTACAATTTCAATATTCATTTTCCTTTGCGGAGATGTCACCTCAGCAAAAATTATGATAAATATTGGATTGATGAAACAGTGGTTTCATCAAGTCGAAACTTCACCAGTATGCCTACCAGGCTGGCAAATCAACAGAACTTGCCCTCAATAACCTTGTCTCAGGAATAAGCGACGCCCTGGAACGCCAGGAAATAGCAGTCGCTGCATTCCTGGACATAGAAGGAGCATTTAACAATGCACTACCTCACTCCCTATATGAGGCCACTGTCTCTAGAGGTATTGAACCGATACTATGTGACTGGATAAGAACTATGCTTCACAACAGAACTATAACGACCTCTCTACAGGGGGAATGTGTCAGCTTCAAGCCAGCCAGGGGCTGTCCCCAGGGGGGGGTCCTCTCCCCACTGTTATGGTCACTGCTGGTGGATGATCTGCTGGCCATTCTCTCGCTGTGGGAGGTTGATCTGCAAACATATGCTGACGATCTGGTCCTAGTAATAAACGATAAATCCGAAGAGACGATCTCCTACGTCCTTCAGGATATATTGGATACCATATATAAATGGTGTGAGAGGGAGGAAATGTCCATTAACCCCCACAAAATGGTCATAGTACCATTCACCAGGAAAAGGAAGCTGGAACATTTAATACCTCCTTCCATCAATGGTGTAACAATTCCTTTTGCGAGTGAAGCAAAATATCTAGGAATAACCCTGGATAAAAAACTTAATTGGAACTCGCACCTGGAAAAGACTATCCGGAAGGCTAGCCTTTCATTATGGACATGCCGCAGAATATGTGGCAAAACATGGGGCATGTCACCAAAACACGTATACTGGTTGTACGTGACCGTCATACGTCCAATGATAACGTATGGCTCTATAGTCTGGTGGAGCAAGGGACATAAAAAAATGGCCATTGCTAAACTTAACGGACTACAGAGACAAGCGTGCCTGGCGATTACTGGAAGCATTCGCTCCACGCCAACGGCAGCAATGGAAGTCCTCCTTGGATTACTTCCTCTCCACATAGTTCTGGAGAGAGAGGCAAGATGGGCAACATACAGACTTTATCAAGCGGCCATTAGTCTACCGCAGGCATGTGTCATGAGAGGCAGCGGCATGCTGGAGGGCATAATAGCTCACAACATTCTAGGAATGCCCTCAGACATCATGCCTAAAACCATCAACCTTCACACGTCCTACACTGTGGTCTTTCCCGAAAGAGAAGACTGGGTCCGGAATGAAACCAACCTATGTAGGGCAAATGAACGTTGGTTCACCGATGGTTCCAAAACTCAGGAAGGCGTCGGAGCCGGAATATATGGGATGAACCCAGTAGTGAAACGCTCGTTCAGTATGGGCAAACTAGCTACGATATTTCAGGCAGAGGTATATGCCATTGAAATGTGTGCCAGGGAGCTGGAAAATCGGCTCCACACACGAAAAACAATAAAAATATTTTCAGATAGTCAAGCAGCACTTAAAGCGCTTGAATCCAACTGCTTTAAATCTAGGGCAGTATGGAACTGCAGAGACACCTTAAACCGACTGGCGCAACGCAACAACGTTACCCTAGTCTGGATACCAGGTCACACAGGCCTAGAAGGAAACGAAATAGCGGACGCCCTAGCAAAAGGGGGGGCCGAAACAACGTTCACTGGACCAGAACCGGTAATCGGTTTAGCATATAGCACTGCCAAGAATGTCATAACAGCTTGGGCAGACAATAAAAGACTCGAGTACTGGCGTAGTCTACCGGGCCTAGCCCATTCCAAAGCATTTATTGCTTGTACAAGGAAAAAACAGGACTCTGACAAACTGCTAGAACTCAGCAGAGCGCATCTCAGAGTTATAGTAGGTTTGCTTACTGGCCACTGCAAACTCAAATACCACAAGCATAAAATCGGACTTGCACAAGATGCAGAGTGCCGGCTATGCATGGAGGATGATGAAACGGCTGAACACATTCTGTGTACATGCCCTGCAGCGGCCAGAACCAGATTCTCAATATTTGGCGATACGACAGTAAGGCCAGAAAACCTGGTAAATTGTTCTCCCAATGCATTCCTCAATTTCGTCAAGAGATTGGATATACTGGGAGAAATATAACCATAGGGTGAGCCACAATAGGCCATTGGCCGCAGTGGAGGGCCTGATACGGGCCCACTCACGTTCAAAACCTAAACCTAACCTAAGTCGAAACTTGAAAGAATTATTTGCACTGAAACAGTGTAATTCGTCACTTACTGCAAGTTATAACACTGAAAAAAAAAAGCACCGATTGTTGCTTAAATAAAAAAAAAAGACTATTATCAAGATCGCATAATGAACTCGGAAAATGTAATTAGGACGTCATGGAATGTGGTAAATGAGTTATCCAATAAAAATAAAAACAAAAAACAAAAAAAAATCGTTATTGAGAAAAACGGTGATCTAATAAGAGATCCTGTAAAAGTTGCATCCGAAATGAATGAGTTCTTCATTAATGGTCCCAGTGATCTTGTGAGTAATATACCAGTATCACACTTCCCTTCAAATTATGGCAAAGACTTACTAGGTCTATGTTTCTGAATCCATTCACGGAAAATGAGCTCCATGATTTATTAAAAATCAAATAAAAAAATAAAAAATCATCTGGTGCCGATGACATCCCCACATTCATCATAAAAAAAGTTATTGATATAATTTTGACACCAATTACTTATTTAGTTAATAAATCATTTGAATCTGGAAAATTCCCTCAAATTCTTAAAGTAGGAAAGGTAATGCCTCTGTTTAAAAAAGACGATCCCACTCTAATGAAGAACTACAGACCGATTACGGTTCCGTGTAGTCTCTCTAGGATATTTGAATATGCTTTCTTGAGCAGGCTTCTAAACTTTTTGGAGAAATTTGAAATACTGAATGAAAATCAGCATGGATTTCGTTCAGGGAAGTCGACATCAACGGCCATATTTTCATTTTATAAGCAAATCATTAGATTCGTTGATGCAGGCGAGTATCCTGCTGCAATTTTTTGTGATTTGAGCAGGGCATTCGACTGCGTCAATCATGAAATATTATTATCAAATCTTGAACTGTATGGACTACGTGGTAACGTGTCATCTTGGATATCGTCCTTTCTCAAAAATCGTAAGCAGTTTGTATCAATTGAGGCTCGAATGAACAGCGAAATACTCAAATTCAATTCGGATTCTATAACTGTCAATATGGGTGTGCCTCAGGGCTCGATTTTAGGCCCAGTGTTGTTCACCTTGTACACGAATCAAGTGAAATCTATAGTCGGTGATAATCACTTCACTGCATATGCTGATGACTTTTCCTTCATCATATCAGCACGCGAAACAAATGACCTTGACAACAAATGCTCTGAGGTGATGAGTAGGGTAGCTAGTTATTTCAATGATCAGTGTTTACTATTTAACGTAGCCAAATCTGAAATATTAAGAGTTCATAGTATACAAAAAAATGCTGAAGATCTACATATAAATATAAACAATGAAATGGCAACCAATACGCACAATAGCGTGAGATTTTTGGGAATTCATCTCGATGAAAACCTTAGCTGGAAAGACCATTGTCAAAAACTCGTCCCAAAGCTCAATTCATTGAAGTATCTTTTCATCAATTTGAGAGATGTACTAGAAAAACATCAGATTCGTAGACTGTACTATGCACAAGTAGATTCAAGACTTCGATATGGTATTTGTTTCTGGGGTAGTGCTGCTGCTGCTTCCGATGTATTCTTGGCTCAAAAACGAGTAATAAGATGCATGGCAAAGCAACCGAGTTGGGTATCATGCAATCAATTTTTTGCAGATTTTTCTATTTTACCATTGGCTTGTTTGTATATCCTCGAGTTATGTGTTTATATTTTCAAAAATAAAGAAAAGCTTTTGTGCAATAAAGATATTCATGATTATAACACACGCAATAAGGATAATCTTCGTGTGTGTAGAGCAAACAAAAAAGTTGCCTATTGCTCTCCCGATTACATGGGCCCCAAATTATTTAATAAACTACCTATTCAAATAAAAAAAAGTGAGTCTCTAAAGAAATTAAAAAATAGCCTAGAGCAGTTCTTATTGCACAACTGCTTCTATAATTTGAATGAATTTCTTGACATGAAATGAACAAGTTTCTATCTAAACATACTTATTTTTATGTATATTTATATGTTTATGTATGTGAATGTGTGTACGTGAATGTGTGTGTATTTATTTATTTATTTACAACCTGACTATTCCTATACATTGTAAAATGTCAAAATGGAAAATAAAATGAATTGAATTGATAAAATTTTCGTATTTTAATACCTAACTTTAAAACAACTTGCTAAGTAAATGAAATTTCCATCAGACCATCAAGACCTCAGAGTATTTCTTACCAGAAGTGTTATCAATAAAAAATAAACTTTCTCTTTCATCAATAGGGTATGGTTTTTTGGTTTAATTTTAAATGCACTTTTTGTAACAAACCATTTTACGAACTTCCACCAAGGGCACCAAGGTTAATACATTATATTTACATAGATAGATATATAGATATACAGCCTAATCAACTAGTATTTGGGGGCACTAAAGTTGTTACATTATTTGTTGTTATGGTTACTGTAAATTGAATAAACTTACTTATACTAGGATCTCTTCGCATTGAAGAATATTGCATGATCTGTTCTTCTGGTACAGACGGAGGTACATTGGCGTTATTTCTGTTTTCACGGCGCAGCCTTGGAGGGCTAGATGATCTAAGTGAATTAGACCGAGCCACATTCGAAACTTTTGGAAGCACAATCCCATTGTTTGGCTTAGCCTGAGGTGCACCGAGTCTGTTTTCATGTTTGTGGTCACCTCGAACAATAGTTTTGAGGTCGAGGATTTCGGTTGGTGTAATTTCTGAGGGGTCAACTAGAGGCAACGGCCTGTTTGTGGATTTGAGTATCTGATTGTTTCCAACGATTGAGGCCCACTGCAAAGGGAGGCCTACGTATTTTCCTTCTCGTTTATCAAAGCCTGTGTGCACCCTATGTTCGAAATTAATAGGCTGTGAAATCTGGGGTTTCTTCTTTTTCTTGCTGAACATGATGCTGCTCGTCGTTTGTTCTAGATACGAGATGTCTCGCAGGAAATGTCAAGTAGGCTATCACGCCTCTTGGAAGAATTCAGTGGCAAAGCTAATGTTGTCAACATACGTGATACATAACCTGATTAGGTTTTTCTGAAAAGCAATACATCCCAACACATTTTTCTGTTTATAATCTTTCCACTAATCGATCCAAATTAGAGGCACATATAAAAACAGATAATGAGGAAATATTTAAGCTATACAATTATTAAACTCCAACAATAACACTTCCGAACACATAAAATAAACACTTTTAACTTTTTTCTCTTGACTATAGGTTTGTTCATACGTAACAGTAAAGTTGGAACGAGCAGGAATTCTCAAAAGAAGAGACAGATGAATTACGAGTGTTAGAGAGAGACGAATAGAGGTCATTTAGCTGCTTGGTTCAATTTTATTGACACATATGAACAAACTTATAATTCATAACAAAAAACTTGAAACTTTCAGAATGTCACAAGTCACTGTGACACAGTTTAAGTTCTGTGGTCACAGATCACAAATGATGGCGAACTTCGATACGAAAGCTGTAGTCCGGGAGGTACTGTCACTTGGAAACACGTCATAGTATGTTTTTATTATAGTATACATAACACCTAATATAGAGAGTTGAAGTGCTGCCATGAACGTAAACGTTAACGTAGAAATTGATATCTACGCATGCGCATTCGTCAGCTATTCACGTTAACGTTAAAGAAAGGTTTACGGGCATACGTAACCTAACGGTTTCATACGGATACCTTAAAAAACAATGCACGTTAACCGAAGAATATACGAATCACACCGATGAGTTTCAAATGAGCGAATTTTGACTTTAAAAGCAATAACATCAAAAAATGACAAAGCATTATTTACAATTTTACATCAATCATCATTTCTTTAATGTATTTTTGATGATCTTGTTCGGTATTTCGCTTTATTTAAAACAATGAACATTTCGAAAAGACAATAATTCCGAAAGAATTTGATTTGCATTTGGCAAGGGATGTATATGGTCAAAATCCTTATTAAGATCCGCTTAGATGAACTCTAATCCAGTTGTTCAGAGAAAACAGCATAAAAGCCAAATAAAGACAAATAAACATGTTAGGGTTAACGGTTGACATACGTTCAACTTCAACTCAATTTTATAACAACCCGTAAACGTTATATTTCGTACGTTAACGTCTACGTGAACGTTCACGTACTGTAATTACTTCAACTCTCTACTACTAAACCAAGCGTCAGACCGCGCGACCGTGGTGGGTTGAGTCGTGGGAGGCTGCGCAATTTGTCAAAAAAAGTTGAAAAAAAAGTAATAGTATGCACGCTGATAATTTTAGAGGATGATATTTAAACACTGTATTTGACAAAAAAACTCGTCAGACTCTTGTCTGTTAGTGGAATGAGTCATAGGAGGCTGCGCAATTTGTCAAAAAAAGTTGAAAAAAAAGTATTAGTATGCACGCTGATATTTTTAGAGGATGATATTTACACACTGTATTTGAGAAAAAAACTCGTCAGACTCTTGTCTGTTGGTGGAATGCGTCGTGGGAGGCTGCGCGACTTGTCAAAAAATGTTGAAAAAAAGGTAATAGTATGCACGCTGATATTTTTAGAGGATGATATTTACACACTGTATTTGAGAAAAAAACTCGTCAGACTCTTGTCTGTTGGTGGAATGCGTCGTGGGAGGCTGCGCGACTTGTCAAAAAATGTTGAAAAAAAAGTAATAGTATGCACGCTGATATTTTTAGAGGATGATATTTACACACTGTATTTGAGGAAAAAACTCGTCAGACTCTTGTCTGTTGGTGGAATGCGTCGTGGCACGACTTGTCAAAAAATGTTGAAAAAAAGTAATAGTATGCACGCTGATATTTGTTGGGAATGAGTTTTAGGCACTGTATTTGAGAAAAAAACTCGTCAGACTCTTGTCTGCTGGTGGAATGTGTCATGGGAGGCTGCGCGACTTGTCAAAAAATGCTGAAAAAAAATAATAGTACGCACTCTGATATTTTTTGAGGATAACATTTAAACACTGTATTTGAGAAAATAACTTGTCAGACGCGTGACTGATACGCATTCCTCAAACAGACAAGAATCTGAAAAGTTTTTTCTCAAAAACAGTGTTAGTCATTCTCATAAAATTTCAGCATGCATACCTATTACTTTTTTTTCAACTTTTTTTTGACGACGCAGCCTCCCACGACGCATTCCACCGACATACAAGAGTTTGACGAGTTATTTTCTCAAATACAGTGTTTAAATGTTATCCTCAAAAATATTAGCGTGCATACTATTATTTTTTTTTTCAGTATTTTTTGACAAGTCGCGCAGCCTCCCACGTCGCATTCCACCAACAGACAAGAGTCTGACGAGTTTTTTTCTCAAATACAGTGCCTAAAAGTCATTCTCAAAAAATATCAGCGTGCATACTATTACTTTTTTTTCAACATTTTTTGATAAGTCGCGCATCCTCCCACGACGCATTCCATCAACAGACAAGAGTATGACGAGTTTTTTTCTCAAATACAGTGTGTAAATAACATCATCTAAAAATATCAGCGTGCATACTATTACTTTTTTTTCAACATTTTTTGACAAGTCGCGCAGCCTCCTACGACGCTTCCACCAGCAGACAAAAGTCTGACGAGTTTTTTTCTCAAATGCAGTGTGTAAATATCATCCTCTAAAAATATCAGCTTGCATACTATTACTATTTTTTCACCTTTTTTTGACAAATTGCGCAGATGCCTATGACTCATTCCACCAACAGACAAGAGTCTGACGAGTTTTTTTTTCAAATGCAGTGTGTAAATATCATCCTCTAAAAATATCAGCTTGCATACTATTACTATTTTTTCAACTTTTTTTGACAAATTGCGCAGATGCCTATGACTCATTCCACCAACAGACAAGAGTCTGACGAGTTTTTTTGTCAAATACAGTGTTTAAATATCATCCTCTAAAATTATCAGCGTGCATACTATTACTTTTTTTTTCAACTTTTTTGACAAATTGCGCAGCCTCCAACGACTCAACCCACCACGGTCGCGCGGTCTGACGCTTGGTTTAGTATTAGGTGGTATGTATACTATAATAAAATCTAAATCTCATCGTGCATACTATGACGTGTTACCAAGTGACAGTACCTCCCGGACTACTGCCACGACCTAAGGATAAAAACACTGAAATGAAATACTGGAATGCTCGTCAGGCTCACAGAACTCGAAATTATATCTTATGACTATAATTACGAGTTCTGTGTTCAGGCTGCGCGACTGATTTCTCAAGGAGGCCGCCATATTTGTCGTGTGCCTCCTGGCAGTGGCGGATAAATCGAGATTGAGTTGATTGTTACATAGGTATAAAACTGATACAAAGACGCACTGCACTGGCGTGTTTACAAACCATAAATTGGGTAAGAAATAACACGTACGTGAAGATGAATCTCTCTCTCGCACCTATAAAAGTAAGCAATAAAGTATTTCGCCGCTAGTTACATGTGCCTCCTTTCTTCTTCGCCTAGAGTAGAGTCATCACTTTATACGGGTGCACAGAGGAACTAACAGCTATTTACACCGGGTCAACTTAAGGTTACCTTACTACTTAAGTGGACCTTATATTACGATTTTGGTTTGCACCGCTATTTGAGGGCAACATAAGCTTCAGTCAAGATAAGCCTCAGATTCTCCAGGCTTAGGTTCCACTTAACTAGTTAACCTCACTTTTCCTCCACGAAATATTTTCCTATTTTCTTTATGTTCAGAGTATTTCGAGCACTTTTTCTGGATCTTGCTGATGTGATTGTATGTTTCCCTCTATTCAGGGTGACCAAATCTACAGCTCTCTAGGTATATACTAAACCTGATTATTGAGGCTGATATATCCCTATGAATCCTATGATGTGAAAGTAGGAAAATACTTTTCAGATTCAACACTGTATACCTATTTCTTAATACAAAATGTCTATTGATATATTGTTAATTTATTTTACTCACGAACTTAAAAATATTCTGTTGATTTTTCATATTATAATTTCATTTCAATGGATAAAAACGGTGTGTATTCGATTTAAAAAGAAATCGTAATTATGAGAGTTCTTTGAATCGATAATTATTTATGCTATAGTGAAATGAAGTTATAAATTGAGTTGAGGTAGAGAAGAGACGTCATGAACAGAAAGGAGCACTTAATATCATTTTGAGTCGCATCGTACTTTGAATAGTAAAGTCTTGTTCATACCCTCGCGAATTTCGCAATAAAAAGACTGCATTAAGTCATGCCGGACCAATCGTTGATGAACGAACACGTCGACAGCCATTTTATTCGCAAAATCGCGAGGGTATGATCAAGACTTAACGGGTTTCATTGCTCAAATCATTGTTTAAGGGCCGGTATTATAAACATCTCTCGAAGTTAACTTTAATTTTAACAGTCAAGTTAACTTCAGCTTTAAAATGGCAGTTTTATAAAAGTCTCATTTCTGAAATAAAAAGAAGAAGAAGGCAAATATGTAACCTACAATTTTTCGCACTTTTTCCTGTGACATTTTCTAAATTTCTAATAAATAGTAAAATTGCTATCAATAGATTTAAGAATCCTCCAAAATCTCCAATAACTACCAAGAATAAACATGTTTCATTAAATCTGAGTGTAATTAACGTGTTACTGGCGGTAGAAGATTATTTCTAACATTGAAAATACTTATAATTGCAAAGTAATTGGAACTATTAGAAATGTTGACTTATTAGTTGGTCTTTGCAAATATTTGCCTCTATGTGCCCCTTTAACAAGCATTCAGACTATCTTGATGATTGAAATCCGTTTTAATTTATTTTCAAATTCTATTTCGTTCCACAAGATAAAATGGTTTAACCGATTTCTAAATATACTTCGACCCCGAGGGCCATCAATAATAATCACAGCATCTCCTTCATCGCCGCTTAAAAGTTCCTCGAAAATAACCAGGACATCGTTTGCTAACATTTATTGCGAAAAAAAAACAATCAAATTGAGTTTTATGCTAAATTATTGACAGAAGAACTGTCGAAAACCACCATTTTCTACAAAGTTAACTTTAACTGATACCACGTCCTCCCGATAAAGTTAACTCCTACATTTTGAAGTTAACTGTAAGATGTGACGTCATTCCTCAAGTTAACTTCTAGTTGTCTGTCAAAATAGTTTTATAATACCGACCCTAAATAGAACATAGTTAGTCAATGCCTGTGGAAAAGGCATTGGACACAAACGCGAGTGTCATCTAGCGTGATTAGTTACAAACATGAATATTTGACGTCATTTTAATGCAGGTTTCTTCAAAAAACCCTGATTTTAATGCTTTTCCATTGTTTTAATCAAGTTACGACATGACTTGGAGGCCAGATCACTGAAGTTACGACATGACTTGGATGCGAGCTCACTATCGCCATCTACATGTCGCATCCATTTTGATCCAATTATAATCCCATAAGATTGACTAACTATCTTCTATATAAACAATGCTCAAATTTAAGTGAATGTCAAGCCCATTAGTCCAGGGAAAATAGAAAAAAATAACTAAATTTGGCCGTCACACAGACATCGAGATGCGGTTTTCTGCATTGAGTACAGGAAGGTCACAGCAAATGAGTCTATAGGTTGTGGTTTCTCGCTTTTTTGAAAAATGCTTTCTGGGCCGGAAAATGCATTTTCCAATTGCATCACTACTTGCACCATTACAGGAACGACTGGAAACTCGGAAAAATCGCTCGGATATTGTTACTCGGGGGGTTGTCAGGGCTGCCGAACTCGACTCTGGCATTAGAATAACCCGGGGGTGGAATTCAGCATCCCCGAAAACCCCCGAGTAGCGAGTTTGGATCGATTTTCATGCACGCTGCCATTTCTCCCCAATTCCATCCCCGCGCACCCCCACAGAGCCACCCCCGTGCACCCCCGGGTAATTCCAATGCCAGAATTGAATTTTGCATCCCCGAAAACCCCTCGAGTAGCAAGTTTGGATCGATTTTCATGCACGCTGCCGCTTCTCCCCCAATAGACCACCTCCGCAACCCCCATGGAGCCGCCCCCGAGGAATTCAAATGCCAGAATTGAATTCGGCATCCTCGAAAACCCCCCGAGTAACGAGTTTGGAGCGAGTTTCATGTACGCTGCCATTTCTTCCCCAATTCACCCCCCGCGCACCCCCACAGAGCCACCCTCAATCAAATTTGGCAGCCCCGACAACCCCCGAGTAACAATTTCCGAGCGATTTTTCCGAGTTTCCAGACGTTCCTGTAATGGTGCAAGTAGTGATGCAATTGGAAAATGCATTTTCCAGCCCAGAAAGCATTTTTCAAAAAAGCGAGAAACCACACCCTATAGACTCATTTGCTGTGACTTTCCTGAACACAATGCAGAAAACCGCATCTCGATATCTGTGTGACGGCCAAATTTAGTTATTCCGGCTGATTTTGATCTAAATGCCCTGAACTACATTGCTGCTGCTCTGAATTTTTGCAGCACACTGAAATTTTTGATGAAATGGTACTGAAACGAATCGAAAGATGGCAGAAGAGGAAGTTGTATAGAACAAGTAAATTTGAAAGTGCGGAAACGAAAACGTCTTGGATCGTGGTTTAAAGTTTACAGAAACAGTTTAAACTTTAAAGTTACCTGTATTGAGGTGAGTTTTGTATTTACTAAAAATGTATGTAGCCATTGTGATAAAAAATTCTAGTATTTTCTAAATTAATTTTTCTATCATTACCCTTTTCAAGTAACCGCCGCTGGCGCTGCCATAAGCTAGTGGGCTGGTATGGTATTCCATTCCCTAGTTGCGTTGGTGCGGTTGCATCGGATGCATTAGTATAATGGAGCCAAACAAAACTTTCACGTTTGAGTGGGATTGCTTGATCTAGTATATGAAAAATCGTGTTGGCTTAAGCCTGATTCACATAATGGCAGTAGCAGTGGCGTCACCCCCCTCTATTGATAAGATAATCAATGGCAAACATGTTTAGACGACGCTGAAAATTCAAGGTCATGCTGCTGAAAGTTTGATTCATTTAAACTTTTTGCAGTAAAATCTAGCAGTGTTCGCATTTCTAACCTTAAAATTATCATGAAATCGAGATTGCTGTTATGATTCCTTTCTACTGCTTTTAACAAACAATTAGTTGAAAATTTTCATCTCAATGTCACTCATTCGGATAACAGCGTCAAAAGGGGCAGAGTCACTACCTTCAGTGACACTGCTACTGCCATTATGTGAATCAGGCTTTAGCAGGCCCTAAAAATCATGAAGATCTCGTGCGCTGGTTTGATATTTATGATCGAGGATCGAGTAGCAGTATTCATCTATTGCTCAAACTCAAACGAACGCTAAGCAAAACATAACCTAATGATTTCAAAGTTTGGTGAAGCCGCCAGTCGCCATTATTTCCTGATCACTTTGAAATGATTTTTCTGGTCTCTGAAAATTGGTAGAGCAGATGAAGCTTATCACACCTAGCAAGCAGGTATGAACATGTAAGTAAATATAGGTAACTTCACTGATATGTTAATCATTCGTAATATTTATCAGAAGATAGATAATTTAATGATAACCGCGATGGTTTAGTATTGACTGCAATAAACCGTCCATGAAATATTGTCGGAGCAAGCAAAGATGTTCGAGAGAGAAAGTAGAGCGTCCGAAATCTGTGCAATAGACGATTTTCAAACTTCAAAGCTATGCAATAGTACTTTATGAACGGTTTATTTCAGGCAATACTATACCATCGCGTTTATCATTTATCTTCTGACATATATTTCGATTGGTTAACAGATCAGTGAAGTTACCTATATTTTTTACTCATCTGATCATACCTGTTTGCTAGAAACTAATAATAATGAAATTGAAGATAGTCATGACCACATTTTGATAGGCAAAGCATTTTAGGAATATTCGTTTACTTATTTATTAAACTTCATAAAAAATATGTTAACAGTTGACAGATGGGTGAAGGTCGACCTCTCTTCGGCTCTTGTATCTGTTAAGATTTATAGGCGGTTTTTGTTGTGCGTCAGTGGATAGCTAACAAAGGTTTTAACCATGGCATATAAAACAGCCAGACTTATCTGTTGCGGTTCAAACTGGCGGATCAACCTCTCTGTGTGTGACCGGCCAATGCAAAATAAAATTTGGCTCTGAATCTTTCCAATACCATTGGAACAGCACAGAGAAGGAATTCCCGCCTCGACATAGGTGTTGGTATATTATTTTTCAGTGGTATTTCTTCAGTTACTTATTCTTACAATCATAGCAATCGATCGCCCAATGTAAAAGTAGACACATGGTATCTCAACTGAATTTTTCCATCCTTAGTAATTATGAAAAACTTCGAATTTTCAGTTACTTGATTTCCGAGTCGAAAACACTAAAATACAATGAAAACAGGAATAATCACCCCGGATACTCATTATTTACAACGAACACACGGCACTGGTAAAGAAATATTGTGAAGTGGACAACTAATTTGTATTCAGCCAGTCCAGCTAGCCGAGCCTTTATTCCTCAACTACCCTTGATGGCACGTTTACTAACTATCTGGGCGACTAGGGGCTACAGGTCAGACATGTTTATGATTATACCAGGGACGCTTTGCAAATAAAAGCACTGGTAGTATATACATTTGCCATTTGCCGGGCAGTGATTATGAACACCCCTTGTAGAGTGCTCTTATTTTTATTGCCGTTCCAATTAGGAATGGATAGATAGACTATAAAATAATGTCTACTTGAGTTTTGGTGCATGAATAACCAAAAGATATTGATTTTTCTACAAGGATTATTTATTTCAATATTACAATGGATTTGTTGATCGTATTTAATATATAAGATGTTTTCCGACAATATTTCGCTTCAAATTTTCATGATACGCATCCATCAAACACCTCTATAATTTTGTAAAAAAATATTATTTGAAGTTTTGGCAAAGGTTAGTAGTATGTCTAACGCGTAAACTATGGGCGAAAATAATTTTCGCCACTCTATCCCGTCGCATCCATACGATAGCGTACTAGTGGTGCAACTGCAGAAATAAAAATTCTTCTAATTGACACATTTATTCTGTCAATTGAAACATTTAATTTGTCAACTGACACAGTTTATCTGTCAATTGACACATTTATTTAGTCGAGTGAGAGATTTTTTCAATCCCCTATTCATGTTCATACGCTGTTGCTCAAGACCAAACTAAACCAGCTTGCAAGCATTTCGAATGCATCCATTTATATCTTTGACAATATATCTCCTTGGTTAACAACCAATCAGTCTATTTCAAATTTTGAAATTCAGCCAATAGAATCGGAATTACAGTGAAAATATAGCGTGTCGCTGTATTTTCACGGTGATAAATAAACCTGCTTGGTTTTTGTTTTACTAGCTGTCAAGTGAAAATAATGATTTAAATTATAAACGTCAAATCTTTGTGTTTTGACCAGTTATATTTCTTAATCAATATGAGCGATCGTTGGGGACAAATGGATATTGGTATCATAGATGAAGCAGTGGAAAAGAGTATTCCGTTGAATACGGCCAGAAATAAAGAATCAATTACCAGGCAATTCAACAATTTTTGCACAAACAGGGGTTATATTGTCAATGCGAATACCACAATTGTGGAGCTGGCTGATATTTTGAAAGATTATGCCTGTAATATGACCCCAATTTTTCTCTTTAGTGTTCACGTTGTTAGATTTTGATTTCTATGAATTACTTCAAATTAAAACGGCGACACTATTTTTCTTTATTTCAAATCGATATATTGTCGTCCTTAATATAATTCGTGGTATGATTAATAACCTATAATTTTTTTGAATATCAATTCATTGGCAATCCCAATGCAACAAAATACAACTCGTCCTGCGGACTCGTTGTATTTTCAGTTTTGGGATTGCAATTCATTAATATTCCAAAAAATTATCGGTAATAATCATACCACTTATTATATTACCCCTGAAACTACCCTGATTTACAGATTTTATTATTTACAAACGTTAGAAGCGTTTCAGTATCTGTATAATTTCTCCACCAGAACAAATCTAACAATTTCAATCAACGTTTCACTGTTCTTTTACGAATCAAAACACCATCACGTAATTCCAAAAATAAAAAAATTTCGTTATTGCTCAACCCAATTGAAAAGTACCTACGGATGAGTTGGTTCATGGCTATTCATTTATCATGTTCAAACTACCCACTCCGTAGTCGTCGTGCTGGTAGAGCATTCGCCTCTCAAGCATAGGGTATTGGGTTCGATTCCCAGCATGGTAATCGATCTCGTGCACGGCATCACACGTTGAAAGGTGAGGGTTGCGACTTCCCTAGCTTGCTCAAGTCTCTCGAAGACTTATGGGGGTTCGCGTAGGGGTGCAACAGTTTGACGGATATGCTCCAGTCAACTCATATTAAACTTGTCAATTAACAGATTAAATGTGTCAATTGACAGATTGACATGAACGAACTCGTGGTAAAGCATGTATGTGTGAACATTGAGAAAGGTAGTTTTGATACCATGGTAATCAATGGGTGGTATGATTAAAAAGAGTATTTGCTTTTACTTCAAGTTAATGCTCCATGTTGTAGTTTTCACTTCAAAAAATCAAAGCATTTACTCCACATAATTCTTGAAGTAACACTGAAGTAAGTACTAGTAGCAATTACTCTATACTTTGCTTTATTTACTTCGATATATAGAAGTTAATACTGCAGTATTTACTAATGTTGTCAAGTATTTCCTCCATTTGGGAGTGTTTGGTGTAGTTTTCAAGAAGCTACTTATAGACTAACTTCATTTCTTCAACTGAAAAGGTGTTATGGCTTTTTTATGAATTATGGTGGGAAAAGGAGAGAAATATGTGAACGTAGAACGTATGGGGAGGTACAATATAGAAAATTATTTCGTTAAGTCAATTATTTTAGCTAGATTGCTACTATTAAGCTCTGTACTTTCAGGTTCAATAAAAATAATGCTGAATGGATAGCAAGAGAGTTCTTAAGAAATCAAATTGAAACGAGGGGAGCAGCTTTATCAAATTCATCGAAAATTGAGGTATTTTTAAAAGCTCTAAGTGATCAGGGTTTCAACAAGGAGTGGGTCTAGATGTCGGGGTACATCAAACAACCGTATCAAAAGTAATCAAAGAAGTTTCACAAAAAATTGTGTACTCCCACATCTTCAGCAACCTCGGCACTTGGTTCAACACTATCATTACTCTCACTCATGATTATTAATTACCACAGAAAAACAACAACAATCGAACCAATTTGAGGTTAATCACGTCCTAGTATTTACTAGTAGTTTATACTTCTAACCTAAGTCAACACTTCCCATCGAAGCATTTACTTTATGTAAAACATTATACTCCACAATATACTAGGAAGTAAAAGCTCTTACTTGAAGTAAAAGCAAATACTCTTTTTAATCATACCACCCAATGACTGGCTTCTTGAAAACTACACCAAGTACTCCCAAATGGAGGAAATACTTGACAACATTAGCAATTACTGCTATTAACTTCTATATATCGAAGTAAATAAAGCAAAGTAAAGAATATTACTTCAAGAATTATGTGGAGTAAATGCTTTGATTTTTTGAAGTGAAAACTACAACATGGAGCATTAACTTGAAGTACAAGCAAATACTCTTTTTAATCATACCACCCATTATTATACTCTACAAAATACTAGGAAGTAAAAGCTCGATAGCTAATCTACAGTAGTTTGTATTTCCGTTTGATAGTTACAGTTCTTTCCTTCTTGTTCTTTGGAAATTTGGTTTTCCTTAAAAATAAATTTAAAATATGAGTTTGTGTTTTTTTCTATGTGCGCATTTATACATGAGAGGTTTTTGCCTTGTGCCATTTAATCCATGTGTGCAATTTTTCACGTGAGCATATTTCTTGTAGGCATATGTAACACTGTGCTCTTTTTCTGTGCGTTTATTTCCTATGCGATTATTTCAATTGCCCTTTTTTCCGGCCACGATTCAAACTAGCTCTCAAGTAATGGTGGATTTAGTCAACTCTAGCACAAGCATTATCATAAACATAACGGCAACATCAAATGTTTATAGCATAAACTTAACTTTCGCTTTTGACATATTATATTTAAGCACAATTTTAAAATGATGTTGACTATATGCACCATTAAGAATTCTGAGATTTTCTCTATCTGTCAAATTTTGACGTTTCTTGACAATCAAATTATTGCTCCCATCAGATGCAATTTGTGTCTCTACTGGGTGACTAAACCTCAGTAAATTGAGTTTTTCGGAGTTCCTGGGTAAAACTTCCGTTACATTGACCATCTGAATTTCAAAAAAAAAATTTTGGAACTTACGTATTTTGACCTCCTGAACAAAAAATCCAAATGAAATTTTTGGCGGTCTCAAGTAATTTTTGAATGATAACTGGCATTTTCTAGCACACGTTTCTTCTTTGAAAATCACACTCAAATGCCTTCTTATTTTCACCAGCACATTATACACACCCTAATTCACCAGTTTTATTTAAACTTTTTTTTTCATTGAAAAGGTTTTTATCAACAACAATTTCAAGCTTTTTTTAACAATAAAAAAATTAACAAATCCATGCTGCTTTGTTTAGTGAATATCTGTCAAATCAAAATTGTCAGGTTGGTAACAATGAAAATCACCAGCCGCCAACTTTTAAAAACAATGGAATAACGTAAAGGCGAAGCTAATTTTGCGTCATTGCCAATGTGATTCCAAAAATATTTAATTCACGTATTTTAATGAATGAGTATGAAAAATGAGATTGTACCATTCTTAGTGAAGATATTTAGCAAGGAATACGCAAGCGAAACGAGCACGCGCATTCCTATTATTACTTTGTAACTTATTCCTTACTTCTTGGTGTAGATATCTAGCAACGAAGACGCGAGCGAAGCGAGCGCGCATTCCCATCACTACTTTGTCAGTTTCTGTCAACTTTGGATAAAAACTTTCATCCCTTATTATTTGTTAATGGAGAACAAGATCAGAAATACGCGAGCGAAGCGAGCGCGCTCGCTTCGCTCGCGTCTTTGTTTGCTAGATATCTACAAATCTACACCAAGGAATAAGTTACAAAGTAATAATATGAATGCGCGTGCTCTTTTCGCTTGCGTATTCCTTGCTAAATATCTTCACTAAGAATGTTTCAATCTTCGAGTGTTTATGAGGAAGTATTATTATTATTATTATTTACTATTATTATTATTTATACAAAAATTGTCAGTCTCTAGGGCGCAAATACTTCTGAAAACTATTCATTACAAAAATTTCATATTTATCATTATTCAGTATGCAGGAATTTTAGAGAATCTGACAACGTTGCATTGTACTCTTATACAGTTATTAAGACTCATTAGTCATTGTTGGTTCAATGGAAGACATTGAGACTGGCTACTCTTTGTTATGAAAGAAGCTATTTAGTTGTGAGATAACTGGATTGAAAAAAAATTCTTGATATTAATATTTTGAATGCACAAAAGATATTTTTTTAACAGACAGAGCATGTAGAAGGCATTTTTTGCGAAAAAATAATTACTTTAAAAACGTGTCAGATCACAAACATTCATTTTTGGTACGTGCGCAAATAGATACAGAAAGACTCAACCTAACCGTATTGTAGGTATAGTCGGGTAAGCTAGGTTAGGTTTGCATAGAGTCGGGCCGGTCGGGTTAAGTTATAGTCACTGCAGTTGGTTATTTTATATAAAAAGTGAGTGCTCTTTATTTTTTGTGCGCATGTGTATTCATGTTAGGTGTGTTTGCGCATATGTCCGGTGCTCTGTCTCGTCGTTTAAATTTTGCTAGTCAATTTGAAACATTATAATTACCATTGTTTCAAATGTGGAGTTAAAGTGTTGATGGGAAAATGTAGTTGTTATATCAAATCATTTTTCATACTCATTTATTAATACGTGAATTGAATATTTCTGGAATTACATTGGCAATGTCGCAAAATTAGCTTCGCCTTTACGTTATTCCATTGCTTTGAAAAGTTGGCGGCTGGTGATTTTCATTGTTACCAACCTGACAATTCTGATATGACAGATATTCACTAAACAAAGCAGCATGGATTTGTTAATTTTTTTATTGTTAAAAAAAGCTAGAAATTGTTGATAAAAACCTGTTTTCAATGATAAAAAAAGTGTAAAACTGGTGAATTAGGGTGTGTATAATGTGCTGGTGAAAATAAGGAGGCATTTGAGTGTGTTTTTGAAAGAAGAAACGTGTGCTAGAAAATGCCAGTTATCATTCAAAAAACGGTCCGTATCTCCGAAATTACTTGAGACCTCCAAAAATTTCATTGGGATTTTTTGTTCAGGTCAAAGTACGTAAGTTCCAAAAATTTTTATTTTGAAATTCAGATGCTCAATGTAACGGAAGTTTTACCATGCATAAAATGTATCACGTGCGTAAAATGTGTTTATTGGCCTCAGGCCATAAACGCCTACTTTACGCCCTGATACATAAATAACTATTGAATCGAGCGGAACAGTATTTTTTAAAACATAAATGACACCACACGTAAATTGCACCAGCGCAAAGCCGGCGCAAGTCGCTAGCAAGTAGCATAGTAGCAATAACTAAAAATTGTCTCGACAACCCGAATGCAACTTTTCCGTGATTCGAGCGAGATTCAATGGGTACCGCGCGCCAATCAGATTATTGCACTGCCAAAACCAATAACAACAAATAAATGTGGTAAATTCATGGTTCATGCAGCAGTCGCACGCGGGAATGTTGTTGAGAGTGTTTGTCCTGTTCAAAGATTTTTTTGCGAACCATCTGCCATGTGCTCGTGTTTTTCGCCGGGTAGTACTATTTTGTGTGTGCATGAAACGATAAGAACGCAAGACGGAGACTTTGAAGGTATTCGCTGGATGATTTTGAAGACAAAAACTGGTTGAAAATTAACGGTGAGAGGGTTATAAACATAACTATATAGTTTGCGATAGAATAGTGGCAAAGCCATTAAATTTGGAAGCCTGACATAATATTTTGAAGTTCAGAAATCAGTGACAGTGATTGTACACAAAACATTTACCAACATTAATATTACCTATAATAATGGATAATAGCTTCTGCCTTTAATATAAATTGCTCTGAGCATGATCGTGATAGGTATCTGTCTGAAATATCCTTCTGTTTCGGGACATATAGTGAAGACTACGATTTTTTAAATTTTATGCTGTCTAAGCAACATAAGTTTTTCACCATTTTACATTAGGTATAATTCTTAAATAATAATAAATTTTTTCATTTGTATGGGTTTTTTGGCATCAAGTACTCGTGAATATGTCTATTTTGATTATTATGATAGAAGAGTTTCCATGGTTTGCTGAGAACAATCAATCAACGGAAAATCGAAGAAGCCCAGCATCAGCAATTATTTCTATAAAAAAATTGATAAAAAAATTCCTTGTACATTTATAGAATACCTACCTAAATATCAAATTTCGAAGACACCGATGCTATTGAACTTTTCTTTAAAAAAATTCAATGTTTTTTTTTAAAGAGAAAAAGTTTCCAACACAAACGGAGTATTCACCAATTCGTTTTAAAATAGTTATTTTTCTACGACAGTGCGTAAACTAAGGTTTTAGGCACAGTTCACAGTGCGTAAACTGATACTTTTCAGCACAAGTACGTGAAAGAATCAACTGTTTCTAAAATCATCTACTGTGCCTAAAGTAATGTTTCACGCACTGTTCATACTTTTTTCAAATGGACATTATTTTGCGTCAGATTGTAATCGGGTGTAACTATTTTGCAGGTCTGCAGGTCAGCAAAATGTTCTCAGTGCAAAAACTTTGCAGGTCAGGAAATCCTTGCAGGTTGGACCGATATGAAATGTGAAAAGTAGAAATAACAACATTTTTGACAAAAAAAATTCATACCCCCACTCCCAAATACGATATATTGATGTATAACATTGAAATTGAGGGAAAATCTTGCCGGTCAGCTGAAATCCTTGCAGGTTGGACCATGTACAAATGAAACCTGACCATATCAAAACATTTTTGACAAAAAAGTTCATACCTCCATTTCCAAATAGAAGATATTACAATAAAACCATGCGGGTCGGCCGAAATTCTTGAAGGTTCACCGATTTGAGATGAAACTAGACACTATCAATTCATGTTTGACAAAACACCTCCATCCCCCACTCCAAACTATGAGATTTTACCAAAGTGATATATAAATTGAAGAAAAACCTTGCCGGTCGGCCGAAATCCTTGCAGGTTGTACCGATTTTAGATGAAACTTGACCTTATCAATACATTTTTGACAAAAAAAACCGTACCCCTTCAAGGTTTTTTTTCAATTTAAATAATACTATGGTAAAATCTCATTTTTAAGAGTGGGGACATGAAAGAGTTTTGTCACAAATGTGTTAATATGGTTTGGTTTCATCTCATATACCTAGGTCCAACCTGCAAGGATTTACACCGACCTGCAAGGTTTTTCTTCAATTTAAATAAAATTCTATGGCTAAATATCATATATGGGAGTGGGGGTACGGAAGTTTTTTGTAAAAAATTTATTAAAACGATCTAGTTCCATCTCATATTGGTCCAGCCGACCGACCTGCAAAATTTTTCTTCAATTCATATAATACTAAGGCAAGATCTCATATTCGGGAGTGGAGTTATGGAAGATTTTTGTCAAAAATGTATTATTATGGTATAGTCTCATCTCATATTGGTTCAACCTGCAAGAATTTCGGCCTACCTGCAAGGTTTTTCCTCAACTTAAATATTACTAAGGCGAGATCTCGGAGTGGGGGAATGGAATTTTTTTCTCAAAAATTCATTATTATGGTCTAGTTTCATCTCGTATCGTTCCAACATGCAAGGATTTCATCCAACCTGCAAAGTTTTTCTTCAATTTAAATGATACTAAGGCAAGATCTCATATTTGGGAGTGTGGTTATTGAAGTTTTTTGTCAAAAATGTATCAAAATGGGCTAGTTTCATCTCAAATCGGTCCAACCCGCAAGGATTTCGGTCGGTTCAATTTAAATAATACTATGGCAAAATCTTATTTGGGGTATGGAAGTTTTTTGTCAAAAATGTATTAATGTCGTGGAGTTTCATCTCAAATCAGTCCAACCTGCAAGGATTTTGGCCGACCTGCAAGGTTTTCTATCAATTTAAATAATTCTATAGCAAAATCTCATATTTGGGAGCGGGGGTATGGAAGTTTTTTGTCAAAAATGTATTGATTGGTCTAGTTCCATCTCAAATCGGTCCAACCTGCAAGTATTTTGGCCGACTTGCAAAGTTTTTCTTCAGTTTAAATAATACTATGGCAAAATCTCAAAGGACCCCGCACTTTTCTTATGTAAAGTGGCGACCAGTCAAATTTTCTGAAAGTTTAGTATGTTGTTGTACCCAACTCAGTAACCAAAAGTGTCAATGGGCCCAACCCAATCCGATGGCTAGTTTTCTAAATACGGGGTGTTAAAGTTGAAAATTGTCCAAATTTTCGAATTTATTTTTTATTTATTAAAAGTTAGATCGAAATTCTGTTGCATACAGATGTTTACTACATGTTCTACTAATGAAATTAGTGGAAACGTTTGATTAAAAATATTTATATTTACAAGGTGATTCACGAATGTATGACGGTAGTTTTTTTTCAAAATTCACTTTTTCTACTGTGACGTCAGGGAGGCATATTTTTGGAACGTTCTCTTCGATAAAGTATTTTGACGAGAAAATATTGCACAGTACATATTTTTTATACAGGGTGTTTCACAGAGAGAACCACTAGACAAAATTATTTTCTTTTAGGATTAATTCGAAATCCTATATTTATGGATTGAATTTTGGGAAAAGTACAAAAAACATGAAATTTCCCCGGTTAAATGTAACTATTTTCTCACTATATATTGATTTTCATACCATCTTCAGAGGTATGAATTCTGAATCCGATACTATGACCAGTTTTCGAGATACAGGGCGTTAAAGTGGAAAATTACTGATTTTATCAGTTTTTTCTTCAAATTGAAAAGCCGTATTGATTTTTTGTTGCGCCTATGAGTTTAATATGAGTTTCAGTCAGATGTACATGGAAAGGTTCAGCTAAAAATATTCACTGTTACAGGGTTATTCAGGAATAAATCACAATAGGTTTTTGCAAATACTCAAAATTCTACAGTTTCGTCACAGATAAATTATTCCATGAAGTTGATACCTAGTCGTTTACAATTTTGAGTCTGAAATGATTACTTTTCATACAGGGTGAGCCATACAGCCAACCACACCAAAAATAATTATGCTTTGAAATAATTGAAATGAGAACTTTTTTAGTGAATTTTGAGTAACTTTATGAGCGCGCTTACCCACTGCGCTATCACCTCCAAAGAGATGATAATTATCCATCTTCTTGTGTAGGTATAATTCGAACCTATTTGTATAGGTCGGTACTTCAAAATATACGTGTAGAGCGAGTTAAATACTGTTCCGTTACCAGCACTCTGATGCTGATCAGGAACAAAATGCTTCTTAGATATTGTACCTATATCATAAAAGAATCATAAATGTTAAATTATATTTGTTTATAAAGTGTTGAATAAACGAAAAAAAATCTCATTATCATTTTTGCTGCCACGTGTATAAAAAGGTGA
Source organism: Chrysolina oricalcia (assembly GCA_944452925.2). Taxonomy (NCBI): domain Eukaryota; kingdom Metazoa; phylum Arthropoda; class Insecta; order Coleoptera; family Chrysomelidae; genus Chrysolina; species Chrysolina oricalcia. Next base: position 12,734,300 of record OX101819.2, read on the forward strand.
TCGATTACTTATATCGGACAAAGATGTATATTTTTGGTAGGTGATTATAACTAAATCACCTTGTATATTTAAAATTCTTACGGTTATGCATACTTGATGTAATGTTATACAGTTACTCAAAATTCACTAAAAAAGTTCTCATTTCAATTATTTCAAAGCATAATTATTTTTGGTGTGGTTGGCTGTATGGCCCACCCTGTATGAAAAGTAATCATATCAGACTCAAAATTGTAAACGACTAGGTATTAACTTCATGGAATAATTTATCTGTGACGAAACTGTAGAATTTTGAGTATTTGCAAAAACCTATTGTGATTTATTCGTGAATAACCCTGTAACAGTGAATATTTTTAGCTGAACCTTTCCATGTACATCTGACCGAAACTCATATTAAACTCATAGGTGCAACAAAAAATCAATACGGCTTTTCAATTTGAAGAAAAAACTGATAAAATCAGTAATTTTCCACTTTAACGCCCTGTATCTCGAAAACTGGTCATAGTATCGGATTCAGAATTCATACCACTGAAGATGGTATGAAAATCAATATATAGTGAGAAAATAGTTACATTTGACCGTGGAAATTTTTGAATACAGGTTGTTCATGTTTTTTGTACTTTTCCCAAAATAGAATACCTTCCTATGAATAAACCACCTTGAATATTTTGGAGATTAGAGACACACATATAGTTATCAAGATGGCGGAAAGTAAAGATCTTGTGTTAAATCTAGAGTGTGAATATTGCAAAAAAAGTGTGATAAAAAATCCAGTATTGTGCCAAAACTGCAGGAAAACATACCATAAAAGTTGCCTGGAGAGGAAAAACTGCTGTAAGCAGGAAAGTGAAGAACATATAACAAGACAATCCAAAGGTCAACTTCTAGTCAATAGCCCGGTACATCCATGGGATGCCACTGGCACATATTTCACAGATGCACTCACAACAGCTGAGAAAATTGAATATGAAAAACTCAAAATGGAAGTAATCATGCAAAGAAAAATTATCAAGCAATTGGAAGACAATAACAAACTATTGTCTGAAAATAACGAATTATTGAAAGAAAGTAAGGAGCTAAAAACACTGCTCTTTCTGAGATAAGAACAGGCATTCCCTTAGTCAAAAAAAATGTAATTAGTATTGAAAAACCGAGTGGTTCTAAACAACAAAATGAATCATCCATTCCGAAATCCGATATAAAGGAGGTTCAGAAAAACAGATCCCACAGTGTAAATAAAGGAAATGGCGAAAATGATGGAATTTCCAAATCTAACACAAAGCAAAATGATAAGCTATCAAATATTGAAAAGGAACAGATCAAATTAATGAATGACATCATCAATTTAGATCATCCAGAAGAGCCAAATCAGAATGAGACAGAAGAACACAGAGAGTGGAAAACAGTGGAAAGAAAACCTAAAAAATATTATAGAAAAAACATTGGAGCAGCAGAGGATGGAAGTGGAAAATTCAAAGGACGGCAACCAAGTGTATGGATGTTTTTATACAGAGTTAATCAAGACGTTGAAGAAAAAGACATCCAGGAATACCTACATGAAAAGACTAATCAAAGCATACAGGATGTTACCGTCACTTTCCTAAAAGAACAAAATGGATTCAAGTGTTTCATGGTATCTGCAGATTTTAAATTTAAGGAAGATTTTTACAAACCATCCTTTTGGCCTCGAGGTGTAGGATATCGCAGATATGACTTCAGAACAGACGGGCTTGCAGTGGGTCCAGCCTCTTTTTTAGAAGGGGGGAAGAAAGACTTCAACTAAATTGTTATGAGAAATCGTCCGTATCGGTAGACTCGGGAAAATATAAAAAAGTGTCAAACTATATAAAGGGGGAAACCCCACCAGTCTCATTGTCACATATAGAAGCAGATAATGCACCAAAAAACAATATCTTGTTTAAGGAATTAAAGAGGGTCGATGTGGTGAGTGTATTTCATATAAATATACAATGTCTATCAAATAAACTTGAAGAAATTGAACTGTTTCTGAACAAATTCAATTTTGATATAATATGTCTATCAGAACATTGGCAAGAAAAAAATAATCTTGAAAGCATTAACATTTCAGGATTCTCCTTGGCAGCAGAATTCTGCAGAAAACACAATAAACATGGGGGAGTGGCAATGTTTACAAAAAATAATATAAAGTCCAAACAATTACAACTAGATGTTTTTAATGATGAGATAAATTCTGAATTTTGTGGTTTAGAACTATCAAACCAAGTTTTAATAATTACACTCTATAGATCCTGCTTGGGAAACGCTGAAATTTTCTTGCTAAACTTTGAAAATTTATTAAATAAGTACCTAACAGGTAAAAAGAAAGTCATTATTCTAGGTGATTTTAATATTAATTTTAAATCGAACTCAACTGTATTATCAGAGATGAAAAGCTTACTAAATTCTTTTGGTCTAGCTATTATCATAACTGACTATACCAGGATAACAGCATATTCATCCAGCTGCATTGATAATGTACTGACAAATGTAGAGAATCAGAACATGACTGCAGATGTATTAGATCCATGTCTATCTGACCATAGTGGACAGTATATCATCATAAACAAAATCACTGAATGTAAACCAGACACGATTATAAGAAGGTCCATAACACACTCTACGATGGAAAAATTTAGAGAATCCCTTGAAAGCATACACTGGAGTATTTTTGAAAATCCAAATTTAGGTACAAACTTTCTAGCAAACTTCTTAGTTAATATTTATGCCGATTATGTGACAGTCCACTTTCCATATAAAAAGTTTAAAATAGGAGAAAAACCACCAGTTGTATGGTACAATGATTCTCTAAAAGCAAAGCGGGATACACTTTCAACAGTTAAATGTATTTGTGATACAAATAAAGATCCTACTGATAAGGTGGTATACAAATCACTTAAGAAAAGCTACCGAAAGGAATTGAAAGAAGCAAAAAGAAATAAATATGGACACTATATTAGTAAATCAGTAAACAAATCAAAAGCTAGTTGGCAAATTATAAACTACGAGTTAAATAGAAAAACCAAAAGTAATCCTGAAACTGCAATAAGTGAAACTACCTTCAATGCTCACTTCACGAGCGTTGCTGAAAATATAATAAAGCAGTTACCTAATATACCAGACAATGACTTGATGCAATACAAACATTTTCCTGCACCTTGCAACTCTTTTTTCTTACTGGGAGTCACAACCTATGAGGTTCTTGATGCAATTAATACATTAAAAAATTCCAAGTCTGTAGACACACATGATTTAAATTGCTTTATCATAAAACAAACTTCAGATATAATTCTCAAACCTTTAACATCACTGATCAATTTGATTTTCAGTGAAGGCGTTTTCCCAGATAGTTTCAAATTTACCAGAGTTGTTCCCATACATAAAAAGGGAGATGTTACAGAAATTGACAATTATAGGCCAATATCCATTATTTCGATATTTGCTAAAATTATTGAAATCATTCTGAAAAATAGACTAATGAAATATTTTGAAGCGAACCAATTTTTGAATAATGCACAGTATGGTTTTCGAGAAAATCGCTCCACAACTCTTGCAATTCTTAATATAGTGGGAGGCATAGTTGAGGGTCTGGAACAAGGTTTACTCACGGCTGTTACACTCTGTGACCTGTCAAAGGCCTTTGACTGTGTTTCTCATGAGATACTCATATGGAAGTTAAACTACAACGGTATTAGAGGGGTAGCTTTGAAGTTAATTAGTTCATACTTAGAAAATAGAAACCAATGTGTCACTGTGAACCGAACCAACTCTGACTTTCTACCTATAAAACATGGTGTCCCGCAGGGATCTGTGCTCGGACCATTTTTGTTTGTCATTTACATAAACGATCTATGCAACTTCCTGTTACCCCATAAAAGCGTTCTATATGCCGACGACACAACGTTGATGACTACTGGTAAAAACCATGGGGAAGTGACTTCTTCGTCTAATAATATTGAAAAACGTGCTGAAAACTGGTTTACTGCAAACAAACTGAAGTTGAACGCAAGCAAATCACAAAAAATAACTTTCTCCTCTAATATAAACTCACAAATGGGAAACACTGTCAAGCTACTTGGAATAGTTATCGATGACAAACTCACATGGACCAATCACATAGAACAGCTCAGTAACAAATTATCAAGTACTCTATTTTTGTTGAGGCAGCTAAAGAAAACAATTCAACCTGATATTCTGAGAATGACATATTTTTCTCTATTCCATTCGCAGATAAACTATGGAATAATTTTATGGGGAAATGCCTCCCATGCAATAACCATTTTTCGACAACAGAAAAAGGCACTTAGAATTCTTGCTGGAGCTGGATATAAGGAACATTGTCATCCACATTTTATAAAGTACGGCATCATGCCATTACCTTCAATGTATATCTACAATTCCTTGTTAGAAATACATAGAAATGCCAACCAACTACAAACCCAATCAGATATACACGAGCATAGTACAAGGTATTCTAAGTTGATAAAAACCCCAAGGTATAGATTAACCAAATCTCAGAAAAATTCTCTGAATTTTAATTTCTACAACTGCCTGCCAAAGATAATCAAAACACTAACCTTTCATCAATTTAAAAAACGCATAAAAAATTATATTCTTGAACACTGCTTTTACTCCACTGACGAGTTCCTTCACACAACAAAGCAACTGAATCATACACTCAACACATTGCTTCTCTGAATTTACCATTTTGTTATGTTAATTATGTTTGTTAATGTTTTACTCATGAATGTAACAGTTTTAAAAATTTTGTATGTTGTATTGTTTTATGCATTGTATACTTTTATTATTTATTGACATGCCATAATTGTATTGCTATATGTAAAATGGTGAAAATATATCTATCTATCTATCTATCTATCTATGTTTGTGGTATTACTTTTCCCAAAAATCAATCCATAAATACAGGGTTTCGAATTAATCCTAAAAGAAAATAATTTTGTCTAGTGGTTCTCTCTGTGAAACACCCTGTATAAAAAATATGTACTGTGCAATATTTTCTCGTCAAAATACTTTATCGAAGAGAACGTTCCAAAAATATGCCTTCTTGACGTCACAGTAGAAAAAGTGAATTTTGCCAAAAAACTACCGTCATACATTCGTGAATCACCTTGTAAATATAAATATTTTTAATCAAACGTATCCACTAATTCCATTAGTAGAACATGTAGTAAACAACTGTATGCAACAGAAATCCGATATAACTTTTAATAAATAAAAAATAAATCCGAAAATTTGGGCAATTTTCAACTTTAACACCCCGTATTTAGAAAACTAGTCATCGGATTGGGTTGGGCCCATTGACACTTTTGGTTACTGAGTCGGGTACAACAACATACCAAACTTTCAGAAAATTTGACTGGTCGCCACTTTACATAAGATAAGTGCGGAGTCCTTTGGAAGTGGGGGTATGGAAGTTATTTGTCTAAAATGTATTGGTATGATCTAGTTCCATCTCAAATCATTCCAACCTGTAAGGATTTTGGCCGACCTGCAAAGTTTCTCTTCAATTTAAATAATACCAAGGCAAAATCTCATATTTGGGAGTGGGGGAATAGAAGTTATTTGTCAAAAATGTATTAATATCATGTAGTTTCATCTCAATCAGTCCAACCTGCGATGATTTCGGCCGGCCTGCAAAGTTTTTCTTCAATTTGAATAATACTATGGCAAAATCTCATATTTGGGAGTGGTGGTATAGAAGTTTTTTGTCAAAAATGTATTAATATCATGCATGGAGTTCCATCTCAAATCAGTACAACCTGCAAGGATTTCGGCCGACCTGCAAGGTTTTTCTTCAATTTAAATAATTGTATGGCAAAATCTTATATTTGGGAGTGGGGGTATGGAAGTTTTTTGTCGAAAATGTATAAATATAATCTAATTCAATCTCAAATTGGTCCAACCTGCAAGGATTTCGGCGGACCTGCAATGTTTTTCTTCAATTTAAATAATTCTATGGCAAAATCTTATATTTGGGAGTGGGGGTATGGAAGTTTTTTGTCGAAAATGTATAAATATAATCTAATTTAATCTCAAATCGGTCCAACCTGCAAGGATTTCGGCGGACCTGCAAGGTTTTTCCTCTTATTGCATTATCTCATATTTGGGGTGGGGGTATGATCCTTTTTTGACGATCAAGTCTCATCCTCAAATCGGTCCAACCTGCAAGGATATCGGCCGACCTGCAAGGTTTTTCCTCAATTTTAATATTATTATGGCAATATGGGGTGAGGGTATGAATTTTTTTCTCAAAAATATATTGATAGGACCTAGTTTCATCTCAAATTGGTTCAATCTGCAAGGTTTTCGGCTGACCAGCGAGGTTTCTGCATCGAGAACATTTTGCTGACCTGCAGACCTGCAAAATAGAATCTCCCTTGTAACCGGAAGTAATCAATTGATAATACAACGAAAATTTCATGAGAAAACATTCAACAATTGCTACAATTTGTGAATATATTGACTGTCGTCGAAAAAATTTTGTATTCATTTTCATAAAGAGCTTTTTTGCACTTGCGTGTTTTGTTGAACTCGGTTTCGCCTCATTCAACAAACTTCAAGCTCATACAAAAAAGTCCTACTTTACGAACTTGTATCATAAATAACTATTATGATACAGAAGTGCTACAGGAGACTGAAAAATAATTGCAATCACTTTTCATTGACCGAGAAAAAAGTTACTAAATACCTTTATTGGTGGAAAAAGAATATGGAAAGAATTAAAAACGTCGAATAATAATGATGGGAATAATGACTTGCCATTGGGCCGAGGTGGTCGTGCTGGTAGAGCGTTCGCCTCTCAAGCATAGAGGCTTGGGTTCAATTCCCAGCATGGTCATCGGTCTCGTTCATGGTATCACACGTTAAAAGGTAAGGGCTACGTCTTCCCTAGCTCGCACAAGTCTTTAGAAGACGTCTGATGCTTGCGCGTAGGGGTGCAACACGTTTACAGGTTTAACAATTACATCTTCAACATTTAAATAGTATTAATAATAATTTCATCGATAATATGCCACATTACGACGATTCTATCACAACTTATCATAAGTAAAATTAAATATGACAATCTGAATTTCGAAATACGTACCCTTAATAAAATTAAGAATACGTCTCCTGGTACTGATGGGACACGGATTACATTCATCAAAATGTTCTTTTACCTATCCTACATTATTTGTTGGGATATTATATTAACAGCAACATGGTCACCTCTAGAGCCAATTTTCGTAACATTGTCATAGTCACAATCATTATCACAGTCGTAGCGCCAATCTTTGTCATAAAACATTTTTATATGTATGCATCACAGTCAGCTTGAAAACGAAAAAATGAGAGGTGGCAAAAATAATAGCTAATAGTATCCTCTTCCAGGATAATTTTTTTTTCAGAAAACATAACAAATAACAAGAAGCAACCAAACGAATACGTTTTTTATGTGATTTGTCACGTAGATATAGATGCATATGTGTGTTATGTCGTCCTAATAAGCATACAAATTGAAATTTGTTAACTTTGAAGGTAATATTTTTATAATAATAATAATAATCCTGGGGTGGAGTTTTCAAAACTAAAATTTTGAATATTACTTTCTGAAAGACGTTTTTCTAGCATGAACATATTTTGACAGTAGATTTTGTGTTATAAAAGGATTACGAGGATATATTGAAAAATTCTTAGCCTACTATAGAACCAAACAAAATCTCAATGTCAGATTATTTTATTACTCAACATATTCTCCTCTTAATTGGATACATTTATTACAGCGAACCTGCAACGTCTCTAGACCTTTCAAAAAAAATATTTCTTCTTGCTCTACAAACCAGACCTCCACTGCTTTTATTACGTCCTCGCTGGAAGAAAATTTACGACCACTTAAACATTTTTTCAGTTGAGGAAAGAGATGATAGTCGGACGGAGCCAAATCTGGTGAATAAGGGGGGTGTTAGTAATTCAAACCCTAAATCACGAAGTTTTTGCATGGCAACATGAGATTTGTGTGCAGGGGCGTTGTCCTGCAAAAGCAAAACACCTTTGGATAGCTTTCCGCGTCTTTTCTCTTCAAATTTTTCCCGTAGAGTGGTCAGTAATGTCGAATAGTAATGTCCAGTTATTGTTCTACCCTTATCCAAAAAATCAATCATGATTACTCCATGGCAATCCCAAAAAACTGAAGCAAGAACTTTTCAAGAAGATTTTTGGACACGAAACTTCTTAGGTCTTGGAGAACCGGAGTGTCGCCATTCCATCGATTGTTGATTTGTTTCTGGATCGTAGAAATGTACCCAAGTCTCATCCATAGTAACAATTCGGTTTAAGAAGTCTACATCGTTTTCAAATCGAGCACAGATCGAACGCGATGCTACTACCTTTGCACGCTTTTGGTCAACATTCAAACATTTGGGGATCCATTTTGCAGCAATTTTTCTCATGTCCAAATCGACGTGAACCATATGATGAACGCGTTCGCATGAAATATTCAGTGCTTCAGATATCCGTTTTAGTCCAATTCGACGGTCTGTTAAAATCATGTCATGAACTGCATCGATATTTTCGGGGACTGACACAGAAACTGGCCTTCCCGATCGGTCATCATCTTCAAAGGAAAATTTACCTCTTTTGAAGCTTGCAGCCCAATTTTTCACGGTCTCATACGAAGGACATTGATCACCAAGGGTATTAAGCATATCTTCGTAAATCTGCTTACCTCTCAACCCTTTTAAATACAGGTACTTGATGATGGCTCAATACTCCAATTTTTCGATTTTCACAATTTCGGTGGACATATTTTTTCTTTTAATTTATTGCGTAACTCTGGTTTACTTTTTTGACGTCAAACTTTACACTGACACTAATAAGTTATTCTTCGTTGCTATGGTAACGCAATATTTTGTTTATGCAGGGAACTGGTCTAGGCTAACTAGATATCAATACATCCTCGTATTTAAACACAATTTTAAAATGATGTTGACTAAATGCACCTTTAGATAGATCAGAAAATTACGAAATTAGCTGTCAAAAATGTGAAGGTTTAATATTATGGCCAAACGAAGAGATCTACGAATATGCAGTTACGTGAACGTCTGGCCCAAGCTAAATATTCGCGAGAAAATAAAGGACCCCGCAAACACCTTATGGAATTTGGGTCCCAGTGGATTTTTTTGAATTTTTGGTGTGATGTAGTCCATGTAATTCTCAACCAATGTTACCATTGTGCCAACCTAAAAAAATGAACAGTTTTGCTGCTAGGGGGCGTTGAAATCACCCCTTGCGCAGATTAGACTATTTATTTTTGAACCCGGTAACAATATTTTCACTTGTTTCATTGTTGTCAATGTTGCACATTATTGTGCTGTTTTATAAAAAAAATTCTTACCCCCTCCCCCTTTTCCCCCAGCTCCAATTACGAAACACAAAAAAAATATTTCTCGAGTGCCTTTAAATTAATCGTCGAATGTTCAAATATGCCTAAATAAGGGAAATATCAAATTTTTATGATTATCCCCCCACCCCCCAAATGACACAAAACGAAAAAATTTCGGTGGATTTTTCTAAATTTTTGATATGATGCAGTTCAAGTTATTTTGAATAGAACTAAATTGAATGATAAACCCCAAAAAATGAATAGTTTTTATGCTAGGGGACGTTGAAATCATATCTTACTCATTATTATAGGCGGAAATAATAGCTCTACGTATTTTAGTTTAGATTATGCTGATCAGTTGTGTAATTTTTTATAAATCGAAAATCTAAAACCTCCTTCTTACCCCCTACCCCTATTTTAAAACATGAAAAAAATGTATTCCCGACTACTTGTAAATGCTTTATCAAAATAAATGTTTTAATCAGCTGAAATTGAGGAAATCGTACAGTTGTATAATTCCACCTTTCCCTCCCTTCAGAAAAATATTGGTAGAGTTTGCTGACTTCTTAGTAGGGCGTAGTTCATGATTTTTAAATATAAATTAATTGGGAGAATATCTTGAAAATAAATAAAAATTAGACATCAACAATTTGAATTTGAGGTGGTGATTGAATTAATTTTTTTCGTGTTTTGGTTTGGTTTGGTTGGGGGTAAGGGGGTGGTTTTAGATTTTCAATTTATAAAAATTTACACAATTGTTCGGCATAAAATAAAACAAAAATATGTAGAGATATTGTTTCCGCCTATAATAAAGAATAGTCTATTCTAAGCAAGGTCAGTTAAAATCATGTCATGAACTGCATCGATATTTTCGGGGACTGACACAGAAACTGGCCTTCCCGATCCCCACCATGCACCCCCTAAGGTTGAGGTCCGGAAGGATGAACGCCCCAGCACTCGTAAGTATTCGAAAGCTCTCCCCCCCTATCCACCACCCCCGCTCGTTAAAGCGGTTCCTCATCCTGATGACTGGCGATCAGCAGAATAAAATCTGACCGTTTGATATGGAGTACCCAGCCCATTCTCGGCTTGAAGCTCCCTTATATCTGACATGAGTCCTTCCTGATCGGTCACCATCTTCAATGGAAAATTTACCTCTCTTGAAGCTTGCAGTCCAATTTTTCACGGTCGCCTACGAAGGACATTGATCACCAAGGGTATTAAGCATATCTTCGTAAATCTGCTTACCTCTTAACCCTTTTAAATACAGGTACTTGATGATGGCTCGGTACTCCAATTTTTCGATTTTCACAATTTCGGTGGACATATTTTTTAAAAAATTTATTGCCTAACTCTGGTTTACCTTTTTGACCTCAAATTTTACACTGACACATCTAATAAGTTATTGTTCGTTGCTATGGTAACGCAATATTTTGTTTATGCAGGGAACTGGTCTAGGCTAACTAGATATCAATACATCCTCGTATTTCGTGAGAAAATTATGAATTTCACTTGGGATCTTGCGGAGGATTTTTCAACCCTTACATTTTGAATACCTATTCATTTCTGAAAGGAGACTTGGTTCTAGCATAAACAAATTCTGGCAGTCAATTCTGTGTTGCAAAAGGTTCATTAATTGAAAAATTATCGACTTCCCTTAGGATCCTGGGGTGGATTTTCCAAACCTCACCAAACCTCACATTTAAAAAATAGTTTCTGAAAGAAGCCTTGGTTGTAGCATAAACATATTTTGGTACTCGATTCTGTGTTGCGAACGATTCATCCAGTAAAAAAATTATCGACTTCCTTTTGCAACACAGAATTGATTGCCAAAATCTGTTAATGCTACAACAAAGTTTTCTTTCATAAATGAATATTCAATATTTTAGGGTTGAAAAATCCACTCCAGGATCCCAGGAAAGTCGATAATTTTTTCAATGAATGAACCTTTTGCAACACACAATTGACTGCTGTAATTTGTTTATGAAAAAACTAAGTAAATGTTCTTTCAAAAATTATTATAAAAATTTAAAGATTGAAATATTCGACACTGAATCCCAAGGGAAGTTATTATTCATTAGTATGTTGAAATCTGTTCATGTTAGAACCCAATAAGTACTTTGTGAAAATTTTATTTTCAAAATATTCACCCCTGGTCTACATGGCGAATAAATTTATCGCAATACCATAATTTAACGGAAGGCCTACAATCGAATCATTTATTAGAAGTTCATGTTGAAAAAAGTACAGCCCTATTTCTCATAATCAAATCATTCCCGCACGAAATGATATAACTATTCACTTCTTTGATAGTTGAATTTGCTCATGCCAACGTAAAGAAATCCAATTCAGAAAGAATTTTCCTATTTGAGATAGGTTTTTCGATTGTGAAGGTTACATGTTCCCCCACTTCCAACCCAGTCATCAGTGAAGTAATTCAAAAAGTAAAAAAACTCTGTTTTACAGATATTTTGTTAATAATTATCATAATAGCCACTTAATTTTTTTGAAAATTTTTTAGTTCGATCAGATTTTTTCGGTGATTTGGTCTGCTAACTTTGGCCGCTGTTTTCACACAGGTAGGTTTCTGCCAGCTTGAAAAGGACCAATACAAAAAAGTATTCTATCTAGGTTCTCCAAAGTCTTCGATATGTACAATACTAACATCACGTGGCTTGTGTCCTGAAGCAGTGAAGGAAATTGATTCTCATTGAAATAACTCCTAGGAATATTTTGTCTGAAGTCCCGCATGAGACTATTCTAGGGCCTCTCCTCTGTAACCTGTTTCCTATTCTGAAGATAATTGATGAGCCATTCTATAATGCCATCCCTAAAATATCATACTTTTGTGAATTGCATATTAGTTTCTGTCTTTCTATTGACTCAAATGCGCGTTGTGGGTCTATAACTATATTGCTTCAATTTCCAATGGGCCGTAGTGGGCTGGTAGAGCGTTCGCCTCTCAAGCGTAGGGTCGTGGGTTCGAATAATCGGTCTCTTCACACTTTAAAAGGAAAGGGCTGCGTATACCCTACCCCGCACAAGTCGAAGACTTCCGAGGGTTGCACGTAGGGTTACAATAGGTTGACGGAAATAAGAATTTCAACAATTTTTTAAAATTTTATCATAACAATATTATCTTTATTTTGATACCAATCATGTAATACATTTTGCATAGCACTTTCGCAACCATGTGCCTTTCTGAAACCTGATTCACGTACAAAATATTATTAGTCGAAGCATGATCACTATTATTTTCAATAATTTTCAGCTACCAGCATATTTATGGGTCTTGAATCTTTGGCTATTTTAAAATTACTAATTTTTGTTATTGGGAATACAGAAGATATTTTCAAAACCGAAAAAAATTCATTGGTAAGTTGATGGGTGCTGGTGTTGAATCTAAACATTCAGGTATATTTTTTGTCTCGATTTCGGAAATGATTTTATCGATGCTGTTCAATCAGTAAAGAGAAGAAAACCTAATGTGTTGAGTACTGAAATCTGTTTTCTACATTTCTGTTTACTATTTTGATATCATTTATAATAAAACTATCATAATTGTATAATTTTGTGAAGGACGGTGCAAATACTTCCTCTACTACTTTTCGTATCGTGCCAGGGGCTACCAAAACTCGGAGCTTCGGCCCTGACCCGCTTAATTCTTAAATTGATGGACATAAAAATAACACAGCACGTCAAAGAGCTGGTCAATTAATTTCTTAGACACATACATCTGCTCAATTCATTTGAACTTGTATTAACATTTAAATATAGCTACTGGACTACAATTAAAACTATAAAGTTGAATGAGTGTAAGTAAATTGTTGGGTTAATATTATTATGCAAATGATAAGGTAGCGTTCTGTTTTAACGTCAATATATTGAACTTATGGACGAAACACCTTTAATGTCGCAAAACTTGCAAACGGCAGTTAAACTTGTAAGGTTCAATAGGGTAAGGTTGTTTAAGTCGTATCCTCTGAGGAAAAATTACTGAAGTCATCAAGATAATCATAATGAAACCAAATATTTTGCGTATAGTGTTGTTTATTTATTTAGCTATTAACTATCGTATATAAAAATAAAAAAAATCTTTCATCAAAGTAGCTATTTGAACATTTTTCAAGAACGTAACTTTGGTACGATCAAGGCACCTAATTGCCTAATTCGTACCACCTATAGTCTAACTTATTAAAATCTATCAGGTTTGAACACACATATCACACAAATATTCTTTTATTTTTTCCTCTACGCCAGCACAGAGCTCGTGTACCCATGCATTACATTTTGTACACTGGATCATGTTTTCTTGAAGATCTTCCTCACATAGATGGCAAAACCACGTTTCCCTCTCTTTTGTTTTTTCATTTTCGTTACATTTTTCCTGTATCTTAATTTTTTTGTAGTTTTCTGTATTCCTTTTTTTACACCTTTTGTTTTTCCTTTTTTTTTACTTCTTTGGCTTCTATTTCGTTTTTGTAGGGACTTGAGGTTAATTCCATTGTCGGCTTGGTTCCTTTTTTAATTTTTTTGATACAGGGGATAGGAGATAAACCATTCAAGTAATACTTTACATTCTGATGACAATTAACTCCCATCAACTACTGCAGTATTGTTTCCGGGTGCAAATTCTTGAAATATTGTTGAAGGTCCAGGTTGAGGAATGAGTGGTGTTGCAACTCTAGGGGAGGGACTGTGTTAGTTTTGTCGGCGTCGTCACGACTGTGCTGGGTGATGATGCAACTATTGGTGGCGTTACGACTCTAGATGGCGCGCTAGCCTGGCCGGTGGAAACGTAATTTTGGGTCGCGTTGTTGCTTCGCTTGCATCAGCGTTTTCTTGGTCGGATTGCTCAACAATATGTATAGATGCTACGAAGTCCTCTTCTTTGATTACATTTCTATCACATGGACACAAGCCAGTTGCTTTAAAACCATTCAGTGCTATGTCCATTTGAACTGAACTGATCAATGAGTTCTGCAATGTTAGCCTGTTTTATTACACAGTCAGGATTTGAGCGGAGCCAAGAAGACACCACTTCATTGAAGCTGTTCTTCAGTGATTTAATGTACGATCTGTCCAACGGCTGTAGGTGATGTGTCGTGTGAGCAGGAAATGATTATGTCATAATCACGAGCCAGCTGAATTGCTTCTTAGTATGTGTGCTATGACCATCTAGTAAGATTAGAATTTATTTTTGGGCCCTCTCTTCCAATTTGGTACATTTCATTTATAAAGTGTTCCAGCCACTGGACAAATAGTTCAGATGTTATCCATCCATTTTTTGAGCATCCAACTGCTGTGATTGGCGGAGCTCCTCTTTTTAAGATGTCATTCATTCTTTTGCGCTTAAATATCAACATAGGTGGTATGAGTTCGCCTACTGCATTCATCGCACTTATACCTGTCGTGGTTAAGCCCCTCTCTCCGCTTGTGATCGCACCTACTTGTGTTTGCCCTTCTGAGCAATGATTCTGGAAGGTTTATGCACGATGGACAATGCAGTTTCGTCCACATTGTATATTTGGCATGCAGTAAACTTATGTTTATCCAGTATTTCTTCATACTTCATACATAAACCTGTAGAACCATTTTTTGCCAGATATTTTCTTTTCCTTATTGAAGCGGTGTGGCAGTTGATATTTCTCAGTAAGTTGGTAAGCAAGCTTCCTTACTTCACTAATACTTAGTCCAACGAAACAAGACTCCAACTTAATTATATGCCGTGCTAGTTCATTTTCCATTTCTGCTATCAAATTTTTTTGTTTTATTCAAACCCTTCAAATGACGCCGCAGTGTAGGCTTTGGGCTTTGGTATGTTGTATTTTCTACATGCTTCATTGAATCCAATCTCATCATTTCGATGTTTTACTAAGGCTTCGTCCATATCCTCTTGCTTCCAAGTATTATAAATTCTTTTCATCATTTTGAACAGCTGAAACAATATTGTCTATGAATCACTGAATAATTGTTATCGATGCCTAAGTCGTACCTGTACGATTTACGAATCATTCACAGGTACGACTTAGACAACGACACCTTCAAAGTTACTGACATAACCTAAAACATTTCTACTCTCTTTCATGCTTGAATGAATGACGAAATACCCAGAAAACAGACTGTTCTACACTGGCTTACAAGTGAGCTAGAAATTTTAATGAAAACGGTAATGAAAACTTACTTTTGGATAATTTCTCTGTATCACGAACGCCGGTGGGCTGCACTTGTGTTTTGTTTACTGGCACGACAAAACAGTTTAATATCGGCCAACTAGATGTCACTTTCTGTAAACGTTAGATTCAATATTGCTAGAGGACGACTCAGGCTGTGGTACGACTAAGGCAGCTTTGCCCTATTTACTTGAATAATGATTATCTAAGTTACTGGAACGTCTTATGTTAGATATATAATGGTAGGTAATTGAAAAAATAATTACTATAATACTTACACATAGAGAAAAATATCTGTGATCACCCAAGTAGCAATTCTACGACTACCGACTGAATTTGTACCAAATCTGACTACAGATTTGGTACAAATATTAAGGCCGGGACACACTTATCATACACCATTCCGATCCGATCCCGATCCGATGGTGGTCCGAGTTATCGGATCGGTGTGGTATCGGCACACATATATGACACCTCTCCGATCTTGTCAACTGTCAAGCACTCGCCACAAATATTGATTCGAACGATTTCTTACAAAGTTGTTTTCTCGTGTATACGGCAAAATGTATACGAGTTTCACTAACTGCTACATAGCAATGATGACTATTGCAATAGAAGAAAAAGATGAGGAAACTCGGAGATCTGAAAAGAAGTACAAATGGAGGAACATGAAAAGACTGTGGGTACAAGCTGCTAGGTAGAGAAGATCTGCAGAAGGAGAGTTCTTCACACTTTTATCTCGTCTCGTACCAAGTTTTATCAATATTTTTAAATGTCGATGTCATTTGACACCCGTACTGCACGCTGAAAACAAATCGTTCTGAAATTCCATGTACATTCATCCAGAATATTGAAATGAAGCATCTGAAATACTCTTAAGATTTACACTCGATAGACGTACGAATCGTCTATTGTGTAATAAAATATGAGTATATTTCGTTACCTATTATACAGCGTGTCTCACGGTCGATGGTAGGTTAGACGTTTATGGTAAACGCAAAGCAGGATTTCCCTGAAAATTTCACATCTTACATTTTGTTACCTGATCTATTGATCTAAAATATTTTTAGCTCTGCGGCTTTGCCACGTCTATCAAAAAAAACTAGCAACTTTATTTTTTTAAATAGAACACCCCGTATATTAACTCATTTTTTGAATCGCTCTTTCATTATAATACTTTTTTGTTAATAATGTCCTATACCTATCTCTATCTGTTTTCGAAATAAAAAATAATTTGTGTTAAATATGGTCCAAAACATAGCCCTAATTGAACTTTAGTACATCAGTACTCTCAATTCATGAAAAGTTGATATTTTGATTATAGGTTTGACAAATTCGAAGTATTTACTAAACACCAAGAAATCGACTCCATATCATACAGGGCGTGCTAAAATTACTGTTATTTCCATAATGCATAAAAGTGGTCAAAAGTTCATTTTTTCAAATGAAACCCCCTGTATATTACTCGATAAACTGAAAGATGATGAAAAATGCTTCAAGATGATATATCATGTCCCTATACCTAAATCATCAACTTTTCTTAATAAAGCCGTTTTTGTGGAAAAATAGTTATTTATGATACCTACAAGTGATGGAGTGGAGCAAATCCATGTATCATACACATTTTTGTGTACAACAGTTACAGCTAGTAATAAAAAAAAAACAAAAAAATGAATGAGGTCCATGGGATTCGAACACACGATCTTTGGATTACAAGGCAGATGCTTCAACTACATACACCAGCGCACATGTTTATTTAAATGTTATTATTATTATAACTTACCTATCACCCACCATATGATTTCTTTCTATTCGTAAAACAGCAGGAGCTTTGATATCCAATATATTCACTAGAGTCCTCATAGCGAAGTGGTCGAGGTGTTAGAGCGTTTGGCTTCCACCCAGACGGTCCGGGTTCGATCCCCGGTCGTGTGTCACTGAGCTGAAGTGGTTCGGATTCCACTTTTATTTAAACTGTAGGTCCCGGATCTCCCTTGCTCGCACAAGCTCTGCTTTTGAGGGGTTTTCTCCGAAAACCTGGGAGTTTCGTAAAAACAAATTTTACAAAAAATTTTACAGGGAATAAATATTACCAATTGCACAAACTGCCAAATACATGTGTGAACTTTTCTAAATAATTCTTTCTAAGTAGATGTTCTGATTGTTTCTATTAAAGATATTTTTAATGACAGTTCGGACAGTTGTATAAAATATTTAAAGAATTTGATTTTAGGTGGCCGTGGAAGTATCAAGCTTATATCAGCTTGGTGACTTTTATAAGTAATTAACTAATGGTTATTGACGGTGTTTTAAAAAATCGCCAAAAATGAATGCTATTGACTATTCAAAGGAAGTTCTTATGAAATTATTTATTATACACGGGCAGTGTGATCAAATCATTGCCAGAACTTGCAGAAAATTCAACCAAATGTATCCTGAATTAACACCAATGAACGAGAGGAAGTTTGTAAGATTACAAAATAATTTCCTTAACTATGGCTCAAAGTTAAAAGCGCCTTCAACATTACCAAAACCTGTTACTTTAAATGAGGAAAATACTATTAACGTCTTGGCATATTTTTATGCATATCCAGAAGCTTCCGTTCGCAGTGCAGAAAAAGATTTGGGTGTATCACATGTTTCAGTGCAACGAATTTTGGAAAATCACGAAATGCATCCGTATAAATTTACCAAAGTTCAAGCTCTCAAAGTAGAAGACTTTGAACGCAGAGTGCATTTTTGCAAATTCCTTCTAATACATATACAGAAAGATCGGGAATTTTTGTCAAAAATAATTTGGAGCGACGAATCAAAATTTACGAGGGATGGCATTTTTAATAGAAGGAATAAACATTTTTGGGCTGATCATAATCCTCATGTGACAAAAGAAATGGGTTTTCAAGAAAAAATTTCCCTGAATGTGTTTTGTATTTTGAAGAAAAATAAAATTAGCTTTTTTATTTATGAAGACACACTGAATGCAGAGAGATATCTTCATATTTTAAGGACGACTGTTACCGATTTCCTTGAAAACTTGCCTTTAGAGGAATATAGGAATTCGTGGTTTCAACTGGACGGAGCGCCAGCTCATTGCACTCAGGAAGTTTCCAGGAAACTTCACCAAATATTTGACGATCGTTGGTTTAGGCGTTTAGGGCCGTGGGATTGGCCACCGAGATCACCCGACCTCACGCCACTTGACTTTTTTTTTATGGGGTGTTTTAAAAGAAAGGGTGTACAGTGTCTACCAAAGAAGAACTGGGACGGCGAATAGTGCGGTGTATTGAAGATCTAGATCCCCATGAAATTGAAAAAGCAACGACAAGTCGCGTACAAAAGAATATTTTAAAATGTTTAGAATGTAATGGACAACATTTCCAGCATTTATTGTAAAAATGTGATATTTTGTTTACAATTTTGTTATTTTTAATCCTCCTAATTCAGGATACATTTGGTTGAAATTTCTGGCAATGATTTGATCACACTGTCCGTGTATAATAAATAATTTCATAAGAACTTTGTTTGAATAATCGATATTTGCATTCACTTTGGAAGATAATTTGAAACACCGTCGATAACTATTCGTAAATTACTTATAAAAGTTACCAAACTGTTATAAGCTTGACAAATCCACTGTTACCTAAAACAAAATTCTTAAAAAGCAATTTTATTAAGAAAAGTTGATGATTTAGGTATAGGGACATGATATATCATCTTGAAGCATTTTTCATCATCTTTCAATTTATCTAGTAATATACAGGGGGTTTCATTTGAAAAAAATGAACTTTTGACCACTTTTATGCATTATGGAAATAACAGTAATTTTAGCACGCCCTGTATGATATGGAGTCGATTTCTTGGTGTTAAGTAAATACTTCGAATTTGTCCAACCTATAATCAAAATATCAACTTTTCATGAATTGAGAGTACTGATGTACTAAAGTTCAATTAGGGCTATGTTTTGGACCATATTTAACACAAATTATTTTTTATTTCGTAAACAGATAGAGATAGGTATAGGTCATTATTAACAAAAAAGTATTATAATGAAAGAGCGATTCAAAAAATGAGTTAATATACGGGGTGTTCTAGTTAAAAAAATAAAGTTGCTAGTTTTTTTTTATAGACGTGGCAACGCCGCAAAGCTGAAAATATTTTAGATCGATAGATCAGGTAACAAAATGTAAGATTTGAAATTTTCAGGGAAATCCTGCTTTGCGTTTACCATAAACGTCTAACCTACCATCGACCGTGAGACACGCTGTATACCGCAGTTATTATTAAAGGACCACGCACACATCATATGGGAAAAAGTCTTTCTGTGAAAATGGCTGGATTTTCGATATATTGTAGCTGGAGCCATCCTAAGTAAAAGTCTCCATTGGCCCAACTCGATTAAATGACCAGATTCGGCGCTAGAGAGCGCCAAATCATTAATTTTGTGATTTTTGGAGAAATTCAGCTGTTTAATAATTATCAATATCTCAATTATATTCAATATTGTGTGTTACTGGACATTCCTAAAATTCGTGAGAAATACTTTGCCATAATACAAAAAAAAAACGCCACCGCATTTCTACAGGGTATAGTCAACAACATACTCAACTCTTCAGTGAATGAATTCGACTACGAGGTTATAAGTTGATTGAGTTTATCATTGAGGATCATTCAGAATGGTTTGTTGATCTACCAAAATATAATGAAGCTATGAATACATTGTTCGAATCAAGAAAGGGTTCATATTATATACAGGATGGCCCATCAGTGTAAGGAAGGGCAGTATCATGAGGAGTATGAAAAAATGTTTCAAAGTTATACGGTTTACTTTGTTGCTTGTTATACAAATATTTCGAAATATCCAGAGTGTTTCTTTAAAGCGGTGCAACACAAAGCATCCATTTTTTAAATTGACCACCTTGTACATTTTCTCATTATTTACCTTATCAAAACGTTTTACATACGAAGATATTTCCTTTTTTCGAAAATTTTCAAGTTATTGCTAAAAGAAAGAAAATCTTCGGAAAAACAGTCCATCACCAAATACCATCATTAAATACTTAATGAATTGAATAGAATTTGAGCAAAAATATTTGTGTCATGCACAAATTATGATGTTCCGCGGTTTTTTTAAGATCAAGGGCTAGTTTGATAACTCCGTACCTTTGATTGAATTCTCCTTGAATTCAGATGGGTAAACTCAGTTCATCCCGTTCAAATATTTAGTCGACGGAAATATACTAAATATCCTCAGAACATCAGATATATATTTCTTTGAGTGACTCACAAAATATATTCATATTTTATATCTTGCCAAATCCTACAAAAATACAAAATCAATTATTTGGCGCCCTCTAGGTTAGGTTAGGTTTGAACGTGAGTGGGCCCGTATCAGGCCCTCCTCTGCGGCCAATGGCCTATTGTGGCTCACCCTATAGTTATATTTCTCCCAGTATATCCAATCTCTTGACGAAATTGAGGAATGCATTGGGAGAACAATTTACCTGGTTTTCTGGCCTCACTGTCGTATCGCCAAATATTGAGAATCTGGTTCTGGCCGCTGCAGGGCATGTACACAGAATGTGTTCAGCCGTTTCATCATCCTTCGTGCATAGCCGGCACTCTGCATCTTGTGCAAGTCCGATTTTATGCATGTGATGTTTGAGTTTGCAGTGGCCAGTAAGCAAACCTACTATAACTCTGAGATGTGCTCTGCTGAGTTCTAGCAGTTTGTCAGAGTCCTGTTTTTTCCTTGTACAAGCAATAAATGTTTTGGAATGGGCTAGGCCCGGTAGACTACGCCAGTACTCGAGTCTGTTATCGTCTGCCCAAGCTGTTATGACATTCTTGGCAGTGCTATATGCTAAACCGATTACCGGTTGGCGCCCTCTAGCGCCGAACCTTTAGGTATTACGACGTAGTTAGGTTAATAGGAGATGACTTTAGCTCCCTGTTGAGGACGAAGTCATGATTGAATCCTCGAGTAGAGTAATTACTCATTCAAATACAATGTAGCCTTCCTTGTGTGAAACACTATGTTTTTCACTTGCATTTTGTTTTGAGAGATCAACTTCCATTCTGATCGATTATCAATAATTGTTAAAAAAAATGTTTTTTCCGTTAACTGTCGTCCTCTTACGAACGGCAGCCCTCAGAAACTTTGCGAGCTAAGGATTTACGAGGTTTTACCTTTTTACGTGCGATTCCTAGCACTTTCTCGGGCCATCAGGAAAAGTTCTGCAGTCGCTAGGGTTTGAAACTTTGACTGGCAGCGAAAAGTGATTGAAATAATAATTAACTTAATCAACTCATAGTCGCGAAGGCGAATTGTTTCACCTAAAAATTGATTATATCGGAAACTACCCTGTAGAAAATCTTTTTTTTTTGTTCTATAGAAGAATCATTCACGATCTTAGTAACGCTCAAATGAATAACAGTTGACTATCGATTACAAGTAATAATACATGTAATAGTTTTTTATTTATCTGAATTCACTAAAAAATGAATGATATGGACCCTTCCCTTTTCCAAACACTTTATATTCATAGCTTCATTATATTTTGATCGATCAACAAGCCACTCTGATCGTCAATGATAAACTCAATCAACTTATAACCTCGTAGGCGAATTCATTCACTGAAGAATTGAGTGAATTGTTGACAACCCTGTAGAAGAACAGTGGCGTTTTTTTATTCTGTTTAGTATAAATGAGATATTGTTTTTTTTATTCAGCTGAATTTCTCCAACTATCACAAAATTCATGATTTGGCGCCCTCTAGCGCCGAATCTAGTCATACGATCGAGTTGGGCCAATGAAGACTTTCACTCAGAATGGCTGCAGCTACAACATATCAAAAATCCAGCCATTTTCACCAAAAGACTTTTTCCCCTGAAATGTGTGCGTGGACCTTTCATTTAATTTTTTGCAATATTCCACCTTTATCACTCAATTATTCTGTTACCTACTTGTTGTAAATATAGATTCATACATATTTGAAATATTCCACAATAAAATGACCACAATAAATAAATCATCAGCATGTGCTACTATTTTTGATATACCCTGTATATTTTGTGTAACTGCAGAGTGAACTTTCATCATAAACGATCCAGTTTATTACCGAGTTATCCGGAATTCCATGTATTAGGATAAATCAACAAGCAAGACGGATTCAGCTTCATGAGCAATATAACGTCTTGTATATAAAATGTCAGTCTGATTCAGGAGATGCTAACATCATAAATTGGATTTGATATTTGTGTCTTTCGAACTATCTGGAAATGATTGATATTCCACCGTTCAATTTTTTTAGAAATTACTTATAAACTTGCTAGCTTTGGACTCACCCCGTATATCGTGGGTGTGTACAGGAATCATTATACTTTTTAGTGGATTTGTTTCGTTATAAGTAATCGATGCATAGTTAATTTGGTTTATAAATTCGTAAAAATGTCTTCACAATACAATGGCCATTTGAAATTTTTGAAAAGTCAACTTTACCACCCTGTATAATCTAAACCGTTGAATTTAGAGCTTTGGCGCAGTGGAGAAATTTGATCAGCATCACGATTTCTACAATATATAGAAAATTCGAGCAAATTTATCGAAAGCCAATTTCCCATTTAAATGGCGCGAGGTCCAATTTGACAACGAATACTATTCGCCAGATAATTGTACAATTTTATGCTCAGATAGTAAGCGCTATGTTCTGTTCGCGTTAGGTTGTGTTGTGGAAAATAGCTATTGTTACACTTAGGGCACAACTACGTATTAAAAGACAATCCTCATCACACAGTTTTATTCCATCACCATCACAAACGTAATGCATGATCGCACCTACTAATTCCCAACACCATGAATAATCACCTGACTAACATCTGACTAATATCTGATACACTTATCTTGCAGCCTGAAACTCCGGTGACAAATAAATACCGGGAGTTACGTCTAACATTTGTATTGGATACCTGTGATTTGGATGTGTCTCTTAAAAAATTGTATTCTTATATTTGAAGACGAGTGTAAAACATTCATAAATAAAGAGTCCATTTACTGTGAATATCCCTTTATTGTTAAATACTCCTGACAAGTATCTCTTTAGCCCATTTTATAAATAACCCTGAACGTCTTTTTTTGTAAAGTAAAAATTTTAGGACTTTCCAAGCCGCTTCCCCAGAATACAATTGCATACCTGACCATTGATTCAAAATTTGCAAAATTCTTTAGCTCTCAATTTTCAGATATTTACTCAAAACCCTTATTAACTCGTACTATTCAGGTTTTTAGATACCTGGTCAATATTCATCAATTTTATTTCGAAGGTACCTACTGTATATTCAACAAAACAAGAGTGAGATTTATACTTAATGTTAGATATTCTGTTGTAGCATTTTCTGGGTTCATGAGCTATAGTTCTATCAGAGATTCCTGTGCTTTACATAAAAAAAATGTATATATAGGAACAAACTAAAGATTGGAACCCTGTATTTTTCTCAGTACAATGGATTCAGAAAATTTCCTCAAAATTGCAGCATTACTTGTTGGCTGTGGTGGTCGTGCTGGTAGAGCGTTCGCCTCTCAAGGGTAGAGTAGAGGGTTCAAATCCCCGCATGGTCATTGGTGTCGTGCATGGCATCACACGTTAAAAGGTAAGGGCTGCGTCTTCCCTAGCTCACACAAGTCTCTCGAAGACTTCTGAGGGTTGCGCGTAGGGGTGCAATCGGTTGACAGGAATAACAATTTCAACAACAATTTTTAACCTATCAGTTTACCTTCAGAATTATTGTTTGAAAGTGGTTGACAATGTTTCACTTTTAGTAAGGTTATTCTGGACTTTCATTGTCTAAATATATATATATATATATATATATATATATATATATATATATATATATATATATATATGCTATGGATAATTTTGTATCATTAGTCTAGGGGTAATTTCAAGTATCCTTGCGATTGTCGCATTTATACACTTGATAACGACTGTAGATTTTAACAGTTGAAACGTCGTGATTAAAAATTTCAGAGAATTGAATCTTTCTTTGTTCTTTTTTAGACAATGAAAGTCCAGAATAACCTTCAGAATTATTGATATCCGAGAAAGGAAATATTACCTTCTGCATAATGGTTCAGTTTCAGTTTGATGTTGAATCCATAAGTCACTTCATTGATTTAATATTTAATCACAATATCAATTTTTGTATAGAAAATATCGAGAGTTAAAAAAAGAAGACTAAATCGATATTGATCCAGTAGAATGAATGTTGGACAAGGATGATAATTTGCCTTACGTCTCTGTTTGACTTTTCATTGAAATATTGAAGTGAATGCTGTCAAATTGAGAAATCTACCATCAGAGTTTGTTCCCTTTAATCTGGGATATTGTACAGGGCAATTCAAATTCAACCCCCACCATTGGGATCTCCTAAACTACAGGAGATACGTCGAAGCTTAAATTGGGGAAAAGTTGCATATTCTGGTGCTTAACAAAATACTGTTTTGAAACTTGGAAAATTCCGAGTATTTCCGGAAATATCGGGAAAAAACTGAAAATCGGAATTTTCGTTTTTATTTTTTTCTATCGTTATTTGACAACATAGGTCAAAACCAAAAGTACATTTTCATTGATACTTTTTTTCAGCTACACGTTTTCATGTTCAGATTTACTATCCGACGTTTCGTCTTCTGGCATTCATCATCAACTTTTTTTTCTGTTATGGGCGCCATATTGTTTTTTTACACAGAAAAATAGTGATTCTCATTCTGATTTCATTGATGTATAATTTGTTATGATTTGCACTTCTGAAACCACAGATATTAAAAATAAAACAACTTCATCTGAGATGGTCATGACTCCATCTAAAAATTTTGTTTAATAAACAGTAGTTGTCAGAACTCATTAAACATCATAAGTTTGCACAAATACTTCAGTCGAAATGCCCTCATTCTCAAATGAAGAAAAACGAGATATGTTGAAACTTTATTATAAATTTGATAGGAATAGTACGAAAACAACACAAATTTATTTTGAATTATATCCGGAAAGACAACTGCCGGATAGAACATTATTCGGAATTTTGGGCAAACACTTGGCTGAGTACGGTGCGTTTCAAAAAACAGAATGAGCTTGTAAAAAATGCACAAAAAGTATTACAACAAGTGTTCGAAATAATGGCCTTCCTCTTGAATACATAACCGAGCTCGTCGTCTCAAATTAAGAACAGCCCTAACAATATCCCTTCTTCTGATAGACCTGAATTGCGTGATGATATTGTCTCTAGGTTCATCTACTGTGTCATATTCTTGCTCTCCATAGATTCTGTTCTTTAAAGTGCTCCACAAGAAAGTATCCAAAACTGTAAGGTCAGGTGACCTTGCAGGCCACCTCACTGGTCCAGAATTTCCCCCTATTAGGAAATCTTTGGTGTAAATATTCGCAAACTGCTCCTTTATTGTGTGGAGTAGCCCCGTCATGCTGAAACCAGCAGCTGTTATAATTAACAAGTGGAAACGTATCCATATATTCTTCGAATTCGTTTCTTAAGAACCGAAGATAGGTTTCTCCGTTCAAAGTATTAGGGAAGAAATGAGGTCCAAGTATTCGGTTGTCATAAATTCCAGCCCACACATTCAAACGAAACCGAACTTGTGGTCTGACTTCTTTGAAGTGTCGTGGATTATTTTCACTCCAAATGTGCTCATTATTTCTATTAAAAGCACCACAGTTAGAAAAAGTACTTTCGTCGGTCCAAATATTGTTTTTCAAGAAGTTTGTATGGTCTGCCCTATTCTAGAGCCAGCTACAAAATTCTATCCTTCTCTCAGGATCACCTGGATGTAATTTTTGTGAAATATGTATCTTATAACATTTCAAACCACTTTTTTTGAATTCCCTCCAAACGCTCGTCTGTGGCACATCCATTTCTGCCGAGACTTGATGTGTTGATTTGGAAGGATCTGCACTTATCTAAAAAAGTACCAAAAATAATTATACTTCTTCGAATATGGAATGAACAATTATTTTACCTCGGCTAATAAGTTACGTCTAATATTTTGTTCCATTCTGCTTCCATATTTCATTCTTGGTTTTTGAAACGCACCGTACTCAGCCAAGTGTTTGTCCAAAATTCCGAATAATGTTCTATCCGGCTGTTTTCTTTCCGGATATAATTCAAAATAAATTTGTGCTGTTTTCGTACTATTCCTATCAAATTTATAATAAAGTTTCAACATATCTCGTTTTTCTTCATTTGAGAATGAGGACAATTCGACTGAAGTATTTGTGCAAACTTATGATGTTTAATGAGTTCTGACAGCTAGTGTTTATTAAACAAAATTTTTCGATAGAGTCATGACCATCTCAGATGAAGTTGTTTTTTTTTTAATATCTGTGGTTTCAGAAGTGCAAATCATAACAAATTATACATCAATGAAATCAGAATGAGAATCACTATTTTTCTGTATAAAAAAAACAATATGGCGCCCACAACAGAAAAAAATGTTGATGATGAATGCCAGAAGACGAAACGTCGGATAGTAAATCTGAACATGAAAACGTGTAGCTGAAAAAAAGTATCAATGAAAATGTACTTTAGGTTTTGAACTATGTTGTCAAATAACGATAGAAAAAAAAACGAAAATTCCGATTTTCAGTTTTTTCCCGATATTTCTGGAAATTCTCGGAATTTTCCAAGTTTCAAAACAGTATTTTGTTAAGCACCAGAATACGCAACTTTGCCCCAATTTAAGCTTCGACGTATCTCCTGTAGTTTAGGAGATCCCAATGGTGGGGGTCGAATTTGAATTGCCCTGTACTTAGATGGTTCTGCATCAGCTTAGATTATCTCGAATTTGAATTGCCCTGTATAGAGACGGTATTGTAGGACAGGTTGAAATTTTCTGAAAGTGGTACTTTCAATTTGCCGAAGATAGAATGAAGTGCTTATATATGTACCTATGTTCTGTTTGAAAATGTATGTTTGGAACAGACAATTGAAATAGCTTTTTAATGGGACATATCACTAATTCATACATCAATTATTAATAAGTACTTTTTGCATTCGGTTGATTGATGTACTTACTACCGACATATGCATGTAAACAAACAGTAATTTTTCAAATAATAATTTGACTCTCAAATCGTTTAATAAACACTTGTCAATAAATTTATTGATTAATTGTGTAAAAACTGATTATTTTTTAATTATTTCGATTCTTCTAATGGAACAAAAAAAAAGTTATTGTCATCTATACCTTATACCAGACTAAGAGGCCAACTCTATTGAACTTAACGAACTAAAGTCCAGAGAAATACATCATTAGCATCTCCCATGGTACCTACCTATGTACACTTCGACACGTTTCATTTCGGTTTCAAATTCTTAAATTATGAATAATGAATGAATTGATTCAAAATTTAACCTCTCCCAACATTTTATACAATAGGAATTACATCGGCAAGTATCTGACCCTAGTATTCAATGGACTTTTGTCAAGGATTGCCAATGGATAATTTAAATTGAAACTAGTCTAGCAACCACAGACAAATTTATGACAAAACTGAAGGATGAATTGCACACAAGAAAAAATGTACACTGTGAGCAAGAGTAGTGGTCTTGACTGAAAACAAAGATATAGACTCATATCCGCTATGCTCACTTCAAAATACACCTTATTCCTATACCTATCCATTCACGTTGCTCACAATAAAAATAAATAAACGTGACAATAGTATTGTAACAATAATTTGAAAATCTAGCAAAACTTCAACTGATAATTTCACTCGCCGTATGAAACCCTCCTTTCCTGCAATATTAGGACCAATAAGGGACGTATGCCTCGATAATGTTACTCGCCGTATGAAACACTTCTTTCCTGCAATATATTAGGACCAATGAGGGACGTATGCCTCGATAATGCGCAGCTCCTAGCTTTCGAGCCGGTAATACCACTTTGTCATGGCAACCACGTATCTAAACAACAACAGAGAATATAATATCATCTAGCTATTAATATGAATGTCAGTCTGACAGACTCCATGTCTATCAGGCATTATCTATAACTATTGAAGAATTCACGACAATGGAATTTTACTTTGGTTCGTGAAGTTATCTCAATAAATACTACTCGTGCTCACAATACTATTGATAATTCTGTCAGAAAACTTAAACTCGATTAAATTGCTTTGAGGTAACACCTCTCGTCCTAAAGGACTCGTGGTGTTTTTTTTCTTTGGTGTTTTGGCATCGACTGCTATGGTCATTAGCCATGTGTTCTGGGTAAGCCTTGTTACTAACTCCATACGCCACCTCAGGAGCAGCACTCTTAATTGGAACGCAACAGTGAATCGTACAGGACTCACCCCAGTCGAGCCACGAGATTTTAATAATTTAATCAGTCAAATTAAATCAAAAAATCCCAGCCGCAACTGGGGCTCGAACTCCGGACCTTTCGATTCAGAGTCGGACGCTCTAACCACTGCGCCATGCCCCGACATGGACTCGTGGTGTCACCAAGAAATTTGATCTCGTTGATTTCTGACAGAATTACTATCGATAGTATTGCTAGCACTCGTGGTATTACCCCCGAGAATATAATTGAATAAAATGTAGCATTGTCTTTCAGCTAAAGTTTTCTTATTCTCCGAAAAGACAAAAAAACTTTTAATAAGTATATGAACCACTAGTTGGAAGTACTATTTTCACTTCAACTAAAGATAAATTTAAATTTGATTGAACTTACTCTAGAACCATTTGTAATCAATGTTTTTTTCACTCAACTGAAAGCTAAGTAAATTTCAAATAACTAAAGTTATTTTCAAAAGTACTATTTCTTAAATCCCAGATCAAGAATAAATATACCTGAAATAAAGATAGATTATAATACTAATTTATTCTTGTTTTTTAGATCGTATGCGTTTCTTTTGCATTGAATTTATAAAAATTGTTGAAGACCATATATGCTCATTTCGATGCAGAGGAAATCCCTGAAGCACCGTATCTAGGAAATAATAATTACAAATATATGCAGCACATATATCTTCTAAAAATTCGTGAAATTCACTATAAAAATACAAAAAAATGTCTACGCGATTTGCTGATTTCCCGCATTCATATTGGTACTGAAACGTTAATTTTCTCGCACCATTATGGAAAAATAATAAGATAACATTTTCAGAAATGTATAGTAAGTAATATGATAGTTTTTCTTACGATGAGAGAAATACATTTTGATCCTTATTCATGCGGACACTTTTCCGCATTCGACTGTTTCATGTGCGGGAAAGGAACTCTACGATGAAAAATATTCCCTAACCAAATGAGGTGGAAACTTCAGAAGGATGACAGGGCGTAAGGGTTTAAATTAAACTGTTTAACAGCTAACTTTTCAACAGATTATTTAGTAGTAAGAGGTTTCTGAAAATTCCGCGGAACGATACAATTCTCCATCGTAAATAAACATGAGTGGATATTTTGAAAACTCATCGAGTGTACAAAAACATTTACCAAACAGAAAAGACTTCAGACTTCGTCTGAATTTTCGTGTGGAAAACTATATTAATTATATCCCCGCGAATGATACGTCAACTTTACCGAAATATAAAATCATTCAGTAAACATTTCACACGCATTTTGAAAACTTTTTCCAATTTCATTCGAATCTCGTTACTGATTTATGGGCACCGAGAACCGAAATGGGTTGCTTAGAAAAAAAGAGATTAAGACATCTGTAAGCTATTCCAGGCGGGCAACCAATACTTGAGTTTGTTTCGGACTAAACGATGTACTCACAGGGGGTCTGAAAGTACCTATACATATTCTTTAGAATATTATTTTTACTGTGTGCCTCTTGAACAAATGTTTAAGAATTTTAAGAAAAAAACATGGAAAAGCCAAGTAAGGTCTGTGGAAAAGTGAGACATATGGTAGGCAGACAAAAACGGTTTTTATGCCTGGCAGAAAGTTCTGGGAAATTAGTGTGTGAGAGGTCATAGAAAGGGACTGGAGAGATTTGTGGAATGGTGAAAAAGGACACTTACACGAATAGTACACTTCGCGTCGAGCGTCATTTTGACACTTAGCATCGTGCATCGGTTCGAACGAGACGCGGGCATTCAGATTATCGCGACGATACGCGAGTCGTATTTTTTTTAGTAATTACTGTCTGTCAACGAGACAGAGTTCTTGCCTCGGCTTAATTATTGTGCGGTTATTATTGCGGTTTGCGATTATTGCAGTGCAGTGTTGCGCATTTCCTTGAGGGTTTTATTGGCGCTATTGGTTGTGCCACTAGTGTGCCACGGTACGCGATTATTTTTTTCTTAGGAAGTAACTTTTGGCATTCCAATAATGTCCTATAATTTACGTCGCAGACAAACAAAAGTTCAACCAACTTCATGTGTACTTCACCCCGCTGAAAATTTCACGAGTTTTATATCCAACCAAGCTCTTGATTGTTCTCTGTTTGAGAAACATCCGGCCTTACAGCCCATCCTAACTGCTCCTATAAGTGGTACATTTTCTGTTGAAAATAATTTTTCTTTTGGCTCTAGTTTGGAGAGGCCCACAATAAATAGAAACCAAAGGGTTTCACCAGGCGTGGCCGCATTTTTACCGATACGCTCACGAATGGTTGTTGAATCGCGTCGCGTCGAAAATAACGCCACAGAATCTAGTTACCACCTGAATTCTCAAAAAGCGGTTCATTTAAATTTATTTGCATCTCCTAGGATAAACCCTGCGCATTGTAGTATGGATGATGTGAATGTGGATAAAAGTCACGTTGTGGGCTGTCCTGATGAAGACAATGATGATGAATCTCGAAACAATTTTTCTGTTGAGCAGAATACAAGGCGTGATCTGAGTCTGAGGGAAATTTCCGCTCAAAATTTTGATAACAGGCCTTTGAGGGCCTCACCTAGTTTTTTGACTTTCAGCGGTCAACCCGCTGGGGAATTTCAAACCCCGAAAAATACCGGCACTCCCGCCGAATTTTGGAAGCATTCCAGAGGTTAGAACATAATCCCTGCTTTTCGGCAAGTGATGTCTGATGAGGAACAAGAGGAATGGAAGTGGTTTGTGGAATTCAAACAAATGAGAAAAGCTCGTGAAAACCGCCAAACTCAAGTAGAGCTTCCATCTTCCCCTCCTCTTCAGGCTAATGCCTGTTTGCCCATACGTGACCCATATTTTTCAAGACAGCAAACTTTTCAACACATTATTTAAGTAAGGGGTAGTAGGTAAGTGGTTTCTGAAAATTCCGCCATTCGACAAAATTCTCTATCGTAAAAAAAACATGAGTGGATCTTTTGAAAACTCATCGAGTGTACAAAAACATTTACCAAACAGAAAAGACTTCAGACTTCGTTTGAATGTTGTAAGATCATTATTTAATTTTGTTTCTTCTGGTAGACGATTGAAGATTTTTGGTCCGATGAAATTTCTAGCATTTTAATTGATTGATACG
Source organism: Chrysolina oricalcia (assembly GCA_944452925.2). NCBI lineage: Eukaryota > Metazoa > Arthropoda > Insecta > Coleoptera > Chrysomelidae > Chrysolina > Chrysolina oricalcia. The sequence goes on from OX101819.2 coordinate 12,766,335, forward strand.
TAGAAAAGAGTTAAAGTTTTATGATTTTGAAAAGTGGTCTGCATGAGCTGCGTTTTGGAATTATAAATGGATGGTGTTATGCAACAATGAGTCGAGCCACATTTTTTAATAATTGAGTTATCACAGTCATTGGAATCGCCAAAAATATTCAACCCACAATTATAAGGGGGCTCCATCCACTGACGAATTCAGGGTTGGCATGTTTTGAAACATTTGTTTTAAAAAAACATGTTTCAAGCACGAGGCACTGATTAAAACATATTTGTTTTATTTATTTTATTTATTTATTTGTTTTTTCCGAAATATAATAAACAATAACAAATAACAAAGATTACAAGTCAAAACAAATAATTATTTCTGTCATTTGTCAAATAGGTATCGACGCACTTGCGCGTTGTGTATCTTGCCTTAATCATTAGCATAAAAATTGAATATTGCCAACTTTGAAGTTCAAATTCTTATGATTATGATTGAGACTGAAACTAAAGAAATTGCATAATATGATTAAGACAGTGACTGTGATTAGGACTGTGATATAGACAATGATGCATAAATTGGCCCTAACAAAACTTTAATAACAGAAAAACAAATAAATGAAAAAATATGTTATGTTACAAAATAGGACTTCTCCTCAAAATAATTAGGATTCAAAATTTGGAAATAGAAATAAACATGTAAAATCAAATCATTCTGATTCTGAACCAAAATCGTTACTTTCAATCTCTTCTGTTTTTTCTATATTATTAGCCAAAACTTTGTTTTAAACATGTTTTTAATGTGTTAATGTTTTTTAAATGTACAAAAAAAATTAAAATCAAATAAGATAGTTTCAAATAAAAAACACAAAACCCTGCTTAGTACTATTGCGGTTCTCATTATTCAGAGGGTTTCAAGAAGGGGGTAAATTTTCACACAATAAATGTCAAATTGAGAATAAAAATCGACCAGTTTCAGGTTATTTCCACAAATACATAATAATTGGGAAGAAGTATCACAAAATCATCTCCACAAATTCAATTCATAAACAATATCAGAATAGAGGGAGGTACATGTTTCAGTTCCAGCAAGAATCCATCTTCAGCCTTATACAAGTGAATACGAATCATGTACCTACATCCTCATATTTTGTTACTTATGAATTGAAATTGTGTTAGCATTTGATTTTTATCGGACTACTTCACAAGATTTGCAATACTTTTAAACGAAATTTAATGAACAAAATATTAATTCCTAGCAGAAATACTGCATGATTAAAATTTTACGTTAACGAAATATTTCGGATAATCGTCTTGTATATAACATGTGTTGAAATATTGTAATTCAAACTGCTCTGTTAGACCACTGTCAGTTTGAATTCTGAAAATTTCTAACCAACAGTTATTCATAATATTGTCACTATTTGATTCCTTTAATCACTGCTTAGATACAGATTCTCATTACAAAAAACTAGTTTTTAAAGCTAGTTTGAAACTTCAAACAGTCGAATGTTTTCGAGTCATTAGTGAAATTTATTGCACGGCAAGTTCATTAACGAAGAAGTGGCTTATAATGATGTAATTTGTATTATTACGTTTTCTTGTAATTTTTGTTGCAACAATCTGAAAGTATCAGAAATGCAGTGGAACAGCCAAATTTAATTATAAAAAATGGCTAATATGGTTTTTGAATTTTTGGCTTCGAAACAAATTTCGAAGAAGACCTTGACGTTTGGGATTTCATTTCAAAGATATGGCAGCAAGATCAATATTAACTATTTTCGGTAAAATTACAGAATATGGTCACCAGTCACCAAGGCATTTGGATGAAACTTGCATACAGAATATTTAGATAAGATAAAATCACTTTATTAGTAGAAATTTTAGCGCGGAAAAGTACGTTTTTTTGGAAAATGTGTCATTGGTCAATTTACAAATACATAAAAACCTATGCCGATGGATGGAAGCGTCTCAAGTATTTTACAATCCAGATGCTCAGTATTTAATTGAAGACACTAAATCTTAGGAAAATAAAGGGATTCATTGGCTAAAAAACACCCAAAAATTAAAATGAATAAATAATATTAAACTGGAATTCATTCGAGTTATAACAGATGTAATCACATTTGACAACTGACAGCTCACAACTGAAAAATGCGACGTTGCCAAATTTTACGATCTTATCAAACCATGAGAAGGTAAAATTGCACTAAATGAAGAATATTCTCAAGGGATTTATCGTTTTTGAGCTTTCTGGAATCATCTGCGAAATTTTCGGGAGTAATTATACAAGTGCTTCAAAATTACCGATAATTTTCCATGAAAGCATGTTGTCTAAAAACTGCATGACTTTATTTTCATATTTTGTCAAAAGAGCCCGACTCCGAAGGAGGAAGGCTCTTTTAGCAAAATATGAAAATAACCGAATGCAGTTTTTTTACTGACAACATGCTTGAATGGAAAATTATCAGGTTTATTTTGATGCACGAGTGTAATTCGGTACAATATTTCCGGAGTTAAAACAAAAATGTATGTGCCTGTCAAGATGACAAATGTACATTTTAACAATCGTTACTAAAGATACGCGGACCGAGCGGGTAATTTTCGATACCTACCGGGTAATTTTCAGCCTGAAAATGTCCCGCCGGGAATTTTTCGCTATAATTGATCGAAAATGTCCCGCTTCATATGGGATTTTTAACATACGATGGAAATATTCAGCTAAATTGCTTTGGTGACCATATTGTGCAATATATCCCTCTTTTCTTTAGGACAATAAAAGTTACTTTTAAATGGGCCACTCAACATAACACAGTGACATTTTTCTGCGGAACCTTCGCTATATAGGGTTCGCAGGCGAGGTGTCAGATATTGAGATAACCATCACTGAATACCGAAATCTGAAGAAGGTGGACTGGTTTAAATACAGGGAGGACCAAGCAATCAGCTTAGTTAATGTCAAAACGGAAATATCCTACAAATGTTCTATCGTGGTGGCATTTAATATGTGTAAATTCATCACGAATGATAAATAAAGAGGAAATAAAATCTTCCAATTTACACAAAAAATATATACTTGTAACGTGCTTACAATTGTTTCGACACACGGTGTCATCATCTGAGCGAGTTATCAACTAAAGAAACGTCAAAATCACCTTCTTAAATATTAAAATAACATGCATGAAATTTCACTAATGACAATTGCAGGTATGAAATTTCCTAATGACATATAGCTTGGATTAGGGAGCATTTGAGTAGTTACTAGTGAGATAATTAATTATAGGTGAATTGTACAGGTCAATTTGGTCATTGAGAACTAAATTGCTATTGTTACGTAAATATTTCTTGATTTCTATGGATTCTAATATGTTTAATTTTTGACATTTAGGTTGAATATGCAAAATTTCAGGATTTTGTGTGAAGTTATGGTTATTGTCAATAAGGTGGTTGTCATAGTTTGAGTCCTGTTTATTTAATCTGTAACTTCTCAAATGCTCACCGAATCGTTGATTAAAACTACGGCCTGTCTGGCCTATATATAATGCATTGCAATCCTCACACTCAAGTTTGTAAACCCCCGACTTCTTGAATTTATCCCGTACAGACTTTGCGTTGTTAATAAAAGAATATAAGTTATTGTTGGTTTTGAATGCAACATTTATATTCCGTTTCTAATAATTTTGAAAACCTTGCAATAGAAACCGAAATAGCTTTAAAAAACTTTGATACAAAAACTAAGCATTTAGCATACGAGGTCCTAGAACACTCATACAACCCAAACTCACAAAAATCGATTAACCCAGAACTAAAAACAGCAGAATCACTCAGGAAAAAATGCAGTCAACATAACGTAGTGTTCACAAAGGCGGATAAAGGTAATTCAATTATTTCAATACAAAAGACAATTTATGATAACAAGGTCAATGAATTTTTAAATCCCGATAAATTCACACAACTAAAATCTGATCCCACAAATCATTTCCAAAAGCAAGTCAGAACTACCCTAAGAGACACCAACTGTATTCTAAGTGATTGGGAAAAAACTAGGTAAACAATTATGAACCCAAAACCTCCTTCTCTTTATAGTTTATTGAAAATTCATAAAGAAAACAACCCGATAAGACCGGTGTGCTTCTATATTGATGCCCCTTGCCAGAAAGTGGCAACCAACTTGGTCAGTCTAATTCCAAAATATACGAATTTTAATTCAGAATTTAGCATAAAAAACTCAAGCTCCTTAGTAAATAATATAGAAAACATTAAGCTCAATAGTAACTGTAAATTTGTATCGTTTGATGTCAAAAACCTCTTTCCAAGTATTCCAACCGCATTAACATTAGACATTCTCAAAGACTTGCTGGAACAGCACAACAATCTCCCAAGTATCACAGAAGAAATCCTAAATTTAACCAAATTGTGCATAGACCAAAATTACCTGGAATTCAATAATAAATACTATTTACAGAAAACCGGCCTCCCCATGGGTTCACCATTATCCCCTTTACTTGCCGAAATCTTTATGAACCACTTGGAAAAGCAAATTCATAAATCTAAATTTAAACATTTGTTCAAATATTGGTATCGATATGTAGATGATATTTTCGTTTGCTGGGTTGGAACGGTACGTCAATTAAATATTTTTCTTAATTATTTGAACGGTCTCAATCCTAACATAGAATTCACATCAGAAATAGAGGATGATAACAATTCACTAGACTTCTTAGATCTATCTCCCGTAAAAATAACACGCACGGCTTCTCTATATATCACAAACCCACACATACAGACACTACAATACATAAACACTCCATGCACCCACAATCACACAAACTAGCAGCAGGTTTGTTCGGGTTCTTTAATTGGGAACTGTTGGGAACCTGCGCAGAACTATCGACGCAATGACAAAAATTGGGAACGATTCAGAACTATTTCTAATTCAATAAAAACCAAAACGTACTCGTGTGAAGAGTGTGGCGGAACCTATTGGTGTAGTGGTGAACTGATATTACAACTGACGTTAAATTTGCCATCTGTTTTCTGACTTCTACTGATGTGTTCCGTGGCTTTGTTTACTTTTAGATTTTCGGCGCACACCTTTGAAACCCAAAATTAGTAATATAGAATATAGCAAACGAAATACTTTTCTATTATGATGTCCGGTAAGAACTGAAATATGTGAAAATAATTAATCTGACTGAATAATTTTTGCAGCAACATCAGAATTATCGTGTTTGAAAGACTGCGACACTGAGTCTTCATCAGATGATATCTATTTTAATAGAGACAAAACATTGGCCCTCATAAATTTTTTTAAAATTTATAAACCCAAAGTCGCCAAGGGAGAAATAAAAAGCATGAAAAAGTTATGGGAAATTATTGGTAAAGAAATATCCAATCTGTTCAGAATAACAATTTCTGCATCAAAATGTGAAAACAGATTCAAAGTTCTGGAAAGAAATTACAAAAAAACAGTAGATACTAACAACAAAAGTGGGAGAGGAAGGAAAGACTTTGAGTACGAGAAAGAATTCATCGAAATATATGGGAAAAAACATAACATTGCCCCAAAAATATTACTCAGCTCGGATGAAATTATGAAACCTAGAAATGATGAGTGCATTGAACCTGGAAAGGCTGGGAAAGTGAATCAACTGTCATTGACTGACAAACCATCAACTTCTAGTCAGGCAGTTTCAGCTCTTACATCCTTGCTGGGGGCTAATGAAAATGCAGGAGTAATGTTAAGCATTCCCGAAGAAGAATCTTCTTCCAAAAAACCATCACAGAAACGAAAGAAAAGGCCCAGTGAAGCTTATAAAAAAAGGAACGAAATACTGACTGACATTAAGAATGATTTGAAAAATTATTATGAAGAAAAGTTGAAGATAGAAAAAGAAAAGCTACAACTGAAAAAAGAAAATTTGAAAGATAGGATAAAAAGAACCAAGTTACTTGAGGAACAAATGGAACCCTAGTTTAAAATTGTGTGATATGTTCTAGTTCATATATTGTTTTTTTTTGTTGTACCTAAGTGATGATTTATTATATAGAATACATATTTATTTTGTACCAAAGACATTACAAATAGAGAATTATTAAAATGTGTTATTCATTGAAAAATCGTGCAGCCAGATAATTTTTGAATAATAATCCAGAAGGGCTTCCTTCGTTTTCTTCATCAACATGTTCTTCCATGACCTGCATATTCACATTCTCTTCAACTAGTTGCATTTCTTCTGTGTCTTCTTCCTCTCTGGATAAATTGTGCAGGACACAACAAGCCCGAATAAAATGACAAATCACTGTCATATTTCTTAATTTGAGATGGTATAGCTGCCGGAATTTTTGTTTAATTATTCCAAATGTATGCTCAATTATGACACGTACATGACTCAATTTTTTATTGAACTGTCTTTCCATTGGTGATAAGTTTCCTGCGTCTTTATAAGGAGTAATGAGGTTTCTAAGACATGGGTATGCACTATCACCCAAAATATATTTATCTCCACATTTCTCTTCCAAACTTCTCCAAATTGAAGAGTTTCTGAACACGCGGCTGTCATGCACAGAGCCTGGAAACCCAATAAAAACATCTCGTAGTTTTTTATTACTATCACATATTCCTTGCACCTGAAACACCAATATCCAATGATGGCAGAGATACAATATTTATGAATATGTATAATGTACATGTACTGAATAGAATTTTTTTCTGTTATAGTACGATTCAGGATCCTCTGTTGGGGTATCAATTTTTACATGGGTCCCACCAATCACTCCCAAAACGTCCTTAAACCCCATATCTTCAAAATCATTTAATATTTGCAACTTTTCTTCTTCTGTTGGCCAGGTGATGATAGATTTGGACATGTTTGATAAAAAAATTGAAACATTCTTTATAATATTATGTAAAGTACTTATAGTGACATTGAACCTGTCTGCCACATCCCTGAAAGATGCAGCTTCATGGCCTGCATACCACAAGAAAACTAAAATAATTTTCTTTGGAGCAATCCTAGCATGTCCGGTTTCAATTTTAGAATAAAACTCAGATCCCTCATAGGCATGAGAAAGAGATTCTTCTTCTATCAACCCTAGCAAAAAAAGAACAATGATTCAAGAGAATAACATTTTTTTTAAATCTACCTAAAATGTTCTTTGAATTCTTTGTCAGTAAGCAGTTGTATGGTATTCTCAAAATAGTCCTCATTTTTAATGAGGAGTTTGCAATTCTTGAAAAATTATCCCCAAGAGACCACCCACTTCTTCATCCCCAGATGACGAACTCGACGACGAGCTTGACAATAGAAATACATTCATAATCACTAATTCCAAATCAACAAATAATAGAAATATCGTTATTAGTATTTCTGTAATAAACACTATGAATTTATTTTTATAACCTCAAATGGCTCAATGACATTATTGACAATGACAAATTACGAAATACGCATGTATCAAATTATCGATTCCAAATAGTTCAAGCTTGACCATAGGGACTAGTGAGAACGGTTCGAATCGGTTCGGGATCGAATTCAAATTAAACCAAAACAAGCCATAGCGAAATCCTGAACCGTTCGCGTCGAACTCGAACGCAAATTCCAAAAGACGCATGCTCCGAACGGTTCCGAATCGGATAAAATGAGAACCCGAACAAATCTAGCATATCATTCTATGATTCATAGACTGGTAAATATACCTCAAAGCGATTTAGATTTCAAGTGTGAGTTAAACAGAATTAAACAAATTGCCGTAAATAATGGATATGAAACATCAATTATAGATAGACTGCTTAAACAAAAATAAAACAAGAAAACTCTAAATTTAATATACCCGCATATCAAAGTAAAAACCGATCAACGTTTTGCATGTCTAACATATCTTGGTCAGCACACGAACAAAATATCCCGTTTCCTTCAGAAACGGAATATAAATGTTGCATTCAAAACCAACAATAACTTATAAGTCTGTACGGGATAAACTCAAGAAGTCGGGGGTTTACAAACTTGAGTGTGAGGATTGCAATGCATTATATATAGGCCAGACAGGCCGTAGTTTTAATCAAAGATTCGGTGAGCATTTGAGAAGTTACAGATTAAATAAACAGGACTCAAACTATGCCAACCACCTTATTGACAATAACCATAACTTCACACAAAATCCTGAAATTTTGCATATTCAACCTAAAGGTCAAAAATTAAACATATTAGAATCCATAGAAATCAAGAAACATTTACGTAACAATAGCAATTTAGTTCTCAATGACCAAATTGACCTGTACAATTCACCTAAAATTAATTATCTCACTAGTAACTACTCAAATGCTCCCTAATCCAAGCTATATGTCATTAGGAAATTTCATACCTGCAATTGTCATTAGTGAAATTTCATGCATGTTATTTTAATATTTAAGAAGGTGATTTTGACGTTTCTTTAGTTGATAACTCGCTCAGATGATGACACCGTGTGTCGAAACAATTGTAAGCACGTTACAAGTATATATTTTTTGTGTAAATTGGAAGATTTTATTTCCTCTTTATTTATCATTCATGATGAATTTACACATATTAAATGCCACCACGATAGAACATTTGTAGGATATTTCCGTTTTGACATTAACTAAGCTGATTGCTTGGTCCTCCCTGTATTTAAACCAGTCCACCTTCTTCAGATTTCGGTATTCAGTGATGGTTATCTCAATATCTGACACCTCGCCTGCGAACCCTATATAGCGAAGGTTCCGCAGAAAAATGTCACTGTGTTATGTTGAGTGGCCCATTTAAAAGTAACTTTTATTGTCCTAAAGAAAAGAGGGATATATTGCACAATATGGTCACCAAAGCAATTTAGCCGAATATTTCCATCGTATGTTAAAAATCCCATATGAAGCGGGACATTTTCGATCAATTATAGCGAAAAATTCCCGGCGGGACATTTTCAGGCTGAAAATTACCCGGTAGGTATCGAAAATTACCCGCTCGGTCCGCGTATCTTTAGTAACGATTGTTAAAATGTACATTTGTCATCTTGACAGGCACATACATTTTTGTTTTAACTCCGGAAATATTGTACCAAATTACACTCGTGCATCAAAATAAACCTGATAATTTTCCATTCAAGCATGTTGTCAGTAAAAAAACTGCATTCGGTTATTTTCATATTTTGCTAAAAGAGCCTTCCTCCTTCGGAGTCGGGCTCTTTTGACAAAATATGAAAATAAAGTCATGCAGTTTTTAGACAACATGCTTTCATGGAAAATTATCGGTAATTTTGAAGCACTTGTATAATTACTCCCGAAAATTTCGCAGATGATTCCAGAAAGCTCAAAAACGATAAATCCCTTGAGAATATTCTTCATTTAGTGCAATTTTACCTTCTCATGGTTTGATAAGATCGTAAAATTTGGCAACGTCGCATTTTTCAGTTGTGAGCTGTCAGTTGTCAAATGTGATTACATCTGTTATAACTCGAATGAATTCCAGTTTAATATTATTTATTCATTTTAATTTTTGGGTGTTTTTTAGCCAATGAATCCCTTTATTTTCCTAAGATTTAGTGTCTTCAATTAAATACTGAGCATCTGGATTGTAAAATACTTGAGACGCTTCCATCCATCGGCATAGGTTTTTATGTATTTGTAAATTGACCAATGACACATTTTCCAAAAAAACGTACTTTTCCGCGCTAAAATTTCTACTAATAAAGTGATTTTATCTTATCTAAATATTCTGTGTGCAAGTTTCATCCAAATGCCTTGGTGACTGGTGACCATATTCTGTAATTTTACCGAAAATAGTTAATATTGATCTTGCTGCCATATCTTTGAAATGAAATCCCAAACGTCAAGGTCTTCTTCGAAATTTGTTTCGAAGCCAAAAATTCAAAAACCATATTAGCCATTTTTTATAATTAAATTTGGCTGTTCCACTGCATTTCTGATACTTTCAGATTGTTGCAACAAAAATTACAAGAAAACGTAATAATACAAATTACATCATTATAAGCCACTTCTTCGTTAATGAACTTGCCGTGCAATAAATTTCACTAATGACTCGAAAACATTCGACTGTTTGAAGTTTCAAACTAGCTTTAAAAACTAGTTTTTTGTAATGAGAATCTGTATCTAAGCAGTGATTAAAGGAATCAAATAGTGACAATATTATGAATAACTGTTGGTTAGAAATTTTCAGAATTCAAACTGACAGTGGTCTAACAGAGCAGTTTGAATTACAATATTTCAACACATGTTATATACAAGACGATTATCCGAAATATTTCGTTAACGTAAAATTTTAATCATGCAGTATTTCTGCTAGGAATTAATATTTTGTTCATTAAATTTCGTTTAAAAGTATTGCAAATCTTGTGAAGTAGTCCGATAAAAATCAAATGCTAACACAATTTCAATTCATAAGTAACAAAATATGAGGATGTAGGTACATGATTCGTATTCACTTGTATAAGGCTGAAGATGGATTCTTGCTGGAACTGAAACATGTACCTCCCTCTATTCTGATATTGTTTATGAATTGAATTTGTGGAGATGATTTTGTGATACTTCTTCCCAATTATTATGTATTTGTGGAAATAACCTGAAACTGGTCGATTTTTATTCTCAATTTGACATTTATTGTATGAAAATTTACCCCCTTCTTGAAACCCTCTGAATAATGAGCACCGCTCAAAAAATTTAAACGCGAAAGGGGGTTCGAAAGGGATTCTAATTTTCTATCCAGTAATATTAAGGTTTTCGGTGCAATCATAAATGAGAAAATTTATTTTGAAAATGTAACACAAAACACACATAATCTTCAGGATATATTTTTCAATTTATTTGACCACCAATCTCTTCTTGGGAATAAGCAGGGCAACCTTGGAATTATCGTAGAAACATTTTGGATGACCTTAGTGGTTAAGTTCTTCCGTTATCCTAACTTTTAAATCTGCAATATTGCGAAAAGTATTTATGATTTTAAATGACCCCATAAGAAGTAATCAGGTTTTTCTTATCTGTTTTGCTAAATCTCAGAAAAAAGTCCTTCGATACACTAAGAAATTAATTAAAAAACCCACATAAAGAATGTGATGTCAAGCTACAGTTCTTTCTGTTAACCTTTCCATTCAAATGAAAAGTCATTCAATCAGAAAAAACAATTTTGGTTATGACCTGCAAATCTGCTTCCATTCTATCCGTCATGAGTTCACAGACTTGTTGTTTTCTATCAGGATTATCCTCATTTAACTCCTGACCCACCTGAACTTTATAAGGATGGCGTTTTTCTTTATGTGAAGCTCTCGAAATCGAACATTTCAGATACTTACATTAATGTCGGCGACAAGTTGTCTACTTGTCATATGCGGATTTTTCTCAATCGCTAACAGTACATCTATCTTTTTTTCCTCATCATATTTAACATTTCGACCTGGTTGTTGAATAGTTTTTACACAATTTCATGACTTTCCGTTGCTAACTGTAGACTGTGAGTGAACGTGTTGACTAAAGGTGAATTTATGCTGCGACAATTAACAATTATGAATTAACATTTATCATTAACAAGTGAGGGAAATATTACGATTTATGCACACTCAATTAACAATTTCTGAAAAAATAGTGCGCTGGCGCACAAGTCGTAGATTCTCGAACTATCAGAACCCTAACCTCATATTATCTTTTATTGTTTTTACTAACGAAACTAATTTCGGTTTTCAAAATGTTTCCTGATCCTGATGTAGAAGAGGCCGAGTCACTTTTTGTCGTAATAATTGACGACCAGTTTTTTTATGTTGAAAAATAGGAGGAATATGAGATGGGCTGTCAAACCCATAAATAGACAACGGAAAGAAAGGAGAATGTCTGATAACTTGATCAAAGCAAGATCAAGAATGACTCCTAAACTGTTTTGAGATTTTGCTACCGCTAGTGGGACCAAGACTCAAGACGGATTCTTCAAAAAATTCCTTACCGCCAGTCCATAGATTGCTTATAACATATTATAACATTACAGTAATAACTTTTTGTCTTTTGTAGTATGAAGGTCATATTCTTAATTCAATTATTATTTCTAGTTTTCTTTGCCCCTGTCAGACAAGGTCTGACCAATGCGCGTACATCTGCGCAATAGTTGCTTACTAATAGTATATTCTGTAACAAGGTTAGAATGAAAATTCGATGCGAGTGGAAAGTTCCGAGCGCGAGCCGAAGGCGAGCGTGAGGAACCACGAGCATCACGAATTTTCATTCTAACCGAGTAGCAGACTATACTTTCTCCACGATCAAAGATAGGAAACGTGACAGCAATAATTTTGACACTACGATGACAATCAACTGCGTCAAGGCTAATGTTATTATTGCTAACCAGTGTGAGAATATTATTCTATCACAAGAGAGAGAATGTAATAGTTATTTAAGTAACAAGGAATGTAAAGACGTGTTAACATTCGAGGTGAGCGAGTACGAACCGAGGCAAAGCCGAGGCTTGTCGCTTGCCGAGGATGACAAGAGTCGATACATTCCGTGTTACTTATTACGTTTTTCCCGCTGCTTGTTGACATTTCTCAAAATTTGCCTGAATTGAAGTTTGTTTTCTTACCCTTCCTTCATGATTATTCGTTCGCTATTTCATCCTAAGTTGCTTGTGCGTGTAACTAAGTTACCGAATAAGCAGACAACAATAATATTCAAAAGGTCTCATAACCTAAAAATTGATATGAATGAAGCTGAAGGTATTACTTGTCAAAGTCAAAGTCATTATTACCCTAGGCATGAAAATGACACTATTAAGTTCCGTTGTCAAGATGAATTAGTAAACGAATGATATAGGCCATTTACCTGTTTTGTTGCTAAGCATGTATGGACTATTTACAGTGTCGGCAGCGGGAAAATACTTTTAAATTGCATGGAGGCAGAGGTGTTGCAGAATATTTCTTCAATCTCAAGAGAGAGAATTCCAGCATTCTGTAATCAAATTTGATTTCAGAATTGGCAAATTCTGTGATGATCGTGGAGAAAAGATATTCTGGTTCAATTGAAGTAACAAAGTTGAAAGTTGGCCGAGTTCTCACTTGTTACTAGTTAAATGATAAATGTCTGCATAAGAACAGTCAACCAAGAAGTTATGACTTATGATTGCTAATTGTAATTGTTAATTGATAAATGTTAATTGACAATTGTAATTTGTCGCTGCATAAATTCACCTTAAGATATTTATGGTTAAAAATTTCACAAACTTTTTTTTGCGTTCTTGTTTTATTACTGCATAAAATCATAGTTAATATGTCCATTCTTCGAGTTTCAGATAAATGAGCCATAATTGAATCAAATAAACTCAAAAATATTTTTAAAAACACCGACATGTGTAATCAACTTATAAATACCAACATAACAGTAGTCTAATACCTTGACATTACATTATACAGGTTGGGTCACCGAAAACGAAACAGAACGACATCTTTCTATCATAATCTCAACTGTCATACCTCTCTCCCCACCCCTTGGTCACTATCACCCAAACAATTTGAATAGGGAAAGTAGTGAGTGTGACACACCATTAAAAAGGAAATTTCATAAGGAATTCAGCCATGTCAGTTTTTGCTACCTAATTTTTTATTTTGGCGCCCTCTTGCGGGAAAAACAACTGTTCCGTATTCCAAATTATGATACTTCACTTGCAAGCTAATTCGACATACATTCGGTGACAATGCATTATGGATTTTTTCTAAGGGAAACAAGATGATGGCGGATTGAAAATGGCGGACAATATTCGAAATAATGATCCGATTCGATTCAAAATTGATACGTAGTGGTTTTCAGTATCGGAAATTATGATTTATTTATCAATGCAAGAAAACAAGATGGTGGCTTCAAGATGGCGGACGAAATTTGTAATTATGGTCCGATTCGAATCAAAACTAATATGTAGGGATTTTCAGGATCAGAAATTATGAATTTTTTGTGAATGCAAAAAACCAAGATAGCGGGCGGAATTTGTAATTGTGGTTCGATTCTATTCAAAATTGGCATATAGGGATTTTACAAGTTTGTTTTGTCCCACGCATATATTCATACTTACTACCTAACAGAGCAAGTTAAATGAAAGCTTTTGAAAAATAAAAATATTGAACATTGAATAAACTTAAGAATTGGAAAACTTTGCATAAATCGAATCCAATCATTCCAAACTGCATTAATTGACAGTAGATGCTCAAAGAGTTCGCTATGGACTGCCATACATGAGTAAAAGTTAGTCTCGAAACGCTGTCTGACGTTTTTAAGTAATGTATGAAAAAAATTTCCAATTTGTAGCTTCATACAATGTTAATTTTTTTGATTTTTGTTATGTTTTCAAGAATTGCTCATATTAGCTTTCAAATTAAATTTCATAAGTTGGAATACAAAACAGTTGTTTTTCCCGCAAGAGGGTACCAAAATGAAAAGTTATGGAATTACCTATACAATGCAGTGTCCCACTTAGTACTTTCCCTATTCAAATAGTATGAGTGACCAAGGGGTGGGGAGAGTGGTATGACAGTTGAGGTTAGGTTAGGTTAAATCCCCTTAGATTTAAAATCAATGTGTTTTTGCATCTTTTTCACAACACATGTGTTTTAAAGAATTCGTTTTCGGTGCCTGGTTGAATCGAACCATAATTACAAATTTCGCCCACCATCTTGTTTTTTGCATCAACAACAAAATCATAATTTTTGACCATGGAAAGCACCACATATCAATTTTGAAACGAATCGGACCATAATTGCAAATCTTGTCCGACATTTTGAAGCCGCCATTTTGTTTTTTCCCTTAGAAAAATTACACAATGCATTATCACCGAATTTATGTCGAATTAGCTTGCAAATGAAGTATCATAATTTGGAATACGGAACAGTTGTTTTTCCCGCAAGAGAGCGCCAAAATAAAAAATTAGGTAGCAAAAATTGACATGGCTGAATTCCTTATGAAATTACCTTTTTAATGGTGTGTCACACTCACTACTTTCCTTATTCAAACTGTTACGGTGGTAGTGACCAAGGGGTGGGGGAAGAGGTATGACAGTTGAGGTTATGATAGGAAGATGTCCCACTCGGATCAAAAATCGACGTGTTTTTGCATTTCATTCACAACACATGCGTTTTGAAGATATTCGTTTTCGGTGCCCTACCCTGTATATGTAGGTTTTTTGATCAATTCTTATTCTGGTATTATTTACATACAAAAATATATTTCAGAGTTAGGATAACGGAAGAAATTAACAACATAACTAACCCTTGAGGTCTTAAAAATGTTCTTCGAGAATTTCAAGATCGCATTTTTCATTGTAAAGAAGTGAATGGTGGGTGGTCATTTTAAAGTTTGGAACATTTCATTCAATTGTAAATTAAATTGAAAAATACATGCTGAACATTATGTGACATTCTCTCCTTCATTCTACGTAAAGTTTTGTGATGGAGACATCATCAAAGATCAAAATCAATTGTTTCAGTTATGGTTGATTGCACCAAATTTGAAAAACTTAATATTATAATATACTTTTTTCTACATTCATACAAAAAGCAAAACTTTATTGAACTATATTCAGTGGAAAAAGAAGTTCTTTATTGCACTAGTGCAATAAAGTTTTTATTGCACTCATCTGTCATTCTACTTCAACGTGCTGTCATCATGACAAACATAAACGTTTAAACCTACTACATATTCAGCAGATATTCTGTGAGATTGGCAATAGGTACTTCACTACGAAATATTCATATTGAAAATTGCACCAATTGTTCATTCACTTTCAACATTGAGGGTAAAAATAAAGTTTGAGTTAAATTGTTCGTAACGTATTAGTTCCTGTTTCAATGCAAGTCGATACTAATAATAAAGTTTTCAAGTTGCGCTTTTCATTTTCCTACACCTAGTGCCGCACCTCAATAAATCATTTTTTGCTTTTTGCATGAACGTAGAAAAAATGTTGTATGCAACTCGTGCAAAAATTGTTTATTGCACTCGACGTGTTGTCCAACTCGGCCTAACGGCCTCGTCGGACAATTTCACGTCGAGTGCAATAAACATTCACTTTTTGCACTTGTTGCATAAATAACTATTAATCCATTTTTCATTATTAAATCATGAATTATTTTGAAATATCACGTAGATGTATGGATATAGACTGCTAGAAAATGAAAAAAAATATATGAATTTCAGACACTAAATTCTTAGCATTTTGAAAACAAACTGAAATTGTTATTTCTTTAAACGAAAATTATAAATCCATCAGATCGATTTCCAACCTTGTCAAAGTACTTGAATTAAAAAATACTGCTTGTGTCTCGGAATTCTGAACTATGACTGGGAATCTACATTTATTATTTTTCGGTAAATACAAAGACATTACTCAGTTCACCAGTATGCTGATGACCCGCATATATTTCTCAGTTTCAATGTCAACAACACAATGGACCGCAACCAGAATGAATAAGATTTTATTAAAGTTATTCAATATTTCATTGGCCCATATCCTGATTGAATGCAATTAAATTTAAAGTTATTGTTTTTTATCCAAGGTCGAAACGGAATTTAGTAACACAGTGCAATGATAACATTATTCAGAATGAAATGATTACCAAAAGAAGAGAAAAGCAGTAGTATGGGCATTGTATAAGGATTTATACTATGGTATGGGTTAATGGCAATTTAACAATTAAACAATAAGTATGTGAATAGTTTGTGAACCGCACAAATTGATCCTACTACTATGGAACATTCTATGATTTGACTGGGAGATGGTGACAGATTTCAGGTGACGATCTTCTTGTTTATGCCTCTGAGGCCAGTTAAAGATATGGAAATTTTGACAAGAATTATGAAAAGTTTGAGTGGTCGCCGAGTGGCTTTCATAAAAAAATTAGATTTTCATTAAAAAATATATGTGTTTTGGGGCGATTTTATCGCCGCTGCCATGTACACCAACGGCATTTTAAGATAGACAATAGCAGCGAAAAAATTATAGGCATAAGGTTGCACGTGGCCAAATGGAACCAATGATAGCGAAAACTTGTGATTTTTTAAAAAAATATTTAGACTATTTTCTCGTTGCTGCCAATTGAAATAATGGAAGTTTCCATCATGAATGTCCCATAAAAAAAGAGACATAAGGTTTGCGGATGTCAAAGTGAGGTTAAGTGCCGGAATTGAATTTTTCAAATGAAGTCCACGCGGCGACCGCTAAAATTTTTCATCATTTTGGTCAGAATTTTCATATCTTTTACTGGTTTTAAAGGCATAAACGAGAAAATCATCAAATGAAATCTGTCACCATCTCCCAGTCTAGAGTGTGGTCCACTATGGTCCAAATGGGAAACTTGTTTATTATCGATTTCTCAGAAAATTTTATTCTTGACAAAAGTTGGTGCATGTTCCAAAACTATACCAAGTGTACCTGAAATGGCTTTATGACAAACACCATACAGGATAGGCCAAAAAATATAAAGTTCGTTCTAGAGTAAAGTACCCTTATTTCAAAAAATATAGAAATATGTTGAAGAGAAAAGTTAATTAGAATTAAGAGTTATGTTCAGATACGAAGTCATGGCCTGCTATTCGAATTTTCTTTTTCGTTTGGAAAATATTGATACATATATATATATATATATATATATATATATATATATATATATATATATATATATATATATATATATATATATATATATATAATATGATACATATTTTTACTATTTTGATTTAATATGTATGTGAAGTAGCCACAATCAAATCAGTTTGGAGTATTTTTCATCAAATCAAAGTGTATTTGTAAAATTTCCTTGGATTTGTATTTTTTTAGGTGACCGTCAACTTCATGTTTGTTGCAACGATATTTAACAGAACTCTAGAATAAAACAAATAATCTTTTTAACGCAAATACTTTACTAAGTAAATGTTCACATGAATAAACTGTCAATAAAAGTATAAAATTTCTGTTCTTCTGACAACAATGCCTCAACTAGAACAGATATTAAAAAACACTCCAAAATCTATTGCGGGTAGCCATGAACAAAAAACACATACCTACGCCCGAAAACAATACTGTAGTTTGATAGTGTGGCGTCTTGAAACTTGCCTGTCAAACGTTTTCATATTTGTCCTTTAATTAAAATTAAATTTAAAATGCCTCGCCCAGTAGTATTAACGTTAACTGAAAAGGCAGAATTAGTTTTAATCTGTGGTGATGGTTATAAAACAATGCGCGAAGCTGCAAATATTTTCAACGAGCGGCATCCAGACAAACAAATTTGCTATTCAAGTGTAAGTAGAATTTTAAAGAATTTCAAACAGACCGGCTCACTAGAATATAAACATAATACGAAACCTGTATGCACAGAAGAAAACCAGCTTGACGTACTTCAAGCAGTAGTGGAAAATCCTAGAAGGTCCACCCAAGAAATTAGTGATTATACCGGCATAAAAAAACCTCTGTGAAGCGTATTCTTAAGAAACACAAGTACCATGCTTACAAACCTACATTCATTTGTACATTGCAAGAAAGAGACTATGATTTGAGATATGATGTGGATTCAGGGTGAAATAGAATAACAAAGAGATTTTCATCGATGTATTCTGTTTGGAGATGAATCGACTTTTACAACAAATGGGGTTCTATCATCACAAAATTGCAGATGGTGGTCAGATGTCAACCCAAATTTTATTATTGACAACAAAAATCAATACTATCAGAAAACAAACGTTTGGTGTGGTATATGAAATGATACATTACTAGGCCCGTTTTTTTTTCGAGACTGAAATAGGAGAGTTTTTGGATGATATGGTAATAGAAGAACGGCAAAAAGTATGGTCCCAACATGACGGATGTCCTGCCCATTCTACTAGAAGTGTTTCTTAGTGGCTGAATAGGACATTTCGTAATAAATGGTTAGGACGAAATACCGATACTCGATGGCCTCCTCGTTCTCCAGACCTTACACCTCTGGATTATTTCTTATGGGGATACATAAAACAAAAAGTCTACAGAGATCGACCCTTTAATAATGTTGCTGAGCTTGAAACTTCAATACGAGTTCATTGCAGAAATATTTCCGCTAATGTGTTGCGATCTACAGTAAACGAATTTTATGAGCGAACAATTAGATGCATCGAAAAAGAAGGAGGACATACAGAGACGCTTCGATAATTTTTATTGTTAGCACCTGTTCAGTTACCTACTGTAAGTTTCTGTACTATCGCTTATTGGTTCTTATTGTTCATGGCTATTCGCGATAGATTTTGACAGTTTATTCATATCAACATTTACTTCGTAAAGTATTTGCCTCGTTAAAAAGAGTATTTGTTTTATTCTAAAGTTCTGTTAAATATCGTTGCAACCAACATGAAGTTGACGGTCACCTAAAAAAATACAAATCCAAGTAAATTTTACAAATACACTTTAATTTGATGAAAAATAATCCAACCTGATTTGATTGTGGCAACTTCACATACATATTAAATCGAAATAGTAAAAATATGTATCATACGGGGGTAATTCAATATTTTCCAAACGAAAAAAAAAAATTCGAATAGCAGGCCATGACTTCGTATCTGAACATATCTTTTAATTCTAAGCAACTTTTTTCCACAACATATTTCTATATTTTTTGAAATAAGGGTACTTTACTCTTGAACGAACTTTATATTTTTTGGCCTATCCTGTATGGTGTTTGTCATAAAGCCATTTCTGGTACACTTGGTATAGTTTTGGAACATGCACCAACTTTTGTCAAGAATAAAATTTTCTGAGAAATCGATAATAAACAAGTTTCCCATTTGTTGCACACTTAGGGCCAGTCTTTTCACCTATAGATAAGTCCAAGATAAATATATCTATCAGGTAAGGATATGTAAACCTGTGAAGTTTATCCGATAGATGGTTATCAGAGACTTTATTGTGAGGTGAGAAGACCGGCTCCTAGTGGACCACACTGTATAATGCACGAATGTGTTTTGGGTATGGATATTATGGAGAAGAACGACTACATCTTGAATATTAGAGATATAATTTTGTGGATTGGCAATGAAGAAATCTTCATGAGCAATCAATTCCTAACGATGAAGATCTATGTCAAGGAAGACATCCAAATTCCGAACAATAATATGAATTATGGACTGTACGAGGGTGGTCCCAGAAGTACCTGGCCCAACAAAGAAAAACACAATAAATTTGGAAAAAATCAATTCATTTTTCAACGTAATCTCCTTTTAGCTCCACACACTTTTCCCAGCGATGTCCAATAAGTTCGATACCCTTTTTATAATAAGAATCGTCAAGTTCCTCAAAATAGCCATTAACTGCCGACGTAACCTCTTCACTGTTGGAAAATATTTGACCACCGAGCCATTTTTTCAAGTCTGGGAACAGAAAATAATCCGAGGGCGCTAAATCTGGCGGATAGGGTAAATGAGGGAGCAATTAAAACTTTAATTCATTAATTTTGTCCATTGCAATAACGGATGTGTGAGCTGGTGCATTGCCTTGATGAAACCAGTGGCGCAACCAGGATCACATTCTAGGGGGGGCACAAACGTTTTCAATGCGCCTTTATACAATACAAACCTTAACTAAGTGAAAATATTCAATTATTCATTTTATTTTTATTTATTTAGGTTATCACGAAAAATGCTAAAAGCTATCACATTACAGAATATAAAAAATAATAAAAACTAAATAAATATTGATTCTTATAGTAATATCACAATACTATCAAGAATACAAAAGATGAGATATAAAATAACAATCCATTTCAACCCAAAATTAGTACGAAAATTGGTTTACACTGTGAACTTCACAGAACAAAATCTATTCTTCGTGGTCCCATTCGTTTTAGAAGTGAGAGGACTTCTTTTGGGTCAATATTGACTCCTCTGTGAATATTTGAATTGGCTAGCCTATTTAACTTTCTCTCTACAACCGAATTTCTTAGGTAGGGTTTTTAACCGTTGTAAGGTAGAAATTGATCGTTCTGCAGTACTTGTCGAGACGATAACATGGCACAAATTTTCAAAAGAACAAAAACACTAGGAAAAATATCAGCTGAACACATGTTCATTTCATCATATGGATTTTTAGGAACTTGGCCTCTATAAAAAAATATATCTTTGAAGCCAAGGTGAAGTTCTGCTTCTAATAAGGCATGATTTGGTTCATTTGTGTCGTTTTCATAAAAATCAGCCAAACTAAGGAATTCTTCTATTTGCTTTTTTGTCGCAAATTTACCTTTAGGCAGTAAAACCATGAATTTAGCAATAACTGCCTTATGCTTGGTGAATCTTCTTTCTACACTGGACGAAAATAATCAATCCAGGTTAAAAACATAGACATCTTATAATATTCAACAGAACTCTCTATAGTGGGATTCGGTCTATGAAGTTAATCGTAATCGTGGCATTTTTATTTCTGTGCCTTCAGTTTGGCTTCTTCAAAAATTTCTGAAAATTCTCCATATGTTTTTTGCGTATGTCTCTAATTGAAGATATTGAATCTTCGGCATTATTAAGGGCAAATGCTAGATCTGCGTTTTCTACTTGAAGAATTTAGCATACTGAAGCAGACTGAAGGCCAAAAGTTTTTGTATACATAACAGGAAAACTGTAATCTCGGGCTGCTTCAAAGCACTGAGTAGCATTGATGCATTCGGACTGGTATCTTCATCAGCCCATAGAAACATATTCTCTAAAAATAATATAACAGGTTCCAATAATTCATTCATGGTCATAACCGAATCATGACGTATGCAACGGGTAGGACATAATTGTTTTAATTTTTTTTACGGGATTCTGGTAATGTTGCATACACATTCTTTCGCAGCACTAACTGTCTTTTGGGTGTATTAAAAAAAGAATACAATTATTCATTTATTCAATAATTAGTCCTGTACAATTTCTGATTCCTTGTACTGGCCCCTAGTGCCCCCCATCCCTTAGTTGCGCCTCTGCATGAAACAACACTTTCTTCTTAGCCAAATGCGGCCGTTTTTGCTTGATTTCTTCTCTCAAACGTTGCAATAAGTTCGCATAATACTCGCCGTTGATAGTTTTTCCTTTTGCAAGATAGTCAATGACAATTATCCCACGCGCATCCCAAAAAACCGACGCCATGACCTTGCCTGCAGATGGAACGGTCTTTGCCTTCTTTGGAGCCAGTTCTCCCTTTTCAGTCCATTGTTTTGATTGTTCTTTTGTTTCGGGTGTGAATTGAATGTTTTATCCATGGTTATGAAACGGCGCAAAAATTCGGCTTTATTGCTGTGAAACCTTGCCAAACACTCGATGGAAACATCTTCACGACGCTGATTTTGTTCCATTGTGAGCAAACGCGGCACTCATCTTGCGCACAGCCTACTATGTCTGCTAGCTCGCGCACTTTCAGTCGACGATCATCCAGTACCGCTTTGTGGATTTTCTATAACATTTCTGGAGTCGTCTCCTCATTTCGTCGACCACTGCGATGCTCGTCTTCGCAGGTCGTACGGCATCGTTTAAACTCTGCTACCCAATATTTTTCTGTTGATAACGAAGGAGCAGTCTCACGCAGAGTAGAATCTATTTCAGCTTTTATATTGGTTGGGCCATTGTTTGTATAGAATATAGTTAGTCAACCTTATGGAATTATAATTGGATCAAAATGGATGCGACATGTAGATGGCGATAGTGAGCTCGCATCCAAGTCATGTCGTAACTTCAGTGATCTGGCCTCCATTTCATGTCGTAACTTGATTGAAACAATGGGACAGCATTAAAATCAGGGTTTTTTGAAGGAACCTGCATAAAAATGACGTCAAATATTCATGTTTGTAACTAATCACGCTAGATGACAGTCGCGTTTGCGTCCAACACCAATTACACAGGCATTGACTAACTATCTTACTTCTATATAAACAATGTTTGGGCTAAGGCCTTTCAAATAGAAGTATTGTATCACATGACCAATTTTTTCCATGTTAACAAATTCACTGAAAACGTTTCCTATTGATGGCTGCCGAACAAATACTAAACAACGTGGCGTCTTCAAACTTGAAACATATGCTGTATAGATTGTGTATTTTCTAATACAATGGTATTTTTCAAGCAACTACTGCCATCTCTAGGTCAGGCCAGGTACTTCTGGGACCATCCTCGTACTGCAAATTGGTCTCCAAATTCAAACTGAAAGTATTCTCAATGAATACTTGTTCTCACAGCGATGAAGATGTTTGTAAAACAGCTTTCCATAAGGAATAATTATATTCAAGAGAAGAGTGAATATTCCTTCCCTAACATAGGTAACTGTACCAACAACATTGTTAAAATCCAGCCTTATGGCTTTGATAATGTAGAATATGCATAAATGTTGTTAAATGAGTATTTCTTCATTGAACTGAATTGATTGTTTCATAGTGGCCCGTGGGCGCTGAAGTATCACCACCCATCAGTCATCACAGTTGACATTTTGAAACTAGAGTACCGCTATGAGTACGAGAGTACTGTCTTTCGTTATTTTCTTGATTATTTTATTTTTAGTTTTTACATTCCTAAAGTGCATTAAATAGTATATAAACCTCGGTACTAAAGTTCTTTTTAATCCCTCGGCCCTCCCTTCATTCGGGCTACAAAATTTTCGCATCGGTATTAAAAGTGTCACTTTAGTCCCTATGGTTTGTTTTTGTTTGTTTTTTTCCGTTAACCAGCTGTCGTCTCCTTACGAACGGCAGCCCTCAAGTCGAAACTTGTGCGAGCCAAGGATTAACGAGGTCTTACCTTTTTACGTGCGATTCCTAGCACTTTTTCGGGCCATCAGAAAAATGTCTGCAGTCATTAGGATTTGAACCTTAAACTGGCAGCCAGAGTGAATAAAGATCGGCGCTTTCACCACTCGGCTATAAAAATTATTTATAATGAACAAGGTAGTGAAAGTCCCATTTAGTTATGCTGCAGTATTGTGTTAGTAAACGGGATCCGAACGAATCTGTTGGTCTTATAAGAAAAGATCGTTCTCAGATGATTATAGTCCACTTAAAGCATCCGTTGTTGAAGCGTTTTTCTCAATCATTTCGACTTCCTGCTATTATTGAAGATATTGGATGGTTGTTTGAAGTAATCTATAACTCACAAGTTATTTGGGACTCAAAGACTGAACTGAAAATATGTGAACTTCGTTATGTATTCCTGCTCTAAACTGGGATTTTTCTAGGAACAATTAATTATCAAAAATACTAATTTCAACTCCATTTATAATATTACAGATATTGACTCAGCAGTAGAAAAACTTGTAACATTGATTACCACAGAAATTAAAAATTGTAGCTATACGCTAAAAAACAAAAAGAGAAAACGCAAAAGTTGGTTAACTCATGGAATAATTAAATCGATCAATGAAAGAGACAAAATGTATCAGACTTTGAGAAAAAACTACAATCACGAATTAAATATAAAATATGTTGAATATAAAAACAGGCTGAATTCCATTATAAAAAATGTGAAAAACGATTTCTATAGACAAAAAATTTCAGAAAACGCAAATAGTAATAAAGCGATGTGGCACACAATACAGGAAATAACATCTGGCAAACAAGTCAATACACATATTAAACAAATGAAAAAAAACGGTCATATTATCAGTGATGAAAAAACTATAGCCAGTCTATTCAATGAACATTATGTTGCAGTAGGCCCAAGCTTGGCTAACAAAATTGTAGTTGATCCGAACTATACTACCTCCTCAACAAAAAAAAAATTAATAACCATAGCTCTTTTTTCCTTTCACCCAGTATGCCTTCAGAAGTAATCAAAGTCGTAGAAGAATTCAAAAACAAAAGTCTCCGGGCGAAGATGGGATAACTGGTGAAATTTTTAAATGTATAGTGAAACATATCTCTGAACCATTAACATATTTATTGAACAGATGCTTAGAAAAATGATATTTTCCTTCCTTGTTTAAAATATCTCTGGTAAAACCAATATTTAAATCCGGTGATCCCCTAGAGGCTGTTAACTACAGACCTATCTCACTTATAACTACATTTGCCAAGATATTTGAAAAACTTTTGAAAAACCGGTTATGCTCCTACCTAGACAAATTCAACATCTTATCGAACAGACAATATGGATTTCAAAGTGGTGTATCGACACAGGATGCCATATTACACCTAACGTCTATGATGTATAACGCAATGGATACTAATAAAATGGCTTTGAGTGTCTTCATAGACCTTTCGAAAGCCTTCGACACTGTTAAGTCATCCATTATTATTAAAATCTCTGGAAGATGTGGGTATCAGAGGCGTTGGGCTACAGTTATTTAAAACGTACCTCACAAAAAGATTCCAATTTGTACATATTAACAGTATTCGAAGTGAGCAAAAGGAAGTTACCTATGGTGTACCACAAGGATCCGTGCTGGGACCAGTCCTTTTCAATATTTATCTAAATGATCTTTTTTCAGTTCCTACAGCCGGTGAAATCATAGCATACGCTGATGATACTTGTATCTTCTACGAAGAAGAAAATTGGGGAAAAGTCAAAATACTAGCAGAAAAAGATCTTGCTATTATTCAAAAATGGTTCAATAGCAAATTACTAACCATAAACTTCACAAAAACATCGTTCCTTCCCACATATATTGACAGTAGAACATCACCGGACTTTCAATCGATAAAAACTGAAAATAACACAAATATAAATGCTGTTACTGATTTTAAATACCTGGGAGTCGTCTTGGATTCAAACTTGAGATGGGATAAACACGTCAAACATGTAATTAAAAAAGTTAGATTTCTAATCCACAAATTTAAAGTTTTAAGAAATATTCTCAATCCTAAGATGCTGCATACGGTTTATACCTCACTTGTCCAGCCACATTTAATGTATGGTATAGTAGCATGGGGAAGTGTTGGAAAAACTACTTTGTCAAATCTTGAAGTTACTCAAAAAAAAATCATCAAAGTTATGTATAAAAAAGACTTCACCTATCCATCCGACGATCTATTTCGAGAAAGCTCCATAATGGACATACGGCAGCTATACTATTATTTTACAAACATATACCAACATAAAAATAAACATCAACTCAAAAATTTCGATCATGAATACAACACAAGAAATAAAAATAAAACGTATGTACTGAAAAAGACAAAGAAAGCGGCAGGCCAAAAATGTTACACTTATCAAGCTCCTAAACTGTATAACACACTCCCAGATTATATTAAAAATAAAAATAAATTAGAAAACTTTAAATATCACTTAAAAAGTTTCATATTTGAAAACTCTAGAGAAATGATTCATAAAATAATAACATAGAGTGCCGTGGTTGTATACTTCTACCAATTTTATTAATGAGCTTTTTTTTTAATGCGCTTCAATAGAAGCTCTCCTCTATTTGTTTGTACCAATTGCTTCATTCGTTTCACTGTAAATGCTGCTTTTATTCTATTTTATTTTAATTAACTTATTTTACTTGTCGGTTTTATTTTAATTAACTTATTTTATTTGTCGATTTTATTTTAATTAACTTGTTTTACTTGTCGATTTTAATTAGTATAGGTTATATTATTACTATTATTGTTGCAGATGTTTTATCTTATATTGATTTGTTTGTTTATTGTGTCACGCACAGGTTAAACCTTTAGTGACTTTTTCCCAGTTTATTTACTTTAGCTAGGTATCAATACTCATATGTGACTCATATTTGGTAACGACCAGACTTGATTTATTAAGATTTGAAGTACACAGTTACCATTTTTTATGAGACAGGTTTATGGCAAAGTACAATGATATAGTTCTCACGTCTAGGTGTTTCTCAGTTTACTCTGTCTATCGCATTTGGAAATTATATGAGGTAGATAACGTTGCTTGATAGATTTATGAGTTGATTCCATGAAGTAAAAACAAATATTAATTTTACAATGCATTATGTTCTACGAAACAGTCGCGAATGAATCTGAAAACTGTTTATACCACTGGTGTTTGTCTGAATATTTGATGTAAGTATTGTTTTTATTGTTTTAGGGTTATTTGAGGCGGCGGAGATCCAATTCGATGGAGTGGTGAGTTCATAGTCCTAATTTCATTTTTATAAGTAGCAGTAAAACCATGTAGTGAGATTCAGAAAAATTGAATAATTTGTATTCTATTTTTCTGTTTTTTGAGCATCGTTTTAGAACGAAGATGAAAATTCAGTACATTCACTATTTGAGATACAAATTCTGGCTTCGACGTTATCAGCATTTGGAAGTAGGTATTAGTCAGTATCACAAGAGATCTCATTGACTTTCCTCATTTACCGTGTGATTTCCAAAAAGTGTCTTTGTATATCAGTTCTAACATGACAACAATAAAAGAGCTGGTCATCTCCAGAGGACGTGTGTTTTATACTTGAGTCTAGCAACATTTCGACGCAAACGCTATTGCTTATCTCTTTGTTTTGAACATTCTGGTTTCATATCACCGTAAAAATTTACCTATCTGTAATCTTTCTGTCATGCACCTCATACAGTTAATCCTTTTCCATGCCATACATGTATAATTAACACCAATTTCTGATATCTGATGGTGTCTAAGGTAAGGTCAGGAAATAACTATACAATTCAATAGGGACGCACTCTGTGATTGGTCAATATAATGGTGGAAAGTTTAAAATGACTTGCAGCTGCATGCAAACGGAGTTAGAAATGCGTGAATCATTTGCCAACCTAACTTGAACTGAGTAACCTAACTTAAACAGAATAAGCATACAAAATTATTACGAAATAACAACTGTTTATTCAAAATTCAGTGAGAGCGTACATTATTCATTTTATCTGAACCAATCACAGATCGCGTCCCTATTGGATTATTATGTATTCTAAGGTCAGGTGTTAATAAGGCGGTTTGAATGACTCTCTCGTACTATTGCTCAGGCTATTGCCGCGGCCTGTACTCTCTTAATTGAATATTAACTCTCCCCTCCTCTTAGTTATTTACATATAATTCAGAACGCCGGTTGGCCATTAGCGTGTGAATCCTTTAAGCTGGTGAAATAATAAGTTTTGTTCTGTTCTGTCCACAATAATCAAATTTAGCAAATAGAATCACAGGATAAAACTTCTGTGGAGATTTTTAGCCTTCGAAATCAGAAACGTAAATCGCCAGTTGGCAGTGCGAGTTCTCCGCCCAACTGATAATTTGGCCAATCCCGCTCCCGTTCTTCCAAATTACAAATCTAGATTCAATCCTGTTTATTTTCCTGGTAATCTGAAAGTTTGCACCTCAAAAAGAAATAGATACCGACGTCTGGAATATCAGATAAAAGGTAATGTCAAATATAACGTGACATGCATGCAGCACATATGCAGCTATAAAACCCTCATATGAAAATAATAATATATAGTTTATTAAGGGCCAGTTTCACAGGTCCCAGTTAACCTTCAGATAACTAACTGAAAGTTTAGACGGTGAATGACATTCTTTCAATGGCGTTGACAGGTTCACAATCTAACCATTACTTAATTGATATGGACTCTAACTGGAACCTGTGAAACTGGCCCTAAGTATAATAATCAAATACATGAAATGGTACATTCGAATCTTAAACCTTCAATAAACCGAGGTTCTCACTAAGGCAATTAGTCTGTGCGTCAGATTTTTTATTTTTTCAATTTTTTTTTGTATGTTATTAGGTCAACTATCTTATAGATAAAATTATGAATAAATATTAAATACTTATAGATAAAATTATGTGTGAAAAATTGATTTTTAAAGTTAATATAAAGTAAAAACAAAACAGAAAATTCTGAATATGAAGTAGATAGTAGAATGAAAAGCATAAAGAGAATTGTTGTTGAAATGTGTTAAAATCAAGACTGTAGATAAAAATATGGATAAAATTCAGACAGATTTATACATTTAGAACACAATCGCCTCAATAGTGGTATAAAAAAATTATAACAATGATTCTACTTACCGAATAATCTTTCTTGTCGTCTTCTGGGCAGGTTCGACGAATACACATACGCGAGGATACCCATATGCCCTGATTCACTAATATTATCAATGACTCTGATAATATTGGTCGCTTGGACTTGATTCAAATTCTACTAAATTATAGAGAAAGTCAATTGGCTTTGGCAATTTGGCAATTTGTCAACTTCATGTCATTTGATTTCCAAAACTTCGGATTGTATTGGTAATGTCAAACCTGAAATGAAATTGTATTGAAAGACTGCCGTTGAAATTAAGCAAAATAATAATACCCTACGGACGTGGGGAGTAGTCTTAGAAATATATATTATTATAATGCTAATCCCCATGTCAAAAGTGTTGTAAAAAGTTCAGGTTAGTCCGCAATGCGCATGCGCGCCATTAGTGATTTTTGTAACAGGCCCGGTTTTAGTAAAATATTATGGTACTTGTGAAGATTAACAAACGTTAATTCTGAATCTCGGAGAATAAGGTTGGAAACCTCATTGTGCTTATACCTGTTATTTGTATTTAGCCGATTTGAATACATATTTTCACATATTTATGATCCCAAATATTCATCAAGGGCCATCAGAAAGTAGAGTACGGTTATTATTATTATTTATCGCTCTGAAGCGACTGATTTTTGGAATCACATTCACTTTTTAGCTGTAGTTAACCAACAAAAATCTACGGAACCACCCCAATTCGTCGGTGCGAATTTCAAGGAAGCACTGGATTGGAAAAAATTGAAGGTGTAGGAAAATGAAAAGCGCAACTTGAATACTTTATTATTAATATCGATTTGCATTGAAACAGGAACTAATACGTTACGAACAATTTAACTCAAACTTAATTTTTACCCTCAATGTTGAAAGTGAATGAACAATTGGTGCAATTTTCAATATGAATATTTCGTAGTGAAGTACCTATTGCCAATCTCACAGAATATCTGCTAAATATGTAGTAGGTTTAAACGTTTATGTTTGTCATGATGACAGCACGTTGAAGTAGAATGACAGATGAGTGCAATAAAAACTTTTTTTTCTACTGAATATAGTTCAATAAAGTTTTGCTTTTTGCATGAATGTAGAAAAAAGGTTTTTTTCGGTTTTAAAAAGACCTAAATGCGCTGTCAAATTTCTCTCTTTCAAATGACATGTGTTTTATTGCCTCATAACAAAAAACTCTGAATTGGAACACCAAATTATTTTCAAACTTAGCAACGATCTACCCAAACTACACTGATGTCGCACATGCGCACATCGTAAACGGGTCGAATACGCGGCATGCTTTTCGCCGTGAAAATTGTCGGGATTAGCATTCTAGAGTAAGTATATAATATATATTTCTATGGGAGTGGCTAATGGAGTTAACGACACCAGCGCGCGCTCCGGATATATTGGAGCTCCGGATACAGGGACAGACTGGCATATTCCAAAAAAAAAATATAATCTTCATTGACATTTGTTTGCCATATAAAAATGAATAAGGTATGTCAGTAAATAAATAAATGAAATCAGTATATTGCAATAAAAACATCTTGTTGGTGTCTAAAGTACTCTGGCATGTCGTTAACGTACAAAAGGAAAAGTAAGTGTCCTAATACTCCCTCTTGAGGTGTTCCAAGGTTGTTATAAAAAATGTCAGAAAAAGTATTGTCGACGGAGACAAACAATTGACGATCGGTAATGTAAGAATGTATCCACGAATTTACGGGATCGCGGAGTCCAGCTGCTTCCAGTTTTTTGCATAATATTTCTGGGTCAAGCAATCAAATACCCGTGATAGGTCATACCAAAGACATATTAAAAATCAAGCACACCTGGTGGTATTTAAAATTCATCAAATTCGTCAACAAATCCTGGATCCGCATCTGTAGAGGAAGGGCCTCGTGTTGAATTAGTGATCCTTCACTGCAGAAGCAATTGATAGAGTGTCACGTAGGCCTTGTTCGTTCATAATCAATTATAAGAAACAAAATAAAATTAATGGTGGCGGCTGTTACATGATCACGTTCTAATAACAATTATGTTCAGAATACTATTGTTTTGATCACTTCATTCATTGGTATTTATTACATAAATAGTTTCAGTACTTTCACACCTGCGTCAATTAGTCAATTTACTTGTTTGCTGACGCAAATTGAATCATACTATTTTTCCTATGTTGTATACAGGTTGTTCAAATACATTGAATATAAGGTTGTATTTTTCGGTCGAAAGTTTTGGTAGGACAAGTGCAGTAGTTTTCCAATTACTAGGCTTCACGACAAAAATCTTTGTTAATAAATGAACACCATGTATAAAACCCAGGAGAGACTAACGAGTCTCTACGACGTTGTCAGAATGGAGGGCGTTGGAATTTAAACGAAATCTGTAGGATTTTTTTTACTGTATTATTTTTTTATCGCAATTTTTTTTTTCAAACACATATTAAGACTAATTTTAAATCAGTGTTTCCTAGTAGGTTTCAGTCAGATAGTTGACTGTAATTGAGTAGATTATTTACAGAAAAGTATCAGATACCTATCTTGCAGCAATTGAAAAAGATATTTATTTCTGAAAAATGAATGGCTAGTTTTTATCAATGATCTGAAATGTCTAGATAGCTTTCGGTAAGAACCAAATGTCTTAAAACCATCACAAAATTATTAGTAATATTTCGATCCGTTTTCATTAAGCAGGAAAACACGCGAAAAAGTTGTTTAGCAATCGTCAGAATTATTTTTTACTACTTTCAGAATATAAATCATCAACATAA
Organism: Chrysolina oricalcia; assembly: GCA_944452925.2. Classification (NCBI taxonomy): domain Eukaryota; kingdom Metazoa; phylum Arthropoda; class Insecta; order Coleoptera; family Chrysomelidae; genus Chrysolina; species Chrysolina oricalcia. The sequence continues at coordinate 12,798,009 of OX101819.2, forward strand.
ATTAACAATTGAGGTTTTTCGGGAGTAATTACACAAGTGCTTCAAAATTACCGATAATTTTCCATGAAAGCATGTTGTCTAAAAACTGCATGAGTTTATTTTCATATTTTGTCGAAAGAGCAAATAAATAAAATAACCGAATGCAGTTTTTTTACTGACAACATGCTTGAATGGAAAATTATCAGGTTTATTTTCATGCACGAGTGTAATAGAATATTTCCGGAGCTAAAACAAAAATGTATGTGCTGAGTTTGAAATTTTATTTAAATTTACGTTAAGCAGGTAGGTACATATAAATTATATAAAAATTAACAAATCGAACACAACCTAAAAATTACATGTATTGCAGTGGAATACACAGTTGTAAAAATTAGATTTTTTTGGACCTGGTGCACTACTTGTTGATGGATTCGAGTTTGCTATTGAATTATAACTTATAGAACTTATAGCTACATTAGCTACTTTGGAGCGTTTTCACTCACACCGGTAAAACCGGTGCCGGTGCCGTGTCGGTGCTGGTACCGGTTCCGGTACCGGACAACAACGTATTTCACACAGCCCGGCATATCGGTGCCGTTATTTTTTTCAGTATATGTTGAACAGTGCAGAAAGAAAGATGTATGCTGTAACTGCTGTCAACAGACGTCAACTCCTAGGTTTATTGTATCTTAGGAGAAAATACCGAAAAACCAAATATGAAAGACAATACTGGGTACATCCCCTACTGACAGTGAGATACTTAGAAGGCTCTTTTTACTCGCTCTATGAAAAACTAAGAGAGGATAATTTCAAATTCTTCAATTACTTCAGAATGAGTACAGATACATTTGATTTTCTGGTGGAACGACTAGAAAATAAAATTAAGCATCAGGATACTTCAATGAAATTACTTGTCAAAATACTATCCGACACGTCAGAATGTGTGTGGACAAACGTACATAAGAAATCATAGAAACCGACTAATCGGAGATCGGTCCGTCTTCCGATTGTCGAGATCCCCGCCGGCTGCATAAATCGGAATCGGCGGCGGTACCGGCAAATAAGTCGGACCGGGCTAAGTGTGAAAACTATAATTTGATTACATTGCATTCGGTACCGGCACCGTCACCGGCACCGGCTTTACCGGTGTGTGTGAAAACGCTCTTAGTGTCTTCATTAAGGTTAGTAGTATTATTGTCTCTCATTTTCTCTACTATACTTGCATGGTGTTCCACGTCCAGTTGGAGATATGGCTTTATGGACTTCGTGTTTGAATGTCTAGTCGTTTTAATCAACATATTTTCTTCAACCCCTTTCTTTGCTAAGTTTGAAACAGCTGTTGCACGTAGTGAATGATTGGTTATTTTAACTTTTTCAGTCGCCAAACCTGACTTTTTTGCTTCCGTTGGCGTCCACTGAGAGATCATGTTTTTTCCGACAGGAATGTTCTTGTACCACTTGCCTGATTTCCAAGAAGGATTAACAGTTAAGAAGAATCTTGGAATACTTATATAATTTCTCTTCTCCATAAACTTTCTGAACAACCTTACCGGATACAAATCCGGGTTAACTATGTTTCTAACCAGCCACTTGGAAGGAGCGCAAGGTTTATCCCCTCCTTGCGTTGTTTTGTCAAATATTGGATTATATTCCAGTCTGTTAGTTTTTTCACCCGCGTTATTAATGTCTTCTTTGAAATAGGAACTTGAACATTTTACTCCCTCTCCACCTCGCCAAGCTAATTCATATGATAAAACAAAAAATAACTTTTTTTGTAAGCTATCAGGCGTATTTTCATCACAGTTCTGTATCATGGCTTTGAACTCTTCGTATTTGAATGATACAGCGATTTGTTTTCTTTTCCGGGGATCTGTCTGTAACTCCTTTCTTTTGGCATTTTTTGCCTCGCGAGCATTTTTAAATTCTGTGTCATTGAAAGGATTAAATTTAATATTATATTCATTCGATGTCTGTTCGATGTCTGTTCGATGTCTGTTCGCAGTGCAGAGTAGACGTGTTTTGCCAGTGCTCCTGCTAAAACGGTTCAAACATAGCGAAAAACAACATATAAAATTGTGAATTTTGGAAAGTGCTTCCAACGAAAAGTGATAAACTTGGGTGTCCTATTAAAAGTTAAAAATGGTTCTCACAAGAGACGTTACGGATGAAATAAAAACCGTGGTTAATGCAGCGTTGAATAAATATATGAAAGACCAAACATTCATAAAAACACTATGTGATAGTGTATCGATAGCGGTCAGCAAAACAATAGAACAAAAACTTACACAAATTGAAGAAAAAGTGACGAGTCTACAAGCGGAATTCTCCCAAATGAAAAAAGAGATGGAAAGTAAATTCAACAAAATGGATCAGGAAATCGAAAGTCTTACACGGGGGAAAAATATACTGGAACGAAAATGTGACACAATGGAACAGGCAACTAAAATAAATAACCTCAGAATTTTCAACTGGCCAGAAAAAAACGAAGGAAACCTTAAAATGGATATAATTGAACTCTTCAACGCAAAGATGTCGATTAGCATGTCAGAAAACGACATCGAATTATGTTATCGAATCGGTAAGAAACAAGAAAACAAGTCGCGAGGCATATTCCTCAAACTGAGAAACCACGAATTGAGGCAGAACATCTATAGAAGAAAGAAATTTTTGAAAGGGACCGGAATCGTCATCAGGGAGGATTTGACAAGCCTAAGAGTTCAACTACTGACCAGTTCTATAGAAAAAACTTCCTTAAAAAACGTCTGGACTGACTCGGGAAATATTTTCGTTAATCACAATAGTACATTGTTTATTATAAAATCAAAAAATGACTTTGAAAAAGTGTTTAATGTTCAACTTACTTCTTCTTTGTGTGAGAAATAAAAACAAAATTCAAAATAAATACGAACAATATTGAAACTAGCATAATATAGGAGTACTTAGCATAACATGAATTTGATAATGTTGCAATTCTTAGATTTTCTGGATGATCAAGAAGAGGTTAAAACCAAAGTGATTGAAAATTTTCATGAGTATTTTAATTCGTCAGCAGAGAGAGAGAGAGATGGAAATCTGTGTTCAATTCTTCATTTTAACGTAAGAAGTATCAGAAAAAACTATGATGAGTTATTAGTATATTTAGAGGGAAAAACTGCGCATATAGATGTGATAGTTTTATCAGAAACGTGGAATATTGAAATGGTGAGTGATTTTGCTATACCCGATTATAATCTTTATTATAATGGATCATTCAAAAACCAGAACGATGGTCTGATAGTCTATATTAAAAACAATATATCTGCAGAAGTACAGGTTATGAATCTGACAGACACAAAATTATTGAGAGCATCCATAAACATAAAAAATTTGTCGATAGGTATAACGGCCTCTTATAGACCACCCTCAATCGATACACTTATTTATTTGAAAGACCTAGAATATTACTTCAATAATCTACATAAAAAAATATAGAAATATTCGTGGGAGACATAAATATAAATACAATGGACAAGATGACCAAAGAAACCCTTACTTATCTGAATATTATGTCAGAAAATGGTTTCTGTTCTTATATAAATCAACCAGGGTGACTGAAATTTCAAAGAGCACAATCGATCATTTCTTTGTGAGATATTTAGGTAAACAGACCAACATAAAATTTAGTCCAATTATTTTCCAGACTAACCTCTCAGATCATTATTCAATATACCTGAGCATATTAAACGACAACACAGACAGTTCTCTCCCAAACGCACCTCAAACAAAATTCATAAAAAATATAAATTTTGAGAAGCTCAATACATTACTAGTAAATGAAATTTGGAATGATGTCATGAATTGTATGGACTCACAACTTGCCTATGACAAATTTATAAAAAGGCTAGAAAATTATATACATTCTTCTACTATAACAAAAAATATAAACTGTAAAAAAATATATAAAATTAAACCATGGATAACTACTGGACTAATAACTTCTATAACAAAACGGGATCTTCTTAAAAAAAAACTTAAAAACACAAGTACACAAGAACTCAAAAACGAATACAAAGCATACAGAAACGAACTTAATAAATTGATTAAAAAAACAAAAAATGAATATTACAAAAAGAAACTCAATGACGTTAAGGGGAATGGAAAAAAAAACATGGGAGATTATCAATGAAGTTACGAATAAAAACTCAAAAAAACAGTCACTAAACAGCATATCCATAAAAAATTCAAAGGGTGAAATAATAACAAATAATAAAAATAAAGCTGATGCATTCAACGAGTTTTTTACCAATGTGGGTATCGATATGGCTAAAAAAATTGAAAAATGTGAGCAACTCCCAGAGAATTTTCTCCATGACCCAATGATCCCTTCATCAATTTTTCTCCAACCTGCCACAAAAAATGAAGTGATTATACTTATTGCAAATTTGAAAAATAACTGCGCGCCAGGACCGGACGGCATCACTAGTAAAACTATTAAGAAAATACACCTCAATATTAGTTGTCCTCTAGTCCATGTTATCAACCTCTCCTACAAAAGTGGTAAAATACCGAGACAATGGAAAGAATCCCTTGTAACACCTATTTATAAATCAGCTAAACATGATGACATGAACAATTACCGACCGATTTCTGTCATAAATAATTTTGCTAAGATTTTTGAACAGAGTATCAAAACCAGACTAACCGCATTCTTCACTAAGCATAACGTAATAACAGATAGACAGTTTGGTTTCAGAAGTAACACAAATACTGAAAAAGCTATATTGGATTTCATCGAAAAAGCTGTCGAAGCCTTGGACAGATCGGAAAGATGCCTAGCAGTCTTTCTTGATCTGGCAAAGGCATTCGACACAGTTTCTCATGATTTGTTGCTAAATAAACTTGAAAATTATGGAGTCAGAGGTGTCGTGCTAAATCTAATGCGGAATTACTTATCACAAAGATCACAAGTTGTCAAAGTCGGGGACTATCAAAGTGAACCCATAGATGTCAAAATTGGTGTTCCTCAGGGAACAGTACTGGGCCCAGTACTCTTTCTCATATATATTAACAGTATTGTATCAATTAATAATTTCAAAGGAACTATAGTCTCATATGCTGATGACACAGCAATTATATATAGGGGAAACTCGTGGCAACAATTACAGGATGACTCAGAAAAAGACCTTAAAAATCTTAAAATTTGGCTTAACCACAATCTTTTAAGTTTAAATGTAAAAAAAACTAAATTCATTTCATTTTCACTTTACAAAACCGAACAGCCTCATTACAACTCACTCATGATACATGGTTGTAATAACGTAAACATATGCAACTGTCCTAATATAGAAAAAACATCAAATATCAAATATCTCGGTATCATACTCGATCAGCATCTAAGGTGGGATGAACATAGTGCACATGTTACAAAAAGGTTAAGACAACTAATCCATAAATTCTATAGCATAAGAGATATCCTGGATAAAAAAAATCTACTGATATTATACAACTCACTGGCGGAGTCTGTTATTAGATATTGCATTACAGCTTGGGGGGGCTTATTCAATAACACAATCTCGAAACCTCAGTCAACACAAAACACATTATTGAAAATAATATATAAAAAAAACAAGCTTTTTTCTACCAATCAGCTATATAGGGAAATATTGGATATAAGAGGTCTTTATATCTACCAGTGCTTGGTTTGGATGTTCCATAATAAAGATAGATATGTCACCCTTAATACAAAACACACTAGATCCATCGAAAATAAGTCGATTGCCTTACCAATTTATAGAAAAACTCACACACAAAGATTTATCTTCTTTTTTGGACCAAAACTTTATAACTACTTGCCTTATGACGTAAAAAATCTATATCGTCTATCTAATTACACAACTTCAATCAAAAAGTTTATACTTCAAAATGAATATATAAGACTTTGTTTTTAGAAAACAGGAGAATAATAAAATCTGTCTCTCCACTTCTCCAAATCCATACACAAAAAAACATCAAACCCTAACGTCCATCTCTCTCGTTCTCGTTCATACTTTCTCTTTCTCTCTCCTTCTATATCCTTCTATATCTTTCTCTTTTTCTCTCTCTCTCACTCCCTCTCTCTCTCTTTCTCTCCCTCTCTCTCTCTCTCGTTCACTCTCGTTTCTCTCTCTTTCTCGTTCCCTCTCTTTCTCCCTCTTTATTTTTTCTTCCCTTCCTTTCTCTCTCTTTCAATCGCTTCCAATCTACTTCTGCATCCTTATTACTGTAGTTTTGAATTATCTGTACTGCCAATTAATTATTTAGGTATTTAGTTAATCTAGTCCACGCCGGGATCCAGTAACGCCACAACACAAGCATATTAATTGCTTAGGTGGGTCTCCTGTTTCCTGGGGTGAATCACAAAAATGTTGTAACAATTGATGTAAATTTTCTGAATGTCAATAAACTGAAACTGAAACTGAATTCGTCTTGGTATTTTTCCATTAATAGTTTTGACGTTACATTCCAAACAGTCTTCACAGTATAATCTTTATAATCCTCACCATTTTTCTTTTTCATGTTGTAGGCCCAGTCAGTGAGAATATTTGCCAGCGACGGTATTGAAGTATTTTCGTTTAAACTATAATTTCTTTCTTTAATGATATCCATAAACTGTTCCTATATATTGATGGTTCAACATTGTATTTTTTGGTTTGCTCTTGGTGATTTTTTCTTGATTTACAGTTATCGAATCATTCCCGAAACGTGACATTTCAACGACGTTTAAAATTCAGTATTTATGCCTGTCAAGATGATAAATGTACATTTTAACAATCGTTACTATAGATACACGGACCGAGCGGGTAATTTTCAGCCTGAAAATGTCCTGCCGGGAATTTTTCGCTGTAATTGATCGAAAATGTCCCGCTTCATATGGGATTTTTAACATACGATGGAAATATTCAGGCTAAATTTTATTAGACACCTGCTCTAATATGGACGTGAATCAAGGCAAATTTCAACAATTTTCCAAAAAGACACTGTAGTGCCAAATGTTTTTATTAGAACCACATGATTATTCAGACGATATTGAAAAATAATGAACTATCACCAATTTCTCTGTTTTGAACATAAAGAAACTTGCTTCCAGTTGACACAAGCTGGCATTCAACTACCTAGCTAGTTTTCTCATGCAATGGAAATCTGTTCAGTTCATGGTAAACCACCAGAGAGATGATAATCAATCATATCAAAAGTTTTATAATAAATATTTCATTATAATCAACCTTCAATTTTTCAGGCCTCAATGCCAAATTCAAGTGAGAAGTTCAACAAATCAGCTGGTATAAAATATAAATAAAGGAAAAACAAAAGTATACATTAACAGGCAGAGGGTTCCATAATAAAATTAAAAAACCTATCCTGAAAATTCAGTATTTGCACCTTGAACGTCCTTACCTTTGTAATTGTCTGTGCCTGATGATGAGTCACACGTACATAATGATTATAATAAAATTCAAATGCACTAAAACCCAGTATATACACCTTTTACACACATTCGCGAACCTCTGGAATAGTTTGTGCCTGAATGGTAAATTTCGCTGAAATTTTGTTGTGTACGAAGTGACAGAAATATGTTCTGCAATGAAAATTTCACCCAGCCGAAATAAAGAAAAGTCATCAACAAATCTTACTAGGATGATTTTTCTTGGTGTACCTTTTTTGGGACATTCTCTTTATCACCATATGACTAAGGAAGTCTGTGTAATCTAAAATTGTACTTTTGTCTGTTTTTTATTGATTTATTAATTGATTACTACCCCCTAGGCTATTCAAATATGTGTAGATTAAGTGATATTTTCTTACCCATGATTTTATATTTATACTTCTGTGTTTTATATTTTTTACCAGTAGCAATATCTGTACTCTTATTTTAATTAACAACATACAGGCCATATACAAGCATATGAAGCTTCTATGGTCGTTACCAAGATCAATTTAATTGATACCTATCACAAACAAGCATTTTTTGCTTCTGTGATGATTCGCTTATTCACTGAATCAATGTACTTGCCTATTTTTATTGTAAATTTCTTCAAGTGAATAAAGTTATTATTATTATTATTACCTAGCAACAACCTGGTAGAAAGGTAGACGTGTACTAATTTTGAAGATTCTGCCCAAGGATTATGATGCAGGTTAAATTAAAAAGATCATTAATATCCAAAATTTCAAAAATATCTCGAATCCTTGCAGATGTAACTAGTACAATCGATTTATCTTCCTATTCAGTTCGACCTGTACATCAAATATCGTCATTTTAACGAAATTTTAACTTTGCTTTCGAAATTAAACATTTTTCTCGACTTCACTCGGATTTTGGACTCTGAAGTCGGATTGCCTGCAACTTTTCCCAGAAGCCACCTACGCTTCCTTAGTAGCCCCAATGGTATTATTACCCGTGATATAAAATAATTCCAATTATCTATGAGTTACGCAAAAAAATGTACTACGAAAACCATTCTTCAAATTTAACAACATCGTTCCAGTTTCGCTAAAACTAATCCTTATGGCATCTTGAAATAGGGAGAAAAAATCTCTCATGGGTCGTTTTATTAACCTTGCTCAAATATCATTGGCCTCAATACGAGTAGCTTAATATGGAGTTCGCAGTGTGGTATACCAATCTAGTAGTCGAAATGTTGTGGTTATTTATCATAAACAATTTGAAAGGCTGACTTGTAACACTTTATTAGATACAAGTATCGATGAATTTCGGTAATAACTAAGATCAATTAATAACTGTTCAGTGTTGTCTCCCTGGAATGTGAGAGAGTGAATTATGCATAAATGAATTAATGATATACAGGATGTATAAACTGAGTTTCTTTTTTGGAAAATTAGGATGGCAACATGTACCGAAGTATCTTTGGTGAATTGTTGAATACCTGGTATATGATATTGGTGGTTGTCAGTTTGATGATGAGTGATGTCAATAAAAGTTACTTGTAATATAGAGATCTAATAAAATATTATTATAAAGTATTTATCAATTCTCTATAATTGGTGACCCCGAAACGAGAACAATGGTCAAATTACTTGGACAGTTAACCAGAGACCAAATCATATCAATTTTGGAGTTTTTCAACATTTCTTCCCAAGGAACGACAGTTGATTTACGCGTGAAATTGGAAGGTGCAATATTACATAAAAATCCATCAATTAGCAATGTGAATGACTTCGATTGCTCCGATCTATTAGAAGAGGTTGATAATATACGAAAAGGCAGTCACGAAAATGTAAGCAATACGGAAATATTGGAAAAAATAACCAAATTAGAATATGTATGTGAAAAACTAATGAATAAATTCGATGATATCAACATCAAATTCCAAGAGGTTGGGTACCGCTTCGAAAAATTAGAGTCTGCTTTGAATGGAAGTTCGTATTCAAATATTCAAAATGAAGCTGCGCCAGTAGATGTCCAAATCAGCCAACCTGGTACATGCGGAAGTGATGATATTGAGAAGCAGTATTCCCTATCAAAATCCCTTAATCTGCCAATTTTTTGGAAAAAAGAACCTGAACTATAGTTTGATGTAGTAGAAACCATTTTTCAGATAAACCAAATTACATCAGACAACATCAAATTTGGCAAAGTAATTTCAGTGTTGGATTGTAATCTTGTGAAAGAAAATGCAAATATTTTCAAATAAAAAAATGAGAAAAATGCATATAGTCTCATCAAAAAGCAGCTGATCAATCTTTACCAAACATCAGAAGAAGAAAAATTGGTAAAACTTTTCAATGATTGTGAGTTAGGCGATAGGAAACCCAGCCAGTTGTACACCGAAATGTCTAACTTAGCTTCGGGACAAATGTCCAAAACATATATCATTCTAGCATGGCTCAAGAAATTACCACCCACTGTGGAAACTTTGATCAGAGCATTCGAAGACAAACTATCGGAAGAAGATTTGATTAGTATGGCTGATCAAATATCGAGAGGCTCATCTGTGACCCATGGAGGCGAAGTATGCGCTATTAAAAAACCTGAAAGCTCTACGGTGGATTCTAAAATCGATACACTCATCAGAAGATTGGAAGAAACCTTAGACACAAACCACAGATCAAGATCGAAGTACAGGCCCAGATCGAAATCAAAATCACGACAGAATATTTGTTTCTGCCATAAAAAGTACAAGCAGAACGCATTTAAATGTTTAGAGCCCTGTGATTTCCATAAAGAAAATAAGTCGGAAAACTAAAAGGCCAATCGTTAATGGCGACAAACGATGGCACTAAAAACTGTCGCCTATTCATCCAAGATCCAACTACCCATTATAATTTCCTAATAGATACAGGGGCAGATGTATCAGTTCTTCCTAAACCTGCTAAAATCCATTTACCAGTGTCAAGTAAACCTCCGTATGCTGTGAATGGTTCAAGAATAGAAACTTATGGCGAGAAACTTTTATCACTGACTTTGGGACTCAACAAGAAGTTTGTATGGAATTTTGTTGTTACTGATTGTGAGAATGCAATCATTGGTGCCGACTTCATTGAAAAATTTGGCATCTTGGTAGATTTACAAAAGAAAAAAATAACAGATCAAAATACTAACATCTCATCCTACGGACGATTATGCAGTATTAAAAATATGTCAGGTATCAAAACGACTGACAATTCCGAATACCATAATATATTGTCTGCATTTCCGAACTTAACTAGAACAACAATTAATGGAACAACAGAATCAACAAAAATTTGTCATCAAATTATAACTAAAGGTCAACCCGTTCACTGTAAAGTTCGTCGTTTGAATCCAGATAAGTTATTAGTGGCTAAAAAAGAATTCAAATACCTTCTAGAACAAGGAATTATTCAGCCATCAAAGAGCCCTTGGGCTAGTCCCCTATATATGGTTCAGAAGTCCAACGGAGAATGGAGGCCCTGTGGTGATTATCGATTGCTGAATGCATGTACCGTGCCGGATAGGTATCCTCTACCCAATATCAAGGATTTCACCTTCATCTCAAATGACAAAACTGTTTTCTCAAAAATAGATTTAGTGAAAGCTTTCCATCAAATTCCTGTTGCTTCAGAAGATATAGAAAAAACTGCCATTATTACACCGTTTGGACTTTTTGAATACCTGAAGATGCCGTTCGGATTACGAAACGCAGCTTAATCTTGTCAAAGGTACATACATCAGATAACTAGAGACCTCACCTTCTGTTTTCCATATATCGATGATTTTCTGATAGCTTCTAATAATGAAGAAGAACATAAAAATCATCTCAGGATTCTATTTCAAAAATTAGAGAAGCATGGAATAGTTATAAATCCAGTAAAATGCGAGTTCGGTAAATCTTCCTTAGAATTTTTGGGGTATGTAATTTCGAAAGAAGGAATTAAGCCGACAAATAGAAAAGTTGAGACTATTCTAGAATATCCAAGACCACAAGATTTGACTGCTCTGAGAAGATTCCTTGGTATGATAAATTATTATCGCACTTCTATTCCAAATGCAGCTGATCTACAAGCACCACTGAATGAATTCCAGAAAGGCAACCCAGCAAAGAACGTGATGTTGAAGTGGACAGAAGAGAAAAATGAAGCCTTTGAAAAATTGAAGAATGCCTTTGCTCAGAGTACTCTACTTGCACATCCTTCAACTGATGCTCCCCTGTCATTGATGGTGGACGCTTCGGATACAACTATTGGAGCTGCCATTCAACAAAAAGAGTGCGGGACTTGGCGTCCATTAGGCTTTTTCTAAAAAGTTGACCACCTCTCAAATGAAATACAGTACTTATGATCGAGAACTTTTAGCAATTTATGAGGCAATCAAACATTTCAGATACATGCTTGAGGATAGATGTTTCATTATTTACAGTGATCATAAACCCTTATCATTCGCTCTCAATAAAAAATCTGAAAATTCAAGTCCTCGACAAATACGCTATCTCGACTTCATCAGTCAATTTTCAACAGATATAAGGCATATTGCTGGAAATGAAATTGTTCTGACAGACGCTCTCTCAAGAATCTCAAGCATAAGTATTGGAGAACCCATATGTTACTCTACTCTACAAAAAGAACAAGAAGTAGATGGTGAACTTCAAACCCTACTAAAAGGAAATTCCTCACTCAGTTTGAAAAGAGTTCAAATTCCTGATAGTGCTTCAACGATTTTTTGCTATTGTTCTACTGATACTCTACGGCCTTATATTCCTGGACTCTTTAGAAGAGAGATATTCGACAAAATTTATAACTTATCCCCCCTGGAGTTCGAGCTACTGTTAAAATGATGAAAACAAAATACATCTGGCCTGATATAGACAAGGATCTTAGGAAATGGACTCGATGTTGTTTAGTTTGTCAAAAATCTAAAATTACCCGACATGTTCTGAGCCCTAAAAGTTCATTTGATCTGCCAGAATCTCGATTCGAACACGTCAACATCGATATAATTGGTCCATTACCACCATCCAATGGCTCTTCCTATTGTCTAACATGCATAGATAGATATACCAGATGGCCTGAAGTGTTTCCTATTGAAGACATCACTGCTGAAACTATTGCAAAAACTTTTTATAACGGATGGATTGCTAGGTTTGGAATTCCGTTGAAAATAACTACAGATCAAGGGCGTCAGTTCGAGTCGAATCTGTTCAAATAATTTTCGAAGCTTTTAGGAATCCATCATTGCAGGACTACCCCGTATCATCCATGTGCTAATGGCATGATAGAAAGGTTTCATCGAACACTCAAAGCAGCAATCAAATGTCAAGCCTCAGAAAAATGGGACTGAGAACAAATCTAAAAGAAGATTTAGAAGCTTCCTGTGCTGAAATGGTATATGGTACAACCTTGAGGATTCCAGGAGACATGATATTCAAGAAAGAACTATACACTTGTTCACATGTTTTTGTCAGAATCGATTCAGTCAAAAAACCCCTGGAATATCCCTACAGTGGTCGACACCGAGTCATCCACAGAACATTGAAGTATTTCACATTATTAGTAAATGGGAAGAACAAAAACATTTCTATTGACCGGCTCAAACCAGCCTTTATAGAAAACAATGATTTTGCTACTATTCCATTGAAAGACAATGTCCCAAAATCATGCATACGTGTGGAAAAAGACAGTTGTTGTTACAAAACTCGTTCTGGTAGAAAAGTCAAATTTCGTTGTGACTCGGAGGTGAGTAGTATGGTGAATTGTTGAATACCTGGTATATGATATTGGTGGTTGTCAGTTTGATGATGAGTGATGTCAATAAAAGTTACTTGTAATATAGAGATCTAATAAAATATTATTACAAAGTATTTATCAATTCTCTATATATCCTTCATATGTTCAGAAGACATCTGTAGCGGGTAGTAGTAGGTAGCCGGTGCCGCGTGCCGGTGCCGCAGCCGGGCAAGTAGGCTTTCATGGACCCTTCTTGCCATCCTGAAAGAACTGCTCCCAAACCTTTGGGACCAGCATCGGTAGCCAAAACTAATGGTAATTGAGGATCGAATGCGCAGAGAACTTGATCAGATGTAATTTCTTTTTTTATTAATTTGAGAGCGTTTTCACAAGCTGAAGTCCATCTAAAAGAAGTACTCTTTTACAAAAGTGCATATACGGAATGTAATTGTAGCTAGGTTTTTTAGAAATCTTCCATAGTTGTTAACTAAACCCAATTTTCTCTTCAGTTTTCTCTAAATCTCTTCCTGTAATTTTATGACCTAAGTAAGTGATATATTCTTCGAAGAACTTGCACTTATCCTGTTTTATGTGCAGTCCAGCTTCCTGTAGGCGTTTCAACACTATTCTCAGACGATTTACATTTTATTGTAACGTAGCACTTCGAATTTTGATATCGTCCAAAAATACACAAACACCAGGTATCTTCTGTATCTTTGCAATTTCTTCATTCATTGGCATATGTAAATAAGCTCCACGGATGTCTAACGTAGTAAAGATTTTTCCTCCATGCATTGTCGTTGCAAAAAATTCTTCTATTTTTGGAATCGGAAATTTATTATTCATTAGTACTTTATTCAATGTAAGTTTGAAATCTGCACAAAGTCTAATCGAACCATCACTTGGCGTAACCCATTCACTATATTCCATTTTGGACAAAACACCTATTTCTTCTAATCTGTCAATTTCATTTTCAACTTTTTCTTTCAATGCATAAGGAACTCTTCTTGCAGGCATATAAATAGGTTGAGTATTTCATGGTAGAAACAATTTTGCTTCATAATTTAGGATTTTCCCAAGTCCAGGTTCAAATGCTTCCGGGAAATCAGTTTTCATCTTTGTCAAAATTTGCAATTTTGAAAGTTCTGTAATATTTTCTTTCTGTAATTGACATATCTGAGGTAAATCGACTTTGATCTTATGCATCCATTCTCTGCCAAAAATTGGTTCAACTTTTCCTGGAAGACCGTATAAATTCAATGATTCGCTTTGATTTTCGAATCTAAATTGAAGTTGGATAACCCACGGGTCTAATGATTTCTCCAGTGTACGTCGTCAAAGGTAGATTTGTAAATTGAAGTGATTTTGCTGGAAATTTCTCGATGAATAATTCATGTAAAATTGAAGAAACTGCTGCTCCTGTCATACTCAAACTTGATGATCTTTCCATCCAGTCTTATATCCACTAAAAAGGGTCCTGTATAATAGAATTTATGGACATATTGAAAATGTAATATGCATAGAACAACATGGATTTGTAAGCCGCAAATCAACAGTGACAAACCTTATGATATTTAGCAATAATGTTGGACTCTCAATAGACACAGGACAAGTAGATGTAATATACACAGACCTAGCGAAAGCCTTTGACAAAGTGAACCATGGAACACTAATTTCTAAACTGAAAAATTATTCCTTGAATGACTCATTGGTAGGGCTAATGAAATCATATCTGACGGACTGAGATCAATTTGTCTCATTTAATGAAAAAAAATCGAAAATAATTAGACCTACGTCAGGCGTACCTCACACGGAAAAAAAGATTTAATAGTAGCAAGTGAAATTTGCATACCACCAAGTGAAAATTTGAAAAATACCGGGTGGCTACGGAAGTATTGCCTACGGAATATCTCAGTTATTGTATGAAGTAGGTTTGTGAAATTTGGAGCGTCGATATAATGACATAAGACCTAGAATTTGAGCATATTGACATGTCGAAGTTAACTTCCGGTCTGACCGGAAGTAACATCAACTTTCTTATTTTAAATGGAAACCCTATTTTTTTCTTTTCGCATTATTCAGCATTCAATTCCCTTTCTAATGACATATCACAAGTTGGTATCTAACCAGAAACTAGATCAGAAAAAAATTATTATTGAAATTCACCGAGTAGGCCGTGGAAGCAAAATGAAAGCCAAAAATTGAAAAGTTGGCTATGGCAACCATACGTCACTTGATAACAGTTGCAACTACTGTGATATTTTATTTTCATTCGTCGGCGTTATAAAAAGCCGCCAAAAAAAATATTGGAAAAATTGGGAAAAAAACAATACTCTGTAGGTCCATAACTTAAATAGGAACATACAACTTTTTCTTGCCTGTACTATTCAGCATAACCATTCCTTTCTAATGATATAATAGAAAGTAATTTTTTGAAATGAAATACCAAAAAATCCAATTATTATTCTTCAAATAACGAAAAAAAAAAATTCAAATTGATAGGATTAAAGATAAAATAAATTCAAAACAAATGTTCGAAATGCATTCCCTCAGCGTCAATACATTTATTGACTCTGGTGATATTTTCATGTAAAACGTTTCTCAACATTTGAGGCGTGATATCTTGGAAAGCTCTACGAATTTTTACTTCTAGCTCATGTAGAGTTGTAGGCTGTGTGGAATACACCCTATTTTTAAGATGCCCCCATAGAAAAAAGTCGCACGGAGTAAGATCAGGTGACCTTGGTGGCCACCTGACTGGACCATGGGTTGTTATAAGTCTCTCTTGAAAGCGATTTTGAAGATAATTTCTCGCTATTCTTGAATTATGCGGAGGGGCGCCATCTTGCTGGAAGTACATTCTCTCAGTTATTTCCGCTGGTAGGTTGTTAATGAATTCCGAAATTTAATTCGTTAAAAAATTAAAGTATCTCTCTCCGGTTAGTTGGCCTTGAAAAAGAATGGGGCCAACAATATGAGTTCCAACTATTCCTGCCCAAACATTCACACCAAATCTCTCCTGGAAGCCGCCTTGTCGAAAACGGTGCTCGTTTGCTATCGCCCAGTACCTGGAACAAAAGACCGTTCACACTTTTAGCACTTTACACTTCGACTATCGACAATAATCCAAATAAAGTACAGTACCTACCTTGTATTATTCCTGTTGAATAATCCATTGTTGGTAAATCTTGACTCGTCCGTAAACAAGATATAATAGTTAAATAGGTGATTCTCAGCATTTTGTCGAAGAAACCAATTATAATATTCCAGGCGCCTTTCACCGTCATTTTCATACAAATGTTGATGCAACTGATACTTGAAGGATTTCAAAATTTTCCTTACTTATAGCTAATTCGGCGCCAATCTGCCTTGACGAAATTGTGCTATCATATTGTACTAAAGCTAATACATTAATTTCAGTTCCCTCATTAATAACAAATACTTCTTGGTCTTCGTGAACATCAGGCTCAGTTCTTAATTTTTCTTCAAGCCACTGGAAATACCTTCTTGACAGTTGCTGCCTCCCTGGATATCGCTCTAAATACAATCGTTCAGCGGCATACGAATTTTTTAAACATTCACCATAAATGAGAAGCATGTCAATTTGTTCGGTTCGTGAATAACGGGGCATTTTTTGAATATTCCACTAACTGATTTCGATTTCCAAACCCTTTTAAAATGGCAGAATCAAAAACACTACTTCGAACGTCAAAATAATATGGATAGCAGCGTTCGTGACAGCTCTCATTTCTTTTTTGTTTCATTCCAAAATACATCTTAATCAGTCTACTTGTTAATATTTTGGTTCGAATGATTATTGCAATGGAATGATTATTCTGAATAGCACAAACATCGTCCATAGGTAGATATTAGAATATCTATGGACGATGGCACAGACCAAGTACGTTTATGTTCCTATTTAACCTAGAACCTACAGGATATAATTTATCATTCCACATTTTTTAAATTTTATTTTTGCGTATGGCGATAATCTGTTTTGTTATTTGAAGAATAATAATTGGATTTTTCGGTATCTCAGTTCAAAAAATTATTTTCTATTATATCATTAGAACGGAATGGTTATGCTGAATAGTACAGACAAGAAAAAGTTGTATGTTCCTATTTAAGTTACCTATGGACCTACAGAGTATTGTTTTTTTCCCAATTTTTCCAATATTTTTTTGGCGGCTTTTTATAACGCCGACGAATGAAAATAAAATATCACAGTAGTAGCAACTGTTATCAAGTGACGTATGGTTTCCATAGCCAACTTTTCAATTTTTGGCTTTCATTTTGCTTCCACGGCCTACTCGGTGAATTTCAATAATAATTTTTTTCTGATCTAGTTTCTGGTTAGATACCAACTTGTGATATGTCATTAGAAAGGGAATTGAATGCTGAATAAAGCGAAAGGAAAAAAAAATAGGGTTTCCATTTAAAATAAGAAAGTTGATGTTACTTCCGGTCAGACCGGAAGTTAACGTCGACATGTCAATATGCTCAAATTCTAGCTCTTATGTCATTATATCGACGCTCCAAATTTCACAAACCTACTTCATACAATAACTGAGATATTCCGTAGGCAATACTTCCGTAGCCACCCGGTATATGGGACAAGTACACGCTTTATTAGCCACAAGAAAAATCAGATTCCTGAATTTGATCACTTGCTGTTATTGGTGTAATTTCTGGAACACAATGTAACCTAACGATACTAAACTCTTTATTAGAAGCAAACTTTTCATTTTATTAGCCTCAATCTACGTTTTATTTGCAGTAGGTGCTCAGTTTGATAACTACTAGTGACAAGTAAATTTACCATTGATTAGGCATGATTTACTCTCAAATAACTCATATACTTAAATCTACTAAAAAATTTATTAGTAGCTACTATACAGTATTCTACTGCAGCAACATTTTTAGATCATTATAGTAATTTTAGTTTACTTGGCCTTATCAAATGAGTCACTTGTGGGTAGTTTATTATTGTCTTACCTTTAATAGCTTTCATTCCATCTTTGGTATCAGGATACACCGGACTCAATTGAAATATCCACTTGCCCTCAGTTTAGAGTTATTAGTTCTTCAAAGAAGGATCATTTGTTTTTTATACATTAATTTCATTCTTGAATTTAAAATGATATGAAAGGTTCATTTGCACCAAGGAAGCAATGATTCAGTTTACACTCTAAGAAAACGTACCTGCATGGCATAGGTATACAGGCTAGCAAAATACACCACTTAAAAAAACTGGAGATAGAGATTGCAGTTTTTATGACAATATTTTTTCATGAGCTATAAGTTGATGTGGAAAGATACAACATTTTGACGGTTCTTTTAATGAAATAATCGCCTCTGGCCACCCTTACTGGATCACCCAGCACAACCTGTTTCATAATTGATAATTTCGGAACTTTGTGAATCTGTATATATTCATCAGTATGAATGGCTGATCATAACAAATCTATGTTATATATAACATAAAGTAGTATTATAACGTTCTGAAAATTGAAAATGAAAGATAATTAAGAAAGGAAATGAAAATATGTAAATTTTTAATATTTTTATTGAAACAATACTGTTGTTTGTTGGAAAATTCTCCTGATTCTATTATACATAGGTGAAACGTCAATAATCTAGAAATGTTAGGTCAAAATCAACATTCTACATACCAACAAGTAAAATACAAAATCAAACTGACACTATTCACACAACTCACAACAGTAATAATACTATAATTCCGGCACACCATGTAACACGTCCACATACAACTACTAACTCAAATGCTGGAATTGGAATGAGGCCAGTTTTACGAAAACGTTGTTGAACATGTGTGGCGGTTACTACCGATTGATCCCGAACTGGTCGAGTATCAACAAGTAGGTGAACAGGTTATATTATCGTAGGAACACCAAGCTTTACTGTAAATAAACAGTTGTATTATGCCTGGGTATCTGTTGTTATGATATACTTTTCAGAAACCCAAAGTTGATAAATATGAATATACAGTTTTTCAGCGCTAGTAAAATGTTGACCTGTCATTTTACAAAGTGAATTATCTAATGTTTGAATTACTTGCTGTATGTAAACAATATTATAGCTACAAGTTCATGCGTTCAGAGTACTCATTTTTTTAGAGACAAAACGTTATTTTTTTAAATATAGGTTTTATTTTTTTTACCACAATCGAACTAAAGTCAGGAAAACGTTTTACTTGGACCATTTTTTTCCGTGCAAGGTTCAATTTTAGGGCCATTATTATTTGTTATTTTCATTAACGATATAGGTAGGTATATAAAAACATCAAACTTCTTACTATACGCAGATGACTTAAAACTATATCAGGTTATCAACAATGAGACCGACTATTTGAACCTTCAAACAGACCTTGTAAAGCAAACGACTTAGACTAAACGAGGGAAAATGTAAAAGCATGTCATTCTCACGCAAAAAATGTATCCTCCAAACTGAATACACTTTTAATGAAACCAAATTGGACAAGCTAGAGAAAATTAAAGACCTGGGAGTGATATTCAGTAATAATTTCAGTTTCAACAGCCACATAGATTACATAACTAGAGATGCAAACCGAAAACTAAGTTTTGTTCTGAGAATTCCAAAGAATTCAAATTGGATGTGGGCATCCTTCTATTCAACTCATTTGTCAGATCGAAACTGGAGTATGCATCAACAATTTGGAACCCTCAAACAGTACTCCACTCAGAAATGATGGAAAAATCCAGAAAAAATTCCTGAGATGTACATATTATAGAAAATATAAAGTATCCGCCTTTATGATTGCCTATAAAACAAAGCTGGAACTCTTTGAGATGAACACTCTGGCTGATCGCCGAAGAATGAATGATGCGCTATTTATTTTCAGTATTTTTAACCAAGCTATCGATACACCTGAGCTGCTGTCTGCAATAAATATACACATTCCAGATAACAGACTCAGAAATCGAAATCGTGTTTTCATGACAAATGTCCAATCGGAATCTCCACTCAATCGCTGCCTTAAGGAAATTAATAACATAAATAAAAAGCATTCAATTTTCGATTTTTTCAACAGCACAGCAACTGAAATAAAGCACAAATCACTAATGTGATATCTAGTGATTGTTTATTTTATCTTTTTATGTATTTTAACCACTATTTTTACTATAAATTTGCACCTATTAACCAGTACTACTCTGTGATTGTTAGATGTTTTTATTATTTATTTTATATACTATTTGCTACAACTTATCATAGTACTAGGTTTAGACTTAAGTGTTACACTGTGTACATGTCAGTGGGTAATAACCTGTTTGTAATGCAGTATAAATAAATTCTATTCTATTCTAAAATCTTGTCCGGTTTTCTTAATGATTCAGGCAATGTCCCATTCTGAAGCGTATTCATGAAAAACAAGTCTTCGTATTGAACAAGTTTTAGGGGGAAAATTTAAATGGCAAAGTTGTTGAAAATAAAAAGATCTACAACTTCTGTATCAAACATTTTTCCACATTAGGTACCTCAAAGGACCCCGCACTAATCTTATGGAAAACCGGTTTCGGTGAAAATCGCTGAAATTTCAATATGATGTAGCCCATGCCATCCTGAACAAAAGTTACCATTGCGCCAACTCTCTGAATGCCCGCGTTTGGATTCTACAGGGGGTCAAAGTTCGATATTTTGACGATTTTTCAAAAAATCCGGAATTTCATTTTCATTGTATCGATCTGAATTTTTATAATGAAATAGTCCATCATATATGCATCAAAAAGTTCAAATGACAAAAGTTTCTAGAATCAAAACTGGCGGGTATACAGAGGGTTGAACTTTGTTTTTGGTAATTTTTATCGAACTTTTTTTGAGAAAATATTCGTTTTCCTGCAGATCCATGTGCAATTGATGTTACTTACAGTACATAAGAGGGCGATCATATTTTGCATTTGAACTAACCATCCAACTTTAAATATTTGAAAGATACGGGGCGATCAAAAATATATTTTCAATTTCGGAAAAATGTATCCCTTTGTATAGTCAGCTTTCACCAATATATTTAGCTGATGTTTTGAAAGTGTGTAGCTAACATACATACAAATGTGTCACCGTCTGTGCTCATTAATCTGAATCCAAATAAAGTTGCGGCGATGGTCCAAAAAATATGGAGAAGGGATGTTTCGGAATAATTTTGAAATGATTTCTAAAATCGTCCGTGAATTTTTTTTATTTTCTGATATAATGTAGATGAGTCATTCTTGATCAAAAAGTTCTACAGTGCCTACCACGCGAATGCCACGGTTTGAGTTATACAGGGGTTTGAAGTATAGTATTTCCTTGATTTCTCGAATAATCAATAATTTCTTTGTAACGGAAAATAACATTGTTTCCTAGACAAACTTCGAAACATTTCAATGCCCAAATTATCTGAAATGAGAATTCATGAATATACAAAGGTTGCAAGTCAGTCTCATTATGTAAATATATTTTCGGACATATGCATGAGCATACGAATACGATTCATGTTTCATACGGTGTATGAAAATATAATACAAATTCTATAAGGACCATCATTTTCATTTTATGTTCCAGGAAAATACAGGATGAAAACAATTTTCGGAATGCTTCGAATGTGTCTGCCAGTAAAGTGCCATGCCAAGCATGGCCAAGTTACTGCAGAGTTTTCCAAGTAGAAGGGGCGTACATCTCCCTGCAATCCCAGAACTATTTTATTTTTCAAATGATGTCTTTTGATATACTAGTTTCAAGTTCAGGTAGTTCAGGTTTTATATATTCCCGAATTGTGTACAGTTGCTTTCATAGAAAAGTAGTACACTTAATTTCAGCAGTGTAAACATGACTTGCTTAATAATGAAAAATGGATTATATAATCCAATCTTCCGCATACAACCTATACTATAGGTAATTCGTCGGCAAGTATACAACAGAAAACAACTACTGCTGTACTGTTTTCTGTTGTATACTTGCCGACGAATTACCTATAGTATAGGTTGTATGCGGAAGATTGGATTATATAATCCATTTTTCATTATTAATGAATGGTCTTCCGTCAAGTAGTGTTGTTTATTCTTTACGAAATGACTTGCTAAAATTGATAACTGCCATATTTCTTTTGTGCCTCTTTAACGTTTTTAAAAAGCCAAAGACAATTTTAAAAGATCAGATTAACACAATTTACTGTACTAAAATAACAACATTTTCGTTTCCAAGACTTGTACCTACTACTTTTCTGTGCAAGTAACTGTATTATTCCATATCCAAAATAGAGCAGTCCTTGGAATGTCATTCGATTGCTGTCAGAGTTATGGATGTTTTTGATAGCAAACATATTTTGATGTGTTGAACGTAGATGAAATGTTAGTATTTTCTAATAATTAGAGAATCGGTTGATGTTTTGGTCATCAATTACCTGTTTTCTTTTATTTTCTGCTCTTCGAAGTTAAATAAGGTGAGATAATCATTATATTCAATTGTATCTCATATTGGAATATTCCCAGGTCATCATGGCCTATCAAAATCAAGTAAATTGCTTTGTATGCGATACCCGATCAAGACCAGCTCGAATGTCACATCTTCTTCATGGAGAAGAACATTTGGAAAAGTGTCAAATAGCTATTTCTAGGCGGGATGCACGAGGTGGTCCCCCTCTCATCATAGGAGAAGAAACAAGAATATGTTTAAACTGTAATCGATCTATTATGAATGAAATAAGGGACTTGACGATTGATCCAACTTGTATAAGACTTAATGTTTTGACACAAACATCGAGCCATACATGCTTCATCTGCAATGCCGCCGCTGATCCAATAAATGCAGGGCCAATGTTTTTGTTCATCGAAATATATTCATCCCGGATAACGTGAAGGCGTGCAGACATCATCTCGATGATAACGGTTTCATTTTGCCATTTCTATTACCAGGAATCCAGTTTGTAAATAGACCTTATGTGATAAAGGGACAGCAACTATCCATTTTCCTTCAAGGGCTTCGTTTTGTGGCTATTGAACACTCCAGCTATGAAGATGAGAACAATTTCAGTGAGGATGAGTTTCAGGCAATATCTCCTATAACCAAAGAACAATTTCGTAGTCTTTTTATGTTCTGTGATATGGTTCCGCAGGAACATGGTTATAGATATATAACGAAAAAAGACCTTATGACATTCCTCTGTAAATTGCGTCAGGGTCTGTCGGATGATTTCTTGAAGGTAATATTCCATTATCCCTCTAGGCAAGCCACCAGCTTAGCAATTTCTAAAGTAAGACAGTCTTTGATGCAAAGATTCGTTCCATCGAATATCGGCTTTGCAGCCATCGATAGGAATGTGTATATTAGAAGGCATGTGAGTGAGTTTTCCAATATTTTATATAACCCGACCCCAGACAACCCGAAGGCCATCGTTTACATCGACGGATCATACGCCGCCATAAATAAAAGTTGTAATTTCAGGATATTGCGCCAATCTTTCTGCCGGTACAAGGGACATCATCTGGTGAAACCAGTTTTGATTGTGGCCCCGGATGGATATATACTGAGTATTCAAGGACCTTATTTCTCAGACGCTCGCAACAATGACGCAAGAATTTTGGAGAATCAGTTTGAAAGAAACTTAGAAGACATGAGGGGATGGTTTAATGAAGGTGACATTTTTGTTGTGGATCGGGGTTATCGAGATGCCATACCCTTACTGAATAATCTTGGCATACAATATGAAATGCCCGCGATTGTTCCACGAGGGCAACAACAGCTTTCCACTGAGGAAGCAAATAAATCTCGATTAGTGACGAAAACTAGATGGATAGTTGAAGCAAGAAATGGACATTTGAAAAGCATGTTTAAGTTTTTTGATAAAACTATCGAAATGCCACACGTACACAATCTTAGCGATCTATATCAAATCGCTGGTGCACTCATCAACAGCTTCCACCCCCCAGTCTCAATGAGAGGTGCCAATGCTCAGCTGGCACAAGAATTGTTACGAAAATCACAGGAGGTAAATGTCGTCCAGGCTCGAGTGGAAGTGGACAATCTTCATCTGAGAAATGGTCAATGGGTCCGTATGAATGGAAACCTGATTCCAAACTTTCCTCGCCTTACGATAGAATATCTAAGAGATTTGACCGTAGGTATATACCAAGTTAAACTTTCACCTTCGTATATACAGGATAAATTGCAAAGGGAAGAAAATGAAGAGTTTCAGGTCGATATTTTCGAAGAGGAACCTGGATTCATGAGAATCAGGGTTTTTTCGAGGTTCAGAAATGCCACAAAATATCAACTGTGGATCAAATATAATGATGGAGAAGAACCTGATGAACCAAACGAGCCCATATTAGGATATTTTTGTACTTGTAAAACCGGCGCCAGAACTTTAGGAACATGTGCGCATGTTGCCAGTGTTCTATGGTATCTTGGTCATGCTCGACATGACCCCAACAGTCGATACCCCTCAAGTTCCCTACGAAACTCAGTAATGGACGCGGCAAATAGACCACAACAAATGGTTCCTGATGGTGCGCTTGAAATAGTTGGGTAGTGAAACGATGACAGTCATGCCGGTGAATAAACTCCTCACAATTTATTTGAATAACACCTCAAAAAACCCAAGACCGGTATGTAGGTGGTCAATTTGGATGCATGACATTTCGTCTGAAGTCTAATTCTTTATTGCGATAGAAATCACTTGCATCCTCATTCTTTATTGCAATTGAATTAACTGCAGATTCAATCATTGTAATGGAAGATTTTTCCAATTATTTAAGAATGTCGCATGCTCTATTCAGTGATATCTATATAAGACCTACCCTACACTGATGAGGGGCAAAACCCCTAAACCGGTATAACTCGTTTCGGAAAACGAAATATGAATCGTCCGAAAGGCTGTCTTCATGGAAAAAATGTACTTGCTGAATTGATTCGAATCAGTTCAGTAGCTGTTGTGGTACTATCATCATTTCTGTTTTCTCTGAATCAGCCCATATGCTTGGAATCGTGCTGAATTCATGTTATGTACTTACTTTAATTCATATTTCATATATCTGTCAGTTGCGGTCACAATTTTTTGAAGACAATGGCAGTTGCGAAGACCTGAATATAAACCAAATCATCTCATTTCTCTCTACTTGTTTTTCCGCACACGATCTTTCTCGAGAATATATTGTTTTCATACTGGATTTTCCTAAAACATCGGGTGGAGACAAAGTGGTCCTGGTCCTAATAGAGTTTCTGAATATATAAAAAATATGAATAGTAAACGGATACTTATATTTTTGAAAAATTTTTTTTTTTTGGACCAACCTTTGTATATTCATAAATTCTCATTTCAGATGATTTGGCCATTGAAATGTTTCGAAGTTTGTCTAGGAAACAATGTTATTTTCCGTTACAAAGAAATTATTGATTATTCGAGAAATCAAGGAAATACTATACTTCAAACCCCTGTATAACTCAAACCGTGGCATTCGCGTGGTAGGCACTGTAGAACTTTTTGATCAAGAATGACTCATCTACATTATATCAGAAAATAAAAAAAATTCACGGACGATTTTAGAAATCATTTCAAAATTATTCCGAAACATCCCTTCTCCATATTTTTTGGACCATCGCCGCAACTTTATTTGGATTCAGATTAATGAGCACAGACGGTGACACATTTGTATGTATGTTAGCTACATACTTTCAAAACATCAGCTAAATATATTGGTGAAAGCTGACACAAAGGGATACATTTTTCCGAAATTGAAAATATATTTTTGATCGCCCCGTATCTTTCAAATATTTAAAGTTGGATGGTTAGTTCAAATGCAAAATATGATCGCCCTCTTATGTACTGTAAGTATCATCAATTGCACATGGATCTGCAGGAAAACGAATATTTTCTCAAAAAAAGTTCGATAAAAATTAGCAAAAACAAAGTTCAACCCTCTGTATACCCGCCAGTTTTGATTCTAGAAACTTTTGTCATTTGAACTTTTTGATGCACATATTGTGGACTATTTCATTATAAAAATTCAGATCGATACAATGAAAATGAAATTCCGGATTTTTTGAAAAATCGTCAAAATATCGAACTTTGACCCCCTGTAGAATCCAAACGCGGGCATTCAGAGAGTTGGCGCAATGGTAACTTTTGTTCAGGATGGCATGGGCTACATCATATTGAAATTTCAGCGATTTTCACCGAAACCGGTTTTCCATAAGATTAGTGCGGGGTCCTTTTCTAGGAAAATCGAAAAAACCAATTTTCAGTTTTCTCGCGCAAGAATGAATTTTTTATCACGAAATTGTGTGGAAATATAACTTATTATGTTTCAAGTAAGCTGTAATTTTTTTGTAGCAGAATACAGATTTTTCCTTTTTTTGTTGACAAATTCCGAAAAAACGACCTGATTTTCAACTGAAAAGTTTCACCGATAAAGTTCGACTTTTCAAGCTCGCAAACCTCCAGTTTTTTCGTGGAAGTGTCTACTTTTATATTATGTAATAAAAGAGTAGCACTACTGTGGAAATTTTTTCCAGAAAACAGATTTTTATAAAATAAATTTTTGAATTTTTGTTCTTAACTCATATTTATTTAATAAAATGATTGAAATTAACAGTTGAAACCTTTCGAGATTGAAAAATTCATATTACCTTGATAGCATTGTTTATATACAAGATAGTCAACCTTATGGGATTATAATTGGATCAAAATGGATGCGACATGTAGATGGCAATAGTGAGCTCGCATCCAAGTCATGTCGTAACTTCAGTGATCTGGCCTCCAAGTCATGTCGTAATTTGATTGAAACAATGGGACAGCATTAAAATCAGGGATTTTTGAAGGAACCTGCATTAAAATGACGTAAAATGTTCATGTTTGTAACTAATAACGCTAGATGACACTCGCGTTTGCGTCCAACACCAATTACACAGGCATTGACTAACTAACTATCTTACTTCTATATAAACAATGTTGATAGGTACAAAAAATAAACAAGGACATAAATAAGGATTTGATTATGATAGAGGGGCGAAAGGAGGTACACTTTTGGGGGTAAAAATAAATGGTTTCTCACGGTTTGCAGCGAAAATTAACCTCTTACAAAAAAAAAGTTAAAGGAAAAAGATCTACAACTTTTGTAATCAAGATTTTTCCACAAAACCTTAAATTTTCCGGAAAAATTGGAAAAACCTTTTTAATTTTATTTGTCGCAAAATCTGGTGAAAATATACCTTTTTATGTTCTGAATCAAATTTTTTTTGCAGCGAAATATTTACTGTTCTCGAAACTCTTTGAAGTACTCGGAAAGAGGGCGGCTCCTTGTTAGGCTGGTGCCAAAACTAATTTTAAACGCCTATAAAATAAGAATGAAAGTAACAGGCAAGGACCAGGTGGAGGGAGAATGTTGTAGAGGTTCCAACTTTGAAGAAAAAAAGTATTTATTCACTCAAAATGGTGAAATTTGGATGCAGTTTAGGAGTTAAAAACGGTTTTTTGCGATTTGCAGTGAAACGTGACTATGATACCTATGAGAAAATTAGCACTCAATCAAAATCGAACCCGCGAGGCCTTCAGCTTACTCACGCTAACCTCAGCACCACCACAGTCACTTAGAGTGTTTTGAATTTATTGTCAATACTTTCCATCATGCAAGAATAGGTTCGTTTTCAATAAAAGCATTGGAGATGGAGCGTTTTTTCAATATTTTCGCTCTAGAACGAAAAAGCTGCCTCAGTTACATCCGAGGCTCCTTGTCGGCTAGTCGGTTTCTTTGTTTTTTTGGACAATGGAAGTCCAGAAAAATATTCTTCAAATTGTTACATTGTCAAACACTTTCAAGCAAAAAAAAATCTTGTAAGTCAAATTGAGTAAGGTAACATGGGTACTATGAAGTTTCGGGTAAACCTTTTACATTAACCCAGGTTATCCAAATCTAACAAATCCCCATTATATTTGACCAGTAGAGACAAGCAAACTCCTCAAAACAAAATAAATAATTATTGAGAGGTACTTTCCCATAATTATTTGAATGTAGTTATGAACTGAAAAAAATATTGAAAAAACACGGTAGCGTGTAAAATAATATTAAATTCAATTCTATAAAAAGAAGAAGGAAAAAACCTTTGAAAAATAATTATATGATAACATAGTAGTAGAAGCAATGTCATACGAAGAGTATTTTGAAGTTTATATTTAGATAGTGAAAAAAGTTACTTCAAAATATTATTGTCATCATCTAGAAGCCATTTAATTAGTTTGAATTTGAAAAATTTCACATAACTTTTGTATTTGAGTTTTATTGGTAGAATATTGTAGATCTTGTTCGAGTATAGTAGAAGGACCTTTGACCTATTGACTTATATGAGTCGACACTTTATCATCAGATTTTATTCGGCTGTTACATGTGTGCTGGATGCTACTTGGAAGCATGTTACTTGTAATGAATTATATCAGTGATTATTTGTTAAGTAGTTGTCTGTATAGTCTGGTGGAGCAAGGGTCATAAAAAAATGGCCATTGCTAAACTTAACGGACTACAGAGACAAGCGTGCCTGGCGATGACTGGAAGCATTCGCTCCACGCCAACGGCAGCAATGGAAGCCCTCCTTGGATTACTTCCTCTCCACAAAGTTCTGGAGAGAGAGAGGCAAGATGGGCAACATACAGACTTTACCAAGCGGCCGTTAGTCTACCGCAGGCATGTGTCATGAGAGACTGCATGCTGGAGGGCATAATAGCTCACAACATTCTAGGAATGCCCTCAGACATCATGCCTAAAACTATCAACCTTCACACGTCCTCCTACACCTCTTTCCCGAAAGAGAAGACTGGGTCCGGAATGAAACCAACCCATGTAGGACAAATGAACGTTGGTTCACCGACGGTTCCAAAACTCAGGAAGACGTCGTAGCCGGAACATATGGGATGAACCCAGTAGTGAAACGCTCGTTCAGTATGGGTAAACTAGCTACGATATTTCAGGCAGAGGTATATGCCATTGAAATGTGTGCCAGGGAGCTGGAAAATCGACACCACACACGAATAACAATAAAAATATTTTCAGATAGTCAAGCAGCACTTAAAGCGCTTGAATCCAACTGCTTTAAATCTAGGGCAGTATGGAACTGCACAGACACCTTAAACCGACTAGCGCAACACAACAACGTTACCCTAGTCTGGATGGCAGGTCACACAGGCCTAGAAGGAAACGAAATAGCGAACGCCCTAGCAAAAGGGGGGGCCGAAAAAACGTTCACTGGACCAGAACCGGTAATCGGTTTAGCATATAGCTCTGCCAAGAATGTCATAACAGCAGACAATAAAAGACTCGAGTACTGGCGTAGTCTACCGGGCCTAGCCCATTCCAAAGCATTTATTGCTTGTACAAGGAAAAAACAGGACTCTGACAAACTGCTACAACTCAGTCTACTGAGTTATAGTAGGTTTGCTTACTGGCCACTGCAAACTCAAACATCACATGCATAAAATCGGACTTGCACAAGATGCAGAGTGCCGGCTATGCATGGAGGATGATGAAACGGCTAAACACATTCTGTGTACATGCCCTGCAGCGGCCAGAACCAGATTCTCAATATTTGGCGATACGACAGTGAGGCCAGAAAACCTGGTAAATTGTTCGCCCAATACATTCCTCAATTTCGTTAAGAGATTGAATATACTGGGAGAAATATAACCATAGGGTGAGCCACAATAGGCCATTGGCCGCAGTGGAGGGCCTGATACGGGCCCACTCACGTTCAAACCTAACCTAACCTGATATACAACATTTTTCATTTTTTGAAAATTTGTTCAATGGGAAATCTCACATTCAAACAATATATGATTTTTAAAATTCTCTTCTGCAATATTTCTATATATTTTAGGTGATTTGAGATTTGTTTTCAAACCTGGTCAAGCTTTTGCAGACAACAGTGGACATAGCAAATTCGTGATATCACCTAAGCGATATCTAATGATTGATGAAATCTGAATGTCTGAAAATTTCTCCATTTTAAACTGTGGTAGTAGTAGTGGGGTTTTCAGAAATTTTACATTTATTTATATGGTACTAGGACTTTTGATAATGGTCCTAGGATCATAATAAACGTCATTATGTTGTCGATGGCATGGCTCATAAATTGTTTAAATCATACGTCACTTGTCAGATGTTGAAAACGACAACACCTTCGGAGAAGGCCGATATAAACAGCGGCGTTCCACACGGATCAAAACTGGGCCTTTTCTGCTTTACATAAATGATTTGTTAAATATTATAGATATCGTAGGAAAATTTGTCTCAATTGCGGACGAAACAACTGCATTATGGCCCAAAAAAGTACGAAAGGTGTTCACAAAATCATCATTTCAGATGTTGAAAAACTCGAAGATTGGTATGACTCAAATCTGCTGTCGTTTAACATGTCAAAAACCAACATAACATCCATCCGACGCTGTGTTGACGACATACTTCTAGCCCCAAATAGTTGCGTGATAGAAAACAAAACTCATACCAAATTTCTTGGGGTATCTATATTTAATTCCTTTATTTAGTATAATCTAAAACATTAAAAACTCTATTTTAAAACATACACAAATTAAAATTTGGTCCTATATACAGATTCAAATCAACAGATAATAATAATAATAATAAATACTTTAGTCACATAAATAAATAAACACAAATACAAGGTTTTTATCACGTTTGTGAAATAAAGCAAATTCCGATAAGTGTATACACACTTGTTTCTGAATGAGGACATAGAAACTCAATAATAATAATGGTAATAGTAATAATAATGATTGTTATATAGGTATAAAATTTTCAAATATATAACATAAAATAGTATATGTTCAAAATGCAGGTTAGTTGAGTAAAATAAGTAAGGATGCAAAACGTAAGGTAGTGAGTATTTAAAATTATTAGTTAAAATTCTTCTACTAATCAGTTATCGATATAATGATGTACAGATCTACCAGTCTCAAATAGATGATTTCTTAGCTGACATTTGAATTGATTTATATTGATGAGTGATTTTATGATTTCTGGAATAGTGTAGTAGGTATAATTTCGATGCGAGATAAGAGTAAGACCTATGGTAGCTTTTTTGGACATGAATGGAATGATATAGTGTTGTTTTTTTCGAGTGTTGTGTTCATGTTCCGGTATTTGGGAATATTGCTTATGTATATGATGTCGCACACAGGAGCAGTGGTAATACAATTGCCAGATATCGAGTATCTTTGTTTCAGTGTATAGGGTATTTGTTGAATACCTGGAGTTCTTTGAAAACATTTATTTCAGAAATCGATACCGATACAACATAGATAAAAACAACACAAAATCATTTGGAGAAGAAAACATAACCTGTGCAGAATAATAAAACAATAAAATTTCAATTTTTGCCTCAAACTACATTCCTAGGAGAGTGAAGAAAAAGTTTTAAATTATGTTTAAATTTGTTCAAGGAATCTGAGGATTTGATTTCAAGGGGCAGCTGGTTGAATCTGTTCAATCATTAAGAAAATAGATGTATGTATCTGTCTCTATGCAACTAGTGGGATGTGGAAATCATTTCGCGACCTTGTATTGTGAGCATGTACATCAGAATTGTAATTAACAATATTCCTCAAGTAACTTGGAGCAGTACCTGATTTTATTTTGGATAAAGAAATCAGAGTATTGTACTAAAAAAAGTCATCTGCTGATTACCACTGCATTTACTTCAATATATACTCAACATATGTTCTCCTTGAGCATGTCAATATTATTCTATATATAACAAGCTCAGGTTTAATGACCGTGGTGGCCGTGGTGGTAGAGCGTTCGCCTTTGGAGCGAAGGGTCGATGGTTCAAAGCCTCGCACGGTCATCGGTCTCGTGCATGGCATCACACGTTAAAAGGTAAGGGCTGCATCTTCCCTAGCTCACACAAGTCTCTCGAAGACTTCCGAGGGTTGCGCGTAGGGGTGCAATCGGTTGATGGAAATAACAATTTTTCAACAACAACAACATTACTGCGCTCAATAAAATGCTTTCTTCAGGATGTTACGCAGTAAGAGTAACCTCTACTGAACTTGAATTTTCTGCAGCAAAAACTATTTATTTCTCGTTGATATAGTCGCAATCAAGATGTGGAATCCCATCTTGGGAAGTAGGCGCAAAAACACATTGACAGTCGGTGTTTGTTTAAAAAAAATCAATCTAATGGATCAACAAAGGTAAACGACCTACAATCACCTACCAAATCAAGTGAGGAATATAAATGATGCCACTCGTTTCAGAAAGGCTATTAGAGACCCTCTATAAGCGAAATACCCTATTTATAGTTTGCAAAAGTTTTATGAAGACGTCTTTTAAAAATAAATTGTAGTCTCAAATTTTGATGTTATATTTTTTCATATTGAGATGGATTTTAAGATGAAACAGTGATTCATACAATTGTTTGATGTGTTTGTGCTCTGTTCATAATTGTTTTACATGTTTTTTATGTTCTTCATATACATTTATTTAGATGCTTGAGACTTATACTCACTTTGTTAATAAGATTAACTCTTTGGACAATAAAGCATATTTATTATTATTGTTATTGCGCCACTGAAATACAATGATATAACGATGTCATTATGACATGCCAGCAGATAAATAACTATAATTTGTTTATGGCGACAAGCATCTATCGATTACGATCAAAATTCAATAATTCAATTAAAAATTCTAATCAGCAATATTTCCATTACATTTCACTTGTTTACAAATAGATATCGAAAGTATGCGTCATGATATGTTACCTAAATAAATGGGTGTTGTGCATTTTTCATCTAATTAAACCATTCATCAACGTTCTTGATGTCACAACTGTCAGGTTGAAAGTGCAAGTAAATCAAGATTTATGCATATTTAAATGGTTTAATTTGCATTCAGTTTCGATACTTACCAATCCAAGGTTACAACGGGAGTATTTTAATAGAATGGAATGAGAGTAGTCATGAGTAAACATCCGCATTTTTTTCATTTTTCACATATTTTGGAAATATATTATAGTTTTTCCACAAATCGTTCGTAATTTTGTACGTTTCAGATGAAAAAGAAAAGAAAAAGTCTATATTCCATGTATCTAGTCGTTGTCAAGTAACGCAAAATAAGTGTTGGGAATTTCGTCGTTTCTGTTCTGTAAGGAAATGAAATGACAGTATTTTGGACAGTGCGTCAAGTTTCAACAATTTCTAGACAATTTGCGGAGAAATGTCCTCTCTATTATTTCTGGGGTCATACAAATAATTGAAACTTTTACATTTGCTCTAACGGTCTTCATTTTTGTTATGTCTTCCTTTGGAATCCACAATTTTAACGTTAAATCGGCTTTGTTTGAGGAAGATCATTTTTTCATATTTTATAATTGTGGTGTCAACTCACTACCCCCAAATCACTCCATCACTTGATGTTTAATGACAGTGTAACGCTAATATTATCTTTTTGATGACTCTGGTATAGTAATCACAGTAACTGTGTGCAGACTGATGGTTCTTGCATTATTTTCTTTGAGCCAGACTGAAGGATGGTTATCATTGTTTGTTTTTACTTACACATCTAAGGTGCAATTCTAATTTAAATTGTTTATTATATATTTTCCGGTTATCTTTCCAAAATATTGATCTTTACATTTTTTTGTTTACCATTATATTCTGCCTTTCATTTAAAGTTGTCTCTATTTGACAGCTGTTAAAACACTCACAACCGCGAGATTCAAAAGGAATAACCGAGTGTGTCTAATAATTATTATTATTATTGTTTTCTTCATGGCGCACAAAACTCTGATGCCCGCCCTGGTGGTCTTTGGGTAGTTTAAACATTTCCAACAGTAAATTGTGTATTGCGAGCAAAAAAAACTTTTATCCACAATCACCTTATAATTGAAGTTTTATCCACACTTATGAACCGTATAAAGTATCACTTTATCCACTAGTGGAATAATGAAATTACTTTATTCCACTAGTGGAATAATGAAAAATACAATCTTGAATATCAATCACATTTTTACGAAAGCGTAGAAGGGCCACAATGAATAAAAAAATTATTTCGTCTAATTCCGACTTCGCAACTCGAAATTAGTATAATTCCGACTTCACAACTCAGAATTCGCCTAATTCTGACTTTGCAACTTGGAATTAGTATAATTCTGACTTTACAACTCGGAATTAGTATAATTCTGACTTTACAACTCGGAATTAGCCTAATTCCGACTTCACAACTCAGAATTAGCCTAATTCCGAGTTGCACTGACTTTGCAACTTGGAATTAGTATAATTCTGACTTCGCAACTCGGAATTAGTATAATTCCGACTTCACAACTCGGAATTAGTGTAATCATTACGATTCCACGAGTTGGCTGAAGTTATGTGAAAATGTAAACTTGAACCGTCCAGCGAGAACTTTGAAGATGTAATACAGCTGACCCTAAGATCTATCAAAGAATATAGCAATTTTAGATATGCCATGTGGTTGAATGCTTGGCGGTACCACTAAGATTTTTTTTGTACGATGGAAAATTTGCGACTAAATTCCAACTTTCAGTCGTAGATGATTCCACATCTGACTTTATGAACATTCTGTTCATATTTTCAATGAAAACAACATACTATACCCATGACAGGTTTAATGTCAGAAAAATAATTTGGAAGTTTCACCGCACAAGAAATAGTCCAACAATTCTTCATTACAGTGTGAAATTGTTTCTGAAGAGTATGTTTTCCAATTCTTCCGACCTCCCTGATGATCTTAGAAGAGTGAAATAGATTTTTTGTCGACCAAAATGTATTGGAGGCCAAGCGAAAGAGATGCAATTCACGCATCAATGGAATGAGTGATTTTCTGTCAGTGATACTTCTGAAAAACATTCTCTCTTATCTGATTCATAAATAAGAATCTCCAATGGAAACTGGACATTTAATAAATAATCAACTACCTGAATGAAAATGCAAATTTTCACTTTCGGATTATTTCTCTCAAGTTATATAGGGTCTTTCTCAATATCTATCAGATGTAGTTCAACGTCCAGCGTGGCTTTAGCCGGGGAAGTAGTTGTTTTCTGTTAGATATTACAAAAAAGTAACTTCAATTTTATCGTAGGGTTTTTCCATTTCCAGAGGAGTCGTGTATTTATTCAATTTTCAATCGAGAATGTTTCTCTTTAAAAGTTGAAAACGTGTTTTTGTCCTTTTTTTAATGGAAACGGGAACGCGAAAAGTTTGTTTCATCCAAAAACACAACACGTTCTGTTGAAGAAAAGTTTCAGATTTGTTGAAAATATGAACAGGATGTTCATAAAGTCAGTTGTGGAATCATCTGCGACTGAAAGTTGGAATTTAGTCGCTGTTTTCCATCGTACAAGATAACCTTTCTTGGAAGGGATACATGTTTTAAAGAGAAACATTCTCATTTGAAAATTGAATCAATACATGACTCCTCTGGAAATGGAAAAAACCCTACGATAAAATTCATGTATTGATTCAATTTTCAATTAAAAAATTGAGATGATGTTTTGTTTCTGTTATTTTGGTTTGATGTGGATCCAGCATGTTTTTTTTATTTATTTTTTATTTATAAAATAAAAATCTGTCAGATTAGCAAGATGAAATAATGTAATGATCAATAATAAACGTGTTGCTAAGTAGAAAAGTTGCTAAGCATAAAACTAGTACTTTTTTTACGATTTTCTCTAAATAAAGTATACTCTTTTCCATTAAAAATACTTAACAAGTGCGGAAAGTTATACTTTCCCGCACGCTCCTGCCGAGGTGGCGTGCGGGAAAGATACGTTCTAATAATATTGAGTAATAACTATATACACAAATGCACATGACTTGACGAGTTTGGACATTAGGGATCAATGTTTAAACTTTCACTATAATTTCAATGGAATCGCAATGATTACACTAATTCCGAGTTCTAAAGTCGGAATTATACTAATTCCGAGTTGTGAAGTCAGAATTATACTACTTCCGAGTTGTAAAGTCGGAATTAGTATAATTCCGAGTTGTGCAGTCGGAATTATACTAATTCCGAGTTGTGAAGTCAGAATTATACTAATTCCGAGTTGTAAAGTCGGAATTAGTATAATTCTGAGTTGTGAAGTCGGAATTATACTAATTCCGAGTTGTAAAGTCAGAATTATACTAATTCCGAGTTGTAAAGTCGGAATTAGTATAATTCTGAGTTGTGAAGTCGGAATTATAAATTTTTATTTTTTGTGGCCCTTCTACGCTTTCGTACATTTTACTTATTTTCACAAACTTCACAAATTTTTACAAATGGAGTCGATAAACAATCGAAAATACATAGCAACCATTCAACACCTCCCGATATTTTTGTATGTTATTTCAATGAATTTTGACAGCCGCTGTCAGAGCAAAACGTCAAATCATTTTGTGATGAAAAATTTCCGCGATTCTGATTCTAAATGAATGTGATTGTGAATAAAACGTTGTATTGCATGCGTGTTTTAGATAAATTTTATTTGCTTAAGAAATTTAAACGCTCGAGCTTCGCTCTCGCGTTTAAACATTCTTGCGCAAATAAAATGATATCTAAAACACTTATACAATAAATAACTATTTTCCGACATGTTGTTAGCTGTTAAAATCATTCTTGAATAAAATTAGTTTTGTGAGTTAAAGGTTGTGCGTTTATTAAATTGTTTTAAAAAATGGTTAATGAAACCACCAATACAAAGAAAGAGATCTGCATAGGTTTATTCGTTTGCAACGGAGTTTAGTGTGGTGCAGTGTCATTTACACTAAATTTTGAATCGAGTGTAGGAGAGTGCAGTTTGAACAAAGGAATTCAATCGACAAACAAATACAAAAATCGAATGTAAATTACACCAATTGTAGGAAATACTAAACCACGATGCAAACGAATGAACCTATTGTTCACAATGAGAGCTTGTCAAGAAAGAAGCAAGGTGTCCTGTCTTACCAGGACGGTGCTCATTGCCATAATCCTATAGGAAAAATTGGGTCGAAAATCCATCAGAAAACAACTACTTTCCTGGCTAATACCACGACTAATGTTGCATTACAGCCAATGAATTTCCGTGCAGAGTTCCTACAAGGCTATCTCTGCAATTGCTAGTTGGAGAGTTCTGAGAGCGAAGAAAATACAAACATTGAACAATAGGACGTTCTTCTATGATACCAAAGAAGTCAATCAATCAATACAATCTTTTATTTCCTGAGACTATTACAAGCATGGAAATCGTCAAATACAAAAGGTTAAGAAATAAAATGGCAGTCTAAAATCATTTCAACAAATTAAATTAAATTAACATGTAAGAATACAGCACAATTAATAGTAGTGGTAAAAAGGGAATTCTATGATATAAGTAAAAAAACAATATAAATAACAAAAAGTACACTAGCAAACATTCATAACGTGGTAGCCAAATCACTTTGTAAAAATTCATCAAGAGAATAAAATGCATTCTTGAAGAGAAGATTCTTCACACAATTTTTGAAATTATTGAGATTAGAACTTTTTTTAATGGATATAGGAAGTTTATTATAAAGTCCTATAGACATGATATGAGGTCCGTTAGATACACATGTTAATTTGTGATTGGGAACAATGAAATTAAATTTTTTTTCTTAGAGTGTAGCCTGAGGCAAGACGGGTGGTGTCCCTTTCCTGAAACATGTGGCAGTGTTGTTTTACATAAGTGACACAATTCAAAATATAGATGGATATCACAGTTAGAATTCTCAATTCAATAAATAAGTGCTTACAAGAATCGCCATATTTTTTTAAACATATAGTCCTCAATATCTTTTTTTGGAAAATCAACAAATCATTCAATCTACCGCAATTACCGTAGGAAAGTAAGCAATAATTGAGACTTGAGTGTACATAGGCATAGTAATAGCTTAATAAAATGTTAATAGGGACAAAATTCCTGAGATTCCAGATAACAAAACAATGTTTTGACAATTTTTTTGAAATAGAGTCGATATGGTCATTCCAGCATAATTGTGAGTCTATGGTCAACCCTAGGAAGTTAACTGATTTTTTCTGTACAATCAATTTTGAATTTGCTCTTACCAATATACTGCAATCCAACTCTCTAAGAGAAAAAACAATGGTATTCGTTTTATTTTTATTTAATACAAGGCCGTTTCTGGAGCAGTAGTTTAGCATATTAGCAACTGCATTTTCTGCCTGATCAGACAACCCTTTACATGAATCAGAACTGAATATGAAGGACGTGTCATCCGCAAACTGTACGGTACAATTTGGTTGATTAATATTAGATATGTCATTTACAAATAGAAGGAAGAGGGTAGGACACTACCTTGCGGGACTCCTGTTATGATATTACGATTTTCAGAATAATAAGTTCCCGATTCGAGCCTAACCTTAACTGATTGTGTTCTGCCAGTTAAATAAGTTTCAATCCATTTAAGACTATGACCACGAACACCCAAGTCATAAAGTTTATCAAGAGGAAGTTGATGATTGATGGTGTCAAATGCACGTGACAAATCAAAAAGAATACTTAAAGTCTTTTCACCATTATCAAATTTGGATACAACATGATTGATCAGAGAGAGAGTAGCATCTTGAGTTGATAAACCAGCCTGAAAGCCATATTGACTCTTTGAGAACAACTTATACTTTTTACAAAAGGATACAAGTCTGTTGAGATAGGATTTTTCGAATAATTTCGAGAATGAAGACAGCAATGCAATACCTCTATAATTAGAAATCAAATGTTTATCATTTTTTTGTGAACAGGAATAACAATGGCGTGTTTAAGACACGAGGGAAATGATCCGTCCAGAAATGATAAATTTACTAAATACGTAAGTGGTTCGATGATATGCTCAGCAACAAGCAACAAGACTTTTCCAGGCAATTGATCAATTCCGCTAGATTTCTTAGACGAAATAGACTTAAGAATATCGAAAAGTTCAGTTTCGTCCAGGGGACGGAGAAAAAATGAGTTAGTTTTTAT
Organism: Chrysolina oricalcia; assembly: GCA_944452925.2. Taxonomy (NCBI): domain Eukaryota; kingdom Metazoa; phylum Arthropoda; class Insecta; order Coleoptera; family Chrysomelidae; genus Chrysolina; species Chrysolina oricalcia. The sequence goes on from OX101819.2 coordinate 12,837,144, forward strand.
GTCGTGATGATCTTCTCCAACAGGCTTAGTATCATCAATTAGTAATTTGACAGAATCAACAAAAAAATCGTTAAAGACTTGAGGAATTTCATGACCTCCATAATACTTCCCTTTTCAGTTTCGATGTATCTTGGTAAACAATTGCTCATATTATTGAATGTCGTATTCTGTTTAATTATATTCCAGGCAACTTTGGATTTGTTCTCAGCGTCAAGAAATTTGTGGCTGAAATATTCTTTTTTGGATTGGTCGATTTTCACTCTATGATTTTTCAAGAGAGATTTATATTGCTCGTTAATGACTTCGTCGAATTGTATTTTGCTCACATTGAAAATATCACGGAGTAGTATACCTTCGTTGATGATCTCGTTGGTAATCCATGGTTTACAGTTATGAAATCGAGTATTATTGATTTTACGTGAGACAGGCGGAAACGCTGCATCAAATAGTTCGATGGATAAGGTGTAGAATTTGGAAAATTTAGTGTCGAAATTAATGGAGATATAAGAAGTCCCAAGATTCACGTGACAGTAAATTATTGAAATGATACATGTTATGGTCACTAAACGTTCTCTTAAGAGTGTATTGGGGCTCGTCGATGATGCAAGGTTTAATTGGATGTTTAATAATTTGTAGTGCATGGTCAGAAAAATCAGGATGAATGACAACAGAAGGTATTTGGGAAGAAGTGGACGCGAAAATATTATCAACTGTAGACATACTGTTCCCTTGTATTCTAGTATAATCAAAAATACATTGATTTAATCCATATGAAGTGAGTAGATCACGAAGAGATCTTGCATTACTGTCATTGGAATTTTCATGAAAATTGAAGTTGAAGTCACCACATATAAATGCCATAGATTGATGATTTTTACCAAGGAATGAATCAGAAAATGCTTCCATTTTTGCTAGAAATAATTTGCTGTCAGTAGAGGGAAGTCTATAATGACAGCTGATGCAAAATTTATAGTTGAAAGCAGTTACTTGAATGGCGGCATATTCGAAAATATCTTGGACTTTATCAATTTTGATACGAGATAATTTGAAGGTATGGTTAGATTTGACAAATATGGCAACACCACCACCATCTTTGTCATCCTACAAAAATAATCGGCAAGAATGTAAGAATACAGATACTGAGTTAATTTCATGATCACTGCACCAGGTCTCAGTTATACAGACTACATCTGGATAGTCGAGTGATTGCAATAAAAAGTCGAGTTTGTCAATTTTTTTTCTAATACTACGAATATTTAAGTGGAAAATAACAAAATTTGGCTGAGTTTAGACAGTGATGATGAGACGTAAAGTATTCAGAATCATTACGGAAAAACATACATTCCTTAATTAACACATTTTCAGGCCATAAATCGCTTTTCAGCATTAACTGCTTCAGAGATTTCACGTATATAGCTTTCAAGAAGTGATTTGAAGGAAGCAAGGGAAAGAACGAACATGTCCTGTTGGCATATTTTGTCCAGAACTAAGTTCTCCGGGTAATTCATGGCTAAGAAGCACAACTTTTTGTATGATTGTTGATATCATTATAATAAAACGCTAGTCCGGTGAAATAGAGTTTCATCACAGCTGATACTATCAATTATTAGGCCGAGAGGTGCCTTCGTCAGTATTTGATATCAGCGTTTATATAGGAACACATCAGGAAAATTATACATTTACTTACCTATCAAATCTCAATCTCCGGCAAACCATATATCAGGAAGCTGCTACCAGTTCTGCATACACTAGTTTTAATTAATCAAGTTACTTTATTTATTATTATCTTCAATACTTTTCTGGATTTCAATCTATTCAAATACTCATCAAATGTTATTCATCAATATCTGGACCGCAGGCGCAGGTAGAATATAAAATTTAGCTTAATGAAACAAAAAAAACAAAGAAATCGACCGAAATCATTTACTATGCCGAAAGAAAAAATTAGAACGGAATAACTAAGAATTTTTCAATTCATAAGTTCTTAAACCAAACCCAATTAAAATCAGTGAATTGAATGAAATTTCATGATATTCACGTTATTAAACTAAGTATTCAAGTATTACAAAAGCATTATGTAAACTGATATTTCAAAACAGATAATTTACTAGAAAAGGTCACATTATTTTAGCAAACATCTTACTCTCTCAAAATTCAAGGCAGGACTGGTTTAGAAGCGTGAAATATATGTCCTCAAATTATACTGGGTCTCGTAATCCCAATTTCTACTCAATAAATATAAGGGTTGTTCAAAAATTAAACAATGAATTGAATCTCTTTTCTGTTTCTTGTATCATCTGCTTATGCATATTTTATAACTCAGATATTCCGACGAGAAAAAAAATCATTATGAAAATTTTTTCGCATTATGAAAATACAAACTCTTTATATCTAAATATTGAATCTTAATTCTACTTCTTCTATGTCATGGATCTTTCTGTAACACTTAGTTATGGCGTGAATCAATTCTCTTAATGGAAATATGACGTTGAATTCACCATGAAACTGATATATAAATCCTTTATTTAGGCCATTTGGCTAATTTACATTTTCATTGGTCGTTACAATGGGAACAATAAACAACATGCTCTAATGCTAATATAAGTTTTTTAAAAATAATCAGTCAAGTACTTATAGGGCATTCGTACCCTTGTCATAGAATAAAAAGTTGTTATATACACACATGTATAAATACACAACACATACATACACCTACTACACCTATTTGTACTCGCGCAAATCTATATATACATACACTTTCAAGAAAAAAATAAAAAAATAATGAACACTAAAAGATTCTTTGAACGTACTAATACATAATATGTATATCTGTCCTAGCTAAATAGTAAAGCGAACTTAATAAAATGAGGAAGTGGCCACTAGTTCTCTTATTGATTGAGCAAATATGTTTTTAACTTGTTCTTGAAGGATGTTAAAGATGTTGAACATTTGATCCGTCCTGGTAGCTTATTATAGCTATCAAGTCCCTTGAAAAAAAAACTGAATTTTTGGTATGCCTCAATGTGACTAGTTCTGGATCTTGTATTGTATCCATGGATTTGGTCATTGTACATAACTTTTTATTATAAATATGTTGGGGAAATTTTATTTTTTATTTTGAAAATCAGGATTAATGTTTGATAAAGGAGAAAAGAATTAATTGGTAACCATCCTAGGTGCTTCAACATATCTTTTATTGGGGTTAATCTTCTGCAATTTAAAATTATGCGCATGGCTCTATTTTGGAGTTTCTGTAAACGAGCTAAATCATTTTGTTTTAGTAGATAGAGAATGGTAGAACAATAAGTAAAATGAGGATAATTGGATACAAACTATTTTGTTCGAATTAATAAATTTCCTTCGTATAACTCTCAAGTCTGTAAACCAACGATATTCATGGCTAACACATGTGCGAAGGCTCGGACCCTTATAGGTATCGTTAATGCTGAATTTAATGTCTTCCGGATGTAGATTCAATGGCTGTACCTTTCGAACAATATTTAACATAAATTTCAAAATTATGTTTTGTTGCACCATCATCTTTCTTTATTCCTGATGTAAAACGATTGTCGATCTTTGTCCGACAGTTACTCCCTCTGTTTATAGTTTCTCTCAATGCCAAGAAGTCCTAGCTTATCTGTAGTATAGATGTAAATGCTTTTTTTCACGAATTTTTTATATTTTTCAATGAATGGTATATGTCGAAGAGGGCCAAATTCGAAAATATGAAATAAATGTAGCTGGTGACTAGAATATTCAGTCTTTCAAGAATACTCGAACGACACAAACAACGATACAAAAAACAAATATACAATTATGTCAGGGAAATTGACTGGAGGAATAGCTATACTCACATTCAAATTTTTTCTTCGAAACATATTCATCAATTAGAAAATAATTCAGAAAATCGGTGATGCTTGGAATCATGAAAAAACAAAATTTATGAGAACTATGAGCAAACATAAATAATTGTTATAACAAGTTTTTGTGCCAAATTTCCATATGTCATTGAACATAATAAGTGCAGTCAAGATAATATACCTGTAATTATAAATTATTGTAAATGGTTGTTAGTTTGAATTAGGTTTCAATGTTTATTATTTTCTACACCAAACATCGCACTAAAACATCATTAGTAAACGTCGGTTAGAAATAAATGAACGAATTAATTGCGTTTCACATTGGTGTAACCGAACATTATCGAGAGGAGCCAGGTCTTTTGAATTTCAGGTGATAATAGGGAATTACACTATACTAAAAAATTACGTTTCATTCGTAACAAATTACTTATTCGTATATACGAGGATGTATTGATATCTAGTTAGCCTCGACCAGTTCCCTGCATAAACAAAATATTGCGTTACCATAGCAACGAACAATAACTTATTAGAAGTGTCAGTGTAAAGTTTGACGTCCAAAAAGTAAACCAGAGTTACGCAATAAATTGTCCACCGAAATTGTGAAAATCGAAAAATTGGAGTATCGAGCCATTATCAAGTACCTGTATTTAAAAGGTTTAACAGGTAAGCAGATTTACGAAGATATGCTTAATACCCTTGGTGATCAATGCCCTTCGTATGCGACCGTGAAAAATTGGACTGCAAGCTTCAAAAGGGTTCAATTTTCAATTGAAGATGATGACCGATCGGGAAGGCCAGTTTCTGTGTCAGTCCCCGAAAATATCGATGCAGTTCATGACATGATTTTAACAAACCGTCGAATTGGACTAAGACGGATATCTGTAGCAATGAACGCGTTCATCACATTAGAAGAATTGCTGCAAAATGGATCCCCAAATGTTTGAATGTTGACCAAAAGCGTGCAAGGAGCATCGCGTTCGATCTGTGCTCGATTTGAAAACGATGTAGACTTCTTAAACCGAATTGTTACTATGGATGAGACTTGGGTACATTTCTACGATCCAGAAACAAAGCAACAATGATGGAATGGCGACACTCCGGTTCTCCAAGACCTAAGAAGTTTCGTGTCCAAAAATCTGCTGGAAAAGTTCTTGCTTCAGTTTTTTGGGATTGCCATGGAGTAATCGTGATTGAATTTTTGGATAAGGGTAGAACAATAACTGGAGATTACTATTCGACATTACTGAATACTCTACGGGAAAAAATTAAAAAGAAAAGACGCGAAAAGCTATCCAAAGGTGTTTTGTTTTTGCAGGACAACGCCCCTATACACAAATCTCATGTTGCCATGCAAAAAATTCGTGATTTAGGGTTTGAATTACTAGAACACCCCCCTTATTCACCAGATTTGGCTCCGTCCGACTATCATCTCTTTCCTCAACTGAAAAAAGTTTAAAAGGTCGTAAATTTTCTTCCAACGAGGAGGTACCTAATAAAAGCTATGGAGATCTGGTTTGCAGAGCAAGAAGTAACTTTTTTTTTGAAAGGTCTGGAGACGTTGCAGGTTCGCTGTAATAAATGTATCCAATTAAGAGGAGAATATGTTGAGTAATAAAATATTTTGACATTGAAATTTTGTTTGGTTCTATAGTAGGCTAAGAATTTTTCAATATATCAATTATGACGCTTGTAATAGCTATTTATGACACAAGTTCGTAAAGTAGGACTTTTTTGTATGAGCGTGAAGTTTGATGAATAAGGCGCAGCCGAGTTCAACAAACACGTGAGTACAAAAAAGCCCTTTACGAAAGTGATTCATATAAAGTTTTTTCTTTGACAGTTATTATATTGCCAAATTGTATGAATTTGAATGTTTAATGATATGAATTGTCGTCGTATTGTCAAGAGGGCGCTAATTCATTTAAAATACTATCAAATCATATCTATTTTCCCAAAATTCACATTTTATAAATTAGTATTAAATTTATTTTTTGAAGTTTATAATTTGATAAACAAAACATAACACCGGGGTCACTCACGAAAGTATAAACTAGCAGTTTATTGATGATATTATTCGGCATGTCAGTGGCTCGAAACTGAATATTTTTCGCACGTAATAAAAACAAAAACATTTACAAAAGTTGAATAAATGCACGAGAACCGTAAAAGATGGGGCTCTCTCGGTTGCGAGTATCGCGGGGTCCCGACAGATCCAGTCGTGTAGAGAATGATAGTGAGTCTTTGGTACTTATTGGGAAGATATATCGATTTTCAAAAGCCCTTCATGTAAAACCCTCCTCTAAGAGATGTCCCCAAGTACGCTGAGTGTCTGCGTTTGGTAAGAGCCTTTTATATTTGGAAAACATTGTTTATTGTCGTTGTTGTGTATTACATTGCCCATTTGTCTCTCTATTATGTATCTAGTTGAGGAGGTCTTGTGTGCACCAGGTTCATCATTTAATATATATACCTTTAAAGTTGGGAAGTGTTTTTGTGACTTGTTTTATTTATCAGAGGGTATCCGGAACAAATATCAGGTTACCCCTGGGTCTTGCTGACCTACGTCCCAAGCGAAGGGCTTATAGCTTATAGTATTATCAAATAAAGACTTCCGAGTTATATTTGACGCAAAATACTGTATTTTTCAAAAATGCATAAATGTATGAACAGTGTGTAAAAAATTACTTTACGCACAGGTGATTTTTTTACGCACTTTTGCGAAAAAGTATTACTTTACGCACTGTCGTAGAAAAAATCATTTCACGAACCTATTAACTCATTTCATATCGACTACAATCCACTTCAAAACTATTCCAAATTGACAGATATTCAAACGTCACATTTTCGAGGGCTGACGTCACTTGTATTACCTATTCTACACGTCCTTGAGTCCTCAGAGAATTAAATATCTTCTTTCGATACTATTCAATAATTAATAATTTAATGGAAATGTACACTTGGTTTCGACAACAGACAGGCAGATAGGCAATATATGGAGATCTTGACGTCAGGAAACTTTCACTTCACTTGATTCGTCAAATAAAAAAAAAATGAAAAGTACTTTTTGACCCAGTTTGACTTGTAAATCTTTGGAAAAAAAATGAAAAATGTCTAGTTTAATTCCCTATTGTGTCATTGAGTAAATCTAACTGAAGAACTGCGTCTGCTCGGGTTTCTCAAATCGTATCTATGAAACAATGGTATATTTGTGTAATTGATGACTTGTTTATTTTGTGGAAATTCATGATCACTTTAATGAAACGAAAGAAACACAATTTTGTCTTATTTCCACTAGTTTTTTATATTTACGACCGGTTTCGGGCTTTATCCCATTATCAAGTATAAAAACTAACTAATACAATTGTACTCTTAAACCTAGTTATATAGGGAGTTTGCAGGTAAACTGGATGGAGAGGTAATTAAATGAAAATAAATGAAATCAAATGAACATGGGTGAAACGATATAAATTCAATACTGGAGGTCATGGAAATTACCTGGGTTGTCAAAGTCACAAATTCAAAAGTGGAGACCTACATAAATCGAGTTGCTCGTTGAGGGTTCTATATTTCGGGTTTTTAATTGATTTATTGATTTCCATGGCTTCCAACAGATTCATTTTCTTTCCTTTATTACATGTGTGTAGGATTTTGAGATTATCTTTATTTATCTTGTGTTTGGATTCTTGCAGATGTTCGTACATTGCGGATTTTTTGTTTCATTAAAATGGTATATTTCATAACGTGTTCAGAAAATAGTCTTTTTCTGTGCGTGCGCGACATGTTCCCGTGAGAGGCGAAGCCGAACACGGGAAGTCGTGCAAGCACGGAAAAAGCAGTTATGGACGAGTAATGAATGACATTTTTCATTATATCTACCCGAAAACCACAGGTTGTTGAGAAACATTTATTTTTAATGATGAAGGAACTAAAACATGTATTATTAATTGAAATATTTATGGTACAAAAATATCCAGAAATTGCCACAACGTTATTTACCCTGTTGGTAAGGAAATATTCAAACAATTTGCGGTTTCTAGAGAACTGTCAACAACATATTATTTAATTTTGACATGTAAATAGGCATCTATAATGACACCAGCGCACGGAAAATTTTTCCGTGCGGTAGCACGAAAAAAAACCCTTTTTCAGTGTGCTTAATAAGCATGTAAATATAGTGATTGCAGATAGGTATAATGAAACTAATATTTCACCCAATAAAGCAAATTTCAATATGGAAAATAATACAAGGATATTCATACATCTTGAATCACTGCCACATCTTGTCTCACAGTGGTAGGGGTAAGAGAATTGGAGAGAAGCCCGGAGGATAATGGAAGATGTTCTCGATATCGGCATTACCTTTGATTTACAGAAAGACAATTTAAAAACTAACAATGGGCTATACAGTGTCCGCCAAAATCTTGGAACCAAATGAAAAACTGTTTTATTAATAGGTTCTCAGAAAAGTTCATTCTTCATAAAGCATTTAATTAGACTAAATACGCGCATATCAGTTTCAACTTTTTTTGAAAACATTTTTAGATATTTTGCATATTAATGTCAGTTTACTCTGTAGTGAATTTAGAAAATCGTCCGATTCTCGCTTAGCCGCACGCCACTGATAATATATTGCAAATCGTGTAGACAGTCTGATTGAATGCACCAAGTTTTGTGAAGAATGAAATATTCTGAGAAACTTTTAATAAAAAAGTTTCCCATATGGTTCCAAGATTTTGGCGGACACTATATGTCACAAATAAGTTGGAATAAAAAAATCCCAAAGCCGCTTCTAGGATAGAAATAAAATTACATAAAAGAGGACTCACCCTCATCAACTCTTTAGGCACTACCAATCCCAAATAAAAAAGTTTGAATAGCGAACCCCTACTTGTGATACATAATCGAAAATCCTATCAAAATACTTTCCAATGGTATAAATAATAATTGTATAAGGTGTTCAATAATTGTGAAAACTTACCTCAAAAGAAGAATGTATTGAAGTTTTTGTTGCACTACAAATTAATTTCATTGGAAATATGAACAGGATGTTCATAAAGTCAGTTGTGTAATCATCTGCGACTGTTGCTATTTTCCATCGTACAAGATAACCTCTCTTGGAAGGGATTCATGTTGTAAAGAGAAACATTCTCTATTGAAAATGGAACCAATACATGACTCCTCTGGAAATGGAAAAAACCTACGATAAATTGAAGTTACTTTTTTGTAATATCTAACAGAAAACAACTACTTCTCCGGCTAAAGCCACGCTGGACATTGAACTATATCTGATAGATATTGAGAAAGACCCTATATAACCTGAGAGAAAAAATCTGAACGTGAAAATTAGCATTTTCATTCATATAGTTGATTAATTATTGAATGTTCAGTTTCCATTAGAGATTTTTTCAAATTTTAATAGAGAATATTTCTATTTACAAAACAAATTAATATTCAACAATTTTATAAAAACACACATACTCTACTTGTGGCAAATAAAAGTTCATTTTCAATGATAGGTGCCCGTAGGTACTTTTTGTTGTTAAATATATAGGGTGTCCGGTAAACCTTGTACAATATTGAAACTGGTAATAGACCAGGTCATGACTGTTCAGAATATCGGAATTTAACCATAGTAAAAATCTCACTGTTTTCGAGATAATGAGCATTTTTTAAATTTCTAGAAAATCACTGCCTCACCTTGGTTTTTTGAGTGCCATGTCTATACAAATTGAGACCAATTCAAATATCTTTGCTGCTGACGATTACTGATGAGTGATGCTTTCAGACGTACAAAACAGTTTTTCAGAATACTAAACAATTTTTCAAGAAATGAGGGTAGAATGCCAGATTTGAGTTTCACCAATTTTTTTAACAACATTTTGACATTATTGTTTGAAAAAAACATAACTAAGTGGAAGTGGATATTCAATACAAAAGAATGCCCATTTTGTCAAGACTTTACCATAAAACATACGATAATTATTTTTGGAAGGAGTAGAATTTCGATTATATTAGAGTGTGATGTTATTCTGAGCTAAAATCAATTCAATTAGACTTTGTCTTTTATTTCTATCCTATCAAGATGAAATGATTAAATAATTATGAGTAATAACGAATCAACTACTAAGAAGCATTCAATGAGATGTAAAGAAGTAAATACTAATTCAACGTTTTTTTTAATCAACATACACTATAAACCACAATAACGAATATTCAACATCGCACTGAATATTATTACAAAAATGATATTTTCCATCAACTCGCACGCAGAGACGACATCTTTTCAAGAAAATCTTTTCAAATGTTTTATAGGTTATAGCCCCCAAATCAGTGATTCTCTGAGCGGCATTGTGTAATCGGATATCGTGCATAAAGCGCTGCTGCAGCAGTAGCACTACCTCCACATTCACCATAATTGTAGCGCATGTGCGCATATTTTCGGGGAGTATAACGTGTGTACGGCATGACAAAGAAATAAATATCACTGAATGAAACAAGCGGAATAATTTCAAAAAACTACGACTGAAGTCACAAGTTGTTCAAACAAAATGTGACAGCCACCTACTACATTTTTTTCAATTCTATTTACAGAAGATCCGTTCATGCAAAATGGTGTATTTTATTTTTTCACCAGGAAACTTGCTTCTACGGACACAACACAGGAGTTAGAAAAGTTTTTATTAATTTTCGACAAGGATTAACCTCCTAAAAAATTTTGCACTTATTTTGTTACACCCTGTATGTCTGTCGGTCTCTGAAACTTCGTTGGGATCTGGATGTTGGACAATTGCGACATTTATCACATGAATTCGTTTTAATCGATGCCATGTCGGATAATCGACATTTCATTTCGATAATTTTATTAGGCTTATTCACATGAAAAGTTAGTTTTATTAACATACTATTTAATGCTACCAAGCAGTCTATTCTACGTTATTGACGATCATTTCCACATTTTATCTTGATAAAATCGAAATAAAAGAATTTTTTGGGCGTAAGTATAAAAGTTGATGGAGGCCTAGAATAAAACCACGCCTAATTCAATGGATATCACTTCCTCCAGAAATAATTATAGTTTGTTTAATACGATGGTACAGTCTGGACAAAATGAGCATTCTTTTGAAATGAATGTCCACTTCCAATTGGTTATGTTTGTTTCGGACAATAATGTCAAACCTTTTTTTGAAAAAATTGATGAAACTCAAATCTGTCATTTTACCCTCATTTCTTGAAAAAAAATTTCACTTTCTGAAAAACTGTTCTGTGCGTCTAAAAGCATCACTCATCAGTAATCTTCAACAGCAAAGATATTTGAATTTGTCTCAATTTGTATACATGGCACTCAAAAATCCAAGGTAAAGTAGCGATTTTCCTGAAATTCTTGAAATGCCCATTATCTCGAAAACGGTGATATTTTTACAGAGGTGAAATTCCGATAACCTGAACAGTCATGACCTGGTCTATCACCAGTTTCAATATTGTACAAGGTTTACCGGACACCCTGTATATCTTCTATCTATCTATCTATCTATCTTAATTTGTCGTTATTGCAAACTGTATCCAACACTTTTCGACATAACCTCAAATTAATCGTCAAGTTGGAGAAAACCCGATTTTTCATTATTCAATTTGTTTCCCGCTTATAAATAATTCTATTTACATAAAAATTAAGTATGTGACTTTTTTGGTGTCGAATGAGCATGATTTTTTCGCAATTCAGAAGACGACTAGTTTTCGAGATATGTAAATGTAAACAATTGTATTGGTGTTTTTTTGTTGTATTTCGAAGGTCTATAAGTGATCATTTCAATTGTTGAATGTAATTTGGTGGTTTATTGATCGTTAAATCGCTTAAAATTGAGAAAAAAATGTCTCTCTGATTCATGCTTTTATCGACTTTCTTCATTATTTTTATGACGAAAAGTAGTTTATATTAAATTATTTATAATAAAACATTTGAATGCATACAGTACAAAATTAATTTATCAACACCTTGAGTGTCATAGCGGTCATTGTGACCGCTACGATACTTTCCTGTGGTGCCACAGCGGTCATAATGACCGCCGATTTTGCACCTCTACTACGGCTGCTTTAAAGACTTTTTCTACAAAATAGTCGTGGTGACCTATTTGAATACATTTAATCTTAGATTGGTACTTCTTAAAACTCTGTCATTGTACTGGGTGATATAGAATATAGGTCATATCGAACTCGTATTTTTTTTTGTTAAGTGAAGAATCAGGAAAATTCAACACATGAATCGTTTGTGAATATAGTTGAAAAAAGAACGGTATTGATCTTTTATATGCTCCGAATAGAACATCATTGACTTAGAAAGCTTAAATTAACAATGCTGTACCGGAGGGGCCCAGCACTGTAATTAACAAGCTTACCTGAATACCGCCAAATTACCTCTAGACTAATGTCACAAAATTATCCATAGCATATATAAGAAGTATCCTTGAGATTGTCGCATTATACACTTGATAACGACTGTAGATTTTAACAGTTGAAACGTCGTGATTAAAATTGTAGAGAGTTGAAATTTTATTTTCTTTGTCCTTTTAAGACAATGAAAGTCCAGAATAACCTTACTCAAAGTGAAACATTGTCAACCACTTTCAAACAAAGGATTCAGCTATTCAGATTTTTCGTTTTTGAACTGAAAAATTTCATTATTTTCATTATCCGCAATGGCTTCAGATTCGTCCGTTATTTTATTTTAAACATTGATCATATCTTCTTAATTTTCTGGTTCATCAGTCATCATCATTTCGTATATCTTTTGTATTATTCAGATGTCGAAGCCCACGAATTTTTTCATTTTTTTTATATTTTTTGAATGTCCGGCGTACCGGAACCTCTTCCTTTCAGTTGATAAATAAATTAAGTCTCCCCAAAATTCTTTAGATTGTGTAAAATCAGTACTTCTTCGTAATATGAATGACACATGTTTTAACAATCTTATGAATGAGCTGTAAATCAGAGTGAATTTACTTTTTAGAATAATAGCAACATTCTACTAAAAAACAATTGCAACCGCTGACTTGATCACTACCGCCACGTTGCCACATGAAAAGCCAATTTGGATATTATATTTCATAAACTTCCAGTTTGTAAAGTTTACTTCATAGTAGGATATCTTCCAGTTGCACAATATACAATTTACTCATTTGCCCTTTCACACTTTTATAGATTATCTTGATCTCACATCAACTCATTTTCAGACTGTGGAAGGTTACAAACCCACAAAATTCATTTCAGGAGACGAATGTCCTCCATAAAATCAAACTTTCAATATGTTCGAAAGTGTTCATGTGGCTTGGTCTATTCGTCCATAAAATTTACCAGAATTCATCATTTTATCATTAGAAGTGAGTTCTGAATTAACGGGTAATAATTTTTTTGAATTTTATTGTTTTCGTGAAATATTATTCTTCATATTTGGCAGTGGATAAATATTATTTTGTAATAATAATAATAGGGCGGGGATTAGCGCAGTGGTTAAGCGCTCGCCTGGTAATCGAGAGATTGCAGGTTCGATTCCCAGACGGTGCGATCTTTTTTCATTTTCAGATGTGAAAGTCTGAATGACTGAGGCTCGTGTCGGCTGGGAATAATCCTCCACGATTCACTGTTGCGTTAAAAATTAACAGTGCTGCTCCTAAAGTGGCGTATGGAGCTAGTTACAAGGCCTATCCAGAACACATGGCTAATGACCATAGCAGTCGATGCCAAAACACCAAGGAAAAAAAAAAAAAATAATAATAATAATAATTTTATTCTCCAAAAAGACAATACAAATATTGTATAGGAGTGGTCGTTAATCTAAATTAAAAATAAACAGTATTTAATAACATTCAGTTATTTGTAATATATATATATATATATATATATATATATATATATATATATATATATATAATGAGGATGGATTTAGCGAGGGGCAATATATGAAAATATAAGTGGAAAAGTTATTGGGTATAACCCTCAAAATGTTCTGCAACCGTAGACACGTGTTTCGAGCTTAAGCTCTCATCAGTACGGTAAAATCAAGTGCGAAGATGTACAACACTTGGATGTAATATATATATATATATATATATATATATATATATATATAACAAACAAACAAAACACAGTGGATTTGTGGATTGTAATTATTATTATTATTTTGGACTGAAAAGACAGGAGGATTTATGCGTATAAATCCATCCCTACACCCTACTCACTACATTCGAATTGTTCGATTCGAATAATTAACTTTTTCGATTTCAGCTCCATCTAGTGAACGGATCTTAACATACCATACATTTTTGTGAGGAGTATTGTGAGAAAATTGTTAAGTTGATGAAAATGGACAAGGTGCAATTTTCTATAAAAAAGTTGTCAGCACTTCTGACTCGTCCTGTAGGATTGTCAGGAACGTTTCAATTAAATTTCATATACCTCAATCCTATACCTCTACTTCAAATTTGAAATCTCTATATGAAGCGATAACTGAATGGTAGGCTAATCTAATATATCATTGATATCCGTTTTCTGTGGCACCATGAGTAAGTCAGTATAAATTTCTTGGCAGTCAAGGTGTTAATACAATTTTTATTCTTATTACAACTATTGAAAATCATTGGAAATATTGAGAAAATTATGATTTAGATAGACTTGTTGTCGGTTTTTCTCAATTTCAAGCGGTTTAACGATCAATAACCACCAAGATACATAGACCATTTGAAGCAGACATTACAACAAATAAAATGATCACTTATAGACCTTCGAAAAACAAAAAAACACCAAGACAATAATTGTTTGTGGAAGATTAGGGTATTTCTTTCGAAAACTAGTCGTCTTCTGAAATGTGACAAAATCATGCACATTCGACACCATAAAAATACACATTTTTACGAATTCTAATGAAAATTAAATCATTTATACGCAAGAAAAAAATTACATACTGAAAAATCGGGTTTCCGCCATTTTGACGGTTAATTCGAGGTTATGTCGAAAAGTGTTGAAAACAAAAGTTTTCGATTTTTTTATTATTTACAACTATTCAATCGAACATTTTCCGCTAAGAGATCACGTTTCGCTGCAAATAGCAAAAAACTGTTTTCAACCCCTGAACTACATCCCCATTTTATCATTTTCAGTGTTTTCGTGTTTAAATAATTTTTTTACTCAATGTTGGGACCTCACATTGTTCACCTGATGCTTTGGTTACTTTTTTCTCATTTTAAGTGTTTTAAATCCGTTTTGGCACCAGCCTAATGTGGATTGGAACGGCATAGTAAGATGACGTTCTAAGAAGATGTTCCAGTCGTTTATGAACTATAGAGCCTCATTCATATACCTGAACCAGTTGTTTGTTAAAGAACTGAAATATCAGTTTTTTTCAGGGTCGTGTTCGTTCAAAAGATACTACATTGAATGAAAAGATTTATTTGACAAACCAGTCAATTTTTATGATTATTAATTCTTCAACAACTACAGAACATACAACTAAAAAAACAGATAAGTTTAATATTTCCAATTATTTAAATACCTGTAACTTGAGGATATTTTTGTCGTTGAAACAAAATAATTACGACATTGTTACTGCTCAACCGTGGCAACAGTATTCAGATAACAGGACTAAAAATTATTTGTACCAAATACCAGGTGATGATTCCAATAATGACCCATAAAACTTTCAAACTATATACTTATATTTCGCTATTCAGGTAGCCACCTATCTACACCATTTGCTAATCCGAATCATCTATACACTCTCTCATACATATATTTATGAATACGAATAATTCCCATAAAATTCGGATACCTGCAATTGTCAGTATGTATTACTTATATTCTTTGACATAATGATAATACCGTGCAACAACACTTGTGTGTATCTCGATGATAACATGTCCTCAATAAACGGAATGTAAATATTGCCTATTTTGACGACCTTCAAAACGGTGCAACAACCACTTGCAATATATTTATATTATTAGACTTGATATATATACTCTTTGAAGTAATTTGAATGAACAGGTCATTTTCTTTCTGTCTATACCACTAATGCTTGCCAGACGGAGCTTTTTTGGTAACATCTTTCAAGTGTAGATTCCAGGTTTTTTGTTAAAGTTAACTTTCTATTTCATTGAAAATATGAACAGGATGTTCATAAAGTCAGTTGTGGAATCATAACTTTCTATATTTTGACATATAAAGATGACGTTTTAATATTTTAGTGGATGATCTTTTCCAAATATTTTTCCTAAATAACAAAACGGGTTTCTTTTATACGTTTATACCATCATCTATCACGCACTATCATACACATTCTGTGAGTGGATTGTGAGTGGACCGACTGATCTCAAGAAATATGCCCCTGAACACCAATTTTTAGCCACTTAACATTGGAGACTTGCCGAACATCTCTTTCACAAGACTAGTTCTTCCAAAGAACGCTAAAGCTTTGGCTCACGTTGTCTATGGAGGTGTTCCTTCTTACTCTTGGTTCTTATGATGTTCTCAGAACATTACAGGATATTCCTTCTCGTGGGAACTTGATGGTGCAACAAAATCGAAAATTTGTAGGATCAAATCAACACTTGTAATTCGATTAGTGCTCGTCGTAAGTGCATTACCATCTGAGTATATTGTAATACCAACAGTCTCAGCGTTTCAAAATAATTCATTTCGTACCAGTAGAATAATTTATATGACAGACTGTCTGTGTTTGACAGTACCTATATCTAACTCTTTTTGTTCATAACTATTTATATCCATGTAGTTTTCTTTTCTGGATCGTTTGTGTACTATCTTTTCTATCAGCGTCTTTTTGAGTACACGGACATGAACTTCTGGAACGTCATCTTATCCTCTGGTAGTCTAAGTGTCTAAGGGTGCGAACTTGGTCATAATTTCCGTAGTAAGGAGCCAACCTATTGAAATGGACGACCCTGGATTCGGTAGACGAGATCGTTTATCCTCTGTATGATCATGGGTCCGTACACGAATTCCGCAACTTCGTTGACAAAACGCGGTCTCCAGTTTAAAACCCTCCAGCATCTGCTTTGATGTCATATTCCTCCTTCATTTTATCGCTGGCAATTTAGATATTCAAACGGACTCAATCGTGGATATCGTCCATTCTCTTCCGAAGTTTGCTGAGGTAGTCCTCTCTCGCAGTGTCTTGTACTGTTGACATCCCAAACTTCAGGTCACCCTATTATAATACTAGCTGGTTGACTCGTGTACTGCGGAACGGTAGGCCATCAGGAACAAATGGAGATACTGGTCCCAGCCTCTTTGTTGGTCACAGACTACCTTGGACAAGTAGTGGATTATGGACCAGATATAAAAAATTCTACACTTTTTTTTGTCGACCTCGCGAAAGCGTTTGATTCGGTCAGCCATATACACATTTTGAAGATCTTGAACAGCATAGGAATTGGAGGGCCAACGATTGATTTAATGGAGGATCATCTGACACAATACATGAAGTTAAAATGAATATTATCAAGAGCAATTGGAAATTAGTGGAATATAGTGTACCCTAAGAGACAATTCTTGGGCCACTTTTGTTTAGCTTATATATAAACGATTTGTTGAAACTACCACTAGTTGTGAGTTTCGCTGATGAAACGATCATCATTTTAAACGTCAACGACTAGGATTCTTCAAGAACTAAAGTAGAAACTAAAATTCTTAGTTGGTTCAAAGCCCGCGTATAATAATTAATTTCTACACTACTCATTTCCTCCCGTTTACATCACATTCTAAATAATCAAACTATAAATCATTGATGGTCAGCATTGAAGAACATCAAACCATTCCAATAAAAAGTATAGAAAAACAAAAGAAATTGGGAGTATTCGTCGATAACACCTTGAAGAGGGATGGATGTACATGAAAATTAAATAACAAAAAAACTTTGCTCCATCTTATACAGTTTGTCTCACTTAGTTGGAACCATATGGAAAACCTTTTTATTATTCATTTTAGGAAAAAAAGTTATTCCTCATAAAAAGTTCTGCATGCTCTAAACTCTAAAATACAATCATCAGATATCAATTTTTTTCAGTCGCATACACAGTGCGTATAAAAAAATATTAATTTTACTCAAGAATAAAGTACCTTTATATTTTAAAATATCGAAAATTCTTATAGAAAATATTTGTTCAGAACTAAAAATTACGTTTAAATATGCAATTGCATCCACTTACATGAAAAAATGATTTGTATGTATTTTCGTATTTGCACAATATATGCATATGCATTCATTATGTGTTTAAATTGCAAAATGGTTAGAAAACATTGAGAAACGGAAAGGTGATCATGTGTTACATAATCAAAAGAGATAAATGTTCATTCAAAATAAAAAAAGTAAAAATTAACATAACCCAATATTTCAATGTCTATGGACGTAATCGCATATTTGAAGGAAATTTTCAATTCCGAACAACTTTTTTTTATAAGAATTTTCGATATTTTCAAATATAAAAGTACTTTACTCCTGAGTAAAATTTATATTTTTGGTCACACCGCGAATACGACTGAAAAAATTTGATATGTGATGATTGTATTTTAGATTTAAGAACATGCAGAACTTTTTATGAAGAATAACTTTTTTTCCTAAAATGAACAATGACAAAGTTTTCCATATGGTTCCAACTTAGTGAGACAAACTGTATATAAGTTCGAATATTTATCAAACATTCCAGCTTCAGACCACCTACGGATTTGATATTATGCACTTGTACAAAGCCACTTGAATTACGCTATAATAGCATTGGGAGCTGCCGTCAACAAACATGTAGAAAAGATCCATTTCTGTTTAATAATTATACACCACGCCTGGACAAAACACCACCGAATTCTCTGGGACGAAGCTAGTGTTCTTCATAGAGAGGAACATTGGTTCAAACGGAAATTTATGGAAACCACCTACATAGAAGCCAATGGTGCCTTCAGTCAACCAAGCGTGGAAATTAAAAACGTATGGAAACCGCTCATGGACCGTTTTGGAGGGAGAAAATGAGCGAAACCACGCGCGCCACAAGACCGCGCGTAATTACACTTAATTATAGACCTATAAAAGGTCGCGTAGCATCTGATTTTGTCACTATTCACCAGAAGACGATTGCGGATTCAAGCAATTGAAACGTTGTGAAAAAATTTGAAAGAGATAGAAATCTTTCAACCACTAAGATGATGGACGTTCGAAATATAAGTAATCATACACCATAAACTTCGGAAATACCCTGCGGATTAATTATATAACAAAATCCACATTTTTGATATACTCCAATTGTTGTTTGTTGCAACGGTGATTAGACAGCATAAACATAAAATGATCACATGAATGATCACATGAATATAACACTCAATAAAAAACAAATTCCTCATACGTTCCAAAACCTGAGGAAAACATTTTACAACGAAGCTATATCTACCCAGGACCCAAACTATACATACTACCTGTAAACAAAAGTTCTTTTTCATTTATTACTTTGTATATATGTGTGTTTATATCTTAGTATATAGTGAAATCATTAATTTTATCTTTTCTTACATTTGTAAAATATTTTGCACGATTTTTGAATTTTTTTTTAAAGATTTTTTGTTGTACTAGCTAGCTAGCCCCAGGACACTGGCCCGGTCTCACTATATACGTGTACATCCACGTGAAAGTCGTCCAAGATCGGCTGTGGTACCAGAAAAAATCGATACTGTTTGTGAACTAATAGTGCAAGGTCGTCATGTGACATACCGTGAGATTGAGGCATACTTGGGCATTCGTTCCTCTCGCATACATTTAATATTGCATGGACATTAGGCCAAAAAAGGTCGTAGCGATTGGTGCAAACAAATGTTCAAAGGACGTGATAGGTGACGAATCATGGATCTATGCATAGGAAGTCGAAACTGAAGAATCAAGATTTCCGTCACAGCGAAATATTAGGTACTTCCACTAGTTCATACGCCTATTTCCGAACATTGTTTTCCCAATCTCTATATTTTTCTGCCTCTTCTAAATCAAGATGGTGTACTCTCATATCCTGTATAACCTTCACTCTTCATCCTCTGTTCAGATGTAATATTGCACATTTGTTTCAGGTACAGAAATTCTAAATTCTACATACCTCCAAAAAAGAACAATAACATAATTTTTATTCACTGGACTAAAACCGAACATTAGTAAAACATTTAGACCACCCTGTACGAACAATGCTCGGCAATTATATTTATGTACGGCATTTCTAACTGTATAACCTTTCAGCTTTTAGTTTATCAAAGAGAAGCAGAGAACTGCGTTATGGATGCAGGAATCCATTGATTCACATTGGTAAACAGCTCTTGCATGCTCTCGTGTTTAAATAAAAGCCTGGTGTTAGTTGATAAATAATGATAACGCGCGTCGAGTTGTTGAATTTGTTGCTCGAGGCACACTGGATATCGAAATGTTGACTTCGGAATTGAATTCGACCGTAAAATGTGATTATAAAGTTATATCGTCGTGTTTGGTGCTGTTGTGGGTGTTCTGGTTGATCTAGTTCTGTGACACTGAACATGAATGGTCAAGCAGAAATGTGGGTGCTTCGAAATTTCGGTAAATGTCATATGTCATCTATCATTCTATTTTACATTTTCGGCAGGATACGTAACTAGTTTAAATCTACGGAAAGATAACTTTTTTAGTCAGCACTAAATTATGCATGGTGATAAAGTTATATAGAGTGTCCCATGTGAAACTACACGGGGATCTAGCAACACATTTTCTTACTTATACTGCAAGTAATTGAATTTTTATATATTGAAAAAATATTATTGTACGAATGGATTCAAAATCTGCAACACTTTATATAATACAAAATTTCGTCGGTGAGTAGGTATCTAGTAGAAAACAACTACTGTCTCTTCCCACCATTCAATCACGTATGTTAGAACACTCGTACACATGTTCTACAAGCATGACTTTGCCATTCTTTTCTTGAATGGACATCAACTGTGTATCTACCAATATCAGAGCTTATTAGTATCATCAACTAGTAGCTATGAAGCAAATCAGAAAATGCTTGCATATACGTTAAAGTTTTCTGAGATACACATTGTAAACACAATTGGCATAAGATGTCCGGAGGACTGCTCACTGCTAATATCCTATACAATAGGAAAGTTGGGTCGAAAATCCATCAGAAAACAACTACTTTCCTGGCTAATGCCACGACGAACATTGAATTACATCTGATGAAATTTCCGTGCAGAGTTCCTACAAGGTTCTCTCTGCAATTGCTTGGTTGCATGGGAATGTTCATCGAAACATTCGGACCACCTATATATCGATTTCGGAGTGTTGCTCCTCATCAGTATAGGGTAGGTCTAGCAGTCAATAACTAATGACTGCAACGAATGAATCGACAGCCAAACCCATTTACAGACCGAAACTGAGACCGCGCCCGCACAGTGGATTAATTCCAAACTACGAGCGCCATCTCAGTGCCGGAAGCCCAACCAAAGCAATACCCATGACCACGATCGTCAAGACCGTATATAAAACAGAAAAGAAAACTGTAGGTCACAATGAGCTTATGACAAGAGGCATAAGATGTCCGGAGGACTGCTCACTGCTAATATCCTATACAATAGGAAAGTTGGGTCGAAAATCCATCAGAAAACAACTACTTTCCTGGCTAATGCCACGACGAACATTGAATTACATCTGATGAAATTTCCGTGCAGAGTTCCTACAAGGTTCTCTCTGCAATTGCTTGGTTGCATGGGAATGTTCATCGACATCTTATGCCTCTTGTCATAAGCTCATTGTGACCTACAGTTTTCTTTTCTGTTTTATATACGGTCTTGACGATCGTGGTCATGGGTATTGCTTTGGTTGGGCTTCCGGCACTGAGATGGCGCTCGTAGTTTGGAATTAATCCACTGTGCGGGCGCGGTCTCAGTTTCGGTCTGTAAATGGGTTTGGCTGTCGATTCATTCGTTGCAGTCATTAGTTATTGACTGCTAGACCTACCCTATACTGATGAGGAGCAACACTCCGAAATCGATATATAGGTGGTCCGAATGTTTCGATGAACATTCCCATGCAACCAAGCAATTGCAGAGAGAACCTTGTAGGAACTCTGCACGGAAATTTCATCAGATGTAATTCAATGTTCGTCGTGGCATCAGCCAGGAAAGTAGTTGTTTTCTGATGGATTTTCGACCCAACTTTCCTATTGTATAGGATATTAGCAGTGAGCAGTCCTCCGGACATCTTATGCCTCTTGTCATAAGCTCATTGTGACCTACAGTTTTCTTTTCTGTAAACACAATTATTGTGAGCACTGCTGCTATTTTTAGGAACTTGCAAGAAAGCCAACTCCGTTTTAATGATAATAATGATGATAAATGAATACATCAAGCTAACAAGCCTGATGTTGTCCTCATCGACCACCAAAGTAGGACGATTTTCGTCATGGAGTTTTCCGCTCTAGGCGAAACGAATAGCGTCCAAAAACGGACTAAACATCGACATCTACTCTTTGAACTCCGGATGCTCTACCCAAACTATTCTGTTAAAATGATTCTGATCATAGGAGTCCTTGGTGGAATGATGGACAGTCATCCTGGGTTCACTTTGTCTGCTTCTTAAACACACGCATCCTTTCTGCAGTAGATCCGATTAATGAATGGATATATGAGCAGAGAGGGTTAAAGAAAGGGGTCGCTGGCTGCAATGCGAACCTGCTCATCGACAGATGTTTCACGCAGGACTCCGTGCAGTACAAGCGTAACTTTTCGATGGCCTAGATCGATTACCGCAAGACATTTGATTCAATATCACATGAGCTTATCATGCATTTGCTCAGATGTCTTGAGGTGCCCGATCAAATAGTGAGATGCATTCGAGAACTGATGCCGCTCTGGAGGACTATGTCTAGGATGAGATCTGTTCAAGTTTGAGTCCAAACAGAGCAGTTAATTTTCAGAAGGGGCGTGTTTCAAGGAGACTCCCTCAGCTTCTTCTCTTGTGCACCTTACTATTGCCATTGTCCGTTTCAATCAGGAAAACCCGTAGATACAACAGCGGCAACCCCCGGCAACTGGAGGCATAGTCATAAAGTGATCTCTTTTACATGGATGACCTCAAATTATATGTCTTGGATGGTGGAAGAGGATATGGATGTCATCGGAATGGAATTTTGGATTGACATTAATGTGCCACGGTTTATCTCAGAAGAGGACGATGCGAGGACTATGAAGATGATGGTCAGCTCGTAGACGGAAGCATTTTACATTATCTGAAAGTCGCACAGACGTATACTAACCTAGAGGTGGAGCAAAGCCGCTCCCAAGGCCTTTCCGTTGCAAATTTCAGCATAAACTCCAACAGATCTGATCATCAGAACTGTCAGGGAAGAACAAAGTTGTTGCAACTGATATGCTTGCCGTTCTAATCATACTCTACTCCCTTGGACTGATGAAATGGATTCAGGAAGAGCTGTGACAACTCCACGTTATCGCAAAATGATGCATCTTAATAGAAGCTTGCATGCCCAGACAACGTGAAGGCCGTGCACTTTTGAGTTTGGAGTTTCTGCATAACAAAATGGTACTGTAAAGTCATCAGGAGTTCAGATCCCCCTCTCTGCATTGTCCGCGACCATGAATAAGCAGGGACTGGAGATTTCTTTTCTACTGGACTTTCATTGTCTAAAAAAGAACAAAGAAAATTAAATTATCTGCAATTTTATTCACGACGTTTCAACTGTTTAAATCTACAGTCGTTATCAAAGTGTATAAATGCGACACTCTCAAGGATACTTCTTATATATGATAAGGCTAATTTTGTGTCATTAGCCTAGGGGTAATTTGCCTGTATTCAGGTAAGTTTGTTAATTAGTGCGCCGGGCCCCTCCGGTACAGCATTGTTAATTCTTATCGCAATTTCAATTGATCCATGCCACTAATTAAGGGTTTCCACACATTACGGATTTCTATGCTTGTTTGACTGAAGACATTTAAACTTCCTTCTATACCAGCCCTCTTCTTTGTGGATGTCTTCTGCTTCAGTCCATTTAATATTGTGTTGGGTCGTCCAGACATGACATGACTTTTATGTTTCTCCTCGTTGAGTGGTTCTCTTGTGTTCAGCGAGTCTAACGCTAAGCGGTCTTTTAGTTTCTCCAAGATAAGCTTCACCTCATTCACAAGGGAAGCGGTAGATGCAGTTTTTGGAGTCAATGTCAGCGTTACGTGGTCTCGTCTTTGTGAGATGGCTGCGAATGGTGTAATCTGACTTGAAAAACATGTCCGTATTTTGTATTTCGACCCAAGTCGCCTTATTCTTTCCGATAGACCTCTAACATAGGAACGCACAGGAAGGCTTTTGTCGGCTCGTCTGGTTTCTTGTTGTTATCCCCCCTGCGGGCTAGAACTACTTCTATATGTTTTTTCGAGTACCCATTTCTTCGCAGATCTTTCTTGGTATTGTCCAATTCGATGGTAAGACTTTCCTCTGTGTTGCACAGGTTGTAGGTACGGTCCACCAGCGATCGAACAATCCCTCTCTTTGTAGCACCATGATGGTTTCCATTCTGACACTTACCTGGCGTCATCAGGCGTTCCTCAACATTCAAAACTGGGACCACTTCAATATTCAATGTTTGTGAGTAACCTATGTGACTGTTCGATATGTGAGAAATTGTGCTTTGCTGATGATTTGAAGATTGTTTCTATTGTGAATGACATTAACGACTGCTTACATCTGCAGGAACAACTGCAATACAAAATTGGTGCAATCTAAACAGGTTATGTCTTAAGGTTAGAAAATACACGGTCTTATACCAGAAAAATAAGAACAAGGTTCTATTCAAGGATTTGAGTGTTATTTTTGACAAATAGCTGAACTTTATAGAAAACACTTCCTTAAAAATCTCACAAGCACTGAAAACACATGGGTTTAAAATGAGAAACTGTAAAAATGTTACCAATATTTTACCAGTAGTCTTGAAACGTTTTTCCAACGTACGATCAAACCTAGAATATGCTAGTATTGCTTGGTCCCTTTTTTATGGGAGTCATGAAGCAGTAATAGAAGGCGTTCCAAAAATATTTCTAAAATTTTTGATTTTCGAGAAGAAGGTACATATCCTGGAAGAAAAACAAGCAACCAAGGGTTGTGCATAAGAGTTCATCTTGACAGCTTAGGGTGCAGAAGAAATTGTTAATTAACATTTAATAATATTTGAGAAGTCACTGTTCGAAAAGCAGCCCTTATTCTCACCTTCATATTTTACTATATCTTGTACAATAATACCAACTTACATCCAAAAACTCATAATTTTTAATCTTTTTAACTGGAGAAGTAGCTTCATTGTTATTAAAATTATTTCCAGACAAAATTTCATAAAAAGCATCGTAAATTTCAATCCTAATGGCCAGTTTTTCAAGTGCCAGTGAATCTCCAGATAACTAATAGTTTAGATGGTGAATGACATTCTTTAAGTGATATTGAAAGGATACTCACCATTAGTTAGTTAATCTGGAGTTTAACTGGAACTTGAAAATCTTGCCCATTGCATCAATTCCGCTAGACCATATTCTGATGTCTGACGAATGCTTCAACGGTTAATTAAATATTATGTTTCAAAACAGACCATTGATTTGTTGAGGCAGAAAACAAAATTATGTAGCTCTTGAACTGCTGAAAAAAAATGTACTGAACATATTGGATTCTACAAGGTTCAAACTGCGATCACAGCAAGGAACAGATATTGCTCGTGAATGGATGTCTTTAATTCTTTTTATACACGTACGGCAAAAGCGCCTATAAACCCACAATTTTGCAAGTTTTAACCGGAAAATTCTTTATTGAACGGCACTCGGTGCATCTATGTAGATCTCCTAGAAGAAGAGTAGAGTACATTTCCACCAGTGGTCGGTATTGGTAGAATTTTACCAGATATATTTCTTTGGTTTTATGTAAATTGTTGATTTTTTGCAAGTACCTAGTTTCAACAAAATGTTTAAAAAAATGTAAATATCCAAGGCGCCTTCGGCGCCTTTTACCCTTGGCGCTGTCGTGCACCGCACGACCTTGCATATATGGACGACGCGTCCCTGCCACCCTGTATATTAATAGAAACTTTTCGGTCTTATTCTGTCTCACCCTGTATCATTCTAGTGTAATTCATCTTACTCTCTTTTTCTAGTTTCAGTGGATTTTGGTCCCGTCGGCTGTGCGAGGGTGAAAATACCCCTCCCTGGATATTCGGCTGCGTAGGAAAAACACCATTCCCACCAGAAGTTTTCCACAAACTAGATTCACCCTCAGAAAACACCGATTATTTCCAAGAATTCATCGGCGCCTTCGGTGGAATGGAAGACGAAGATTTACGGAAAGTTCTCGAGGAAAAAGCCAGGCGGCACCACACGTACTACGAAACGCTGGTAGGAACCGACGAAATGGAGCGCGTTACTTCGGCTTCCGAGCAACAGATGGCGCGCGCTGTAGCGGATCCCGATGGCAATCACGCGAACGCCGGTGATTCTTCTGCTTACGCAGAAGATAATCCTGAGGCTGGCAGTCAGGGATCGCTAGAACGAAAATACAGGCAACGACGACGGGGTGTTTATGAAATACCATGCACTCTGGATGATTTTGGTTCCAGATTCCAAAGCGTGAAGCAACTTCGCGAAAATTATATGGTAATGTTGGAAAAAACTTACAAGCATTTATCTGTGGACGATAAGCCGGCTGATTTGGCGAAAAAGGACAAATCAGAACTGCTCGTACCGCCTTCTAGTGGGTACTGCAGTTCGTCAGCTTCCGGAGCAAGTGATGACGAGAGGGAGAAAGAAAAAAGTTGGTCTGAAAAAATATCACCCGTGAGGAGGTGTGCTAGTTCGGATTCGGCTGTGCATAGTGATGAAGAAGGGCCGATTGTTTCCAACTGGGGTGAGAAGAAGGAGGAGGATAGGAGTAACGAGGGTGAGTAATATTTTTTGATACTTTTTGTTAGCCATCGTTCAGACTAAAGAAATTCCTTAAAAGCTAGCAAATTTGTATAACTATCTCTGTGAAATTCATAAAAATATCATAGAAGCTTTTGAGAGGCGTAAATTGTGCTGTGCCAAGTTTTTACGACATGTCCAAAGCGTTTGACAGGGTGGACCATGATCTATTATTACAAAAATTAGAACATTATGGAATCAGAGGAACAGCCTTAAATCTAGTTACATTCTACCTTGCAGGCCGCCAGCAACGGTGATATATCAAAACATCTAAAAGTCTATAACGGGGTACCACAGGGTTCAGTCCTTGGTCCT
Source organism: Chrysolina oricalcia (assembly GCA_944452925.2). NCBI lineage: Eukaryota > Metazoa > Arthropoda > Insecta > Coleoptera > Chrysomelidae > Chrysolina > Chrysolina oricalcia. The sequence goes on from OX101819.2 coordinate 12,864,323, forward strand.
ATATCATTTATCATATACATTAATGACATGCCCTTTAATCTGATGAATGCGTCTCCGATAAAAGATGCTGATTACGCCAATTTTTTGTTAAGTAATGAATCTGAAAGCTTTATAAAAATCTGGTCTAGAAGCAATTATCTTACTTTGAATGACTATAAAACCAAAAATTCAGATTTCTCAACTAAAAATAATGAAGAAAATAACGAACCAATTAAGCTTCGTGGAAAAGAGTGGAGAAGGATAGACCGATGCAGGCAGTCAAAGCAGATGATATCGTGGCCCGACATGGCAAGGACGGCCAAGATACTGAAGCTAAGCCGCAAAGAACTCCGACTGTTGGTGGGAGTTCTAACCGGCCACTGCGGCCTCAGGAGGCACCTGGCTCTCATCAGAGTTGAGGCAGACCCACTATGCACGGAATGTGGGGAGGAGGAGGACTCCTTCCACTTCCTGTGCCAATGTGGTATTTATGTCAGGCTCAGACAAAACGTCTTCGGAGCTGCCACTATTAAGGAGGAAGAATTGCACTCGTTGCAATGGAAGGACATTTCGACTTTCATAAGAAGGTCGAAGAGGTTCGAGCAGGTATCCGACATGGGATGAGTGAAGATGTCGGGGATTACGAAAAGGGCCCACTGGGGTCTGGTCGCTGACGCTTGCGTCCCCCACCCATTACCATTACCAAGCTTCTTGGAGTTTATTTGGACTTGTCTTTAATTTTTTTACCGCATATTCACAAATTATCAAATCGCCTATCAACGTGTACATTCATAATAGGACAACAGCAACATAACAACAACAGATTGTTTAAGAGTAGCTTATTTTGCCATGTTTCATAGCATAAAGACATAAGACATATGGGATTCATCTTATCATCTAGATGTAATGCTTAAATTATAAAAAAGTCGCTAGAATCATGGCACAGCCTAAATACGAAGACCATTGCAAACCTCTCTTTAAAAATCTGCTCATAACTCTTCGATCTTGCTTCATATACTAATGTTTGTGCATAACAAATTAAAAGGGGAAAATAAAGTGATCAAGCAGGAGGACATACACCACTAGGGCCAGAACAATAAACAAATTTAAGGCTACCCAAATATAGATTAAGCAAATCGTAAAACTTTTATCTATAAAAATTTTAATGCATTACTAACTGAGTTTCAGACTCTGAACACGAGTATAAACACTTTTAAAGTAAAAATTAGGAATATTTTTTTACAAAATGCCTTTGACACATTTGAAGAATATTTTGATTATTTCGACTCGTTGACTAAGTTATCGCCTGTCTTAAATAATATTCTCCAAGCAGTAGAGCATAAAATGAGTTTTTAACAAAAATACTAGTAAGAAACCAACTATGCCATCACATAAAAGACAGTTCGTAGTTATATTGTGTTATGTTTTCGACTCGCAACTGTCATTTATTAATTTGTGTTTTTCAAATTGTTTTGCTCATAAAATGAAACTACTATAGCAATCTGGAGAAGAATTGTAGATAATTGAAATAAGAATAAAATGGGATGTTGCACAACTCGGATCATTAGTAACGGAGAAAAACTGGAAAAACCGTAAAATTTTGCGATTACATATTTTGACATGATTCGTTCTATAAAAAAACTTCAGCTTCTATATAATATAGACGCATCCAATTATATAAATACAAATTTGAGTTGAAATTATTCATAATATTGCTGAAATCAATTTTCATAGTTTCTTGTACTTTCAATTTACTTTTCAATATAGTGCTTGCTTGAAATTCGCACCGACTACTTGGGGTGGTTCCGTAGTTTTTTGTTGAGAAAAGTGATTGCGATACCAAAAATCAATGGGTCGCTTCAGAGCGATAAATAGTAATAATAACAGTACTCTACTTTCTGATGGCCTTTGCTGAATATTTGGGATCATAAATACTTATGTGAAAAGATGTATTCAAATCGGCTAAATATCAGGTATAAGTATAGTTGTCGTCAAACATATAAGATAAATAAAAAAAGGCGCAAAAATGGTCTTATCTTGTCCATCTCTGCCTGGAAAGGGCCACATAATGTTGGGGGCAAGTGGTGGAAGAGTTTGAAATAGCTAGTGCATTATAGGTAAATTCGCCATGGGTAAAGAATTTTTCAATTGTATCATATTCATTATTGAGAGAGGGTTAATTATTTCTTTTTGTTTAGATAAACGAGTATACCAAAGATCAATACTAAGTACATAGATACAAGTAATTTAAAAAATATATGCAGTATAATGATTCGATGTATTCATTAAAAAGTTATTAAAAGCAGTTGTGTGAGCAAGGGAGATCCGGGACCTAGAGTTTAAATAAAAGTGGAATCCGAACCACTTCAGCTCAGTGACACACGACCGGAATAATACTTTCGCGGTTGAAGATTTTCTAATAGATGATTTACACCCTGTGTGAATTTTTCTGATGGAAGCTCTCAGTATGGTATGTCAATGATAAATTGTGCTAAAGTTCCAAAGACCAAAGTCTTTTCGGACTTTTCATCCGACACAATTACATTAAATTTTGGTGCCGAAAATGGTTTTCTCGATTTTTATTGGTGATTTCTATCAAGTTTTAGTGCAATCATATTTATTTCTTACATAAAATTGAATGTACTTTCATATCCTGAAATCAAATTCGGGAATATAATCAATATTGGACATTGGCATTCTGTTCCGTGGAATCATATATTTATTCATCTGCTCTTGGGTATTTTGTGACTATCTAAAATATTTTGAATAGTATGTGATTGGTGATCCTCCAGTAATTAAAGTAAATTCAATATTAATTTTCAACTTCATCGCCCCGCATCTCGAAAACAAATTGTTGTCTTTTACATGTTCACCTATAGACATTATTTTCGTTGCAATGTGAGAAATTAATGAACGGACCGGTCCTCCTTAGGAATCATCCTGTATAAGCAAATATATATTGTGATAGTCCTCACATCAATTGAGCAATTTATCGATCACAAAATATATATATATCACATGAACATATAGGCTAAATTCAGTGTGAGTCAATATCAACACTTACATAACTTCAGGAAAATACCAGGAAATTAATTCCTATTTTGTCAATAACCAAACACAGTTTTTCAGACAAAAATTGCAATAAATCAATAAATAGAATTATTGACATCTCTACATTCATTCAAATTATTCCACCTATCGCCCCCACGTAACACTTGGCGCGGAAGATGTAAAGGCCCGCACAGCAATTAGGTATGTTTTTTGCATGCAGGGTCGGGCGTAGTTATAATAGAAATCACAGTTGTATGCGGTACGCGCAGCTATTAGCAGATTTCGACGGGGCAGTTGTTTACCTAATCTGAGAATATTAATAACTGTAAAAAAATATGGAAATTCTTCAGGCTTTGGGAATCCAGTGATGGGTCTTTTAATAGGCCAAATCCGCCAAATTACTTATCCAGTTCGGAATCAGATTCAATTATTAATTCAGAGACGCAAAAATAAAGACCAGTGGGAAATAATACACGTCAACATTTATGCGAACATTCCAAAAACATTGTTTTGAAAGTTTACCAGAATATTGTGGACAGTGAGGGGAAAGAAAATGCAATTGAAAAAACTTCGTTCTATACAGAAATTCCTGTATCAACTCTTTATGCTTATGCTTTGGTGCTTATCATATCAATAATGGTAAAAAATTCATCATAAATGTAGGAGACGATAGTGATGATGACTCGAATGACGATGACAATCTTCAAGCTGAAGAAATGTAATATTGGATTATTCTGAATACAAAAGTTACAGTGCTCTTGTTAAATTAATTTGATTAATCTGCACGCATCACAATATTTAGTGGCATATGTACTAGTCCGGCCCTTGTTGGTGGCATGGGAGTCAATTTCGTGCTAATCGACCATTTTTTGAGCCTTTTTTTATTTATCTTATATGTTTGACGACAACTATATATTGAGTTTTCCAATACCTTATTCCCCGAGATTCAGAATTAATTAGCCAACGAATTGTTGGCTGCCTGTCAATTTGTGGACAAACCTCTACTTTTGGATTCCTTGGTTCGTGTCAAATTAAGTTTCAACTAGTGATTGAGATGTCATAAATAACTTCCTGTTATATCTGTCTTGCCTTCACGGTATTAATTCTTGAGTGGATTCGTTTTGATTTCGAGAGCTCCATAAATCCTTTCTGGTGGGTGCGTTAGCACGAAACAGCTGTCAAAGCTTGGAACTCTCGGAATTTAAACGAAATATACTCTATTTTCACTTATATATATATATATATATATATATATATATATATATATATATATATATATATATATATATATATACGACGTGGTCTTACCTGTTTAAAAGGTGGTAACCGTGTACTACCTTGACACATCGTTATGTTTTTGATATACAGAAGAAATAGAACTGGTTCCAGGATGGATGCCTGGGACACTCCTGTCTGAACCAGTTTCATTTCAGATATACAGAAAGATTACCATTGTCAAATCAGTAAGGAAAAAGAAGAAATCCAAGTCAGTGACTTGGCTCTAAGACCATATTCATATAAGTGATGTAGAAGTTGCTTGTCTATCAGATTATTGAAAAAGTTGATTGGCTCTAAGACCATATCCATATAAATAATGTAGAAGTTGCCTGTCTATCAGATTATTGAAAAAGTTGAGTATGGCAGTTTGTGTTGATTTTCCGGTTCGAAAACATGCAGATGCAGAATATTATGCAAATCAATAAAATTCAATAAAATTTTTGGAAAATTTGATAATACGACGAATATTGAGAACTTCGTAAGTTAAACATTCAATAATTGACAATATTCCACAGGATTTTGGTGATCGTTTTTATGCTGTCAGGTTGGTAACATATTTTGTTTTTAAATGTTGGAAACACTGATTCAAATAAATTATAATTGTCATCTGTCAACTTCAACAAATTGTTTACTATTTTGATGTATGAAACTGAAAGTTAAAATATAATGAAAATTTGATGGAATCAGATATCCTCTGTTTTTAGAAAAACATCGATACATTTATGCATTGCCCTGAGTTCACACATTTTTCTACTCATAAATACATGATCTATGAAGTGGAAAAATATTGAAAACTGGAAAAAATGCACAGGAGTTGAAGTAAATCAGTATTTGGGACTAAAGTTAAAAAACAACTTTAATGAAAATATTGAATACAGCAATAACAAAGAAATAATGAAAAAAAATTAATCGGAGCTCCGGGGCTGCATAGATTGATTCAGTGGCGCATTCGCTTTTACAATTATTATTGCTGCTTTTCAGTAAAAAGGAAATATGGCCTCTAGATGCTCCAATTCGATAGAAAACTCTAAGCAACTATCATCAAATTTGTACCAGTCTGTTCTGTCCTTGGCCAAAGTATGTAGTAGTGGCAAGAATCGACTCCAAAACCACGGCGAACGCTGACTGTATAAAGCTCATGACTGGATTTGAAATATTCAAAATATAATCTTGTTAATACTGATACAGGATCCAAAGCCCAGTCCACAACAATGTAATCCCGATTCCCGTCAGAGTTAATTGTCCTAAAATTTGAAAATAATTGATGTTTTTTTTAAAGCTAACACTCCCTTACTGTTGTCAAGAAATACCCCTGTTCCACACATTGCTTCACAGTATGTTTTGTTTTTTTCATTCCTTGATACAAATGTTTTTATTTCCAACAAATGGTAGATATTGGTACTGGTATCAAAAACAACACTTGTTGGGGGACGTTGACAAAAAAGGGATTCCTGGGTTAATAACAAGTCCACATGTGAAATCTGCATTTTCTGTTTCATATTTAACTGCAACATCATCCTCATTATCCAACCCAGCTTTCATGGCTGCTGTTATTTATCATTTAGGCCTTCTGTTTGATCATGGGTCCAAGTTTGGAAGATGTAATTCCTGTCATTCGTTTTCTTTCCAAATTTGAGAAGCACATTGGGAATTTGTTTTATTTTCTATGTTGTGTGCTTTACTAAGCGTCATGCAGGGATCAACTAGCCAGTAACTCTGAACAATTATAACCATGTTCAGAAAGACAACAGTCAAAAGTTACATCCATGGGTTTGGTGTGATATGGGCTATCAAATTTAGTTAACTCACCAACATCAGAGTCTTAACAACTTCAGAGTTACAAGAAACAGAATCATCAGTTATTATTTCACTTTCTTTGGCTGAAGTATTGGAAATATTATCAGATAATGGGGTCTAGAAAGGAAACTGTTATCTCAAAAATCGAATTTAAACATCGAAAATGGAACTCAACAACATAAAAGTTTTGACCTAACGGTGTCTTCCCAATCTTTCACTCTCCTTGAAATGATCTCCAAAAATTCTTTTACGGTAAAACAATTCTAGTACGTCGATGGGAAGATTCAAATGGAACAACATTTCGTACACATTCCAACAAAATGGAACACGACATTTGCAACAAGCTCGATTTTTTGCAAATATTTTTTCAATAAATTCAAATTTAAAAAAATATTTTGACACTTGACAGTGGTGACACATGTCAGTGTCTCAATTCAGTGTTTGAAACAAATAAAAACAAAATTTATTACCAATCTGACAGCAAAAAAACGATCACCAAAATCCTGTGGAATATTGTCAATTGCTACAGTTTGTCAATGTAATAATTGTCATAGACAAAATTTTGTATGGTACATTTTAGTAAAGAGTTTTTTTGAACTCGCTTGTTTTGTTCAACTCGACTGCGCCTCATTCAACAAACTTTACGCCAAAACAAAAAAAGTCCTAATGAACTTGTATCATAAATACATATTTGATAGTACCTACTTCCGATTTACCACAAAGAAAAACGTGATAGAGCTTGAATTTTTTAATCAATGTTTCATTCATTTGATATGTCAACTAACTTCCTCTTGAATACAAATTATCCTTCAATTTCTGTTATGATTATTTTAATTATGTAGTTAATCGGTCTCGACAGCGTTACGCAATGTGATAACTTTATCACTGATGCACTTTAAAACGTTTTATCTCATTGGCATGATTCAATTCAAGAAATTATCGCTATAGTTTGTACAAGTTCGATTATGTGATTATAATTATTATTTCTCACTGGAGGAATTTGAATTACAGTGCGTTCAAAGATCAGCACTTCTAGCTTTCGAAGTATTTTGTTGTCTTCTACCGAGGGGAGAACCGCTGGGGAATTTTGGTGTATTATTGGTATTACTTAGGTATTAGTGGGGAATTAGTGGAATTAGTTAAAAATTTTGGGTATTAGTCGGGAATTAGGTGTATTAGTTGAAAATTATTGGGAATTAGTGGGTATTACTTGGGAATTAGTGGTATTAGTCGAAAATTAATAAAAAAGGTCCTCAAACCATGGAACTGGAAATTTGTGCTGATAACAGAAAACGACGGTGTTGGAATTACAACTGTGGACATAAAAAAGGTCTTCAAAATAATACTTGACAAATAAACCGAATATTCGAAGTTCTATTGCTACTATTCCTTGGATATTGAGGAATAGACGAGGAAAGTGTTGTGATGACAAATGTCATTCTTGTCAAAAACTGATTCCAAACAAACCTCCGTCGAATTTAAATCAGCTTGTCTGATATCTCCGATATTGTTTCCGTTAAGGTTTTTCTACTTCTTTTGCCTTAGAAAACAAAATCCAAACAACCAAACTCAAAGTAATAAGCAAAGCAACTAATCATCAACAGATAATGTCACCTAAAATTATTTGTTTGGAATCAGTTTTTGACAAGTATGACATTTGTGACGACACACTTTGCTCGTCTATTAGTGGCATTTGTTCAGGGTATTACTCAAGATTCAAGATTTTTGGAAATTAGTGTACACAATTTCCTCAGCGGCAATGAATAATTCTCTACTCCTTCTAAATATTCATCTACGTGTCTTATAACACTGCGCTTTTTACAAACTTTTATTCAACTTGCTTTGTTCGTATGTCTGTCTGTCTGTTAGTCTGCCTGCCTATCTTTCCGGTTCAAAATTTTCCTGTTAATAAACAGATGACAATAATACAATAATTCCAAAGATTTCACCTCCTTCCTAGATAGAAATGTAGTATTCCATATCTGAGTCCAGAATAATCCTTGAACAGGATGAAAATTGTTCAATTTTAAATATGTTATCTATTATGCAAAATTTTAAATTTCGCTTTGGTCCATGGACTTGATGTTTTTATACGGCTTCTTGTACACCTGACGAGTAAGTAACCTCATTTTTCTAAATTTTCCTAACGTTCAATTTTTGAATTTATCAAATTCAATTTAAATTATCACTTACTGACAGGTACGCACTGATGATGACTTAACAGTCGAAAGCGCTTTGCTACGATTTTCCTACAAATTTTTGTCCAAGTAGGTATATTGAAGCATGCACACAGCTTGACAATTTCAATAGAGTAATAGACTATACACAAGCTTTGATAATGTTAGAAAACTTATGAACAATATTTTTAATCTAATGATTTTGGACTCAAAGCTTCCAATCGAAGTACATACAGACGCCAGTAAGGATGGTTTTGGAGCTTGCCTACTTCAGAATGGTAAACCAGTGCCGTTCTGTTCTCGTTCTTTCATAGACACTAAAGTGTGATATCCTCAAATCGACAGTATTAATTTGTCTATAAAAATTCAATAACTTAGTGTACGGTCGAAAAGTATTAGTCAAAACGGATCATCGTCTTTTAAAAGCAATTTGGATACAAGATTTTTATCAGTCAGTACTTAATAGGTTACAGAAATCGAAGTTGAGATTACTCAAATACAATTTCGAAATCGAATATTTGCCTGATAACTTTATGTATAAGCGGTTTTGTTATAAAGACCTTATATTAAAACAGCATGTAGCTTCGGTTATGTATAAACTTCGCAACTAGTTATGAGAAGTCAGTCATTGTTAGATGACATGAATGTATCTAGTTTTGTAATGAAAACTATGTTATGAAAGGATCTTGACAAAGTTAACCGAAACCGTCTATCAGTTCTGCAGCTGAACAACGTTCAAAAATAAACAGACCATATCATTTGATTCAATGGAATTTTAATTGACCACAGATAAGTGGGAATTGCAGAAAATATCCACAGGATCCTTTCAATCGTTTTCTTGGAATTCGCTTGACGCAAATGATAACATGATCATGTACCCGGCCGGTCAGCTGTAAGTGGTTGCTTTAATTAATTCCACCACGGTCACGCTGAGAGCAAGTCGCCGAATGAGGGTATTGTATTTATTATCTTCGAAAACTCTCTTCTTGCACAGTTAGTACTATCTGTCTTCCTGACGTTGTCTGTCTTCTATTACTCACAAAACGTCGCCCACCTACCTACACAATTGCATTGCCCTAATATTGATGACTAATCGGTGGATAGGTAGATTGACCAAACTTTGTCTATAATACAAAAATAGGTATAGGTGTCTTCACAAAAATAGATATATGCACGCACTATAAAATATGCTGCCAATCTCGAAGTACATCACAATCAATAAAAACACAAAATGAAATACATGCCAGATATAAAATAAATAGCAATAAAACAACATCATAATGTAATAACACTGTAGAGATCTTAAAAATTATCCACATAACATTCCTCCAGGCTGTAATAGGTTTCATCAGTGAGAAAGTCTTGAAATATTTTTCAAAAATTTGGGTAATCACTTGATATTATAATGTGACTAGGTAAGTGATTATACAGGGTTGGTCACGGTCGAGGGTACCTTAGACGTTTACGGAGAACGGGACATAGGATCATTCTGAAAATTTGGTTTCTCAAGTAGTTGCTCTTGGTCTAACGATCTAAAATATTTTCAGCAATGCAGCGTTGCCGCTTATACCAGAAAGTAGCAGCATCTTTGTTATTTCAAATGGGTCACCCTGTATATTACCGCATTTTTGAATATGTCATCCCTTTCTGATTATTTCTGCTCCATACTCCCCTATACCTATCTCTAACGGTTTTTGAGATATTGGTTATTTTCCATATTTTTTATCCAGAACATAGCTCGAATTGAATGTTTATTTCTGCGGTATTTGAATTCTTAGGAAGTTGCAATTTTGTGTTTAGTTCATCAGGATCATGTACATTGATTCTTTATAGAGAAGTTTGTTCTGCGTTATACAGGGTCGTTCAAAATTCATGATCTTACTGCTAGATACGAAAGGGGTTGAAAGTGCGTTTTTCTAAATGGAACATCCTGTATATTATGAAATATCCTGAAAGATGACTAAATTCTCTTCGAATTGATATTTTATGTTCCTATACCTAAATAGCCAGAATTCCGAGATAATAGCAATGTTCACTTGTAATCTCCCAAGTGCTTGTATTATTGCCGGAAATTTTTCGAGTACATGAATTTTCTTTAAAAATTCACGTACGAGATAAATTTACGGCAATTAATTCAAGCACGAGGGGGATTCGGTAAGAAAATTTCACACCGAGAAATGAAAATCATCCAACAATTCATAAGAAATAAGTAACAATGGTTTCACCTGAACTATTCAAAACCATTGAAATATTGATATGTAAAATAATTTTCATCAATAAATGTTTGACATGTGACATGTGACAAGTTGATATTTTGCTTTAATGTACAAATGGAGGTCTAGTTTTCATATGAAAGGAGATAATTATGTATTTACTAGATATTTGGAATGTGTCTGAAAATATCTTCTCCACGATTATTGCGGCCTATGAGACGCTAGGTCGATGGTTCAATCCACGATAGGAACATAACTTTTTTATTTTTTTTGTTCCAAATTTAAACACATTTATTGATGAAAATTTTATTAAGTATTTTACATATCTCGTAAATTTTTCTTTGAACATTCATGTACTCGAAAAATTTCCGGCAATAATTCAAGCACTTGGGAGATTACTAGTGAAAATTGCTATTATCTCGGAATTCTGGCTATTTAGGTATAGGAACATGATATATCAATTCGAAGGGAATTTAGTCATCTTTCAAGATATTTCATAATATACAGGATGTTCCATTTTAAAAAACGCACTTTTAACCCTTTTTGTATCTAGCAGTAAGATCATGAATTTTGAACGACCCTGTATAACGCAGAACAAACTTCTCTATACATGATCTTGATGAACTAAATACAAAATTGCAACTTCCTAAGAATCCAAATACCGCAGAAATAAACATTCAATTTGAGCTATGTTTTGGATAAAAAATATGGAAAATAACAAATATCTCAAAAATCGTTAGAGATAGGTATTTGGGAGTATGAGGAAGAAATAATCAGAAAAAAATGACAAGTTCAGAAATGTGGTAATATACAGGGTGACCCATTTGAAATAACAAATATGCTGCTACTTTCTGGTATAAGCGGCAACGCTGCATTGCTGAAAATATTTTAGATCGATAGACCAAGAGCAACTACTTTAGAAACCAAATTTTCAGAATGATCCTAAGTCCCGTTCTTCGTAAACGTCTAAGGTACCATCGACCGTGACCCACCCTGTATATTTTGCAGCCACTGTAAATGAAAGAGTCTTTGGCAAGTGTGGATGGGCAATCCAAGTTCATTAGACTGACGAGTTGAATATATTGAAGAGCGGTTTATAAATTTGTGTTTATCTTTTGATCAGGCAGTTTCCAGAATTAAAATCTAAATTAATATGAGTATTTTGTGTTCTACAAATAGTGCCCTGCAAGACTGTAGCCGATTTGCTTTACATATGTATCGAATTGCTCTCTTTTGCAGAATAAAACTGTCTGAAGTTGGATTTTACTGCATACTCACCAGAATGGAATAACATATCGTAAGTGTGATTTTACTAACGAGTGGTGTACTGTTCGCTGCATAACAGCCAGACGATAATTTCATATTGAGATTTTTTATACGATCCGCGATCGCAGCTTGAAATCAATCAGAGAAATTTGGATTGTGGTTGATGTTCAATTATCATATTTTCATTCAGTTGTACGGCATCTATATCGCATCGAAAACTAATTATTCTAGTTCAAAATAGTCAAGGATAGTTCGTAGCAATCACACAAATTTAAAAATTTTTCGATGTCAAAGCATATATTTTTATGTGAATCATTTTCATTTTTGCTGTGCTGTAACATTGTATGGTGTCATTTGCATGGATGAATAATCAGCAGCGGGACTTTGTGCCCTATAGAATTCTACCCCTCGTTTTCTACAGTCGACTACTACTATCACATTATTTGGCACTTTGTGCTTAGTCGCCTACACATCGGGTTCGGTCGGCAACGTACTATCCGATTTAAAAGCATTTGCCAAAATTGGTGATATTCTAGTGAAATTTCATATTTTTATGACCAAAATAACTGTCGTTTTCGGGCATTGGACGCATTTTTATTTTTAACGGCTGGTAATTTCATGTGCTTTTCAATTTATTTCAAATAAATTTTGATGTTTGCATTATATTGCCTTTAAACAGGTTACATTTATTAGCTCAGGAGGAAGAAGAAAGGCTAGAAGACATTAGTTTAGAAAATATTGAGAAAAGACTCATGAGAGAAGAGTCAGATCAATTTTTAATAGAAGATACGAAGTTTAAAGAACTCGTTAGAGTAAATAAGAATATGGCTCAATACATTCACAACAATATCCTAAGTTTTTATTCAAAATGAACCTACCAAAGGATAATAGGTAGAAGTCATGATCTTTCTATAGCTCAGAAATCTGTATAGAGGGCCGTAGAGGAGGTAACCATTGCTATTGTAAATACTTTGTCAGAATAGTGGGTGGGTTTTCCTGCAAATAACCAGGTAAAAAGTGAAATTGAAGCTAGATTCATGGAGGAGAGAAACTTATTTGGGGTGATTGGTGCCAAAGACTTCACCTATTTATTTAGAAATCACACGACCTACTTCCACTGAAGAACATAATTATTTCAATAGGGTCACCATTCCAAAAACATTAAAATTTTAAGTTATTTTTTTATGTGTGTGGGTGTTGGCATCCAAACAGAGTTTTTTTTGCCACAGATTTTTTTAATGATAGTTAATTAGATAATAGCTATTAGTTAATTAGATAATAAAAGATTTAAATTGATCAAAAATTCCACAATTGTTCTATAAATCTCTTCCTTGAATGTGCTCAGCAGAATAATGATATTTGTTGGCAGTTGGACACCGTGGGTGATTAATTTATTTAAAAATTCCAGCCGCGGCTTGTGTTATGGAGATTACAGGTGAAGATCAAATGATTGATATCTGCTTCTGATGAGTTATTGCAAGGGCAGATAGGGGATATGTTTACCCCAATTTTGGCTAAATGTGTGGGGAAGCCTCCATGATTCAGTTTCAGTCTTGTTATAGTGGCAGAGTAAAACCTCGATATTTTAAAAGTATCTAGATGCGGAATGTTTCGAGGAAGCTGGAGATGAATGGAAACATAAGGGTTTTTGAAAGATGATACAAAGTCTCTCCCCGCGTGTTCTCACTGATTGTCTGGACTCACTAATTATGTCTTGAGGTGTGAATATGTGACTTATATGTTGGAGGGAGATGGAATCTTTCGCTGCTTCATCAACTTTCTCATTTCCCACTATGCCTGAGTGGCCCTTAACCCAGATGACAATTATTTTAATGTTGTTAGCTTGGAGAAATTTTAAGTTAGTTGTGTGTAAGGATTTATACAAATTATATGTTTTTGTTGATTTGTGATCAAGACTTGCGAATTTCAAATATAAATGGGAGATTTATATCGAGTACTATTTGTCAGTATTCACTCCATACCCTCATTATTTCATACTTTATATTATTTGCTTTTGAAATTGTAACATAAATATATTTGTCATACAACATTGACAGAATATATCGAAAGAGAAAAGTAGAGAAACACACGAGGGGGAAACATCTCGCCAAAATGTGTACGATACTTAAATTATTTAAAAGACTGAAAGACTCAAACCGATGACTGAAAGACTCAAGCCGATGACTGAAGCAAAGATTTAATGACTGAAAATTGACTTAATTGACTCAAAATTTCTATTTGTACGAGATTTAAAAAAGATGTTTCTCCCTTGGAAACACAGAAAACGACATCTCGCTTTCTGGCTACTGGGATAGTCGAGTTTGGGCGAAAATTTTGAAGCACAGAGTACCAGTCAAGTGGAATTCAGTCGATAAGTGGAATTCAATATGACACAGAGTCCCGCTGCTATCGTCATTCCTATTCTTTACTCAATCAGTACACATATCTCTCCCTTATTTCAAACAAATAAACTATGTTCATAACAATAATTATATTCACAAAAACGAATACATCATCTTGGAACATGAAGTACTCAAATTACTGCAAAAATTATCGATCATTTTCTCCTGGATATTGGTCGAAATAGTACTCACCGAAAGCGACAGCTTTTCCATTTATTATTTTGCTTCTATAATTATCAGTTTCTGTGATTTTGTTATTTTTCTGAGACTTTTCTAGGCGTAATTCTAGATAATCATCTAAACTACAATTTCTGATTTACAAATTTTACAATCTGAGAAATATACTGAAAAACAGAAAACTGAAGACGATATATTATGCTCTGGACGAATCTCACATTTCGTACGAAATTACCATCTGGGGCAATGCTGGTAAAACTTTAATTAACAGTATCATAACACTTCCGAAAAAACTCATAGAAATATAGACAGAACCTACTCCTCAAACAACATCTACATATAAACTGGATTTTTAGACCCCGGACAATTATTTCTACTTTCTAGTAATATACAACTACACAACGGAATAGAAAATAATTGACCACACCCATAATACTCGAAATAGGAATTCCACCTACCTACCACCCATGATTTATAAAACAATTTGATAAAGAAGCTTTTCCTTCCTAGATCCTTAACTGTACCGACTCATACCGTCAGATATGTACGAAATCATAAATGTACATCGATTTAAGAAAGAGGAGAAAAGCTACATTTTTGCTAGTCTAATTCAAAAGTATTTTGTGAAGATTTGTAGCCTTGTTATAATATGTCATATTTCCATGTTCCGCATCAAAGTATATTTTATTTTTTGTTGGTAATGTTTATATATTCCCCAACATTTCTATCATCTTCTTCTGAATTGCCAGTTCTATACTCTGACAAATATTTCGTCATCAACATTTTCACTTTGATTTTTAAGTCTATATTCCAAATTGAATTCTCCACTGTAAATAATTTTCCCAAAATTCCTGTCACCCTATTCTAAGTTGACATTCGAAACATTTTACAGTGTATTTATTATTTGTATAATCTACTATTTTAGATATTTTTGAATGTAAAATTATTGTGATTATTCAGTTTAAACTCGCACAAGAATTTTTAAAATTATTTCTCTACGACTATTGTATTCTACGTTCATTACATATTGATTTTTAATTGAAGAATAAAGATGATTCCAAGACACCGTGGATCCTAACTCATTATTCAACGGCACTCGGCCAATCACAGGTTCAGAATTTTCAAAATCCACGGGAACTGAGAGTTTTAACAAACAAATTTCTCAAGAAGGCTTTGCTTGATTGAACTTTTGTCACAGCTTGGCATCCGCGAATGTCAGAGTGACTATTTTCTTAGTTTTAACTTTGATCTGTGCGGATTGATCTGAGCGGATTGGGAAAGCAGTGATAGTGAGGAAGATGAAATCTATCTTGCAACAAAGGTATGTCAAACAATTTTTAATTGAACGTTCCACATTCTCTCAGTTCTTGGTCAGAGTTTCTCTAGTAGGTATTTCATTCACAAATTTTCGAGTGCCTGCTATAGCTCAGTTGGTAGAAGCGTGTACATGAAGTAAATGTATATCGAAGGAAGTTATATAGGCGTGAGTTCGAGTTTTTTTAAAATTATTTTCAATTGAGGCATTTATTCATTCATGAATGAACACCGATTATTCATGTATAATTGTTATTCTACCTTATATTACTTTATAATATATTCTTATTTTCATAAATAATATTTAGATTTCATTAAAACTCTGACTATCGTATAGTCGTAGATAACGTATAGTCTTTTACTCGCGTATAATAGCTATTATTTTCTCGGATGATTCCGAAACTCGCCTTTCGTTTCGGAAATTTTATCCTCGAGAATAATACAATTTATGTATTTCCATTAACAATGTATCCCCTGTACAATAAATTACCACTACTATACTACTAACAATTTTTTTTTCTCATTTAATTCCTTGGAAAATTAAATTTTCCTATTTATAATTGCTTTGGTAACGAACTTTTTTCCTTCTCAAATGCAATAATAAAACACCCGATGAACTCGTGCAAAAAATATTTTAAGACATCATTGTCGTCATCACTTCTGTTCATATCAAATTAATTTTGGAAAAATTATAAATAAATTCATTTATGCCATAATCATTAATATTCCTGGAAGTGTGTATCTTCCCAATATTATCTAAATGTTATATATACAAGTTATATAAATAATATATATTCAACTGATTGATAATAATGATCAGAGAGACCTGGATCCAGATTTGAAGCTTGACGCATAGTTGCGTGCTTAGTCATCATATAATCTATAGATGTAGAGATAGTGTACGCTATGCCAATGAAAACTCTTGTAAAGTCTGTGTTTAATGAGGCTTTTCCAAATGATCTTGTTGACTCCTTTGAATGAGTATGGGTATGTATTTTTCTTCTTTTTTTCCAAGCTCATTTCGGCGAATATTCTATTACAAGTATTACCATTCATTTACTAAAATTTTTACTACAAGTCATGTTTTTACAACCTCATAAGTTTTTGAAGAAGTTCAAATTATCATGATCTGTTATTTTTATGATAGATTATGATCGTTGGGCATAAATATGCTCACAGAATGATACCAGTAATGGTGTTGACAGAATTCACGAGAATGTCAATACTAAATGAACTTTAATGCACTTTAATGTACTTTAATGTACACATGAATCAAATTTACAAAATACTCGACAGCAAAAGCAGCTTTAATTTAATTACTTGTCAATCTGACATAATATTGATTTTCGTCTACCGCTTACCAAAGTAGCCTTTGGCGCTTTCAGATGTCAACGCAAAACATTAGGGTCACTGAATCCTAGAAGGCCATTTGGCCTTCTTACGGGTATGGCCAATAGGTGGAGTCTAATAGTTCCAATCTCTTTAAATAGTTCCAATGTTCCAAATAACCCACAAAAGCGCCAATTAGGAAGCAAGGGTCATGAGAGAGAGAAACGATAATTTTGAAAGATAAAGTTGGGTTATGTTTCTTTTGTAAGTCAGAATGTGAAATAAGTAAATTATGTATATCATGTTCAATTTCAATGGATACATATCAATTCTAATTTTTTTATGGATTGAAATTGTCTGGTGTACAATAGACTCGAATTACAAAAAAGCGTCGAGTTCCGGGCACGGCCCCGATATTCTGTGGCCCGGCCACCATCCACTATGGAACATGGAGATACAGCCGTCGACCATCTCTGCTGCAGACACAAGAGTTTCTTTTAGAAGGGCAGAACCTAGTGTTGTTTTCAGAATGATGTGTAAAAGTTGCCAATGATTGATTAAATATATCCACAGAGTTACAAACCCTTCATAAAAACACTGAAACTTCTTCATTAATGGGTTCATTATTCAAAATTAGAAATAACTATTGTCCCAAATACTTTTTAGTCAATATATACCATTGTTTGATCAATACTAATTTTCTAAATTGGGTATCAATTTTTGAGGTACTACTAATAACTCAAAAACCAAATAATATCGAATTTGAATCTTACAGAAGTGCCTAGAATTCGTGAACATAACACATGTCAAATACATTTGCTGAATGCTTCAGCAAAAAACTTAGGGCAAAAATTAATACCTATTAGACATATAGGTATTACAAAACATCCAAAAAATATTGACATGATTGAAATACTGCATTTCTGACTCACCATTCACAATCTTACATTTTTGTACATTCTCATTTGTATGATTATGAAAGTTCCTTTATACAGGGTGATTCACGACGAATTGTACATAGTCCAACCATAAGTACTATGGACCAATGCCATTTCATATCTGGTATTGAAAAATGCCTTGTTTCGTTTTTGACGGATATACAGGGCGATATTTGAAAATATGTGAATTAGCGGAATGTGAATCCATTAAAATTATAGTATTTTTGAAAGTGCAATTTTTTTCTGCAGAAAACAAAAACTTCCGCGTTCAATTTTTTTCAACTGTTGCTTAGTATGGTCCTTAAGCTTCAAAGTGAGAAAAATAAAATTTGCCTGATGTTGCTTACAGGGTGTTGTTTTTAAAAAACCAATGAAAATCTAAAAAAAACTAAGTCCGGACCTGAAATAATTTTTTTTTCAAAAACTATTTTATTGAGCTCAGGAAGCATTTTCAGTGTGGAAAATTTCATATGCCTGAGTTTTTTACTTTTAGAGATATTTAACGTTTAATAATTCACATATTTTCAAATATCGCCCTGTATATCCGTCAAAAACGAAACAAGGCATTTTTCAATACCAGATATGAAATGGCATTGGTCCATAGTACTTATGGTTGGACTATGTACAATTCGTCGTGAATCACCCTGTATACCTAATGAATTCTTTTTTTGTATTCCTATCATAAATAAGAAGTTTCTTGAGATAGGTGAATTATGACCTCCATATGGTATTGTTGAAACAAGAAAATATAGCCATTCACTTCAATGAAACAGCTGTTCTAGAGATTACCAATATACTAACACTATCTTTTATATTATGTTCTAATTTTCTCAATATAGAATTTTTAAACTTGTTCGTAAGAATATGTTCCATCTTTGCAATTTACAACTTTTCCATTCTAGGTGCTTATTAGAATTGGCCACTTTTTTTAAAGACCATTTCGTTCCAAAATTAATCTGAAAATTTATAAAATGGGTTGATAATCTAAACAATTTAGAAAAAATTTGTTAGTCCTAGTGAACACGAAAATTTCAATACTTGCACTGCACACACTTTACTTTACTTATTGATCCCAAGAAACATTTCTGTTTAGAGATGGATTGCATTTTTTCATGAATTGTTCAACAGCAATACAAATGAAATAAAAATTGATGAAGAAATCAAACAATTATTAGAAAAGGAATGGATTAGAATAATTTGTGAAATGAGTAAATAAGTCATATCAAAGCAAAAACAGTCAAAGGTGAATCATTGTTACATTATAAAGGAATTGAAGTCATCTGTTAAGTATACATTTCTTAAGTACATTTTTTAATTTAGTTGATTTCTGTCACAATTTTACACTAAGTTATTCAATATTGATACTAATTATGCCATTTCTTTCTCAAGGTTTCCTGTTTCAATCCTGAAAAAAAGTTTGAATGAAAATATAATCTGTATTTGTCTTTAGGAAGGAAAATGGGAAAAATGTATTCTTCAATCTACTAATTAACAATTTATAAACAAAATGATCTTGAACTCACCTCTGAGAATACAATATAATTTATGACTTTTGTCGGTATTATTTCATTGCAGGTTTTCACTGCACAATAGGTACTTCACTTTCAGAAGAAAGGAATATTTGTATCAGTAAAGAAAGTAAACAACATATTATTCTTGCTACTAACATTAATGTCAGTCCGACAGACTTTATGTTTATTAGACATTATCTATAAAAAAAAGTTACTTATGACAGCTACAGTCACTAGTTGAAACTTAATTTGACACGATGTGTCAACGAATGACTGTAGATGTCTTAAGTAACTTTATGTAATATACTGTCTTACATTACGGTACTAATTTCGAGTGGATTCGTTTTGATGCTGACAGCTCCATAAATCCTTTCTGATGAGTGGGTAACCACGAAACAGCTGTCAAAGGTTGTAACTCTTGGAATCAAATCGAAAAATACTCTCTCTTCAATTATCTATAACTATTGAGGAATTTACAACAATGGAACCTTTTTGACTTCGTTGGTTCGTGAAATTATCTCATTAAATATAACTCCTGCTCATGATACTACCGAAAATTATGTCAGAAATCTTGAACCTGATCAAATTGCTTTTAGAAAGACTATATTTTCCAAAGTCAGGTGGATGAACCAAAAAAAACTGAAAGAAATATAGTGGAATGTGCGCTTTGTTTTCATCCAGCCACCATACGTGGAACAATCTTTATTACATTTTTTGTTTTTCTTTGTTATTTACACATTCTCATATACCAATTCAAACGAACCTTGTACTGAGTCGAAAGTAAACATATTCAACTGTCTTTGGAAAGACTTTAACACCACTTGTCCTAACGGACTCGTTTCACCAAGCAATTTGATCTCGTTGATTTCTGACGGAATTAATGTCGATAGTATTCGGTACAATTTACTGATGATAATGGATTTTTCTTGTCATTATTACCATAAACATTGTTGGATACAAGCACAGTACGTACCTACATATTTTAACTGAAATGTTCTCATTTTTTTGTTCAAAATTAATTTCGAAACTAGGAGGAAATTTCATTTATCAATAAATTTATTGCAGTTTAGGGGAATTAAAATACCTGAATTTAACGAAACAGTATATTTTACATTGAAAGAATTTACAGGTGTTTCTTAACTTCCCTATTTTCCGACATCACCGTACCTATCTTGGCGAACAGTTAAAGAGTGTTTGATTTGAAACAATAAAAGACTGTACTGGTGAACTATTTTTTTAGGTATCTTCATAATAATTTTATACTATTGGGTATACCGAGTACTGTGTAAGTTTATACGAATTGTTACTATTGAATGAATGGGGTGATTTTGTCCCATTCATTTAATTATTAGTACTCAATGTATTTGTTCTTTACTTTCACGATAATGAAAAAATCCGTATCTATTACAAAATTTTTTTATGGTTCAGATAACGATATAATATGATGTTGCGACTACAACTTAAGGTGCATACTTCCATCGACAATGTATTTGGGCGAGCGTTGGTCGCCAATGCTTTGGTATTCGGCCTCTAATTCACATCAAACCAAAGGGTTGTGGCAAAGGGATTCAGCCAAGTGAACAACAATTTGCTCTGATATCTCGTCGCTAACGTTGACCCAGTGTGTTCGCGCTTTAAGGTTTTGTTATAGCACAATATTTTCCATAATGGCAATGTTATTTTTGTTAACATATTGGATGTAACACTTTGAACTGCTAATAATAGTTCTCTTAATACAAGGAAAGTATCTGGTTGCTTCGTCAAAATTAAAGAGGAAAGTAAATTAATTTTTGATTCGTTTTCGTCAGTAGCATTAGAAAGAAAGGTGATATGTTGAAAAGTTTATACTTCAATATTTCAAACGAGAATGAAGAAAGCAAAATCAACCGTCGTTTGACTGATCATGCGTTTTCCACTGATATATCACATGGAAAACAACATGACGCACACTACGAATTCACCTATCTGCTTTCAGAAGTTGCAAATCTCTTTCTGTTGAGATTAGAATTTTCCTTTCTTGTGATGAACAAATTTCAGATCACATAGCCCATTTCCTCGCGAATTTGTTTGTAAAGAGACAGAGTACGAGGTGTCAGATTTTCTACCTTTTTTTGCAGATTGCTCACATCATGATTTTCTCTAGTGATGATTCCATCATTTGTTCGAATTTTGTCAGTTGTTCATACAATTCATCGCTGGGAGAGAGGTGGGGAGTTCTTGACAGTTTGGAATTATTTTTCGAAATTCCTGTAAACCCTTCTCGAATTGAGGTGCCAACTGATCGACACGTGTATTGAGGTCTTTCACTAGCCTGGGCTTTTGAATCACTATTGTGGAATCTTGTGGTAGCTAGCCTCCTACAGACCTGAACCGGAGCGGAATGTATGCCCAGGGCTATGATGACGATATCGTCATAATGGTTACTGGGGAATATATGGGGGTCTGTATGGATCTGATGAAATCAGCCCTCACAGACGCAACGTAGTGTATGAGGAAGAACTTTACCAACCCCTCAAAAAACCTCGATTGTCCCTTGCACCAGGAAAAGAAACCTATTGACCAACTTCTTCGATTCTTTGGTGAAAGCCTACAGACGTCAGGAGAGACAAAATATTTGTGATTGAACCTAGAGTCGAAGCTCACCTGGAACAAACATCTGTAAAAAGTGCTAACAAGGGCAAGGACATCACTGATGTTGGACAGGCGCTCCTATGGCAAAACTTAGGGACTCAGAACCAACCAATCCCTTTGGTTATACACTGCGACAATGAGGCCCTCAGCTGGCAGTGCCCTGTTAGGAGTCCTACCACCTTTCTGAGAGAGTTCCAGATCAGTTCGAGATGTCTTGAGATATCTTTGGACTCTGCAGTGCAGAAGATATCATCCCACAGGAAAACCTCGTAAGGAATCTCCAGGAGTTCATCAGAAGATTCGGAGTACTCACGAGATACACCTGATAGCGGAGAGCAGGAAGGTTCTACTCAGAACTACCTGTACTTCGGCTGATAGCCAGCCATGCAATAATAATAATGATAATTTCGTATCATGTAGGATCTCCCTTGCTCGCACAAGCTCTGCTTTCGAAGAGTTCTCTTCTAAATCCTGGGAGATTCGTAGACATAATTTTCACAAACAAATAATTTTTTAAGGCCCTGTCCAGTTCACAGCTTTGAGATTGGCATGACTCTTTATAACTACACAAAATAGTACGCTAACAATATTGGAGTGACCTTTTAAAACGTTCTTCGATTGTTTCAGTGTTCCTAAGCAGTCCCTACAGTCCTCGATCATCCATCGACCATTCCACCGTTCGCAGCAGAATGATCATCCCAGCCCAGTACGTACCTCTGCCCATCAACAGGAAGTTCAGTGTAGATTGTGTTAGTGAAGTGCCTTCGGATAACGTAAGTGACAGTCGAAGGGAGAGTTGTTTTAGTGAAGGTGACGAACAGCCGCGGTATCGGTATTGGAGAACTCCCTCTGTCGTCGTTAGTGACTATTCGGACGATATCTTAGGCATCACTTTGGAGGATATCGAGTATATTCGCAGCAAGAGGAATTCCATATCGCCGGATTCGAGTTTGAACAGTTCGTGTAGTAATTTGAACTACTGCGGATCGTCGATCAGTGGACTCGAGGGCGACTATGTGTTGAGTAAGCCCTACAGGAAGTCGTCGAATTGTTCGACGTGTTCGACTTTGAGCGATGAGGAGGAGGCTGTACAGGAGCCCAATTTGCAGCCGCGACGAACTAAAGAGGTGAGTTTATTTCTTGTCCGTTGCAAGGGACTATACAAAAGACACATTACGTAGAATGAATTTTGTGTGGACGGAACAGTAACAATCGTAAATGATAACGTATATTGGTCAGCGCATGGCTTTACTAGATAATTACCACAGTAAACGAATTACATTAGACACAAACGCTTCATGCTTCAGTGCGGTTTTTTCAAGCCCTCCCCCCTGTAGTCTTCTGAACGGTTTGACGTACCAACATGAAACAAAATCCATTTTGTATGGTATCACCGATACTACTTTTTAAATTGAAAGATATTGTTTTTGCCCGATAAAGGAGATGGGGGGGGGGGGGGCACATCAATTAAAAAAAATTCCATTAGCATGTGGGTTCAAAATACATATCGTTGAAAAGAAAATCCTATTCTCTTTTCAATCATATACATTTTTTTGATTTTTCGTTACTACGTATTTTCACAATTTTGATCTCCTTGCCTTTCGAAATTATTGAGTAATTGCAATTAATTTTTTTTTCAACAACAATTCAGATCCGTACTCATACTTGATATTTCTAAAAAATAATAACGAAATCCGAAAAAATTGAGATGGTTGAAAAGCGAATTGAATTCTCTTTTCACCGATGTGTTGTAACGTAGTCTGGACTACTTTTATTACCCGGGTTGCTCAGCAGAGAACGGTGTAGGTTGTTCGGACTATATTGCCAGTTTCTGATTTTTAAGTGGCAAGCAAGTATTTCAAAAATTGAACTGTAGTAATTTGTCTGGCTTGGATGCAAGCAGTTTTTAGTTCAACAGGGAAAAATATACAAAAATACCTAATCAATGAAAGAGAATTAGGTAATTATTAAGGTAAGATGAAGTTTTTTCTGTAATCAGACTAACAAGAAAACAATATTTCAAAAGAAAAAAATATATATATATATATATATATAATATATAATATATATATAACAGAATGTTATTGACATCTACAGTCACTAGTTGAAACTTAATTTGACACGAACCAAGGAATCCAAAGTAGAGGTTTGTCTACAAATTGACAGGCAGCCAACAATTCGTTGTTCTGACCAACCCAAGGTTCAATCAAGTTTCTAGTACGTTATGGGGTGCGCAAGCAGAATCTAAGTTTCAACTAGTGACTGTAGATGTCATAAATAACTTTCTGTTATATCTGTCTTGCCTTCACGGTACAAATTCTTGAGTGGATTCGTTTTGATTTCGAGAGCTCCATAAATCCTCTCTGATGAGTGTGTGAGCACGAAACAGCTGTCAAAGGTTGGAACTCTCGGAATTAAAACGAAATATACTCTATTTTCACTTCAATAATATATATATATATATATATATATATATATATATATATAGATATATATATATATATATATCAAGTTAGGGAACTTGTTGGGTGAGCAGCATGCAGGAAGTATACTCTTATAACACTTTATTCCAATATTTCGACAAGTATTATTGTCATCATCAGGGAAAGCTACAATAATGTTTTAACTATAGTGAAAACAATTGACAAAAGTGGATTCTAAACTACTTACGTGTAGATGAGATTGGTTGCAATAGATGATATAAAAAGACGTGTACAGTTATTGAACATATTAAAAAACAAGTTGTGAGATAATCTTAAAGGTAATCATCACACATTATTACCAACTCAGTTGTGTATAAAATCTAATTCTATTGAAATTTATTAAATTGGATATCATACCGATGTCACACCGGTTGATAGGCAGGCGTGAAAAAGACAGCAAATTTATTTGAGGTTATGTATACAATGTGAAGTTTGTTTAGGTACGTTCCTGCATGGAACTGTACTGAAATGTGAAATTTGACAGATTAAGCAACTCAGAACGAGAAAAGTGTACATCAAGCTTGGAACAAATAGAATAGACATTGTATCATGAATATGACACATGACTGTTACAAATTTTTTTTATATATTTCCAGATAAGTATTCAAAATTGAAGAACGTTTATTAAAATTGGTTTTTAGAAAGGAAATTTTGAAATATTATTATTGTATACCGTTTTAGGTGGTCAGTCTTTAATTGAAATTTAAAAGATAAAATGTTTAATAATTATAATATGGATTGAGAGTTAAGCTCTCTGACATTATGTTTCAGCTTGTCCAAATGCAATAAAAATGAATATATTTCACTTAAGTGTTTTATGTCAGTTTTCTTGTTCAAACATGAGGATGACTGTGAGATGAAGGTCATCTCCAGAAAGGTTCTTTTATATTTATTAGATTCTTTGGCTAAGATTTTTGCAGCCTCAAAGTTCATGTTGTGACCTTCATTTTGTACATGATTACTAAGTGCACATCTCTCTGGGTGCAATCTATATATATATATATATATATATATATATATATATATATATATATATATATACAGTGACCGCCAAAAGTATGTACCATATGGGAAAAAAATTTATTATTGGAGTATTGGAAAAAATATTCTGGGGAAAAGTTTGTGCATGTCCGATAACCTAAAAATCGATTTTGACACATGTCACGTGATCGCTAGAATGGCGGCAAAATGAAAAAAATTGTAATGCAAAGGCAAAAAAAGGGGTAAGATGGCAAGATATCAAAAAAAGTTATTTGAAAAAGTCACTTAGAATTCAATTTTATACTAATAAACGAAGTTTCAAGAGGTAATTCAAAAAAATTGAAAATAGCAATTTTTTTTAAAATATTTTCTTGACTATACTGAAACATTTGCATTTTAATGATAATGACAAAACTTTCTCATTTTCTCCACACCAGAGGGCACTAAATTGAAAAAATGGGAATTTGTCAGAACCCTTGCTGTTACATCGGTTCGTATCTAACAGTTATATCCGAATTCCACGACCATTGTGATGACATGACACTCCAAAAACATGGTAATTTCCAGATTATAATCAAGTTCCGATGTTTTTATTTGCCAAAAAAATTGTGAAAATATTCAGAATGAAATAGTTATGTAGTCAAATTTAAGAGACTTATAATTTACATGTTTATGTGCGAAGTGAAACGCTCATCCACGATTATCATCTGGAAATTACCATGTTTTTGGAGTGTCATGTCATCACAATGGTCGTGGAATTCGGATATAACTGTTAGATACGAACCGATGTAACAGCAAGGGTTCTGACAAATTTCCATTTTTTCAATTTAGTGCCCTCTGGTGTGGAGAAAATGAGAAAGTTTTGTTATTATCATTAAAATGCAAATGTTCCAGTATAATCAAGCTATTCATAAGAAAAAAAATTTTTTTTTTAAATAGATGGGAAAATATTTTTAAAAAATTGCTATTTTCAATTTTTTTTAATTATCTCTTGAAACTTCGTTTATGTGTATAAAATTGAATTCTAAGTGACTTTTTCAAATAACTTTTTTTGATATCTTTTTTCATTTTGCCGCCATTCTAGCGATCACGTGACATGTGTCAAAATCGATTTTTAGGTTATCGGACATGCACAAACTTTTCCCCAGAATATTTTTTCCGATACTCCAATAATAAAATTTTTTCCCATATGGCACATACTTTTTGGCGGTCACTGTATATATACAATTTTACACAAGGTATTGTCAAAGTAACACAGATATTCAAACAATATTTTGAAATTTAAACAATTGAATAATAACAAATCTGTGAATATGGATTGGACAACAATCTGACTATGAACTTTGGAAACAACGTTTTACACCAATTACTGAATCTGCTTCGGTCTACACAGATTACCTTAGACCAGACGATCTGCAAAACTCACAGGTTAGTAATACCTGGAACTTCTTGATTGATGTCCTGTCTAACTCGACTACGAAGAAGGTGACGGCTCAGGTTCGAAGAAGGTGACAGTTTCTGAGAATCCTCCGGTATTAACCACGTCTGGTTATCCAGGTTATACTAATAGCGTTTTGCTTTTTTCGTGTTCCCTCGTGGATAGCAGTCGAGTTCATGAAAACTTTCGAAATAAATTAGTTTGGCAGATTTGCAAGATAGGAGTATACGATACCCTCTTCACTGATTATTAAAGTTATATTACATGAAAATAATAATTAATACAAATGAAATAATGTACTCCCCAACACAGGAGTTGAGAAACTGAGCACTTAGATCTATAAGATAATCTTAACAACAATATATACGTGCACCATGACAAATTTGATTTGAATTCATTAGTTAATTGTGAAATTCATACAAAGTAGATAATGATCCTTAGGAGTTTAGAAGTTCAATAAAAACTAGTGATCTTATTTCCACAAGTGATTGAAATTGTCTCGAAGATAAAACGAAATTTGAGGTTAGCACTAACTCGAATGTTCAATTAGCTGGTAAGAGTGGTAACACTGGTAAGGTTGTCGAATTCACAAAATGGTGTCGATTTCCGGTGTAAGTTGTACAGCATGGACACCTCGAAGTTTTGTTTTAATATGAAAATTATGCAAATTTATAATAAAGTTTCAACATATCTCGTTTTTCTTCATTTGAGAATGAGGACATTTCGAGTGAAGTATTTGTGCTAACTTATGATGTTTAATGAGTTCTGACAACTAGTGTTTATTAAACAAAATTTTTCGATTGAGTCATGACCATCTCAGATGAAGTTGTTTTTTTTTTAACATCTGTGGTTTCAGAAGTGCAAATCATAACAAATTATACATCAATGAAATCAGAATGAAAATCACAATTTTTCTGTATAAAAAAACAATATGGCGCCCATAACAGAAAAAAAAAGTTAATGATGAATGCTAGAAGACGAAACATCGGATAGTAAATCTGAACATGAAAACGTGTAGCCGAAAAAAAGTATCGAAAATGTACTTTTGGTTTTGAGCTATGTTGTCAAATAACGATAGAAAAAAATAAAAACGAAAATTCCGATTTTCAGTATTTTCCCGATATTTCCGGAAATACTCGGAATTTTCCAAGTTTCAAAACAGTATTTTGTTAAGCACCAGAATACGCAACTTTGCCCCAATTTAAGCTTCGACGTATCTCCTGTAGTTTAGGAGATCCCAATGGTGGGGGTCGAATTTGAATTGCCCTGTACTTAGATGGTTCTGCATCAGCTTAGATTATCTCGATTCCAATTTGATGGGCAGCTAAATTCTGGATTGGAGTTGGTCGACAATTTAAAACTATTTTTCACGAAGATATCATTTGAATACACTTATGATAATGTTACTATATTTACCTTCAACCTACATATTACTCAAACTTTCATGAGAGTAGATACCAATGCCTAGTCATCATTTTTCATCATGTAACATATACAGTGGATTCCATTTAAAACGAGCCAACCTGAATAACTTTTGGAACAGTGATTTTCAGAAAAAATAAAAAAATACGTCAACAATAGTAGGGAGAAACAGTATGACATATTCACATTTGATGTAACTTTCCTATCGCACTCCCAGAGCATGTCACCAAT
Organism: Chrysolina oricalcia; assembly: GCA_944452925.2. NCBI lineage: Eukaryota > Metazoa > Arthropoda > Insecta > Coleoptera > Chrysomelidae > Chrysolina > Chrysolina oricalcia. The sequence goes on from OX101819.2 coordinate 12,892,941, forward strand.
TTTTTTTAATGGATCACCCAATTTTTTGCATTATGAAATGCTCCATGATGAGCAGATTTCAACAAAGTATAATATATATTCAATCTCGCGGGAGTGAGATCCGGAGACCTTGGTGGCCATTCTGTAGGAACTCTTCTTCCAATCCAGCGACCAGGAAAATGGTCATCCAAAAATTATCGCACTGGATTATTTAAATAAGGAAAGGACTGATATTCTACTTATTTATGCTGAATTCGATAGAAATTCTCTTATTGCAAGAACTATGTATGTTTAGTCATACCCGAATCATCGTATTCCAAACATTCAAATTCTTAGACGATTGTAAAGTTTAGATGGAGCTGATCTCTTTAGTACATTTTACACAAATATCTCAATTCTGGATTTTTTAAAAAATAAGGTAAAGGTTGATTAAAGTAACTTATTTATTTCATTATTTAGAAAATCTTAATCCAACTGCGTAATAAATTCCATGCAAACGACCTACGTTCAACACTAAGTGCGATTTAAAGTCCCAATGAATGTCTTCGGTTATGTAAGACACACTGTTGAAATACACGATAAGGCAAGTAACCTCATAAGTCGAATGTTCAGTATCACTTCTTCGAAAATGTATGGGAATAAACTGCCATAAACGGAAGATGGGTTTTTATGATTTCCAATATAATGTAGATATCCATAGCGTAGCTCGACTTCAACTAACTCAAATAGTTATTAGTCATCGTAAACTAATTGTGCCTTGTTCTAAGGAAAATATTAATTGAAAATAATCGGTTTATCTAACATCTAATTATGGATCATTTCACGGTTCGACTGGTGTCAGAGACTTTAGATATACCATTAAAAATACAATTATAAGTTGTTATTATCGTTTAATTATTTGTTGAGGTCTTTAATTTCAATTATCCGTCACTGATGTCTAATACAATATCAAATATGCAAGAAAACCGGTTTTATTCTACCACAATCACATTTGACTTTTAGCCTACCGCTATTGTTTTATAACAAACACTCATATCACCCTTTGCCCTGCCTAAAGGAGCGTTGAAATGAGTAATGGTGGATTTATGTAGCAGTCATAAGTAATAAGTTTTAAGTCATAAGGAAGAATATTCGTCAATGATTGGTTGGAATAAACGTTTCAACCAAGGATTGACGAATATTTTTCCTTATGACTTGAAACTTCTGACTTATGACTGCTGCATGCATAAATCCACCATAAATGTTTAACAATTTTAAAACAATTTAAAGAAGATCAAAAATTGTTTTTTGTCAGGGTGGCTGACATTCGAACCTCATCTCAAGCCAAATCTTTTTGATAGACATGCACCATACTTCTAGGGTGTCGAAACCACGGGCTCCATGGCTAACAGAAACTTTGAGAAACATGATCAAACTTAGAGATAATGCATTGAGAAAATACAAGAGAACTAAAGCCGATAATCATTTTCAATTTTATAAGGAAATGCGTTATTATCTTAATAAAGCAGTTAGACGAGAGAAGAAAGCATATTTCATTCAACAACTCAATACGACCGATAGAAATGAAATGTGGAAAACACTTGAGAATAATAAAACCATAACTGAAAAATCTAGGGATTTGCCAAGTGAATTAAAAATTGTGAATGAAGTCAATAATTTTCTAATAAACTCGATTCCAGCTAGATCACCACCTCTTGAACTTTTGAAATTTTATAGGTCCAACACTTTGCTCAAAACTGAATTTGCGTTTCAAGAGGTAAATGATCTTTTTGGATATGAAACAAACTCTAAAATAAAAACCAACGCAATGGGATGTGATTTTTTGAATATAAAACTCATCAAACTATGTTGTCCCCATATCATTCCATATATCACTCATATTATAAATACCTGCCTAACAGAAAATGTATATCCCGAAGTGTGGAAAAAAGCTGTAGTCAAAGTTATTCCGAAAAAAACAAATTCAACGGAATTAAAAGATTTAAGAGGCTTGAGCCTTCTTCCTGTTCTCTCCAAAGTAGCGGAGCGAGCAATGGAAGTTCAATTGCGGAAACACCTCATGGAATATTCTTTATTACCTTCAATAGAATCCGGATTCCGCAAAGGATATAGTTGCACAACTGCGTTGCTTCAAGTAACAGATGATATATTCAGGGCAAAGGATCAAGGATTATCTACTGCACTGGTATTACTTGATTTCAGTCGGGCTTTCGACACAATTAATTATGAATTGATGCTGGAAATATTCCACTACTCAGGACTTTCACGCAATTCCCTAACTTTAATGAAGTCCTATCTCCACAATAGACAACAAAAGGTTCATTTAGATAATACTACCACTACATATTTGACGCTAAAATCAGGAGTACCTCAAGGATCCATTCTAGGCCCTTTGTTATTCACAATGTATACAGCAAACTGAGTGAAATGTTTGGAAAATTGTTCAGTCCATTTATACGCAGATGACACGCATCTTTATTACAGTTTTCCTCAACATGAGGCCCACAATGCATCCACGTTAATCAATAGAGACCTCGAATCTTTTGTCAAATCTGCAGCTGGACTTTTTCAAGTCCTACCTAGCAAACAGACATATAACCGTGTACTATAATTGTACAAATTCTAGTATCGCTCAAGTGGAACTGGGTGTACCTCAGGGGTCAGTGTTAGGGCCACTCCTGTTTATAATTTATATAAATGATATATTTGACCATATGAACTATTTAAACAGCATACTGTTTGCTGATGATGCAACTTTTTACCACTCAAATAGTAATCTGGACGATTTGAATCAAGTATCAGCTCATATACTTCCCGTAATTAATCAGTGGCTGATTCCTAATACCCTAAAGTGCAACGAAAAAAAACTAAAACTATTATATTCTCAACAAAAAACATTGGTACAAACGATCAATCTGTTAAACTCCTTGGTATCCATATTGATAAATCCTTGAAATGGACAAGTCATATCGACGCCTTGTGCAACAAATTGTCTACTCAAGCTTTTCTCTTGAGGAGAATCAGTACTTGTATGAGTCCTGTTGTACTACGTACAGCATACTTCGCTCTTTTTCATTCTCACCTATCATATGGTACATATCTATGGGGTAATTCTCCATCTTCAACTCGGGCTTTCCTGATGCAGAAACGGGCAATTAGGATAGTTGCCAATGCAAAGTATAGGGAATCTTGTAGACCCTTATTTTCAGCCCTGCAGATTATGACTCTCCCAGCATTGTATATACAGGGCTATTCAAATTCGTTTCTGTACATGGGGATCTCCTAAACGATAAGAGATAGAGTGTCGGTTGTGGCAAAGTTGTGTATTTCAGAGACCTATTCAATGATGTAAAAAAATCGAATTTAGCTCTTTTGGTTCTGGAGATATACAGGAAAAACAAAAAAATCCCAAATAATGTTTTTCCTGTATCTTCTTTATTCGCAGACATATTGAAAATATTTCCATATTTTGCTATTGGCACTTGTTATGGGCTATCAGAATATGTCCATGAATCTTTTATACAGGGTGTCATCTGACTTGGGTCACCCCCATCTTTGAATTTTTAAATACGGACCTGTATTTTTTGTTGTAGTTTTTGGATCGTCGACGTTCACTTCATACTGAGAAATTAAATTAAATTTTATATTTCGGGATGTTTCGGTAATATTTTATTATAATTGTGTGAATTATTCCCTTTTAAATTACGGCCCTGGATATAGGTTGACTGAGTTAAATAAAAACACAATAGCAACTTTCACGTCTCCCCATGTACCATAGTATTTTTCAAGAGTATTTTTTTTAATTTTTAGGTACCAATTTATATTTCTTCACATTTTCAATTCATTTCAACAATTTAAAAAAACAATTAAAAAAAAAAATTAAAATTCAATGCTCTTTGAGCGTTTTCTACAATGAACTTCGAATAGCAAAACATTTTATGATTATCTGATATATATCTACAACAAAAATAGATTATATGTATTTTGATAAGCTGAAAAAGAAATTATAGCAATAATTACATCCGAAACGAACACTATAATTGCAATCAAAATTGTTATGAAGTAATTTATACACACAAAAAAATTAATGGCGCAATAAATGTGAAGAAATATGAATTAGCACCTAAAAATGAAAAAAAAACTATCGAAAAACACTATGGTACACGGGGAAACGTGAAAGTTGCTACTGTGTTTTTATTTAAGTCAGTCAACCAATTTTCAGGGCCGTGATTTAAAAGGGAATAATTCACCCAATTATAATAAAATACTACCGAAACATCCCGAAATATAAAATTAAATTCAATTTCTCAGTATGAAGTGAACGTCGACGATCCAAAAACTACAACAGAAAATACAGGCCCGTATTTAAAAATTCAAAGATGGGGGTGGCCCAAGTCAAATGACACCCTGTATAAAAGATTCATGGACATTTTCTGATAGCCCACATCAAGTGCCAATGGCAAAATGTGGACAGATTTTCAATATGTCTGCGAATAAATAAGATACAGGCAAAAAAATAATTTGGGATTTTTTGGTTTTTCCTGTATATCTCCAGAACCAAAATAGCTAAACTCGATTTTTTCACATCATTCAATAGGTCTCTAGAATACGCAACTTTGCCACGATTTAACCGACACTCTATCTCTTATCGTTTACGAGATCCCCAAGTACAGAAACGAATTTGAATAGCCCTGTATATCAGTCTCTTGTGGAAATTCACAAAAATTCTCTAAAGTTACAGACGCACAGCGATATTCATTGCTATCAGACAAGAAATGCCAACAACCTGGTAGACAAATCCTATAGATTGGATATTTCCGCCAAAAATGGCCTGGACATAAAACTCTTCAATAAATTACCCGAGGGAACCAAGAACCTGAAACTCCATAATTAAAAAAACGGTTAATAAGGTACTATCCACAAATACTATACATAGTGTGCATGAGTATCTCAGTCTACCAAACTCTCTTTTCCAAACATAGATCATAACTTATCGTATCGACTCTTGGGCCTGTATCTACTATTTATAACCTTGTGATATTGTATTATTTTTACTGTTTAGTTTGTGCATGCTTGTTTTAGTTATGTCTAAAATACGCTTACAAATTTGTATATACCTATATTTTTTATTTCGACTATGTGATGTATTTTTGATGACCTGTGTAAAGATTTGTTAAAATCAGCTACACCAATAAACGCTCTTGCTCTCATTGCTTACTAATTAATCCGTCAAAATCGAATATGATGGTATTCACACCAAGAAATGATTATCAAATTACGAACGAAATTGATTTGCAGATTAACAATGAATCACTGACATTGGTACAGGAAGCTAGAAATCTTGGTGTTTTACTACACCTTTTTCAATTGTAATTCAGAAAGTATAAGATGTATTTCAGAAAGTATAATTTGTAATTCAGAATAATCAATTGTAATTCAGAAACCGTAACGTGTAATTCAGATTAGTAAATTGTACTTATTTCAGAAACCGTAACATGTAAATCAGATTACTTAATTGTATTTCAGAAGGTGTAAAATGTAATTCAGAAAGCGTTTTAGTTGTTATTCAGAAAGTATCAACTGTAATTCAGAAACCAAGAACAACCCGTGTGTACATATTTTCTGGATGGAGCTGAGGCAAGTCTTCTTCGTTTGAGTCCATACTACCCAATGTTGAACCCAGTCGAAACAATATGGTCGAAAATAAAGTCTTATGTAAAAGAGAATAAGTTCAAGTTCCCCAAGTTTAAGGTCCGGCTTGTGCATCTTGAGCAAATCATTGACTAGGCAAAAATACTATAGTTGGAGGCGATTGTGGTAGGGCTGTACCAGCATGCACCCCCTAAGGTTGAGGCCCGGAAGGATGAACTCCCCAGCACTCGTACGTACTCGAAAGCTCACCCCCCTATCCACCACCCCGCTCGTTAAAGCGGTTCCTCATCCTGATGACTGGCGATCAGCAGAATAAAATCTGACCGTTTGATATGGAGTGCCCAACCAATTCTCGGCTTGAAGCTTCCTTATATCTGACAGGTAGGGCTGTACAAAACACCACCAGTCACCATACTACAGCTTTAGCATTTCAAGACATGCCCGTTGGGCGAAAAATATTATTATTCATAATAATGTTCACTAATAAATAATTCGTTGTTCTCATATTCCCTACTCTTACTAATCAAGTCCTTGGTGGTTTCTGAATTACAAGTGATGGTTTCTGAATTACAATTGACGTTTTCTGAAATACAATTTACTAATCTGAATTACATGCTACCGATTCTTAAATAATAATAATACTACTTTATTCAGTATTCATCCAAAATACAGTTTACACTAAAAAAAGAAATGAATAAAGTTTAGTGTGCGATAAGTGCTACTGCACTTGTTTCGCAAAAAAATAACAGGTAAAACAGATAATAATATGACTAAAAAACAATTATACATAAAAAAACAGCAATTCAATAGATACAACAAATTATGGAATGTATAAAAAAGGATTTCCACGGAAATATTAAAAATTACATGATTTGTACATCAGAACAGATAATAGGTACAATGAAGATAATTGGACGATGATGTACACAAGAATTATATCGGGGAATAATATTTACAATTGGGGGACTCACACATACATATTGGTTTTCAATAATATGAAAGATTATAAATGTTAAATTGAATAAAAAATGTGATAAAATGCAATACAATATTGAAATTGAAAATGCAGAAAATTAATGCACACATATATAAAAAGAGCGCGGGTATTAACATGGAGAGCAAGTTTTAATTTTTTGTAAATTATTTTTCTATAAGATTCCTAATGTGGCCGTGTTAAAATTTCATATAATATTTTCAAATGGGCATTAAACTGGTTGATACATATACTTGAAATGGATGATAGTCGTTTACCAAATATGATTTTTAAACGGCAAATGCAAATTTCCAACTGTGATCCCAAATATAATTGGGTATTACAAGTCAAATCATTCTTTATCGAGATTCACGCTGACGACATTTGGGACAATATCTCTCACGAGCTTATTAAAGCGAAGAAGAAGTGTCTCCTACTGAAGTTCGAAGAAAAATTATACGAGCAGGATAGGTTACTCCTGCATCGTTCACAATTCTTAACAATGTACCATTCCTTCTCCATTTTGAATAATATGCCCCAGCGATATATTCCTAAATATTCCCGTTGCCATTGCCCAACTAAGATTATGCAACTCTATATCTGTTAAATTCACCTACAGAGGCTCAACTTATAATATTAACCCAAATGAACACTGCACAATCTGTAACTATAATCAGTTAGAATCGATCGAACATATTTTCTTCAATTGTCCTATATACTGTTCAATAAAACCAGCATACTTGAAATCTTTACCAAATATGGTTGCTTTAGCCCACGGCCTTGATACTCTAACGGCAGAAAACGCCAAGACCATTGCTAACTATTTGTGGAATATATTAAAACTACTATCATTTATAATCAATGAGTGAATGCTTGAACAGATTTGTGCTCACTAGGATACCACCCACTACTATCAGTTCCCTTTGCTTTTTTATTTTTTAAATATTGTATTTCACTTATAATCTAATATTAAGTTTAGTTGAACTATTATGCTGATTCCTTACTCTTCAGTTATTGCTACTGCTTCACATATCTTATAATACGATTGTCTAGGTTTAAGTTATTGTTATATAGTTATATGTACTCGTATGTACCTATTTTCTCTCACACTCTTGCCATAAAATGTATTTTAAGAGGCAATAAACGTATCTATCTATCTATCTATCTATCTATCTAACAAATTGTCTGTCTCTCTGGAAAACGAACAGCTTTAGATGTTTTTTGAAAAGTGGTTTCGATGTTATGTCTTTTATAATATTTGGTAATGTGTTATACAATTTAATTACACAAAAGGAGTATGCTCTTTATGAAATTGATTTTTTCACGATAGTGGGGTAAGCAAGTTGTGCGCGATATCTTGTATTATGTTGGTGATTTCTAGAGCTTGTTTTATTACCACAGAATTGATACTTCACGTTTGTATACAGTAATTGATCTGAATCACATGTTACGGTTTCTGAATTACAGTTAACAATTCTGAATAACAAGTTACAGCTTCTGATTTACATTTTACTAATCTGAATTACAAGTTACACTTTCTGAATTACAATTGAAAAAGGTGTAGATGTTGACATGAGATTCGAAAAACACGTTAACAAACTTATTCAACGAGTGTACTCATCAATTTAACTAACATTTGGCAACTGACATCTTCTTCCAACCTTAGTTAAATCCACGCTGTGTGAGACACTTGTTTTGTCATTGTTCAATTATGCAGACATCCTGTATGGTCCTAATCTAACAACCACGTTCAAAACCAAGATACAGAAAGTTCAGAACTCATGTCTTAGGCTCATTTATGGAATTCGAAAAAGGAAAGGTATCTCTCATGAACTTCGCGAAGCAAAATGGTTGAACATGGAAAACAGGAGAGTTCTTCACAGTGCTTGTCTATATCATAAGTTTTTAGTAACGAAGGTACTTACCCTCTTATTTGAATCTCAAAATCATTCACAGTACCGATGTCCACAACTTGAACATAAGATATAAGGGAACTCTCACGCCCCCTCTTTCAGAACTCAAACATTTAGACGATCGTTCAGTTATCAAATTACATCATTGTACTATCTCATTCCCGCACATTTCAAGAAAGAAAGGTTAGGAAATTTCAGAAAAATGTTCAAAAATTATTTATTTAAAACAAAACAATAGAAGAGACAAACAATTATTCTTTCTTCTTTTTTTCTCTCTTTTTAGTGTTAGAATTACAAAAATCTGCATCAACAAATATGCATTCTTTTTTTTAACAGGAAATCTATACTTTTTTCATTATTATTTTTTATAGTATTGTGAAAATATGTATGAAGAGAAATGTAGGGAGACAAGTTATTCTCTGGATGAATTGAACTTTGCCGTTTATTCTCACCAAACATGATTTATAGGATTTTTTTTCTAATATTCTTTTGAAAATAATAAAGACGTATATTATTATTATTAGTATCTTTGGCATCTCGTGAACAGTAAGAGATACAGGATCGGGTAAATTATGGCAAAGATGTGCAATTTGTCTTTGACCACTATTATCTCAGTTATCTCAATTATCTGTTCATTTTTTACCTTGGTTCATTGAGACTTTTAATCGGGGCTCTGGATTTTTTATTTTATTTTTTGTTGCCTTCGGGCACCACACAAGCTATTACAATCAAAATTTCCGATTCTTAAATTCCATCATACAAATTTAAAATTTGCCAAGGTCTCAGACCAGGCGATGAGGATAGGCGAAAAGAGAAAATGCCAAGATGTTGAAAACATTTCCCACCGTTTGAATATGTGGATTGAAATTTTTGGTATATGATTGATTGGCCCTAATATTTACCACAACTCACTTACCAAGCAGCGTTATCGTACATTACTTCCGCGCGACTTGGAAGAAGCCCTAGATAACTTGCCACTTGCAAATATTAATAACGGTTTGTTCAAACAAGATGGTGCGCCTGAACATAATTCCAAAATGGTAGAGGAATATTCAGCAGTTTCCTGGCCACCCCGTTCGCCGGATATCTCTCCACTTGACTTCTTCCTCTGGGGGTACACCAAGAAAAATCTTTCTCAACATATTTTTGAAACCGAAGAGGAACTAAGTGGACTGAAGTTCTTCAAGTTTTCGAAAGCATAGTAGCCGATATGAATATATGAATAAAGTTTTAAATTCAACAGTTAAAAGATGTTATTTATGTTTGGAGAATAATGGGCATTTGTTTGAACAGTTTTCAGAATTCCTAATGACAGCAGGTGTTTTTTATTTAAGTAATTATATAAGTGTGTTGTCATTTCAAGTTTTTGTTTTCTTAGCAATAACTAAAACACGTCAGCTAGAACTTTTGTTTTTCTTGATCTTCTACGATACCCAATTTCAGTTAATTTTCTTCAATTCAGGCCCGTACTGGATTATTTTTAAAATAAGTATTCGTAATTATGGCCCAGAAGGATCTGAATCGTTATTAAATTGTCGTATGTGATACATCATTGAATGGCGATTAAAAATACTTCAGAAAACGGTATTCTTCAAAGCAGGGCCGTATTTAAAAAATGAATTAGATTATGGTTTTTCGATAATGAAACGTTGGACAGTAACTCTGATGTCATCACAAGAAAGCTCATAAAAAGTTTCTTTGAATAAGTATGTTTCATTTCGTTCCAACTGTGACGATTACACCAGAAAAAAATTAAATAAGAAATCGAAAAAATCAGTTTTTCCAAAATAACTCGAAAATTAAAAACATTTTTAGAAATTCCATACTTCCATTAAGATGGACCCTCTGTTATGCAAATTTTTCTCATTTAACCAAAACTGTATCTATTACCGTTCCGGATATCCCCATGGTGGACAACCTTATCTTGGACTGACTACATTTTTCAGTAAAAAAATCGATTCCTCCTCTATCATATATCTACCTAAAAAAGCTACCATTGTAAGAAGTCGCTGTAAGCAAGCGTTTTCTAGATACTTGGACTTATTATTTGATAATCGATGCATGTTGAAGTTATTACCATTACTTTGCACTTTTCACAAGATTGATTAGGAAATGAATTTGACGTTTAAGTAAGTAGTTTTGTTTTTTTGAAGGGAGCTTCACCTATTCTATTACTTTTTACCTTTTGATACGTCACTGTATGACATCCTTAAACGAAATACCTAGTCATTTTTGAATCAAGGGTGCAAAATCAGTATTTGTTTTAATACAATTTGTAAGAAATATCAACATTTCCTATTAAGAAATTTTGAATATGTAGAATGAAATAAAATGAAGGAATCTAAATTGTGTTCAAATGAATTGTTGAAAGTGTCCACCTTCAGCGAAGATACAGGCATTCAGTCTACTAGTCATTATGTTTCACAGGTGTCTACTATTCCGTTTCTTAGATCTTCCTCGTTCGCTACAGCAGTTATATAAACTCACTTCAAATATCCTCAAAAATGAAAATCTAGCGGGTTTAGATCTGGGAACCTTGGTGCCCACGCCTGGTTAGGTTCTTCTACACTTCTACCGATCTGTCGTTTTGGATAGATAGTGTTAAATAATTCCCTGGAAACAATGCTAAAATGGGCCGTTGCCCCATCATGCATAATCACATGCGGATACGAATTTCTAATGGTACATTCTGAAGTAGTCCCGGCACTTCATTTTCTAAAATTATTGCCGCCCATTACAGAAAATTGATACTGATAATGTCTTTCACTAACTGCGTGAGGATATTAGAAAGCCATGTACAATATGCAGAAATAGGAATCTGACTGGAGAGGTTCATTGAAATTGAAATAAGTAAAGTGTGTTCTTGATCAAATTAGTACAATAGTGAACTGTGAGCTCACTCTGGTCCTGTACTCTGTCATTGTTCATTAATGATTTCATTTGGTGAAACATTTCTTGCTGTTACGAATATTTCGATCTAACCATCTGAAAAAAAGCAATTTGGCTGCCATACCCATTACAAAGAAACACCCAGCGGAGCGTAAATTGAACTAGAAATTAGCTTGTACATACATACTTCATTTCTAACCACGTCCTATCCATAATTTATTCTTCTATTTTTTCAGAGATAAGCATCAATGAAATATCACTTGTATCTGGTATGTCGATTTGTAAGAGTACGGTTGCAATCAACCGTAGCTGACTTCAATGAATAAAATTGTTAACCTAATAATGTTTAATGGATGATCTTCCATTTATGTCTAATGTGTTAGGAATGATGTGAAAGTGCCGTATACGCTTAACGGTATTCGGAAAATAGATGAATGTTTCATTGTACAATCTATTTCGCTGATTTTTATTGTGCCTACTTATACCAATGTTTTTAATTTGGTAATTGACTTCGTACTGCTTCGATAGATGACACATTGAAAGTAGCTGTCAAATTCGCTTAGGAGTCCGGCTCACGTGACATATATCTATGGCCCAGTTCCAAAATTGTAGATCGTCAGTTTACGTGCATTCCGCACTCTGAAACCACGTAAACTGACGATGAGTCACTATCTACAATTTTGGAACTGGAGTATAGAAGCTATCCACCGTGTCCGTTTTCAAGAAAACAATTGTTTTTCATAGATAGCATCATTTATTTAGGTGCATTTTTGTTTTTTTAAAAATTAATCGTTTTCGAAGTGCATAAATACACTAAACGAAAGAGAGTACCTATCCTATATCAAAATATACGAAAAGTCTGTCTCATCGCAACAAATCTATCATTTTGTGAAAGACAGTTCAGATCTGTTTTGTTTCTTTTATTATTTGGTCAGTTTTAAAAACATTTTATTTTAGCGTTGAAATAGTGACGTCGAAGACTTTTTTCCCTTTTCCCCCTCCCTTCATCAGACTTGGGACTGAGAGCAGAGCTGGTGGGGGGTTAGAAGTGAGATTGGGATGTTACTCACATTACAAAATTGCGAAAATAAATAAAATATTTTTACAAATCACATAACTCAGCTCAATAGAATTACATGTTCTCATGTTGAAGCAAATGTTCGAATGTTGCTCCGTTACGTCAATACACAATTCCAAGCTGCGAATGAGGTTGTCGTGTACGCGCCATAGTTTGCCTTAAACCAAGTCTCTGACTAATCACAGGGTTGCTTGTTGATGGATCTCCGTCGTCGAGGAGCAGAACTGCTTCATCATAAACAGCACGATTCACTGCATATTCGACATGAGTTGGAAAACATGACCCGCTATCACGAAGTCTTTGCACTGCACCCAAAATTGTTTGTATGTCTGGATGGCGTCTATTTCGACATTTTCTCGCGTATTAAAAATTTTTTTGTTATAAAATTGTTATTTGACACTAAGGTAAACACGATTAAATTTCCACAGATTTATTGTCTTCGCGACATGTTTCGATACACTGTATCTTTTTCAAGCGAATGTAATACATTAAATTATTCTACCTTGAACATTACTTAAATACCTTTCTTAACAATTGAGGTAATTAGGAGCTACCTATGATAAAAATAAAATTGACAATACAATGTAGGTAGATACCTGGAAATCTCAAAACATATCTACTACTTAATTAGTTGAAAAGGTTCAACAAAGGGGAACTATTAAGGTCCAATTGATCATTTAGTAAACAATTCGAATTTTTCAATTTATTAATTTCCAAGAATTCTAAATAATTAAGTCTAATACCTTTATTTTCAACATGAAGGATTTCAAAGTTTTCATCTTCTTCCAAAATATGATTGGCATATGTTGAAAGTGTTTTATTATTTACATAATTCATACGGTGCTCACGTACACGGCTTTTGAATGGTCTACCAGTCTGGCCTACATATACTTTGGAACAAGAGCCACAATTCAATTTATAAACTCCTGATTTTTTAGATTTTTGTGTTTTATCTTTATTATTTTTAATAAACCTTCCCAACGTGTTATCTGTTCTGAATGCTACTCTTAAATTTTGTTTTTTCAAAAATTACGCTATTTTTTCTGAAACGGGCCCTGAATAAGTTAATGTTCTGTAATTATTGTCAAGGTTCCTCATAGTGGGGTACACTTCTTGGATAGCCTTTCTATGTAATTTTTTAGCAAGAATATTCTCTATTAATTTGACTTGTTAACTGCTATCTGTTTTATAATATTTAATTCTTTGCAGAAGTTTTCTTCAGAAAGAGGAATATTAACTAATCTATGTATCATACTATGGTATGCTGATATTTTATGTATATATGGATGTATCGAATTATTATGAATGGTGATGTCAGTATGGGAAGGTTTATGAAAAATAGAAAAATGGTGTTTGTTGTTGGTTTTACCTATTGTCAGATCTAAAAAATTTAATGATTTTTCTACTTCTATTTCTATTGTGAATTTAATGTTTGGGTGAATAGTGTTAATATATTTATGAAAGGTGTCTAACTGTCTGTTGGTACCTTTAAAACAAACTATAATCTCATCCACATATCTGTACCAATACAAAAACTTTTGCGAGAGTGGGTGCTTGTGGATTATTCCTTCAAGGTTGTCCATGAAGATATCTGCCAGTAGCGGACTCAGCGGATTTCCCATGATCAAGCCTTCAGATGAAGAATATATTTTATTGTCAAATTGAAAGTAATTTTGTTCAAGACATATCGACAAAAGGTCTAATATCTCTTGTTTAATAACTGGGTTGACATGATTTCTATCTAGTAAACCTTCAACCAAGACTATGGTATCTTGAGGAGGTATACTAGGGAAAAGATTTTGAACGTCAAAAGAAATTAATTTCGCGTTATCTGGAACAGAAATATCCTGGATTTTATTTATCAAATCATAAGAATTTTTAAGGCTGAATTTCGGTACAAATTTAGAATAGTTTGTTATTAAAGCAATAATATCATTAAGGACATGGAAATTCTTGGGATTGAAACTGAAATTGCCTTGAAAGGTACTTTTGACATCAATAACAATAAATATCAGGCTACTAATATTATCAAATCAGCATTTCTGAAGGATAATAGTGGTATAAATGATATGAGAACCATTTACATTCACTGCACCATATGTAACAATTATATCAGAATATTCGCTAGAGGTTAACGCTGGCATATTGAACGGTACCGATTTATGAAAGACGTCAAAATACGATCACCGTTGCAAATCAAAAAGACGATGTTTTGACGGGGTGTATACATACGTGCACCAGTGCCAAATCTTCTCAAATTTCTGTACTATTACAGTTCATAATTGGATTATCTGGAGAAAATGGGTTATGTCGAGGGATGATTTCGGTTATTTTCACATCCGCCGTGAGTATTCGTTCTGTAATAACTGTACAACCAAGACAAATCGGCGACAAGTAGACAACTACCATCAGCGCTTTTACACCAGTTCACAATCCCATAACGCAAATGACAATTGATGGTTGCATAATAAAGATTCGTCAGTACCTCCTTCTCGCAGTGGTTCTCCATAAACCTGAACGCATAACAATTCCTACGAAGTTTCTCACATAGTGAATCAATGTGCGGTGTCCATGTCAGTTTGTAATCCAAAGTGAACCCCAGCATTTTATTCGCTGTACATGATTCAACATGTTTGTTATATTTTCGAATATTTTAATGGTTACCGCAAAATAACCCACAGTGAATTTCATCAGCGTTGTTTTTAGTTAAGTTTAATTCTGAGTGGTTTTTATTTGCCTATCATGTAATTATCATTTAGTTAATAGTTTCTTTACTTTCTGTGAGGGCTAACGTATTTCTATCCTTGATCAGGAAGTTTGGGTCATCTGCATATGTATTCACTTGATGAGAGACCATTAAAGTAGTTCATTATTTGCACACAAGGGTAAAACTAAGGGCCCGAGTATGGAACCTTGAGGTAGTGGGGTAACTGGTAATTAATTCTGTGTACCGAAACAATAAAAGAAGATGAGCCACAGAATAAAGTTGAAGGTGAATAGAAGTCAAGTTGGTTGAGAAGAGAATGGAAAAATAGGAGTGAGAATAATATGAAGTGAGCAGAATGATTCCACCATTTCTGTAGACACAAAACCCAGATTTCTTGGACATATAGGTCTGCCAGACTCTACAGGAGGGGGTATGTTGTCGACAATTCGAAAACGGTTCGTCGATTTCAAACAAGGACATGCTTCTAGAGAACTTTCGATTCTATGTCTGGCAGCACTTCACGATGCTTTTCACAGAAAACTGAGGTAGCTGCAATATTATTTCTCTTCCATTAAAATTTGAAGCAATCTTTATCCAATCGAAATGAATTGACGCGCTTCTTTTGAAAATATTTGTTCTTCTACCCAAAAAATTGCTTCAAAGTAACTGCATTTTTGGGACATTTTTGATATTTTTTTTTGTGAAAAAGTGAATTGAAATTTCAATTCCCATTATAGCACTTACCTAGAATCGAACGTCCTCTAGAATCCTGTCCTTGTTTGAAATCGATACGACGAACCGTTTATAAATTATAAATTGACTGTTTTACTCTAAAAAGCGACCCAAATATGATCGCGCTCATGGCCTCTTAGAATGTAAGGAGGGCCTAGGTAAATAGGCAAATCCAAATTATTAACTCTTATATTTCAAAAAACGACCTGAGGACCAAGACACAAAACAATGAATGACGTGTCTAATTCCAGCATGAGAAATCATTGAAAATTTTGAAGATCTATGGAAAAAATGTCAAAATAGTATATCGTATCCCTTAGGGGACTTGCAATCGAACCAATCATAAAACTATAAAGTGAACCGCCATTCCTATTTACCTGCAGTACATATTTATAATTGTGCTTTCAATATAAGTAACTATCAGTCAATATCTGAATCATCTATCAACTCGGTCATTTCAGCTCTATAAATGCCTGACTAACGAGGCGTTTTTTAAAGAAACTCTCATTATTCACCATGGACAATTAGGACGAAAGGTTAGATAAGGGTTTGCGTTTAATCAATTTTCTATCTTAGATGTCAACTTTTGAATACGGCGTAGTAGAATTTCCGAAAAAAAACAATCATTGTTGTAGATATCGCGTTGAAAATGTTCTACTCTGAAAAGGACTGCGTAAGTTGGCTCAAATGTTTTTGATTGTGATTTACAAGAAGTTGCGTTATCTAATGGGTTGCATGCCGACTGACTGCTTTCTTGGATTTTGCCCCTTTGCTTCGTACATCAAAACTATAGTGGTGAGTTTTACAATTATATATCAGGAAATTTGTTGAGCGAGTGTTATCACGTGAACATATCTTCGAAAGTTTTTGATTGCTTGATGAAATGTGGTGTCATCATGGAGGTGATTATTTATCTTAAATGAATTTATTAATGACTTGACATTAAGGTATTTGGAACGATAGAACAGTTTTCTTACAAATAAAATGAAAATTTGTTATGATATTTCTCGACAGTGGCTACATCAGCTGAATTTTTTTGAGAACTTTCGTCTATTTAGAATCGGAGATAATTGTACTCAAAGTTGTTCCCCAATAGACTTTTAAATCATAGCACCATAGGCCAAATGCAACCATTATTACAAATAACACGCTGTACAGAAAAAACTCGTCTTACAAATGTGATGGAAAACTAACACATGACAATAAACTCGATAACAATGCTAATAACCAAATCTGAAAAAATTCGTCCATCTCATTATCAAATCACAAGCTTCCAAAGTCGGGAATGTTTTGATCGATTAGAGCATAAAAATGACCACGTCAAGAGCAGTGGAAACAACGCGCTGCAGCTCGTAAGGAACACGAGAAATATATCCCGAAATAAATAGACCAGGAAATATAGAAAAATTGAAACTCTAGAATTGGAGAATTAGGCCCCTGCCCATATTGTCGTTAGAATATAATTATATGGGAATTTTGAAAAAGAGTAAGTAGACGAGGAATTGAAAAATTATTTTTGAATAAAATGGTCAAAGAAAATTTGTGATTACTTTTATGGTTTTCGTAGTATATTTTACCTCTCTTTCTAGTTTGGCCCGATAACATTTGCGTCGGAATTGATGATTTTTTTTCCTGAAGTTCAGCACATTTGCATTAATCAAGAACGATCATCATATTACATTCCATTTTTAACTTTTTTTTTGCAGCCAACATCGCTGCGACTGCATTGTGTCTGTTTTCAAATGGTTTCTTTATGCACCGTCCCTTGTGAACTAAATTGGTTCGAGCCATTGCGTTAACAATTTATCAGTTTTCAGTCACTTTTAAGCAATCTGATCGTCGGGACTCGTCGGGAAAGTTACTTACACTGACACTTGCGACAGAGCAGTGTTGCCTAACGCCTACCGTTCCAAATGCCTTAAAAAAGCGCTTATCCCAACTGGATGAATACCATTTGGATGTTGAAAAACTTAACTGCCCAATTCGTTATATATCAAATTTCCAATAGAATTTGTGACAAGATTTCAACCATTCACTGAATTTTCTAAGAATTCCTGAAGCTAGAAGGCTTTTGAGAAATTGTAGTTTCCCTCGGATAAGTTTGTAAAAATATTGTACAGCAAAGATCCTCCTCAATATGTTGAGGATAGAAACACATGCAAGAATGAGACAGTAGCCCATAACGATTAAGTTCTGAAGTTGGGCCAACGTGTCCTTCTGTTTTAAGTATTGTCTAGCAATTTGTATTTTGTTTTGCTTTTGGGTCTTCGTTGGCCAATTACACTATAATAGGGGTGTCGATTATCTACGAAGGTATGCCCTTCAAAGGGCAATTTAGTTGCATTGTCAGGAAAAAAGTGGTTTGTTATATCGGTGTACCCGGTCGCCCCCTCCTAGTCTGGTCTACAAGAACTATTTTGGTGAATTTCTCTTCAAGGACACCGAAAATTATGACCTAGGGCTCATTGGATGTGGAATGACCTCTAGAAACTTTTTGAAGAATTTGAAGGTGCGCCGTCAAAAATTAAAAAAGTTATAAACAATTTGGTAAAAAAAAGGAGGGGGTTTGGTTTTTTTTTTCAAATATCTCGGAAACTATTGAAGATATCCAGAATTTGAAAGAAAAATACTGAATGAGGAGGAAATTTCTTTTAAAAAATCCCAATTACCGGAACTCAATAGCGCTCAAAGCGGGTGATGCGAGTCCCGCGTGCGCTGACTGATACGGACCCTTGAACAATAAACATAATTTTAACCCATTGAATATCAATATTAAGAAATAAAATAATTCACTCACCTTTTAGACACCTGAATAAACGAAAATCCATGGAAAAAAATTTCCCCGTACTTATTTTATTACATATGCTTTTGTTAATTAACTAGTTTTTTCAAGTTTCAAATTTACATACAAACCCTGATAAATAAAAAATGTTGATATTCCACTTTGTTATTACCAATCTACGAGACTAAAAACTGAAAAATAATGCTATTAATTTTTTTTTTAATATTCCAATTTGTTCGTATTTTAATCATTTAAAGTCACATGAAAATGACTCTTTTAAATTCCTACTCTGATTATTTAAATAATTGTTATAAACAAATGCATTGTTTATAAGATATTTGAATTTTTTTTATTGCTTAAAAACGCATTTGTTGATTAACTATTTTTTGACACTGAAGGAAGCTATAAACCATTTTTTCGTCGATCTCTGCAAAAAATGATTTTACGTACTAATTTCCGGACGAAAAATCGACTATTTTTGAAGGCAAGTACTTTTCGTCCGCAAACACTTTTCGTCCGCAAACACTTTTCGTCCGCAAACTCTTTTCGTCCGCTGTGGTCACTATGATACGGCACGGTACGAGAGCGGCGATTGAGTCATTTTCGTAAATCCACGTTTTAATTAATACATAGGCGCCTGTGACAATAACTGTCATTTGCTGTTGTCAAATTAATTATTTACGAAATGCGCTAAATTTTACGTGTGAATTTAGACCGTGGTGTGAATATTAGTGTTCATAATAATCAAGAATTGATCGAGTCTGCAGTTCGAAGAGTTGGACGTAGCTGAGGCCAGCAAACATGCGAGTACTTATTTTCATAAAGGTATGTAGAGGTCGACGAAAAAATGTAATATGCACCTCGGCGAAAAACTGTCTATTGTCTCGCCTGCTTGCTATCCTCGGCTGCGCCTCGGCTATCAATTTGCAGGCTCGACTATAATAGACAGTTTTTCGTCCTTGGTACATAAATATTTATTTTAGCAGCTTTGTAATTTTACGGCCTCAAAATACAAATTTTACTGGGTTACTCAAAAAAAATGTTTCGGTCGATTTTAAAATTTGTATTTTTCCAATTTCTCTAGAGGGATGCATGAAAGAAAGAAACTCATTAAAAATGTGTAATATCAATAAAAAAATGTCTACAAAGGACCCCGCAAATCCCTTATGGAATCAATGGATCAAAGGCATAAACGAGAAAATCGTCTTCTGAAATATGCATAGAAATAAATCCATAGAACGCCAATTAGTTCGGAATAACGTGGCCCCCTACGGCAGATACACCAACCCATGAGTATGCGCAATAGAGCACAAGTGTCGCTAGGGACGGTCTTAGGATTTTTGACTTCCTGTTCCTGAATCTGGTATAAGTTGTCGGTAATAGCATTTGAAATATAACACAGTTTTCCTTCAATGATATATACCGTAAATCAATAATTGACTTCTTGAAAATAGAAGTATTGACCAAGTCGGGAGAAATTATTGTGATCGTCAAAAAATTCAAATTTGATATTTTGATGGGAATTGATTCCACTCAGTCTGTGAATCAGAAAAAAACTCAATTTGTGTGTCCATCGGCTTCATGCCTAAACCGTTGAGCCTATTATAGTCGAAATCCATATCAGAGTGAGGAAACACTTTCTTTATGTAGTCGTATTTTTTATTTTCGAAATTCTGGATATTGAAATTGGTTTTCTACTTCTACAAATCGATTGATTAATCAATTAGTTATTAATGCAATATGTAATAATAATAATAATAATAACAAAGGCTTTCATTGACAAGAATTACAAATTTTTTTACAGGAGTACAAACTACTTGTTGACTCTTGTTATCACTTTTCCACCATTTTTGTTGAAAAACAAAAATGTTATTAATTGGAGATATAAAATTGGGAAAAAATCTGTCAAAAATAGTTTCTTGGGTAAGAAACTACATTTTTGCATTTGATCAGCGAGGTTCTCATTTATCATTGTAAATGTTGTTGAATCGTATTAAATTCAAATGGCATCTTTTGTAATAAGAAGTAGATTATCGAATGTTGAGAGAAATAAATATAAAATGCCAAAAATTCAAATTGTTACAGGATATTTGTTTCTTTTTGTTTTAAATAAGGAGGAAATGGTAGGATTGGAGAAAAAGGACTATAATTATTCCCAACACATTTTATTTTGTAATGTTACAAACTTGCTTCTATCAAACGAAAATTTTGTTTCAAAATCTATTGATGGGAAAATATCATAAATTTTGTAAGTGTTCTTCACTTCAATTCACCTCTAATTTTCTCAGTTTGCTACATTGCAATATTGAAAAATCTAATTCTGGTGTAAATTTTTGTTATTGCTTTTATCATTTTCAATTTGTGACTCACCTCATAGGGAGATATATCGAAAATGTGGTATATTATAGAGCTGAATAATGTTTCATCCTGAAATAATATTGATGAAGTTTGGTGTATGAAAGTTTCCAAAAAATTCGTTTCATTTGGCATAAAATTATCAGTAATTGTAAGAACCTGCCGGATTTTTCTCTTATGGAGAATAGAAATATCTATAACAGTTTGTGATGGCCTTATATACTACAAGCCCATATAACAATTTGGGGGGGTCATTTGACCCAGGATGAAACATATTCAGAACGATGCTGCTATATGAAAAAATAACTTTAGGCACCATGCCGTCAATTCTTGGTGGTGCAAATGACTGTAACAATAATTTTTCATCTGAAGATGTGCTTTTCCGACAAAATATTCTTGTACGGCATTCCTCACGTTGGTAGATTATGAAATAATAATCTCCTAGAACCTACTGCCGTATAAAAATAATGGGACCGGAGACCAGAAAAAATTTTCAATTTCCGAAAAAAAAAATCCTGGATTCCGGTCCCATTATTTTTATACGGCAGTGGATTCTAGGAGATTATTATCTCATAATCTACCAACGTGAGGAATGCCGTATAAAAATATTTTGGCGGAAGAGCACATCTTCAGATGAAAAATTATTATTATTATTACAGTCATTTGCACCACCAAGAATTATTGACGGCATAGTGCCTAAGGTTATTTTTTCATATAGCAGGATCGTTCTGAATATGTTTCATCCTGGGTCAAATGACCTCCCCAAATTGTTATATGGGCTTGTGGTCTATTATGAGACCACCTCTTTTTCTATTCAATAATTTAATGTTTTCTGCATCTGCAGAAGATTCTGTAATGTCTTCAAAAGTAGACAAACATACTCTACATTTGATAATTTTTTTTATAGATTTAACAACAAATCCTGATATATATATATATATATATATATATATATATATATATATATATATATGTGTAACCACACATTTTCAGTCAGAGTACTCAAAGAAAAGGGAGAAATTAAATTAAATGATAAAATTCCCCATCTTCGATTAACATGTCGTTGACATCAATGTCATATTTTTTTATAAAGGACATATCATCCAAATTCAAGTCCGCATACATTTTTTTTGCCTCTATATATCTGTTGCCAATATATTGGTGTTATCCAGATTCACACAGTTTCCCTGAACAACTGCTAAAACCTAACAATGCCAAAACTCAGAAGCCGACACTGTCGCTTGATACGCCACGATAGGATTTTGATGCGGTGTTGCCAAGTTTACTGGACTTCCCACAATTACCTGCCCTAACCACAGATGATGTTCCGAACCTCATTTGGAACACGAAAAAAAAGAAAACTTGGCAACGGCATGACCAGAAATAGCAATAATGCGCAAGTACAAATGTTTGTCATCATTCCCTGTGAAGGGTCATTTAACTGAATCGCGGACAGCGGGTTTGGCATTCTAGTGTTTATTATAATTTCTATGGAAATATGTCACCATCTCCCAGTCCACTGGCACAACAGCTCCCCACCGTTGAAGCTGCTCTTTTTTCAAAATTTGTGAATGCAATAGTACCAAAACATTCCAGCCGCTAGGTA
The DNA here is from genome assembly GCA_944452925.2 of Chrysolina oricalcia. Lineage (NCBI taxonomy): Eukaryota > Metazoa > Arthropoda > Insecta > Coleoptera > Chrysomelidae > Chrysolina > Chrysolina oricalcia. Next base: position 12,915,607 of record OX101819.2, read on the forward strand.
CATCAGTTTGTTCTGGTTCGCAAATTCAGAACTGTTTTGTAAACTGCGCAGTGCAGTGTGCGTAGAAGCAAATAATTCCAGACAGTCCAGGATAGTCTCGGACAATTGATTAAACCATAACGCGCATTGGAAAGATTGTACCATCTTCCGTATATTGAAAAGTTTGAATTTACATTGGATGATTCGTAGTTTTATACGATAAAAACTAAAACAATGTCTTTGTTCTCAGTTGTTACAATAGATATTGGCGCTATCTTAATATTTTTTCCAAAAATGTCATTGAATTTATTTTAATATGGATCTCTACTTCTTCTTCCTGTTTCATCATTAATATCTATAACTGAAATAAAAGAGAGATGTTGATTGCATTTCTCAATAAAGTCGACGTTAATTTGAAATATATTGTTCAGTTCAATATCAGGCAGCGAATCGGAAGATTTCACTGGAGACGATGAGGACTCCAATGATGAATGATTTTGTGTTTTGTATGTAACGTACAAACTTAATTTAGCCCTTTCGGTGCCATTTTTTTTACAATAGAAAGGACCCCGCACTTTTTATAGGTAAAATGGTTCTCGTTGAAATTGTCTGGATTTTTATTATATTGTAGTATTCGATGTACTGATTGAAAGTGCAGAATCGCAAAGTTCGTTGATGGATAGATTCAAGTTAAAAATCAGTAATTTTTAATTATTTATTTTCTCGTGATTTGAAAGTGCCAACTGTTATTTATTTTTCGCTCTCATCATCAACGTACCTTCATATTACTAAATATCATTCAGATGGTGCAGATTATATCATTAGGTGAAAAATAAAAACATTTTATTAATGTCTGAAAATTCAAAGTAATAATGAAATATTGATAAAATTATTTTGGCATTCAATATACTATTCTTATTCCATAATTTTCACCAATTCATACATTTCGTACAGGGTGATTTGAAAAATTGATGAAATATTTGGCCGGTGAATCATAATCCTCCGAAGGTAGCTGAGACCGTATAAACATGATTTCGTTGAGATATATATGGTGATCACGATAATTTTCGATGATAGAAATGACAAAATATCATCGTTTCAGAAATCACCCTGTAATTCACGATTAACTCGGTGAAATTCCTTTATTATTATTTAGTATATTCACCATTCTCTCCTCAACACTGTCGCAAAAATTCAGTTTCCTACTATGACTAGTTTCATAGTTATCAATTGAGAAACTTATTACCATTTGCATGAGGACAAAAAGGAACTTGTTCACGCGTACATTCTACTAGTGGCCAAGATTTTTCACAAATAGTGAAACGTGAGAATGTGGAGATCAAAATGAATGTAACTTTATATGCAGGGTGATGACCAATGACGGTCCATCCAATTCCATCTACCATTTAGGAACTGACTGAATAAACGACACATCAGTTACAACTTACAACTCAGGCATGAGCAAGATAAAATTCCTAATGCTTGGATAGTTTGACTCGCCCAATCGTGTATAAGGCCCCGGTACTCAGGACATCACGAATCACTGAAGGTGACAAGGAATAGCCTTAACCGAATCCACCTTCCCCGTATAGCAGCGCTACGGTCCTCATACAACATACAACTCTATCGGCTATCGGGTACATTTTGATTCTGTCGTTGATGGAAAGTGAATGAAAAAGAAAAATCAATTAGTTCCATCAGTGATAATTACATTCACGTTTTGAATTACCTATATTGATAATAGATGTCTATTGAAAAAATATATAGATAATAGATGTCTATTGAAAAAACAGTTAACTAAATTAATTAACACCTAATAAATCAATTATTCGAATATTGCGGAATAAACGTTTATTTATTAGAAACAAATGATGCATTGAAATTATTTAAATATACCTCATTAACAGTCAATTCAAATTTTTTTCCAATAAATATAGGTCTTCTTATAGATTAATCAACAGTATATAAAACATTATTTATAATAAATAAGGAATATTTATCAATATCATATATTTCATTGACATTTAATTAACACATTTTTATTATAAATATGTTTCATTTTTTGAAAATGAACGTTTATAAATAAACATTAATTATTTATTCCAAATAAATAAAGAATATTTATTAAAAATCTTGTTTATTATTAATAAAACAATAGGGACACAAGATGAGCCTTCTGAAATCGAAAAATCAATATGGAAGAAATTAGAATCAATTTACCTTTTATACAAAATTACCTTAACATATATTTATTAATTCCAACATAACTGTTGTCTCTCAAAAACTCTTCCAGCTCCTGAACATGGTCCATTATGGCGAGAGACAGCCTTGATGAAATGATGCGTTACCTACTTGTAACTTTTACAACAGAATATATGGTTGTATTATGTTAGAAAATAGATGCACAAACCATGCATATAATAATTATAAAACAAGTGTTGTGTCTTCTATAACTATGAAGAGATTGTTTGATTTTGAATTACACTTCAATCACACAAAAATAAATAATTACAACATGCGACTTTTACCTACACAACGCAAATGGCGCACCCACGACTCAACGACAAACGACAAATCACGAAACCCCGACGTTCGACGTGACACGTGGCCCATCAGCGAGCCCAACCACGGCACCTATCGCGGAGATTTTATAATAATGGCCAGCGCGGTATTTTCAATGAATATTTATTATCTGGTACTATGACTTATTCACTTTAAATAAACTTAAAATCAATAATGAATAAATTTTTACTAATATCACCCAACAAATGATTTCATTAGTAATAAATTTATATTGTTAATTATAAACATATGGACCTCAAACAAACTATTTATTTTTATTAGTAAATTATATTATCGCGTTTATTAATATTAAATAAAATTAGCTAATAGAAAATAAAATTTTCTTTTTTTTATTAATTGTAAATAAAAGGCACCCAAACAAATATTTATTAACTATGAGCCCTTTCTTTTTTTTCAGTGTATATTTCTATTTATAGCCAGCAAATATAAAAATCATGGAAACCTCTATCCTAGTGGAAAACGGATTGGAAAAAACCGTCGCTGCCCAGATTCAAATTCTCCTATTAAGTTCGCATTTTATTCCGACAAAGCTTAAACCAACAAAATTCACTCAACTATCTGTACCTTACATTATTAAATTCATATATCTGATTTAATTGTTATCTCTAATCTTCTCCCTCGTTTACATTTCTTTTGATCTCCATATTCTCACGTTTCACTATTTGTGAAAAATCTTGACCACTAGTGAAATGTACGCGTGAACAAGTTCTTTCAACTCGTCATGCAAATATTAATAAGTTTCTCAATTAATAACTATTAAACTAGTCATAGTAGGAAACTGAATTTTTGGACAGTGTTGAGGAGAGAATGATGAATATATTAAATAATAATAAAGGAATTTCACAGAGTTAATCGTGAATAACAGGGTGATTTCTGAAATGTTGATATTTTGTCAACGAAATCATGTTTATACGGTATCAGCTATCTTCGGAGGATGATAATTGATTTGAATATACAGGATATGTACGAAAAAACCAGCCATATATTTCACCAATTTTTCAAATAACCCTGTACGAAATGTATGAATTGTGATTAATGATGGACTAATAGTATATTGCATGCCAACATAATTTTGTTAATATTTCATTATTACATCGAAATTTGAGATATTACTAAAATGTTTTTATTTTTCATTGTGTACATAATGATGCAATCTGCACGATCTGAATGATATTTAGTAATATGAAGGTACGTTTATGATAAGAACGGAAAAAAAGCAGTTGGCACTTTCATATCTCGAGAAAATAATTAAATAAAAATTACTGATTTTTAAATTGAACGCACTGTATTTCAAAATCTATCCATCAACGAACTTTGCGATTCTACACGTTCAATCAGTACATCGAATAATAGAATATACTAAAAATTCAGACAATTTCACCGAGAACCATTTTACCTATAAAAAGTGCGGGGTCCTTTACCGAACCAAATAAATAAACATTTCGTACACACATATCCCAATATATCCCAAAGGGTATAAGTGAGATAAGTAGATCCCACTGGGTGCGGATGAAACTGCAAATAGTATACCAAACTCAAACCCGATAGAAAATGAATTCATGTGAAATGGGACGTACCAGGATATATCGAAAAATGCTTAGCCTACTATAGAACCAAACAAAATTTCAATGTCAAAATATTTTATTACTCAACATATTCTCCTCTTAATTGGATACATTCATTACAGCGAACCTGCAACGTCTCTAGACCTTTAAAAAAAAAATGTTTTTTCTTGCTCTGCAAACCAGACCTCCACAGCTTTTAGGGGAGACCGGGGCAAAATGATCCCTTTAAGGTTTAAATGTTCATAATTAAGGGTGATGTAATTTGGAGATTTGGTACAGTAGGTGTAGGTAAAGTCATCATTTATGAATAAAACCACGGCACGGCCATTCTTGTAATCGAAGTATAATGTAAGATATTCACGGATTATGACGTGTTGACCTAAGGATCAATTTGCCCCTCCTAGTGGGGCATAATGATCCCATAAAAAGAAAATCGAAAAACAATGCGGTAACTGTTTATTTATGAAAAAATCACAAATAAAGCAACCATTGTTGAAAACAAAAGATATAATTGCAATGATCCCTAAACATAAACAATATACATATTGATAAACCAAACAAAAATTATTTATTCATACATCGTATACCTTAATCTAGCACTCTACGACGTACTTTTTTTGCTAACGGATTATACGCACAGTGATCACATACGAAGACGTCATCAATTTCATCCGCCCCTGAACAGGCGTCATGGGCCCACAGATGACACTGGCTGCATTGAATCCAACCCTCTCCACTTGCAAACCTCGAATACGACTCACCACAGATCAAACATTCTGGATCATTGTCTGACTCAGAATCAGATTCTAACTCGGCTTCTTCATTTTCTTTTCTCTTCGGCATCTTTTTTTCTAAATTCTGAGATTTCCCCTCCTTACTCTTTCTTTTTTCTTGTTTCTTGTTTTCAGCTTCTTCTTTTTTTTTATTTGTTCCTGCAGCTCATTTTTATAGGGACTACTGGTTAAAATAGCGGTTTTTCCTTTCTGTCTATTGGTCTTTTTTATACAGGTTGTTGTTTTTGGTAATGGTCGAATATCTATAGCAGATATTTTAAAAGGTAAATTGGCAATAGTAGTGGGGCAAAATGATCCAGGACCATTTTGCCCCACCTCATAGAGGTTCGTTTTGCCCCATTTATTACTCTTGTAAACTAAGTCACGTGCATTAACTATATTATATTCAAGTTGAAGTTTTAAAACAACGTAAATCTAGCGAAATACGTAGAGTTCAATACCTGCCATTCAAACATATCATTAAAACAACTAGTACAGAATTATAGACCTTATAGTGAGATGCATACCTTAGATCAACAGCGACAAAAACAATGTTTTATGCTACAAACTTATAACACGTGCACGCAAATGGACGGTGATAGTGAAACTGACCGAATGAAAGATTGCTGGATCAGTTGGAGACGTTGCCATTTACTAAAATGAAATACATCGTCAGAAATTTGGGAAGGATCGTTTTTCCCGACTGGATCATTTTGCCCCGGTCTCCCCTATTACCTCCTCGTTGGAAGAAAATTTGCGACCTTTTAAACTTTTTTTCAGTTGAGGAGAGAGAGGAGCCTAATCTGGTGAATAAGGGGGTGTTCTAGTAATTCAAATCCTAAATCACGAATTTTTTGCATGACAACATGAGATTTGTGTGCAGGGGCGTTGTCCTGCAAAAACAAAACACCTTTGGATAGCTTTCCGCGTCTTTTCTCTTTAATTTTTTCCCGTAGTGTGGTCAGTAATGTCGAATAGTAATCTCCAGTTATTGTTCTACCCTTATCCAAAAAATCAATCATGATTACTCCATGGCAATCCCAAAAAACTGAAGCAAGAACTTTTCCATCAGATTTTTGTTTCTGGATAGTAGAAATGTACCCAAGTCTCATCCATAGTAACAATTCGGTTTAAGAAGTCTACATCGTTTTCAAATCGAGCACAGATCGAACGCGATGCTACTACCCTTACACGCTTTTGGTCAACATTCAAACATTTAGGGATCCATTTTGCAGCAATTTTTCTCATGTCCAAATTGAGGTGAACTATATGATGAACGCGTTCGTATGAAATAGTCAGTGCTTCAGGTATCCGTTTTAGCCCAATTCGACGGTCTGTTAAAATCATGTCATGAACTGCATCGATATTTTCGGGGACTGACACAGAAACTGGCCTTCCCAATCGGTCATCATCTTCAATGGAAAATTAACCTCTTTTGAAGCTTGCAGTCCAATTTTTCACGGTCGCATACGAAGGACATTGATCACCAAGCAAATATTCATGAATCTGCTTACCTCTTAACACTTTTAAATACAAGTAGTTGATGATGGCTCGATACTCCAATTTTTCGATTTTCACAATTTCGGTGGACATATTTTTTCTTTTATTTTATTGCGTAACTCTAGTTTACTTTTTTGACGTCAATCTTTACACTGACACTTCTAATAAGTTATTGTTCGTTGCTATGGTAACGCAATATTTTGTTTATGCAGGGAACTGGTCTAGGCTAACTAGATATCAATACATCCTCGTATATGGCACAAGAGGGAACTACAAACAGTTGCTGGGATATAAGTCCCTGTGTGGCTGAACGGGTTAAATACGTAGATAGATACTTTATTTAACCATGTTATATAACAAAGTACATTTATGGCAGGTCACAACAGATATCATATAGTGATCATATAAATAATTTTAAAATAATGTTTAGATATTCACAGTCATAAAAATGTAAAATATTAAATATAAAGAAAATGAAGCCATAAGCAGCCAGACAGAAATACAAACAGACAAACAGTTTCTGTGAAACTCTTTAAAAGACATACATTGATACTCACAAACATAAAAACGCTCAACAACTTTCGTATAGGTACTTCTTCAGAAGGCCCAATAGACTGACCTGAATATTAAAATAATAATAATAATAATGTTTATTCATCAATAGTAAACTACAAACATAGACAATAGATAACAATCATCTGAATAAACAAATGTAATCACTGAAGCTGTGGTAGTCACAGCTTGTGCGTGATAAGCAAATTTAATTACTTATTAATATTGTTTTACAGTATAAATTTAATAGTACATAGTATAATATAAAATACAACATGTGAGTATAAAGGTAATATTGAAATATAAAGACAAAGTGTAAAATAAAGAGTATAAGGTATTAAATTGTAAAAGTATAGTTGTTATAATATAAGATAAGAGTATATGTTTTTATATAAATATAATTATTAAGAGTGTCGAATATATATATATATAGGGCTAATAACAGAACGATAACAGTGTATATATATTCCAAGAATATAGAGGACCTTTGAGTAGCATTAAGCTAAATTGGATGTTTAAATTATTAGAATGAATGTTTTCAATTAGTGCACGAGTCTCGTATCGATCGGATTGTTTTGTGAACAGTTTAATTCCTCTCTTGAATTTGAGTTTGGAAGTCTCAATTTTCAATTCTTTAGGAAGTACATTGAATGCCCTTGGAGCTAGAACCCTGTAACAGTTTTGGCCAATTGTTTTAGATGCGAATGGTATTGAAAACTTATCATTTTGTCTCATCGTATACGTATGAGATGGTTTATTGAGTTCATTTTTATTCAAGAACTGTGTCGTGGTTATACTAATGAAGAATAGTTGTCGCAGATCAAACATACTCGACTCTTCATAAAGAGCGTCGCTTGAATACCTATTATTTCTGAAGAGAATCATTCTCAAAAAGCATTTTTAAATCACTTCATGATGTTTAAGATGAGTTTTAGAAACTCCTCCCCATCCGATAATTCCGTAGTTCAAATGAGATTCCACTAGACTCTTATATATAATTTTTAATTGTTTTGTATCGAAAATTCCTGAAAGTTTTTTGAATCTGTATAAAATGCATCGGAGTTTTTTTACCAGATGGTCGATATGAGAGTTCCATTTAAGATGTCTATCAATTACGATTCCAAGGTATTTTATTTTATCTGATGAGAGTATAGTGAAGTTATCATCGATTACAATTTGATTGAATTTAGGAAGACCTGTTTTGTTGCTACGAAAAGGTAAGTAGACAGTTTTTTCAAGTTTATTGAAAGCAGTCTATGGCTTAGCCATTTTACAATGTGAAGAAAGTTATTTTCAATTTTATTCTTCAGTTTCTGCCAGGTTTTATCTTCATAGATAATGACAGTATCATCAGCAAAACTTATTATTTCACAATCTCCTTCTGTGGAGAAGAGATTGTTCATATATATTATGAAGAGAATTGACCCCAAAACCGTGCCTTGAGGTACACCGCATGTAATAAGTTTTTCTTTATTGGTGTGGTTTTGTATTTTAACTCGTTGTGTTCTGTCAGTTAGGTACGACCTCATAAGACTATGGGCTGTACCACGTACACCCACATCTTCCAAGACTTCTAGGAGGACGGAGTGATCGACAGTGTCAAAGGCTTTAGCCAAATCTATGAAAACTCCTATTGTTGGTTTCTTTGCATCTATAGCACGATATATTTTTGTTGTTAACGCCCTAATAGCATCTTGTGTTGACTTCCCTTCTCTAAAACTAAATTGTGATGCCGAGAGAATATTGTGTTTTTCAATAAATGAATTCAATCTTTTCTTTATAATTTTTTCAATTATTTTGCTAAAGTTAGATATCAGCGCAATAGGGCGATAATTGGACATTTCGGTTTTATTGCCATTTTTGTATATCGGTACGAGTGTAGATATTTTAAGTATAGAAGGAAAGATGCCAGTCTCAAATGACTTATTGATAATATGAACTGTAATAGAGTGAATATCTACTATTAAAGAATCTTAGTTTCTCTCAAGTAACTATAATGTTTATTACAAATTAAACAACTGATACATTTCTATAGCAATGCATCATACAGGATCATTCCCTACAAATCTCCTCATCCCAAGAAATCATCACTCCTGTGATGATATGGTCGAATATTTGAAATATGTGCAGTCTCTTCTTTCGAATTATTATCAAAATGTACATAGGCCAATACACCATTAATTAATTTTGTCTTCGTCAGCTGGAAAGGACCCCGGGTTACAAATTCTTTTCCAATCCTTTGATTTTTTGTAAGAATCCAGTCTCCAACTTTCAACTTTGGCGGCGATAGTTTATTCCTCTTATTTGCTTGATCCTTTATTCTCTGTTTATATCTTAATTGCTCCTCAACAGTCTTGGGTTTTTCATCTATTTGAATTTCTATCCCTAATTTCTTATCTGCCTGTAGAATTGTAGTTTTCCCATATAATTTGAAATTTGGAGAACATCCTAAATACTCATTATGAGAGAAATTATGGTGACGAACAGCAGCTTCAAGACATTTCATGTAAGTTTTCATTTCCCTAATAGTTCTCACTAGGATGATAGGGAGTTGTATGGATTAATTTTATTCCTCTGGATAATGCCCAATCATGAAATATTCCAATTTGCTTTAATGCTTTTGCGCATACATATCTTGAAGCCTCGTCAATGATCAATACAAAAGATTTTGTTTGCCTATTCAAATCTGATTTTTTACTTAATTCTGCGAAGTCAACATGAATCGTTTCGTACGAATTTTGGGCAGAAATCGATGAATGAACGTAATTTGGTTTAGGCAAATACTTAAATTTCACATGCTGGCAAATTTCACACGATTTTATGTAATACCTAATATCTCCACTCATTCCTTTCCTTATTTTCATAGGTTCAAATCAAGATGTATACAGTGACCGCCAAAAAGTATGTACCATATGGGAAAATTTTTTATTATTGGAGTATTGGAAAAAATATTCTGGGGAAAAGTTTGTGCATGTCCGATAACCTAAAAATCGATTTTGACACATGTCACGTGATCGCTAGAATAGCGGCAAAATGAAAAAAATTGTAATGCAAAGGCAAAAAAGGGGTAAGATGGCAAGATATCAAAAAAAGTTATTTGAAAAAGTCACTTAGAATTCAATTTTATACATAAACGAAGTTTCAAGAGATAATTCAAAAAAATTGAAAATAGCAATTTTTTAAAAATATTTTCCCATCCATTTAAAAATATTATTTTTTTTCTTATGAATAGCTTGACTATACTGAAACATTTGCATTTTAATGATAATGACAAAACTTTCTCATTTTCTCCACACCAGAGGGCACTAAATTGAAAAAATGGGAATTTGTCAGAACCCTTGCTGTTACATCGGTTCGTAGGTATCTAACAGTTATATCCGAATTCCACGACCATTGTGATGACATGACACTCCAAAAACATGGTAATTTCCAGATTATAATCAAGTTCCGATGATAATCGTGCATGAGCGTTTCACTTCGCACATAAACTTGAAAATAGTGCGTCAAATTAAAGATTCTTAAAGTTTATGTGCAAAGTAAAACGCTCATACAGCATTATTATTGAAACTTGATTAAAATCAGGAAACATGGTGTTTCTAGATTGCCATATCAACACAATAGTCTTGGAATTCTGATATAACTGTTAGATAAGAACCAATGTAACAGCGAGGGTTCTGGCAAAAACCAATTTTTTTAATTTAGTGCCCTCTGGTGTGAAGAAAATGAGAAAGTTTTGTCATTATTATTAAAATGCAAATGTTTTAGTATAGTCAAGCTATTCATAAGAAAAAAAAAATTTTAAATAGATGGGAAAATATTTTTAAAAAATTGCTATATTCAATTTTTTTTGAATTCTCTTGAAACTTCGTTTATGTGTATAAAATTGAATTCTAAGTGACTTTTTCAAATAACTTTTTTTGATATCTTGCATCTTACCCCTTTTTTGCCTTTGCATTGCAATTTTTTTCATTTTGCCGCCATTCTAGCGATCACATCGATTTTTAGGTTATCGGACATGCACAAACTTTTCCCCAGAATATTTTTTCCAATACTCCAATAATAAATTTTTTTCCCATATGGTACATACTTTTTGGCGGTCACTGTAGAAACCATGGTGTTATCACTGATTCGCTTTTGTTTTAACAAAGTTGTTGAGACTGTAATTGCACTGATACCGTTGGCTTCATTCGTCGATGGATGGCGTATAAGTCGAAAATAGCGGAGTTTCCAACATTCCGAAGTAGATACTGAGTCATAATTATTTGATTGAAATTTGAATGTTTACAAATTATGGTTAATGAATATCACAACAAATAAAATTCAATGTTGAAAATTACATAACATGGCACTTGTCCAAGCGTCATCATGAATCTGTAATTTTGCCGCCATCTGTGTGCTAAAGAGGTGAAACGGTATCAACGCAGTAAAAATATCACGAATCAAGTAGGCTGTACCTTAACACGTTTATATGTCGGTTTCACAGCTATAAGAGATCACACCAGGGTTTCTATGTATCTTGGTTCAAATCTTTGATTAGCGATTGACATCCATTTTGACATAAGATTATCCAATTCTGACTTTCCAAATGAAATTTTTTCTTGACTGTCTCCAGTTCTTTCGTCTTGAACATAATTGATCTGCAGAATCTCGTTAGGAGTTTCGGTAGTTTTTTCTGACTGCGCCATTTGTAATAGAGTGAATATCTACTATTAAAGAATCTTAGTTTCTCTCAAGTAACTATAATGTTTATTACAAATTAAATAAACTGATACATTTCTATATAGCAATGCATCATACAGGATAATTCCCTACATGAACAAGAGGAGAAGTGAATGATGTCATTAATAATTTTTAGTTTTTCTGCTTTGAAACCGTCGGAAAAAGAAAAAGTGATGCGTTATTAGTTTTGTTTTTTTCTTTATATCCGTCCTTTTTTTAAATTTTTTTTGCTAATTCTGGTCCGACATTGGTGTAATGAACATTAAAATCATTTGATATGTCTGATGGGTCATTTGATACGTATTCATCATTCAATTTGATACAGTTTATATCTGTTGAAATAGGACTTGTGATAATTTCATTCACGGTTTCCCACAATACCTTTGAATTCTCTTTGTTTACTTGAATTTTACTTTTGTAAAAATCTATTCTTGTTTTTTTTATGAGTTTGTCCAGAACTTTTTTATATTCTGTGTACTCTAATTGGAGTGTTTTATTATTCAGATCTTTTTTTAATTTATGATACATATTTTTTTATTTGTCGATTTTACTAATGATTTGGTTATCCAATTTTTACGTTAAATTTTATGTATGGTAGACAATTCCACTGCATTCTGTTCAAGACCTATGAACTTTTTGGTGGCCTCTTGGGGATCTTGTGCTCCAAAAACTTCATCCCATTTCACCATAGCCATATTTTTTATTAATGTTTTGTCATCCACAATTTTATGGTACTTTGAATGATCTCTGTGAATATGTTCTAGCTTTTTTGTTCCAGGAGAAACAATTTGAAGTAGTATAGTGAAGTGGTCTGTAATGCAAGTTTGTATTGTCATTGGGAGAATGGTATCGTAAGTGTTGTTTTTTGCAAGTATGAAAAAGTGGTCTATGCAAGTAATAGATTGTTTCTGACAGCGCGTAGGTGTATTTATAGCTGAATTGAATCCGTGTTCATTTGAGTGCGTGAACAAGATTCAAAAGCACAACTGACTGTCACACAGAAGCAATTTCACTTGACACTTTCAATTTCATAAGGGAACGCAAAAGTGGTCCCCAGGAACTAAATTACTTATGACCTTTTTGGGACTGGGAACTAAATTGCATATCATTATCAGGCATCTCAAATAAATTTCTAATCTGCTACTGTCGAGAACCAAATTACCAGCTCCCCGAGTGTCATGGGCCAATGGTCAATATAGGTACATGCGTTATTGCCAAATATTAATAAAAATCAGTCGGAGCAATCGCGAATTACCCTCGCAAAATCGTCCGCGAGTTTCGAATACCACAGAGAGCTTCCATCGGCCCCATGCCACCGTACCAATTAGCCCGCTATCGTAACGAGTTGTTTAATATTCGGTGTTGGGAAAACGGCGGTAAGTTGAGCAGAAATGAGATAGGTAGGCCGTAGCGCGAGCATGTGTGGGAAGGCGGCTTAACGTTTAGTATCAACTCCAACTCGGCGGGGTCTGGTGGTCTGGACCGCATTTTCTCCCGATAGGTCGGTACTCGATAACTTTTCGATAAAGGCTTTTGCGAAACGGAAGTCGCGTCATTTCCACGTTTTGACTTTCGACTTGTGTTTGATGTTGTGGTGTGTTTGTGAGCATCCGATATTCCTGAAATTTTTGGGTAGTTGCATTTATTCATTGATGATTTATTTTATTTGGATGTACGATCTCCTTCTAGAAAATTTTTCTTCGACCACTAGCCCAGCTCCTAGACAATTTTTGGAAGCTTCTGAGTCCTTGGGGCAAAGGTACATTTATGAATGAGGATGAAAATAAAAAGAAACGCATAATTTGTTGAAATGACACTAGACGAGGGGCACGGTACTGATTCATTCTGATTCACCCCTTGAACAGTGTTGCTTAGCGCCGGATTGGGGATTTTTTTCTTACCGAGCTCCATCATTGAAGCGGCCTCCGTCCTTATGTGAACAGGACACGAGATTCTAATATTATTTTTACCACACGAAATTGTTCGAGATACGTTTATGTCTGGAATGAAATGACGCACCAATCGATTTAAAAAAATATTTATTCAAAAGAATTTGCTTAAATTTATATTTTTTTCTTAAATAATAGATGATATAATTTAGATCACATAATCACAAAACGGTTGAGAAATAAAACAATTAAACAGATAAATAAATTTTATGCACTAGCGGGCGGTAAAGTACACTTTACCGCCCGGTTTTACAGGCGTAAAGTGATACTTTAGCGCCCGCGGCCACTATGGCCCGCAGGCCGTTAAGTTGGCAATGTTCTCCAATTGTCCATATTTACACGTCAATTCAAGAACTACCACGAAACAATCAATTCAGTTCAATGAAGAAATACTTTTTTAACAACATTCATTCATAATCTACATTATCGAAGCCATAAGACTGGATATTAAAATTTTATATTGTTGTTGGTACAGTTACCTATGTTAGGGATGGGATATTCACTCTTTTCTTGAATATAATTATTCCTTATGGAAAGCTGCTTTACAATCATCCTCATCGCTATGAAGTATTCATTGAGAATACTTTCAGTTTGAATATGAATTTGGAGGCCAATTTGCAGGATATCGATGAAGCACTTGTAATAATCATATAATAATAATATAAGTTTATTCATAAATAAATACATACATAACTATAAAGAGTAGAATACATTGTATGAATAAACTGAAAATAAACCTTACTAAGTAACCTTGTTGTAAGGTAAACAACTATTCTACTAAAAAACTATTTCAAAAATGACAATAATTTTTTTTTCGTCGACCTCTGCAAAAAATGACATTTTACGTACTAATTTCCGGACGAAAAATCGGCTATTTTTGAAGGCAAGTACTTTTCGTCCGCAAACACTTTTCGTCCGCAAACTCTTTTCGTCCGCTGTGGTCACTATGATACGGCACGGTACGAGAGCGGCGATTGAGTCATTTTCGTAAATCCACGTTTTAATTAATACATAGGCGCCTGTGACAATAACTGTCATTTGCTGTTGTCAAATTAATTATTTACGAAATCCGCTAGATTTTACGTGTGAATTTAGACCGTGGTGTGAATATTAGTGTTCATAATAATCAAGAATTGATCGAGTCTGCAGTTCGAAGAGTTGGACGTAGCTGAGGCCAGCAAACATGCGAGTACTTACTTTCATAAAGGTATGTAGAGGTCGACGAAAAAATGTAATATGCACCTCGGCGAAAAACTGTCTACTGTCTCGCCTGCTTGCTATCCTCGGCTGCGCCTCGGCTATCAATTTGTAGGCTCGACTATAATAGACAGTTTTTCGTCCTTGGTACATAAATAACTATTTCATTTCCAATCTTATTTCTGTATAATTTCTTTTCTAATCTGAATATTTCAAAAAAAAAATTTATGTCGAAACTCACCCATTAATTAATACTATTTATCAAATTATGAAAAATATGTCTTTCTGTAGTATTCAACCAGTCTTTCACTTCATTTTTGTAAGAATACATGGACTAAGTCATTTTAATAATATCTGGTAGTATGTCAAACAATTTTGGGATAATGTGAATGAAATTTCTTGTGCCTATTATTTTATTCAATCTAGTTTTAAGTGTGACTGCTCTTTTATACCTCGTCTCATAAAGATGATCACCAAAATTGATATCCTTTTTATTTTTTTCTACATTCATGCAAAAAGCAAAACTTTATTGAAATATATTCAGTGGAAAAAGAAGTTCTTTATTGCACTAGTGCAATAAAGTTTTTATTGCACTCATCTGTCATTCTACTTCAACGTGTTGTCATCATGACAAACATAAACGTTTAAACCTACTACATATTTAGCAGATATTCTGTGAGATTGGCAATAGGTACTTCACTACGAAATATTCATATTGAAAATTGCACCAATTGTTCATTCACTTTCAACATTGAGGGTAAAAATAAAGTTTGAGTTAAATTGTTCGTAACGTATTAGTTCTTGTTTCAATGCAAATCAATATTAATAATAAAGTATTCAAATTGCGCTTTTCATTTTCCTACACCTAGTGCCGCACCTCAATAAATAATTTTTTGCTTTTTGCATGAACGTAAAAAAAATGTTGTATGCAACTCGAGCAAAAATTGTTTATTGCACTCGACGTGTTGTCCAACTCGGCCTAACGGCCTCGTCGGACAATTTCACGTCGAGTGCAATAAACATTCACTTTTTGCACTTGTTGCATAAATAACTATTGAAAATGTGGATTAGAATTCTATACATAAACAATTGCACAATATCAAATTTTCTACTTTTTTATATAGAAGATCGGAAGGAAACAAATGATTTTGATCATATATTATTTTTAAGAATTTTTTTTTAATCACTTCCAAGTTATAAAGATGACTTTTTTTAACACCACCCCATCCCAGAATGCTATAACTCAACTGAGATTGTACTAAGGAAAAGTACAACATTTCAAGGTGCTTCAATGAGAGAAATTGTTTTAGAAGCTTGAATTTGGGTAACAGATATCTCAGTTTTTTAATGACAAAAAAATATGATGGTTCCACTTCAAATGATTGTCAATCATTATTCCTAATTATTTGACACATTTGGTTTCATTAATTTTAAACTCACTACCAATTTTGAGTGGACCCAAATTTGGCAAAGAATTCTGATAACAGTACTTTACTAGTTTCACTTGCAACTGTATTTCAAAATATATTTTGTATAAATACTTAAATTCCTACAAAAGAGAATTTTATATGAGTAATCAGTCAAAATAATTGTTAATATTCAACTTACGATTGCTCCTAAGTATTTAAACTAGCTCTCAAGTAAGAACTCTGAGATTTTCTCTATCTGTCAAATTTTGACGTTTCTTGACAATTAAATTATTGCTCCCGTCAGGTGCAATTTGTTTCTCTACTGGGTGACTAAACCTCAGTAAATCGAATTTTTCGGAATTCCTGCTTTCGATTTATACAATAATAATAAGAAATGAAAGTATTTTTCAACTATTAAATTTCAAACTTACACAGGTATCGTCCTGGCACTTTTGATTATTGAAGTTATACATAACATATGAAATAACTATTGAAACAATTCGATTAAAGAGAACAATTAACGACAGTTGGTCAGAAATGTTCGAATTGATGCCCTTCCACTTCCAGACATTTTTCACATCTCACTAATGATTCTTGATTTTCGTATTGAATCGGGTGTGAGATTCTCAAATACAATCTTCCATGGTAATCAATTGAGTTTCATATATAGACTTGATTTTTAATTGTACCAGACTTAATTTTAAATTGTACCCCAAATGAAAAAATCGAGCTTTGATAAATCTGGAGAAATGGTCCATTGTTGGCTATCCACTGGTCATGAAACAATTCTTTTAAACGAGTATTTACTTAGCGACCATTATGCGGAGGTGCTCCGTCGTGTTGATAAAATAGGTTTCAATGCTCAGCGATTGGTAAAGTTTCCAAGTACTGATTTTCGAAATTATGCAAAATATTCAAATATCCTTTACCTGCAAAAAGGTACATCACATCCTATTCTTGTTTCGAAATTGACATGTCTTTTACTTACTATTTAAGTTTTCTTGATAAAAATGTAGTGCCACGACGCTATCACTTCTTATTGCACAATAAACATTGAACTGCAAAGACTCTTGAAAATTCAGTTCCCTGAATACATGTTGAGTTGAGTCACTAAAATAATAGCAATTATGTTGGTTGAGGACACCATTCTTTGTAAATTTAGCATCGTCTATGATATTATCCAAAAATAATTCGATTTCTTGCGACCGAGTTAAAATGACTTCACAAAATCTCACTCTTCGTGGAAAATCTGTTTCTTTCAGGTGCTGAGCTATGGAGAACTTATATGGGTGAAATTTATGTTTACGCAGTATTCTGTGTACTGAGTTTTTTGACAATCCTGATTCTCTTGTAACTTGTCTCAAAGATATTATTGGAAATGCGGCAAAATATCCGAAAATGGCAATTCCAATATCTTCATCAATCGGCTTGTTATAATACGACTTTTAAGAGTATTATTTGAAGTCGTAGGATCACGAAACAAAAACCAAAATGATCCTTATCGAAAATCAGGAGGAAAGCCGGAAAAAAAAGATAATAATAATAATATTTCCCTGTCAAAATGACAAAATAAACTAAAAAATCGCCATAACTTTTTTATTTGGAGAGATACAGAAAAAGTTATTAAAAAGAAAATGTTCACCGGCGGAAAAAAAGTATGTTCAGAAAAAAAAATTTCGGAAAAACCAAGTTTTCAAAATTGCGTGTAAAGTCCGCAACATAAAACGTCATATCTCCGGAACTGCTTGGGATAAAAATTTGATATTTTGACTTTATCATCATTTCCACGGGGGAAAACTGTTTCCCAGATTTCAATTTGATCGGAAAACTCGGAAAAATTGTAGGGCATTTTTTGCGTTTTTTCGTATGTTACAGGGTTCACTCAAAATCTGTCAACATGTGTCTCTATAAGCTCCGACGAACTGATTAGATTCTGGGAAAGATCGGGAAATGTTTAGTATTTTTCCCGGACGATTTTCCGAAAAAACGGGAATTTTTCAGAGTCTAAATGCGACCAAACCGATAGACGAACCGTGGAGTTCAGAATTGCATTAGATAGAGATTCAACCAACGTACAAAACTTGATGAAATGGTTTTTCAAAAAAAATCGGAAAATGGTGAAAATCCCTTAAATCTGAAAATGAAAATTTGAATTTTCGATAAAACGAAATATCTAACGAACGGTTGATACAATCACAATTTACCAAGAAACCTTTTTTACCGCCATGGGAAAATCTACAAAAAATCTCTGCAAATTTTTTCGGAAAAATCAATGGCCCAGGAAATATTTCAAAAAAACGGAAAAATCGATATATTGACCGTACTAATGATAAAATTGAAATTCTTAAAATCGCCTCGAATACGTCTTTACGAACTCCACTTACCCTCCAAACCGTATTTCTCCGACACCATTAGAAAGTGGAAAAATGATGGAAAAACTGAAAAAAATTTACAAAGTGTGTATTTTGTGTTTAAAATCGCCAAAAACTCGAAAACGGAACTGGATATCACAAAAATGTATATGAAAGATTTTATTTTACTTCAGAATTTCTACAAAAAAGTCAAATACATTTTTTCCATAATCCGATAAATAAGCTCGTAAAAACCGAATGAACCTAAAGAAATGACCATTTTTTGACGGGAAAAAATTTTGAACAAAAATAAAAAATTTAACAATATCAAAAAATTAATTCGTACAATTTTATTGCCCTTAAACTGATCAACGAAAAGTTCGAGAGAATTTTTTCCATATCTTGAAAAAAAAAAATTGAGATGTGGAATTTCGCCTTTTTTGGGTTTCAAACATCAAAAAATCGAGAACGAAACAAGATATCGAAAAAATGTATATGAACAGTTTTATTGTACTCAAACAGACTAATAAAAAGTGTCCGAAGAGTTTTTTCATATCTTGAAAAAAAAAATTTTAGATGTGGAAATTTCGCCTCTTTTGGGTTTTCAAACACTAAAAAATCGAGAACGAAACGAGATATCAAAAAAATGTATAGCAACACTATTATTGTACTCGATGGAATCTACAAAAAGTTCCAATGAAATTTTTTGATATCTCGAAAAAAACGGATTTTCCTTTGAAAATTTTGCTTTTCCAATTTTGGTGTTTCTCGATCAAATGAGGTGCGGTAACGCCAGATTTGGTGAAAATTTCAAGATTAGGAATATTTTTTTTGAAAAAAATTCGTATCTCCGAAGTTAAGCCTTTAAAATAGGTGTTTTAGGGAGTGTATGGAATCGATAGAGGAGGTCGAAAACGGCATTTTGGACACATTTTGAAAACGAGAAAATTTTCTATATCGTCCTGCAATTGAAATATTTATGAGGTTTACATGACCGATACTCAAAATTTGAAGGCGATTTCATATAAGTGAATTCAGGAAGCTATAGTCCACATATAGCTGTACAAAAAAGTAAATAGAGTTTTTTCATTAAGATAATTATAGTAAAAATGGGTATCTTTGAAGTTTTCCGAGCTTAAGGTGGATCCACGCGGGTCGTATTATCAGATAATTATTGTAAAATAATTATAGTTTAAAAAATGGGTATTAACATCAACTTCCGAGCTTTTAGTTTTAATAGGCACTTCAAAATTTCTACGATCTAGACGGATTCCCGTTAGAGGTGCATTGCCATTAGAGGTGGATTCCTGTTAGAGGTGGATTCACGCGTGTCGTATTATAGACATCCGAATTTCCGAGCGAAAGGCGGATTTCCACATTCACTTGTTTTTCTGCACTCTTGCTTTGACGGATCCAAAGTTTTTTAAGTTCTCTATAATTTGTTTAACAGTGTTTTGTGAGGGCTTCTGCGGATACCGAATAGCAAATATATTTCACAATTTGTTCTTGAGATAACCCTACTACATTCGCCATAAATAAAGATTCAAGTAATCTTCATTCGAATAATTCAAACGAGCCGGCAGGATTAATTACAATGACAGTTCCATGGCAGTTGATTGTTTCCAACTTAACTGCAGGCGCCATGGCCAACTAAGAATAAGTAAACTCAAGAATACGAGATTTTCTGGAACTGAGACATGTTAATTCGCCAATATTTTGAAAACTGTTGAGTGTAGGCAAAGTTGGTTTCCTTTTCGATGCCGAATCGAATGAGAATATTGGTGTGTTTCCATTTAAAAAAATGGACTTAAAATAACTTATATAGGTACACATTAAAAAATAAATGATCATGTCCAGAAATAAAAAAAATAAATATTTTACGGTCTGCAAACGCAATTTTCAACTTAAAATTTGAAATATTGTCGTGAATTGGGGTTGATTCACGACTAACTAGGTAGATACTGATCATTCATAGATTTAAAACACTTTAGAAAAATATAAAAACATTTATTTAACTATGTACAAATATGAGATTAAGACGATTGAAATTAATGAAGGAAATAATCAATAAAGAATTAATGGATTAAAGAATTGAAGAATCTCTCCTAGACTAGTTATTGATTGAATAAATAATTTTTAAAAGATCTTTACTTACAATACATATCGGCATTTACATTTAAGAAACATTTTCCTTCTATCTACGAGGGCTGACAATAAAGTAAGGTCTCCAATTTTTTTTTTCATAGAAAATGACATTTATTTACAAAAAGCGATACACCGTTGGAAAGGCCAAGGTCTTGGCTACTTTTCTACATAATCGCCATTTTTTTCCAACACCTTGCGCATCCGCACGATGAACTTGTCTATGCCGGCAGAATACCACTCTCCGTCCGCCTCGCGCAGCCAGGTGTTGACCTCTTTCTGAACCTCCGCGTCACTATCAAACTTCTTCCCTCCGAGATGTTTTTTCAGGGCGGGGAACATGTGGTAGTCACTGGGGGCCACGTCGGGACTATAGGGAGGGTGATCGATGATTTCCCAGCCAAATGTCTTGAGCAGGTCAAGGGTAACGTTGGCTGTGTGCGGGCGCGCGTTGTCGTGGTGAAATTTCACTCCTTTGCTCAGCAATCCCGGGCGTTTGTTTTTTATGGCACGACGAAGCTTTTCCAGGGTCTCACAGTACCTTGCTGCATTGATAGTGGTTCCCCTTGGCATGAAATCCACCAACAATACCCCGTGGCGATCCCAAAACACCGTAGCCATCACCTTGCCGGCTGACAGTGTCGCCTTAAACTTTTTGGGTTTCGGAGAATCGCTATGGCGCCATTGTTTGGACGACTCCTTTGTTTCGGGTGTGTAGTGATGAGCCCACGTTTCATCCCCCGTAACAAACCCTTCCAAAAAATCATCGCCTTCCTCTTCAAAACGGGCCACAACTTTGGTCGCACATTCCACGCGCCGCTTCATGTGGTCTTCGGTCAGCTGTTTCGGCACCCATCGGGCAGAAACTTTGTGGTACTGCAACTTGTTCACAAGGATATGACGGATTGTTTCGCTGCTACACACTCCTCCAAGCTTCTCTTCCAAGTCCCTAATTGTCGCACGGCGGTTTTTGAGCATTTCTGCCTCCACTGCTTGAACAATCGCATCCGAGACCGACGGTCGGCCACTTCTCTCCTCGTCGTGAACATTAGTGCGCCCGGAATTGAACTCGCGGCTCCACTTACGCACGTTTTTTATGTCCATACACTTTTCCCCGTAAACTTCAACTAGTTGACGATGGATTTCAATAGGTGTCACCTTTTTCGCACTCAAAAAACGTATTACAGAACGCAATTCGCACTTGGACGCTGACGCGAGTGGTACCTCCATCGTTGACGGCTGCTCAGCCAAGACTGAGCGGTCGGGGAAGCCTCACCCAGCAGCAAAGTGGTAGTGGGGGAACCAAGGAACACGGCGGTGTTGCCAGATTTCGCCTAGCGCGTGATCCGGCGAAGTTGCAGCGTTGGAGACCTTACTTTATTGTCAGCCCTCGTAATATCTGATCTTCCAAATTCCCCCCATAGCCCTCATAGCTGCGGGCACGGCAGAACTCTAAACTCGACTACCAGACCGAACTATCAGTGGCCTTTTTGAAAACTCTTGTTTATGTTCTGTTGAGGACAAGTTGTGTTTCAAAATAAAATATCTTCGCTCACGTACTGAATTCTAAAAAGGTTACCCACGTATTGAAATATAAAATATTTTAATGTACAGGATGTTCCATATATTTTTGACAATATTTCGAAAACGATTAGACTTGGGTATAGGACATTATGCATGAAACATGTTCAGAATTAGGAGTAAAATCTAAAACTTTGATAATACAGGAATTCCTATTTAAAAAAATGGTACAACCGGAAGTGTCACGCACATTCTTGAAAATACTTTAGCCGGATAGCCCTTCTCAACAATAGTAAAATTCCAAATTTTCAAATTCGGCCCACCTATAGTTTTCTAAATATTGATCGATGCAGTTCTCGGTGGGACCCCCTGTATATTTTTATCACGAGGCACTTTCTGACAAAATGGGAGATTTTCTCCACGTGCGTTTTTTATTATATTTTTGAAATGTCCCTAATTTTCTTAATCTGTTGATATACCGCGGTTGATAATTCAATCGTCAGAAAGCTCTTTTAATTTTTTGATCTAGATAGCGATGAACTCCATAAAATTATCCCAAAAGATCAAAATAATGGTACACTTCCGCAGTTTCGAGTAAAAAAGCCTTGTGGTTCGAATGCGTTTGTTTGTGTCTCCGTTTATTGTCATGATGTATACTTCCTAATAATTTTGTAATGAAACCGCCAACAGATGTTTCGTATATTTTCATTACCTAGTTTTTTCGAATATTTGCGTCAGTAGCAAACATAAACTCACATGTTACTGTTGACTTTATCTGAAGATATAAGCAATTACACATCGTTAGTGTTAACGTTCACGACCTGAATTGCAGGTTGGTTTTTGTGAAAGAGATAGGCGACTGACTGCAGCTTTAATTGTGGGCAAATTAATTTTTTTGACAGAGAAAGGGTTTTTAAGTTTTTTTTTATGGGGACAAGCAATATAATGATATTTCAGAATATGTAGAGAAATCACGGAGTGTGGAGGGTGTGATACTGGAACGAAAGGGTCGGAATTAAATGCTCTTTAAGGAATGCTGCAATAGTTTCAAAAAAACTTCTACTGAAGGCGAAGCACAAAAAATCAAAAATGTCACTTTTGATACAACAAACTGCACTTGGACTGTTACAACATAAAAATGATAACACTGACTTATTTTAATAATTTTCGACTTTAAAGAAAACGGTGTCTGCAAAGCGAAATTAATTGTTGATTGACTTAAGACTAAGAACTAAACCTAAGAATTATGTAGTCAGAGAATAGGAGTTATGAACTCTTATTTCTTAGTAAAAGTTACAGTTCCAAAACGTTCGCGTTGTTTCCCTATTCATGAACTCTTAGTTCTTAATTTTAGGTTTAGGTTTAGTTTTTAGGTACGGATGCACGAATCGTCCCTTAACTGAAATAATGAATATGTTTGTGTGTGTGTGTGTGTGTAAATGTACCCATTACAAATTACGATTGTGGCATTTTATAGTGGGTCAAGTTAAAGTTAAAATGAACCCAATCCAAAGTGCGATTGTATAATTTTATAGCTACTAAGCTTAAAGTTACCTCATGCCGAGTGCTATTCTGCTATTTTATAGTTTGCAGACACAAAGTTAGAAGAATTGTCAAAAGTGCAATTATGTAATACCAAAACCACTCCAATTGTTAGACATGTCTAAAATTCCAGGACGACCTCACATGATCGAATTCTCGTGACTTCTCAACTTTGCTCAAAGTTGATTGTGTGATATGATTGTCAGGGACTCATCGTGGAATATTTAACACACCTGAGACCTCTCTCCACAGCCAATCATTATCAATATTTCAATTATTTGAGTTTCACATAAACGAATCAAGTTCAAAAAATTTCCTGCTGCCGACACTGTTAATAGTCCATACATGCTTAGCAACAAAACAGGTAAATGGCCTATATCATTCGTTTACTAATTCATCTTGACAACGGAATGTAAATAGTGTCATTTACATACCTAGGGTAATAATGACTTTGACTTTGACAATACCTTCAGCTTCATTTATATAGATTTTTAGGTTATGAAAATTTTTGAATATAATTGTTGTCTGTTCATTCGGCAACTTAGTTACACACTGATAAAAAAGATAATGTGAAATCACATAATTTTAAGTAGGCCTTTTTGTAACCAACGTAAAATCATGTGAAATCACAGTTAGTTATGTATCAGTAAGAGTACATTATGAATTTTGTAAAAAC
This sequence comes from Chrysolina oricalcia, assembly GCA_944452925.2. NCBI lineage: Eukaryota > Metazoa > Arthropoda > Insecta > Coleoptera > Chrysomelidae > Chrysolina > Chrysolina oricalcia. The sequence continues at coordinate 12,940,065 of OX101819.2, forward strand.
GCCATAGCAAATAACTGGATTTGTTATGGAAAATCTATGAAATGGTTATGGATGACACGATTCGTTGTGGAGAATAACTACATTTTTTATGGAAAATTACTTGATCTGCTGTGTATATTTTCTATGCTGTTTCTGTAATTTGAAGTAAATTTTGTGATTTCCAGAAGTAAAATCACATGAAATATAATTGAAATTCACATGATCTGTACTGTATATATTACACAGTCAACAATGTAGAATTCAAATGTACTTTGTAATTCTTCGGTGGAATATCACTTTGAATTTCAGAAGGAAATGTGAATTCACACTGTAATGTAAAACCTTCTTCTTTCGGCTTATTGTATTCATAAATCTCTATTCAGTTTCATACAAACATTCAATGAGAATGAAATCTACACAACATCAGTTTTATCAAAAAGCCTTCATCACGATAAGCCTACATATTTTCAGACAAATGGTGCAATTGAATCAATCATAACTCATTCCACTGAGAAAGATCCCTTGAAGTTTTCCTTGTGTAGTAGATTTCTTCCTAATTTTTGATAAGTGAGTGAAATTAAAAAGAGTTTTATAAAATAAATATAAATGGCAAAACAAAAAAAATTAGAAAAAATAAAGAAGAACAAATTTCACAGGAAAAAATCAAAAACACGAATCCTTCAACTTGAAAAAATGTGTAAAAGAACAAATAAACTATGGAAAATCTGAACGTGAAACAATGATTAGATTATAGGTACCTACCTTCACCTTCCATATAGTACATACTCATTTGAAAAAATACTACATATAGAACAAAAAATATATTAATTTATACTGTTTCAATAACACACTTTAAAATCTGAATACAATAAAAATTTCTCAAGTAAAAACTTAAATAATAGAATTTATGAAAAAGTAGTAATAGCTAATACACTGATAATAAAATGCAAAATTAATTTTAAATTGAACACAAATATGGAACTAAAGTTCAAAGTATTTCTCTACATTTTAACTAACTTGTGGATAAAATTGGACTCCTTACTTCGAACAGCTGATACTTTCTTTGATTTCGATCCTCAATTATGATGCATTTTTAGGAATACCTCTGAAAAAATTCAATTGTCGTTGAGAGTTTTTTTGGATATTTTAAATTCAAAATAAAATTTAAGGAAAATTCCACTTTCAAAGCGTCCAAATTTTTTTTGTTCAGCATAATTAATAATTTCCGTCTCAATATGTATAACCAATGGTTTGACACCTGAAAAAAATGTATAGCATCAGAAACGTAAAGAACTGGCTGGAAAATGAGAGCTTTTGAGTATTTTGAAATTAATTTTGAATGACTGTCACTAGACTTGAATAATTTCTTTTTGAAAATCATGAAACTCTGTGTGAACTAATGAAGTTTTTTTTGTTCTCTGAATCGCAAGGTATTCATGTAATAACCGTACAAAATTCAATAACATGTATCTGCTGTCGAAATGAGACGTTATACCATTAACATCTTCGAAAACATAGCTGCTCTTGCATATCTCCAATAAAGGACAAACCATCATATTTCCACTATTCAAATGACTGTATGCATGGGAAAAAAATGTTTTTATCATGTGACATGAACTGACATTGTGAGTATAGACATACAAATGTTGTACTACTTTTCTGTGTTTTCCCTTCACCCGAGAGGATTCTAAAAATAATTATGTTGTTCAAACTTTTTATATGAATCAACCGATACCCCACACTTTGAATGTAAGCATACACATTTCGCTCCATTCCAATTTCTATGAAAATACTGGAGTAAATGATATTCACGGATCGTTGTGCATTTGACACTTCATAAATTGCAGAAAAACATAATATATTAAGGATATACTTACTAGATGATCATAAAAAACCACACTGAGAGAATTTTTTCCACTCCCACTAGCGGCAATTTAATTACCGCCCGTTTTAACGGGAATTTTCCTCCGAGTGGAATTTTGCATACCACGTGCACTCTGTGCACTCTTTCGGTGTAACTTTAAGTTGTGACATAATTTTACGATGGAACTTTAGATTGTTATATTACTTCACAACAAAAATTTGCATTGTAATATTACGGTTTGATTTTCTAACTTGAAAAATACACTCCGATGTGAATTTACTATGGAATTTCATAATGTGGGATTACATTATCATGAATTTATACAGTGAGGTCCTAAAGTAACTGATAAATTCATTTTCTACCTTATTAGCCATATTCGAAAGAAAACCTGAAATACATCGATTTATGTTTTCGAAAAGACACTCTGTGACGTAAAAAAATTGCCACTCTTCCACCCTCCTCAAATCCACCCCACCAATTTTTTTCGATGATATAGGGGGTCAAGTAATACCTCATTTAGAAGGGTATTCAATTGTCTATTCTTTTGAATTTTGAATTTTTGCTTCATAAAATAAGCAATTTTCAAAATGTTAAAAATTACCACGAATTCTATTAAATTTGCTGTGTATTCAATTCGCCCTATTTTTTTGGTTCATTCACCACTGTTGTTTGTCATACGAGACAGTAGAGTAAAAAAATATATATGAAAGATTTGAGGTGCTTTGAATTTACAGCAAATTTGATAGGGTATGTGTTACATGGCTGTATAGACAATTGAATACCCTTCGAAATGAGGTATCACTTGACCGACTATTTCATTAAAAAAAATTGGGTTGGAGGCTGTCACTTTGAGGGGGATGAAGGAGCGGCGATTTTTTTTGTCACAAATTATCTTTTCGAAAACATAAATTGACGTGTTTTTAGGATTTTTCTTGAAAAGGGCTAATAACGTAGAAATTGAATTTACCCGTTACTTTAGGACCTCACTGCATATTTTTTCATTGAATAGTAAGGTACATTTTGGCTTTTATTCAACACACCATATATGTATCCATCAATTCGAGAAATTTGTTTCCAACCAAAGCATTTCATTAGTATACTCGATTTACGTTTCGGAACTGAAACTAGCATCATCAGGACTGATAACAGTCTCCAGATGAGTATTTATAGCAATAGTGTTTTGGTGAAGTGGAGATATATTGCTCAAATTTTTGAAGAAACCAACGTTTCCAAAATCATCAACATTTTTTCATCCACTTCTATACCTTCATTCACCACTCTGACTGAGTGGCAGACGGATTGAACCCGTATTATCTGGGTGAAAATCGTCAAGCATACTTCATGTACTAGAAAAAAAGAATTGAATATGTGGCGTTTAGTCGTTAAACAAAAATTCTATGGTTTAAAAGTAGAAACAGATTCATTATCTTACAATATTTCGGTCAATTATGTACAGTTCCCATTAATAATTGGAAATAAAAATAAATTTCAAACATAAACTGAAAATTTAATTCCAATATAGCGAAAAACTGAAAACATTTACGAAATACATTGCATATATGGATGCCTAATTTTGCAACCAACGCGGAAATTTACTCCAAAACGGATGTACATTTCAGTTGCAGATTGATGTTCTCATAGTTGACGGATATTCACATAACTATTTTCAGTATACCGAAGGAAATTTTACGCGCTGACTGAAATATCATTTCAAGTGCGCATAGATACATCTTGTAGTTTAAAATTGCACGATAGAAGTAAGATTCCCACGAATCTGAAATAATGTTCCACTCTAAGCATTGAAAATACATTGCAAATTTAAAACAATATTCTCAGTGCACACAACTGAACCTAACCTATAAGTATTTCATAATAAACACTGTTTGTAGTTGTCACCGGTCCGAAACACTGAATGCAGATTTGCAGTAGATGGTTAACAAGATGTTCTTTCTCACCACTTCTAAAAATAGAACTGATCATATTGGGGGTTTCACATAATAAAACATGTCAGGATACACTTTACATAATCAATCTGGTAAATCATTCGTTTTCACAATGTACTATTTATGCTTCACATGTTTGAATCTGTAATACACTTCATAATGTATTTTTAAAGTTTTGATCATGTGGAATGTTCGGCACAAGATCTGTTCTGTGAAATTCACAGAACGGACTAAGCTTTTTCTCAACGATTTTTATCAGTGGCACGCACAAGCAACTGAGAATGAAATAACGGAACGAATAATCATGAAGGAAGGGTTAGAAAACAAACTTCAACCCAGGCAAATTTTGAGAAATGTCAACAAGCAGCGGTAAAAACGTAATAAGTAACACGGAATGTATCGACTGTTAACATCCTCGGCAAGCGACAAACCTCGGCTTTGCCTCGGCTCGTACTCGCTCACCTCGAATGTTAACACGTCTTTACATTCCTCGTTACTTAAATAACTATTAAATGAACTTTTGCATTATTTGCCAATACTTTGACAATTATTAAATATTAACAATCAGGTCCACGTTGCTAAGTAACACAAAAAACATTAGAACAGGTAGTTGCAGATAAACGTAACAGGGTCATACCAAAAGTATTAAGTGCTTTCAATATTAAATTGATTTTTCTTGACAATTTTTTTATGTATAATGCCATGAAATTAATTGTATGCAGAAAAATGTCCTCTTTCAAACGACATTTTCAAATATAGGGTTGCAATTTAAAAAAAAGATCGGCGACGTCAAAACTAACAAAAATATGACGATGGAAAAATGTATGTAATAAAGTGTACGTTTGAAAATTAAAATTGACGTGTCCGAGCGATTTTTCTCTTCTGGCCCTGTGAATTTATCCTAACCTTCACGTTCTCCCAGTATAAACATGTCTTAGGGCATTTAACCCCAGTGTTATTGTTATAGATGAATACTTCCAAACTTTATTTACGAGAACTGTTTTGAATGAGGAATGATTCTTTTGAATGATTAATTAATCTCAACTCAAATCTGTCTTTCAAATTATTTGTCATTCAACACTAATATTTATTTCATCCTCTGTTTGAAATGAGATTATTTACATAAGGATAATTATTCAACAAATCAAACTAGTGCTGAGATGCCTTTCTTCCAATAACAATATTTTACACATTTCTGACAAGTGACATTGATGTCATATATTTATTAATAGTTATTTATGATGCAAGTTCGTAAAGTAGGACTTTTTTGTATGACCGTGAAGTTTGTTGAATGAGGCGGAGCCGAGGTAATCAAAACACGCGAGTACAAAAAAGCTCTTTACGATGTATCATACACATTTTTTTCTGCGACGCTGTTATAAAATTGACAAATTGTAGCAACTGTTGGATGTTTTATCTTATAAAGTTTTCAAATTTCGTCCTATCTTCAAATAAAGACTAAAATTTTACGCAAATACTGTACTTTTCAAGAATGCCTACAAGTGCGTTCAAAAAGTACAACAAAGACTTGCGGTCAAGAACGGTCAAAAAAGGAGGAAAGAAATAAAATATATGATTTTCAACTGAAGACAATGATGCTGTAACGGAATTTAAAAAATCATAGTTTTTATCGAAGAAATAGCGTAATAATCAATTAATAGGAGGTTCTTGCTATTGAAGGTCCATATATTATTATGTTAGCTCATTTTCTTCCGCTAGAAGCTTCATCCACATTTTTCATTTCCGTAGAATGATGTTTTCTTTTTCAGTCTGTATCATCGTCAATTTTGTTTATTCAATCAAAACCAATCTTTGTAACTGGCCATTATTTAACTTTTTTGTTTCTTCTGTTTTCTTTGTTTCTATCACCTCTACAGTTGGATTGTTGTTGATGGGGAGTTGCTTCTGAATGAAGGAGCTATTATCGTGTTTGATTTCATTCACGTTAAAAAAAAATGTTGTCAAAATTGTTTTTTCCGTTAACCAGCTGTCGTCTCCTTACTTTTCTTAGCACTTTCTCGGAAAAATTACTGCTGTCGCGATGGTTTGAACCATCGCCGACTGGCAGCCAAAGTGATTGAAACAATGTCGCTTTAACCACTCGGCTACCTGGCCACAAAAGGGTTAGTAGGGAACTTTAACAGCTCCTGGAATTATTGCGAATGTTGTTTTTTTTTCAAAGTCCATAAGTTCAAGCATTTTTCCCCAAAGCTTCAAAATGATTTTTTTTTTATTTTCCGTAGCGGTTTTATCGTCCTCTTTCTTGAGAGCTGTTTTGATTTGTTTAAAAAGTATTGGAAATTTACTCAGAATGACTACGATCTGGTAATTTTCATTAGACATCTTTCATCTTCGGAAATCACTCTCAGCGAAAATATCATCCATTTTAAGCAGATACATTTTTGAACACGTTCACTATGTCCTTGCTATATATTTTCTGATCCGCGATAAATTGACCTTATAGGCGATACGAATTTTTTGTTGCTACTTCCGAACACTTTATTGCAGTCGATTAAAAAAACTACTATCAACACGGCTTTTTGAGATTTGCGGCGAAACGTGACCTCTTAGCGGAAAATGTTAAATGGCAAACTTGTAGATAATAAAAAAATAAAAAATACTTGCCTTTAACACTTTTCGACATAACCTCAAATTAACCGTCAAAATGGTGAAAATCGAGTTTTCAGCATTTAATTTTTTTCTCGCGAATAAATGATTTAATTTACATGAATATTTGTAAGCATATAAATACTGACAAATCAGTTTTTTGCCATTTTGACGGATAATTTGAGATTATTTCAAAAAGTGTTGTATAAAGAAGTTTTCGATTTTTTTATTATCTACAACTTTTATATTGAATAAATTTTGCTAAGAGATCAGGTTTCGCCGCAAATCGCAATAAAACATTCTCAACCCCTAAACTGCATCCCCATTTCACCATTTTGAGTGTTTTCGAATTTAAATATTTTTTTTCCTTAAAGTTGGAACTTCAACAACATTCTCCACCTAAAACTTGCCTGTTACTTTTTTTCTACAACTATTAGGCCAATCAATAGAGCATTTTTCCTAACAAAAATACTAGTAGAAAACCGAAACATTTAAATAACAAAAATCGTGTTTTTTTGAATTGTTTTACTTATAAAATGAAAACTAATAGAGCAATCTGGTTGGTCCAATGGAAAGAATTGTAGATAATTAAAAAACAAACAAAAAGGAATGTTTTATGACCCGATCGGATCATTAGTAACAGAGGAAAACCGGAAAATTTTACGATTTTTTTAAAAACTCCCAACTCCGCCATTTTTCAAGAAATAGAGTTTGTCCTTCTCATGAAAGTATTGAATTATGTGTGTTGTTTATGTGTGCACAAAACAGGCGCTGTCGGATCGTTAGTTTTGGCACAATTGCAATTTAATTTTTTTTTGCACTTCCAGCGTGCCTGGATGCTCTAGTGATAGTCCGATTTCAATTCCTAAAACAGATTTTGAAAGTAGAAGTACAGTACCACAAAATGTATATTCTCATTTTGCGCTAGAATACTGCGAAATTGGCGAAAAATGCTTGCAAACATGACTCAAAACGGCTGAGCTGGTAGAAGAGGTCGAGTGGAAGGAGTGAGCGGGAGATGAGGGGAAGCGTATTATCCCGTAACCCGTTCATTAGAAGAATACCCCTCATCTCCCGGACTCTCCTTCCACTCGGCAGCTAACGCGTGCTAGGCCGTTTTCAGTCATGTTTGCATGCATTTTTCACCCATATCGCATCATTGTAGCGTAAAATGAGAAAATACGTTTTGTATACTATACTTCTAATTTCATAATCTGTTCGCGAAATAGAAATCAGGCCATCACTAGAGCATCCAGGCACGCTGCAAGATGATGCAAAAAAAATATAATTATAATTGTGCCAAAACTAACGATCCGATAGCGCTTGTTTTGTGCCTGTTTTAGCAGTAGCATTACTAATATTTATGAATGTCTGTATGCGTGTGTATGTATGTGTGTGTATGTATAGGTGTGTATGTAGGTATGTGTATATCTCCTATTATTAGTTATCTATCATCACTATTTTAATCAAGCGACTATATGACATAACTTTCAATCTTTGTTCCCATGCACGTTCGAGGTCCTGTCCTCCTGTGGGTCTCCTATATTTATTTACCGTTCATGTTTTTTACTGTGTACCTAATTTTAATTGGTGAATAAATATTATTATTATTATAAACTAAACATAATTCAATATTTTCATGAGAAATACCAATCCTACTTCTTGATAAATAGCGGAGATATGAATTTTTAAAAAAATTGCAATTTTTTTCGAGTTTTTCAGTTTTTCTCAGTTGCCAACGATCCGACCTGGTCGTAAAACATCTTATTTTGTTCGTATTTCAGTTGTCTACAATTCTTTCCATTTGAGAAACCAGATTGCTCTATCAGTTTTCATGTTATAAGTAAAACAATTTTTAAAAACACAATTTTTGTTATTTTAATGTTTATAACAAATTAATAAACGAGAGTTGCGAGTCGTAAACATAACACAATTTAACTACGGACTGTCTTCCATGTGATGGCATAGTCGGTTTCCTACTAGAATTTTGGTAAAAACGCACTAATTTTTTGCTCTATTGCTTGGTGTACTAAGAGGCCACGTTCCGCTGCAAATTGCAAAAAGCCGTTTTCAATCCCTACACTGCATCCCCATTTCACCATTTTGTGTGGTTTCTTGTTTAATTATGTTTTTCCTCAAAGTTGGAACCTCATCAACATTTCCCACCTGGTCCTCGACTCTTACTTTTTTTTTCACAAAAATTATATGCACCAGTGTAATAATAGTGGGTGTGCTCTGATAAATGTATTACCAAAAGCATTTCCTTCTATGTATTCACTTGTATTGAAGCATTTTCTACAAATCTTCCGAGCAATAGCTTCAAAATATTAACCAAATTTTGATTAAATGCTTAAAGCGAACGCTTTTACTGCTAGTATTGGTTTATACTAATATTTAAGGCTATAAGCGACTGCTAAAACTTTATTCACATCTGCCATTGTGTGTAAGTCTGAATCTCGGTCTGATTATAGTGATACCTTGCGTTTATTGATTTTGATATTTCAAAAGCACTAGTGTTCAATTTCCATAACTAAATAAATAACATGAATGTAGATGTGAAATAAAACTCTCCTTCGTTCAGATTCTTATTGTAATGTTCTACGCAGTTTTGGAACGAAAATTCGATGCTAGTGATTCACTCGCATTGGATTTTCATTCGAACGTTGTTACAGAATATACTTTTCCATTTAGAAAAGAAGTTTCATATGTTTTAGCATGGAGGGAGACGGCATGATCTTGCGCACATACAATGAAAAATACCTCGTCATATATATCAAAGACTAACATTCCGAAGACTTTGTGTATCACCCTGTATACGTATCAACTTCGTTATCGTTATCCGTTGTCCTCCCGCTAATTCCAGCTAAGTCCTACGAAAAAACACATTTTCACACCCCGCCAGAACGTAACAGTCATAGTAGTTCTCAAGTCGTAAAAACCAAAGGCTTATAAGGTACGCGAAAGAATTCAATGACTTCTGCGAAGAACAAGGTTTGTTACCTTTCCATCTCCGCAATCGAAGCAATTTTATCTTCGGTGTTAAGGTAGGCCGGATTTACCCAGGAGCCTTGACATTGGTTCTTTCTTTCTACGAAACCGATTTGCATTGTGTCATGGTTACGCTGACGGGAAACGTGTGTTTTTTTTGCTGAGGATTCTCTTCTGTTATGATGGGAGTTGATCACTTTTTCACAAGAATCACACGAGTGTGTTGGACAATTCTCGGAGGGATATTTCAATTTGATAGAATTGGAGACTTACTTGTAGTTCAATCCTACGTTATACGAGATGGCTACGTCCGAGAATATCACACTGTATATCTCTCCAAAGATTACCAGTAACTATCTTTGTCGAGCGGCAATCAATCACTTTGCGCTCTAAATACACAAATAGCTATTCGCGAGTTATAGTTCAGATCTCGTACGATCAAGATACCTTCTATTAATTTTTAGAATATTTGAGCTTTGTAATTGAATAAAGTTTATGAAAAAGTACTTGGCCTTTCCGAGAATTTCTTACTCGAATATAGTTTCACGCTATGAACACGCTACTTTTACCGAAATCATTACAGTTTCCAAAAAAATTCAAGGTGGGCCCAAGATAAATAGAAAGGCTTCCATAATTTCATATTTTCGTATTTCCATCAGTCCATTCTTTTACTTTCTTTGCTATATTCTATCTGCAACAGAGTTCAAAAATAATTTTTAAAAATTACCGATATCGAATTCGAAACAGTCTCTAGAATGAATATTCATTAACCAAATAAATTGTTATCTTTCCCTAATTGGTATCAATGAAACAATCAGTCAACAATTCTGATAAACATATTGTCAGTTGATTTTATTTACATGTTCTCATAAAGGATTAAGAAGAAATTGAACCAACATTATGAAAAATATCCGTAACGATACTATCTATAACATTTTTTTTCCATCTGTATTTAATTATGTAGAGTAGGTGGTTTAATATTCATATTGTTATCTTGATCGATGGAGCATTGACGGTCCGACAGTTTTTTATTGGATTTTAATTTGTCTGATACAAGAGTAGTGAAAGTTTTTATAATAACTCTTATAGGAGGACAAAAAATGTTCACTAAACTTTCAAATGACAGTGATATTCCCAAGTTTTTATTCATTGTCCTTGGAATATCGCAACAAAAAGTGTGGATACCTGTGTACAGGGAGGATGAAAAAATTTCCCCCCTCTTAACACGTTCGCGGACAGTAGGTGGAAACGGGGGGCTCAAAAAAAGCCACTACCAAAAATCTAAAACATGAAAATAATTGTTGATCAAAAAGTAACCGGCACCAACCACAGGCCATTTTTTGTTTTTTTTTTTGGAAAAAAACTTGTCCCTATAAAAATGTTTTTTGATTTGCAGGGACAGTGACGTTAAATGCCGTCAAGGACAACTCATTATTGTTCATAACAAATTTATTGAAGTAAAGTACAAAAAGGATTTTGAAACATATAAAAATATGTAAAAGTTTTACTTTTTGTGAAATTCTTCTGCATCGCTCGATACACAGGGCTGTTTTTTCCGGGCATGTTTCACATAGGTATTTCGTTTCTTTGCGAATTTTATTTTCCGTGTATTGCCTGCACCTTATGTGGTGGCTCTTGCTAGGACCATTTTCTGACATAAAAATAAGATTCGCAATATCATCAACCGCATTGAACGCTTCTGATTTGGAAGATTCTTCCGTGTCGGGAGGATACTTCATCCATCATTTGCTCCATCCTCCCAATTCCAATCCGGTCCATTTATTTGCACTGTAAATAAAAACGCGAATTATTCATCAGATTATCAAAAACAAACGATATGCTTATAATTCGTGTTTGTGCTGGGACAGCACCTATAAAAACAATGCAAAGTTGTCGGCATACGCCGCGTGGAGTCGTCGTCACAACTCTGTTACAAAGAAATGAAACAAATTTGACCAACGCGTGTATAAAAAATATCGAAACCCTACCTGCTTCTACTAGCTACTTACTTTTCCTTATAAACCACTTTTTGAAGTATTTGAAACACTTATCACACTCCACAGATATGTACACAAACACAGATAAACAGCAAATGCACCTGTTGAACAGTATTTGAAGTTAGAACTTATGCATGGACATTTCACGAAATTTTATATTTTCTCCTGGGACAGTAAGCATCCGTTACATAGAAATCATACGCAGTGCTGTCGGCAACCGCCGCGGTGAACCCAGAATAAAATTAGAAATCGGTCGGCATATCCCGTCTTGTCCCTGCACATAGCGCGGAATATGCCGCTCTGTCCGCGAACGTGTTAACTTTTGAATGGAACAAGCTATATCAACCACATGATTTGCTTTGAATAATGGCAATAATAAAAACAGGCCTTTGAAGTTTTGAATAAGACCACATGCAGAACTACATCTTAAATTGTCAAAAAGTTGTTTAATGGAATTTTTGGAATATTTCTATTTATTTTTTCTCTCATAATTCTTTCATTATGGAACGGATTTTTATGAAATTCTTACAAGTGATATTTTGATACTTCCTGAATACTGTGATGTATTCAGAATTCTGATGAAAGTTCCGAAATTGAAGTGGTGGGCTAATTAAACGGCATCTTTTTCAAATTTTGTTCCCTTGTAACTTTTACATTCATGGACGCATTCCAATGTAATATTTGTCATTTTTTGACCATTCAAAAATGTCGGTGACACTTTGAGAATTATTTTTTGACATAAAACCGTCATGGGTATGGCATGTTGATTTTATTAAAAATATGTACAGGATGTTTATAAAATCAGACGTGGAATCATCTGCGACTGAAAGACATCGCTATTTTCCATCGTTGGAAATAGTCCAACAATTCCATTATTTCTGAAGAATATGATTTCTGATTCTTCCGACCTCTCTGATGATCTTAGAAGAGTGGGATAGATTTTTGTAGACCAAAATGTACTGGAGGCCTAGCGAAAGAGATGCAGTTCACGTATCGATGAATTGAGCGATTTCTGTGAATGATACTTCTGAATAACGTTCTCCCTTAACTCATTTTTATATATGAATCTTCAACTGAAACTGGACATTCAAGAAACAATCAACTATCTGAATGCAAATGCAAATTTTCACTTTCAGATTTTTCTTTTCTTTCAACTTAGATTCTTTCATAACATCTATCAGATGTAGAGTTCAATATCCAGCGTAGCTTCATCCGGGGAAGTAGTTATGTTGTCTGTTCGATATTAGAAAAAATTGCTTCTTTTCATTTCAACTATCTGAATGAAAATGCAAATTCTCAGATTCGCATTTTTTCTTTCAGGTTATATAGCGCCATTTTACTATCTATCAGATGTAGTTCAACGTCCAGCGTGGCTTTAGCCGGGGAAGTAGTTGTTTTCTGTTAGATATTACAAAAATACCTAGCTTCTTTTCATTTCAACTATCTGAATCAGTTTCGGATTTTTTTTCAAGTTGTTTAGGGCCTTTTCACAATATCTATCAGATATAGTTGTTCGATGTCCAGCGTGGCTTTAGCCGGGAAAGTAGTTGTTTTCTGCAAGATATTACAAAAAAATAACTTCAGTTTTATCGTAGGTTTTTTCCATTTCCAGGGGTGTCATATTTGGTTCACTTTTCAATTGAGAATGTATCATTTTCTTATAACCTGGTGATCTTTCTATAAATTTACTGATGTCATTTCAGTTTCCTATCGTTTCATATCCGACTGGAAATTAATGTCATACTGGGTGTGAAATAAATCAGTTTTGATTGAGAATAACCATATTTGTACAAATACTAATGTGTCAAGAGTCGATCGACTCAACTACGGAATCAAGTCAAAGTATAATGGCTCTCATTTCGCTGACTTATGTGGTTTAATCACCGGGTTTCAGTGCCAATTGATTTAATTGATTCACATTTATATGCAAATTTCATATCGCTGGCTTCGGCTAGAACACAGCGATTCAATTTCCGCCTACCAACGTAGATTAATTAATTGTAATCGAACAGGCCCCATTAAAATCACCGAAGAATATCCATGACATCCATGATAGATGGAGATTTTTTGGGGAAGTGGTCCACAGAGGCAGAGATTACATATTAATTTTTATTGGAGATTGATTGTCTACTTGAAACGGAACAAATTTTTATAACTCGTTTTCAATATGACTGTAGATATATGGAACGAATAGTAATACTTTTCACTGGATACGTTTGAATGAAAAATTTAATAAATATTTGTTCTTTCCGTCATCCGGCTGAACCCTTCCGAGCAACCCTCAGAAGTCTTCATGGAACTTGTGCGAGCTGAGAATGACGAGTGTTTTACTTTTTAACGTGCGATACCAAGCACGGTCGAGAATTCTTACTGAAAATGTCCGTCTAAGTATGCCAGTCGCCCATCCAAATTTTAACTATGCCGGCGGTTGCTTGAATTTCTGATCGACACCACCACCAAAAAGTATTTATTGGCTTAAATAATATAAAATATAAAGCACAATCTTCAGACATATGAATGAATAAAAACGCAGGAAAAATTAGAGCTATACCACAAGGTATAGGGTGAAGGAGGGAACTTATAGACTGCTTTGAGTGATGGGTCAGAATCCTGCCCGTCTGGGGCATCCAAAGGACGGTGCAGACCACCTCACATTGCCCGAAGTCAGCCCCATGATGTTGTGTGGGTCTTATGTCTGTAGCCGGTTTAGTCGTAGTAGTAGCAATTATATTTTTGCGTGAGGCGCTGGTTTTTTAATGATTGGAAGGATCAGAGAGCTGTGCTCTCAAACTAAATGACCCAATAAAAAAATGCGACGAACAGTTGAGTCACTCACCTGCGATTGTTCCTTCTACAGCCCTTGCCCAACGTCTTGACTTTGCACAACACCTTTTGTCCTAATGCGAGCAATTCGAATTGATTCGAATTTAACATTAATTCTACGACACCACAATTCTGCGTTTCTTTTATATCTATATATGTCAGAGCCGGTCACTTTCTGGTTCTGCCTGCTTCTCTCCTCGCTCACCAGGTGCCAACTCCTTACGCGCATGTCAGAGCTACTCAACTGTATACTTAGCGCGATAAATATTTTTATTTAAACACGTATTTACTAATCTAAAAACCCCCAAATATGATAGTTTCCTCACAAGGAGAATAGAAAAAATAAAGAAAATAATAATTGTAGTAAAATAGAATAAACTTAACTATAAGTTTGGATAAGCCTTTAACACCTTATATATAGTTATATAGGCAAATTTTTGGATTGTGGGTGAGACATCATTATCAGACTACAAGCATCATTTATGTTGAGGTTTTATTGTACTCTCGAAAAAGCGACAAAAAAACGCTGATTGCAGTAATATTCCTGGCAAAAAGACTTCCAAGTAAGAAGTGGCCGTAGAACTTTTCTGAGAGGTCTTTTATATGTTCTTCAAAAGTTGTGATGTTGGCTAGCTCACATAGTGCGTCTAGCCTAATGTACCGGTCACTGTTGGTGATGATACGGAGTACTTTACTTTGCATCCTCTCCAGTCTCAACATTTGAATTTTGGGGAGGCTGAAAAACCCTGGACAGGCGTGGGCCATCGCTAGTCTGATGATCTGTTTGTATAGGCTTACTCTCTATTGCCTGTTTGGAATTCCTTTCTATCAGGGCATAAGTCCGCTTCACTGCAGCTGCAGCTCTCTGAATATCCAAGCGGACATGTTCATGAAGAGTAATCCGCCTGTTCAGCTGTACTCCCAGGTTCCGCACAGAGACGGGCTCATCGATCCGATTATCCAGGACCCTAAATATCTCAAAGATTATTCAAGGAATAGTTTTACAGTCAATGAAACTTTTGTAGAAATTTATAAAACCTACAAAATGGTTTTTTATTCGCCCAGATCTGTGCATTTTTCACTGAGAAAATCCGGAAAAACCTCGAAAAAGAGACCATTTTAGGTGCCCTTAAATTGTTAATAACGTGATTGTCCATAAACTACACCGGACAGAAAACATCTTGCGTAGAGTTGAAGCAGATATTATTATCTATCAGTTTCCGCAATATTGTTTGTCCAGCTTCAGATTTATTAAAAAAAATTGAAAAATAGTGTCTTTTTCGAGGTTTTCCCGGATTTTCTCAGTGGACAATGCACCGATCCGGTCGTATAAAATACAATTTGTAGGTTTTATAAATCTCCACAAAAGTTCCATTGACTGTCAAACGATTCCTTTAATAATCTTTGAGATATTTTCAAAAACCAAAAAAGTTGAAATTTTTTTCACTATTTCTTGTTTAAAAAATTCCACAAAGCGATTTTGCTGGGGCGAGAACTGGGGTTTTCATTAACGAACCATCGTATAAAAATTAGTACAGGCCATTTGCGTCTTTTATTTTTTGAGGGAAAAAACCTTTATCGCTTGGTCTATTTCTTGATATTTCGCTGCCTCGAACTTCAGCTCTGCGTTCATGGTATGAAGGTGTTCTAGTCGAAGTGCTTGCTGCATGTCTATATGTCTCAAACCGTCGATGAAGGCCTACATACCAATTTGTTTTATGAACTCTTTCAGTGCTTGTGGGTAGGCCAAATTAATGAGTCGATCTACGTCGGCTCCATAGAGTTACAGAGTTTCGTTGGAATTTTGGTTTCGACTCTTCAGTTGGCTATGGTACACTTGTTCGTGGTTTAGCTGCCCAAAAGTCATCTCCAGAGTTTCAACGATTCTGGAATACTCCCTCTGCTCACTTTCAAGGATGATTTGCTATGAAGACTGCGCATTAATTGTTTGATGCTTCAAAATATTTACTTTTGTAGGCCTTGTGTTTTCACGAAAGGGAAGACTGACTCACAGGTTGTTTGCTTGTGTGGAAGGTGCATCATTTCCAGTATCTCCTCCTACACAATAGGATTCACAAAGTTTTCCCTTATCACAAAATATCGATCCTCCACAAGTATTTATTGACCTTCACCTTAGAGTTTCTCTTTATTCATGCTCCTGGTGAACCCTAGATGAGTATTTTCTGAAGGCTTAAATATATTTTGCAACCGCTTACCAAAGTACCCATTGACGCTTTCATATCTCTACGCAAAGTTGACGTTTTCCCTGAAATGTAAATTTTTTGTCAGCTATTTCGCTCTAGAGCGACAATATTTAAAAAACGCTCGCTTTTGTTGAAAATGCACCTATTCTTGCATGATGGAAAGCATATACAATAAATTCAAAGCACTCTAAGCTACTACGGTGGCGCAGAGGTTACATCGCTGCCTAGTTCATAACCTCGGCGTTCGGAACTTTTTTTCCTAATCAAGTTATTTTCCTTTTGTTAGAGATGTAAATTATCGGATATTTGGATAGCTTATACATTTGAGATTACTATTGAGTGTTAATTTTCCTCATAGGTAATATTATGTGCCTTTTGTTGAATGGAGTGGCGATCGTTTTTATGTCTAAGAGCTGCGTTTGTAAAAAAAATCTTGTGTGTATTTCGAGCACAAAGTGTCACTACCGCTCTCTTTGTCATGCGGCAGTTATAATCACATTGCGCTCTAAATACACAAATAGCTATTCCATAAAGTTCTGAACTTCATTTAGAGAATTTCGTATAAGTGCGCTATTGAAAGTTTTGACTATGATGATAAAATCTCAGGACTGTAGATTCTCTCATTGATTATTGTGAAAAGTTCAACCATTACACTTCCGTTTTAAAACTGATATAGATATTGAAAGGGAGTCTGAGTTACTTATATAATCACGATTAATCTGAAGGCGTACAACCTCTGTTTTCCGAGTTTAATTTTTCAATGGACTCTCCTATTTTTACCGATATGATAGGAGTTCCCTACAGTGGTTTTCATGGGTTCCTTCAAAATATTCATAGCGGAATTCCACACTTAGCTCTTTACTCATTATAAAATTAATTATCTAATATAATCAATATACTAAAAGTGTAAAAAATTCATATGGGACCACACAGACAGTTCATTAGAGATAAATTAATTGAAGATTCCGTTCTAGTTTTCAAGTTTTAATGAAATACGATTTATAAATGATCTGGTAGGCCATGTTCGGATAATTTGCCACCATCATCAAAAGAGCTAGTTCCGCCTTTTCGAGATTCCATTCCAAACCCGCTGTTGAGTTGGATTGAAATATTTTCGATGTGACCACTCTAGAATCAAAATTATGATGTTTTCAAGAACCTTGGATCCCTGAGTTTTGGTTGTTTGAAAATAATAGGCGAATTGGTATCAAATCATAAAATACATTTAACAAAAAAAACTTGTTTTTTATCGTTTTGGTTATAAAATGAAAACCAATATGTTTGCTCCAATGAGAAAAATTGTAGAGATTTAAAATACGATCAAAATGGAATGTTTTACGAACCGATCGGATCATTGGTAACGGGGAAAACCGGAAAATTTTGCCATAAAAAAATTATATCTCATATTCATTATAATGAAGTATATGCAAGAACTGAATTCAAATATGATATTGCATGGCATTGTACTTTTAGGAATCACGTATTTCAAATGAGTTAAATATTATTGTCTGTTTATTGTATACTTATTATTGTTGGTTTGATTTTTATTTTTACACATTTTTTGTTATTTTTCACATGGTATTTTTACTGCCTTTATCAATGAATTTATTTGGTTGCGGTTGAGTTGAAAAACAGCTCTTGCTGATACTCCGCCATTTTATCATTCATGTTTCTTTTTCCTAGTTCGTAAGTTTGTTGTTTTGTTGATTAATGAAGACGATTTGTTATTACTATATTATTCACGGGAGCAGTTGGTATCTATTTGCCATAAAAGCCTACACTGTAGTGATGGGATTAAAAAGGATAAAATATCTGCGGGTATCACAAAAAAACTCTGAGCTTTGTGCTCAGTAATTGGAATAGCATTGCCATCCACTAGAATAAAAGACTGCTGCCTTTAATTTTTGTGAAGAAAAAAAAGTAACTGGCAAGGCAAGGATTAGGGGTTGAAACCGTTTTTTTTATTTTCGGCGAAACGAGACCTCTTAGCGGAAAATATTTTATTGCAAAGTTGTAGATAATAAAAAAATCGAAAATTTTCATATTCAACACTTTTCAACATAACCTTAAATTAACAGTCAAAATGGCGAAAAACCGATTTTTCATTATTCAATTTTTTCTCGCGTATAAATGATTCAATTTAGATGAAAATTTGTAAAAATATGTCTTCTTTGGTGTCAAATAAACATGACTTTTTCGCAATTCAGAAGACCACTAGTTTTCGAGTTATTTACATTTTTCAAAAAAAATACCCTTATCTTCCACGAACAATTCTTTTGCTGTTTTTTTTTTGTATTTCGCAGGTCTATAAGTGATCATTTCAATTTTTGAAATATCTACTTTTAAATGGTCTATGTGAGTTAGTGGTTCATTGATCGTTATACCCCTTAAAATTGAAAAACAGACAAGTCTCCCAGAATCATGATTTTCTCAATATTTTCAATGATTTTCAATAGTTGTAGAAAAAAAGTAAGAGGCAAAGGACAGGTGGAGAATACTGTTGAGGTTCCAATTTTAAGGAAAACAAATTTAAACACGAAAACACTCAAAATGGTGAAATGGGGATGCAGTTTAGGGGTTGAAAATGTTTTTTTTGCGATTTGCGGCGAAACGTGACCTCCTACAGAAATATGATCGATAAGAAAGTTGTAGATATTCTTCATTCAACACTTTTTAACATAACCTCAAATTAACCGTCAAAATGGCAATAAACCGATATTTTCAGTATTTTTTTCTCATTTATAAATGATTTAGTTTTCAACCCCTAAACTGCATCCCCATTTCACCATTTTGTGTGTTTAATTATTTTTGTCCTTGAAGTTCGAACCTTTTCACTTGGTCCTTGCTTGTTACTTTTTTCTTATTTTAAGCATTTAAAGTTCGTTTTGGCACCAGTCTACTCTTACCTGATGACATTCAAATTATCCAGAATCTCATGCGAAACTAGCATCTCTATGGACTTCATTCTCTTTGTGAATAGCACCGGCAAATTGCGACTGGCGATCGCTTCTGAAACTCCGTGAATACGAGATTGGGAGCAATAACTTCCAACGAGATATTGCATAACGATAAAAGTGATATATCGATTCGTGTTACATGCAGCAATTCAATATATTTCTTTAATAGGCTTGCATTCATTCCTGTACAACGGCGTACGCTCGCAAAACTGCAGTGCTCCGTGTCGTCATAATTTAATAGAAAATGCCGATAAATATGTGATAGTACCAATGTCTCCCGACGAGCAATTCCCAGTGTTTGGATATACAATATATAGGATAATGAAAACCGATCCTGGTATAAGAATAGACAAATAATTCACGAGTTCAATATGTTCTGCCGTTTGTTTTGGCGTATGCATGCAGCTGGCATAGAGAGTAGCAGCTATTTCTATTATTTTCTTTTGGGTGTACTTCGAGTATAAATTGATTGCAGCTCATAAAATGTAACATTTTATAACCTCAATTTTTAGCTTTCCCATGGCAAATGGGCAATTCCTGTATCATCGAATCAAATTAAATCAAAATTTACTCAACTACTTAACTACTACTTAACAAACTTTCAGCCTAACTCCACCAAAAATACTTTACTATAGATACCACGTAGTCCGAAGTCTAACATCAAAATCCTTCATCTTCAGCAAAATAGGAGTGCGGTTATATGGTGGAAAAGTAACATTAAGAAGGAAATAATTTATGAAATTGTATATGGTCCTAGTTACGACTTTATGGTCCACATCTTAGTGCGGGGTCCACATGTGTTAGGGATAATGGTTGGTCCACTCAAACAACATATTACAAAATTTTCGTTTAAAAATTTAAAAGAAGACCATGCCACAAGTGTGTTTATATCTGACAACTAGAAAGTAACAATGTCTTTGATGTAAGTCTTTCGGCTAAATGGTATCTATTTGATGTTAGTCCTCGGACTACATGGTATCTACAATAAAGATTATTTTTGGTGGTGATTTAGACTGTAATTTTGTTCACCCTAGTTGTATCTTCCCTCCACTGTAGGTGATGGATCGTCTCCGATGGACAAAATATTTCAGAAGAAATTAATTCTCATTGACAAATTGTGGACTAAGTCAATTAATAAAATAAACAAATACACACATACATGGGGATACATGTTGTGAAAGTAAATATTTTGAAAAATGAATTTGCTTAAAATGTGCAAAGACATTGAAAGAAGACTAAAGGCAGTCACATTTAAAATAAAGGCCCATTATCGTATGAGTCAACAACCGAGTAGTTGTATATACCTTAAAAAAGTACGCAGCAAATGGAAAAATCTTTTTTATGATTTTTCAAAAATTAATTATTAGTTTTGCTTGTTTCAATAATATAAATAGAGTAGGACTTTAGTACCATAGATATGAATTTCAAGCATTTTATAGTATATTACATTACTAGTGTGAAAAATCACTTTCGCACGAGTAATGTACACTATTTTTCCTACGACCACATAATTATTTTACCAAATGTATGAAACTATTATAATTAAAGACAGGAGTACAAGAAAATCGAATGAATAGTCCGACTGAGAACAATTCTGGCTTCATTTATTTTTAATAATTAATTTAAATACAAAATATTTTCTTTATGATATAATACCGACGAGATCAAAATCATAATTAGACATCTTTTATTTTTGATAATAATTACTATCAAGATACACTCTAATACAATACATTTTCTTGTCATAATATGTGTCCAATACCTCAGTTGGTAAGCAGCGGGGCTCGACGTGACTTCTGACGAAGAGTACCCGGGTTTGATCCTCGTCCGCGGAAACTTTTTTTTAAGAAGATGAAAAAAATTACACTTCTCAAATAGATTGCTTCAAGATTTTGTTGGTAGAATTTTAGATAGTATTTATACTGATTTTTAGATAGTATCAGTTGGTAGAGTTTCGGCCTTCTGAATGAAAAAAAAAATTATCTTTTCAAATAGATTTCTTCAAATTTACATATTAAATAAGTAAATCTAAATTGAAATTATATCTTTGACAACTTGACTTCGGTAAATCTTAATAGAAATTATGCATTTACAACTTATCCGCAAGCGTGCGGAAAGTTACTTTCCGCACGCATGCGGAAAGTATTTGAATATTGAATATTCTGAATTTTGTTTTTGGTACCTTATGTCGGATGTATATTGGATGTAGAAGATTTTTTTTTTCGAATTACCAAGTCAATTTTTCACTTTTCCCTGGCGAAACGGTCAATGACTTCTTCTACGTCAATTGTTACGTTTTTATGGACGTGGAGAAGTGCCAGTCCTGTGAGGTGGTCTTCACTCATCGACGCTCGAAGCCAAGTTTTCAATCGACGGAGAGTTGAGAAAGACCTCTCTGCCGTAGCTACACTAACAGGTAGTCAAAAAATGTTTAATGTTTGTATACATTTCTACCTCACATTGTTTCTGGAATGGGCATGTTAGGATTCCTCTGCCATTTGACCATCCAGTGTTTGTATTCATTCATAACTGCTTGAGGTGGAGTGTTCTCCATCAACTGTTTATAGCTGCAAGGCTTTACAGACTCGACCTTGGTTGCTGCGTACGAAAAGAATTTGAAAAAAAAATCACACAGACACACAACAGTCACAACACACAATATTACAAATTCGTATTTCCATCCTTCAGCAACCTGCAATTTTGGAGTAAGTAACCAACAACTAACTTTGGAAAATACTAAATAAAAACTCCTATGTTTTTACACCATTTTATATTTGAAACCTTGCGTTACTGCAGTTTCGACCTACGAGGATGTATTGATATCTAGTTAGCCTAGACCAGTTCCCTGCATAAACACAATATTACGTTACCATAGCAACGAACAATAACTTACTACAAGTGTCATCGTAAAGTTTGACGTCAAAAAAGTAAACCAGAGTTACACAATAAATTAAAAGAAAAGATATGTCCACCGAAATTGAGAAAATCGAAAAATTGGAGTATCGAGGCATCATCAAGTACCGGTATTTAAAAGGGTTAAGAGGTAAGCAGATTTACGAAAATATGCTTAATACCCTTGGTGATCAATGTCCTTCGTATGCGACCGTGAAAAATTGGACTGCAAGCTTCAAAAGAGGTGAATTTTCCATTGAAGATGATGACCGATCGGGAAGGCCAGTTTCTGTGTCAGTCCCCGAAAATATCGATGCAGTTCATGACATGATTTTAACAGACCGTCGAATTGGGCTAAAACTGATATCTGAAGCACTGAATATTTCATACGAACGCGTTCATCATATAGTTCACGTCAATTTGGACATGAGAAAAATGTTTGAATGTTGACCAAAAGCGTGCAAGGGTAGTAGCATCGCGTTCGATCTGTGCTCGATTTGAAAACGATGTAGAATTCTTAAACCGAATTATTACTATGGATGAAACTTGGGTACATTTCTACGATCCAGAAACAAAGCAACAATCGATGGAATGGCGACACTCCGGTTCTCCAAGACCTAAGAAGTTTCGCTGGAAAAGTTCTTGCTTCAGTTTTTTGAGATTGCCATGGAGTAATCATGATTGATTTTTTGGATAAGGGTAGAACAATAACTGGAGACTACTATTCGACATTACTGACCACTCTACGGAAACAAATTGAAGAGAAAAGACGCGGAAAGCTATCCAAAGGTGTTTTGTTTTTGCAGGACAACGCCCCTGCACACAACTCGCATGTTGCCATTGGATTTTATCAAACTGATACCTGAATATACCAAAATACATGCCTTTTATACCAGGCTTTTCTTATTCACTAATAATGGCAATTCAACCCATAACAAATATAAAAATATCTTCATGTAAGTAATTACCTGAATGTGTTGTGATGTACCTGTGATACCTGAATGTGATGTGTTCATTATAGAAAAATGTGGTAAGGCTACATTAAAAACGGGTGAATATAGTAATGGCAACGGGGGGGGACGCAAGCGTCAGCGACTAGGACCCAGTGGGCCCTTTTCCCAATCCCCGGCATCTTCACTCTTCCCGGATACCTGCTCGAACCTCTTCGACCTTCTTATGAAAGTCGAAATGTCCTTCCATTGCAATGAGTGCAATTCTTCCTCGTCAATAGTGGCAGCTCCGAAGACGTTTTGTCTGGGCCTGCCATAAATACCAAATTCGCACAGGAAGTGGAAGGAGTCCTCCTCCTCACCATATTCCGCGCATAGTGGGTCTGCCTCAACTCTGATGAGAGCCAGGTGCCTCCTGAGGCCGCAGTGGCCGGTTAGAACTCCCACCAACAGACGAAGTTCTTTGCGGCTTAGCTTCAGTATCTTGGCCGTCCTTGCCCTGTCGGTCCCCGATATCATATGCTTTGTCTGCCTGCATCCGTCTATCATTCTTCACTCCTTTCCTAATGTATGGTGAATATACTAACAGCTATTTGCACCGGTTCAACTTGAGCTTACCTTACGACTTAAGTGGACCTTACATTACGATTTTTGGTTGCACCACTATTTGAGGACAACATAAGCCTTAGGATAAGTCTCAGATTTTCCAGGCTTAGGTTCCACTTAACGACTCAACCTCACTTTTCCTACACGTATTATTTTCCCATTTTCTTGATTTTTGGAGTATTTCGAGCACTTTTTCTGGATTTTGCTGATGTGATTGTATTTTTGTGGGTGTCTGATTGTATCAGGTTTGAACGAAATGAAATGTTACGTACAATATTAGATGACGATGACCTAGAATTTGAATCAAATTTTGGGTCATTTTTCCCTTATAAAAATAATAATAATGAAAACCTTTATTCATCGATAAAATACAATACTCAAACACTTAAAATACCACTAATCAATAAAATGAACAAAGTTAGCCAGCGATAAGTGCTATTTCACTTGTTTCGCAGAATTATGATAAAATTCATATTCGATAAAATGTCTTTCATAAAGATACTGGTGCGGACTTATATCAGTACCTGACAATGAATTTGTAAAAAAGTATAAACACATCATAAGCAATACAAAACTATCAATAAATTTATAAAATAATGATAATTAAAATTCATCCTAATTTAGGAAGTACACAGCAATCAACTAATCAGGATTTGTTTAGCTAACGTGAGCATCAAATGGGTTGTGTACTAGTTGTCTTGGATTCTCAAAAATAAATTTTTTCAATGCGTTTTTGAACTGAGACGGACATATTAATGATTTCAGTAGTTCAGGTAATTTATTATAAAATTTTGGTTCCAAATAAATGAAAGAACGTTGTGCTATTGTCTTCATCATGTGGGGAATTAGATGCTGATTTCGGTTTCGTGTATAATATGAATTAATGTTTGTTTTGTTGCGTGATATTTTGAGAGTGTGAGAAAAAAGTATAGTTGTCTGATGTCCATGATTTTTGTTTCTAAATATTGTTGGTCTGAGTCGTACAGTCGATCTTTAGAAAAAAATAGCTTGAGAAACCGTTTTGGCTTATTTCGCTGCAGCGCCCCATCCTAATATCTCATAGCGAAGATGGCTCTCCACTAGTGCATAGTGTAATATTTTTAAGTGGTAGGTTGGTAATATTTTTTTAAGGTTATTAAATCTGTGTAAAATTGTTTGTAGTCGATAATAACTCCCAGATATTTAATTTCACTTAACGGTGAGATAGGGTAAGGCTTCTCATTTATATTCACGGTCAAGCTGTCGAATATCGGCAATCCAGTTCTGTTACAGCTGAAAGGGACGTAGTTTGTTTTTTCTAAATTTACTGTGAGTAGTTTACTATCTAAATATGTTTTTATTTTACCAAAATCAATTTGTGTTTTTTCTTTAAGTTCATCCCAAGTATCAGCGGTATACAGAATTGCCGTATCATCAGTAAAACCACTTTGAAGAGAGTATAGTTCGTTCACGTAAATGTTGAATAGAATGTGTCCTAAGACAGTACCTTGTGGGATTCCATATTCAATTTATCTTGTTTCACTGACGATTTTATAAAGTTTGACTCGTTGGTGTCTATTTGAAAGATAATTTTCGAATAGCTTTAGACTCTGTCCCCTTATACCTATGTCCTCTAGTTATTTCAAAAGTAAACCGTAGTGAACCGTGTCAAATGCTTTAGAGAGGTCTATAAATACGCAAAGACACGTTTTGCTTTCATTGAGTGCTGCTGTTATTTTCGACGTTAAAGTTACTATAGCATCTTCGGTGGATTGTTTTTCTCGAAAGCCAAATTGATGGTCGGAAATTATATTATATTTATTCAGGAATGAAACTGACCGATTTTTCAGAGCTCTTTCAAAAATGTTGGAAATATGGGTTATGAGAGAAATCGGGCGGTGATTTGTGATTATAGTTGGGTCTCGTTTTTTGTACAGTGGAATAATAAGTGACTCTTTAAAAGCTGACGGCCATATTCC
Organism: Chrysolina oricalcia; assembly: GCA_944452925.2. Taxonomy (NCBI): domain Eukaryota; kingdom Metazoa; phylum Arthropoda; class Insecta; order Coleoptera; family Chrysomelidae; genus Chrysolina; species Chrysolina oricalcia. The sequence continues at coordinate 12,965,833 of OX101819.2, forward strand.
AGATTCGAAACATCTGTTAATTAAATATTTCAATGGTTCCAGAATGTGAATTGCTATGGATTTGGTAGTTTCTGATCTAATGTTGATTTAGGGTGACCAAACCTACAAACATCTCTCTATATACTAAATCTGATTGAGGCTGAAATAGAATATCCCTATGATGTGAAAGCATACATATAATTTTCAGATTCAACACTGTACCTATATGTAGATTCAAAATGTCTATTGAAATATTGTTAATTGATATTACCTACGAACTTGAAAATATTATGTTAGTTTATACTGGAGGAATGGAATGGCGAGTTTTTTCAATTTTTATTCATCCAAAATTGTTAACAACATCTTTAGGTATATCGTAAATATTTTGGATGCATACTATTCTGTTTACCTGAGGTATGTCAGGTCAGATAAGGGTGGCTAATAAACTATGTATTTCAACTAATGTACACGCGATAGTGTGGCTAGTTTTCCCGTTAGAGACAAATTTTCCAAACCACATGCCATACTCCCGCCAGCCTTTCAAATTAGACAGAACTGACAGCGTTTGCGCAATGTGCATATTATTTAAAACTTTGCGTTGTTTAACGTCTCCTCCTTGGTTACGTGATCATTTTTGCGCTGTTGCCAAACATTTAAAATACTAGCTAAAGTTCTGGCCAGGAGTCAACGGTGCAAACCATCTTTACCTTAAGGTATACCTTAAGCTGATCCTTCACTTAGCTGAGTTTGTTATTAAGAAGAACCGGTGCAAATAGCTGTAAGTAGTCTACCTAATCAATAAGTAAATAACATACGCAATGTTTATGAATTTCTAAGTATTCTAAATAACTCTGTTTCCAACCTTTGCTGGTTAACTTTAGATTAGATGAATGACGAATTTATTGTCAATCTAGAATCGTAACCACAGAAACACAACTGCCAATTGAAATGAAACGAATGAGTGGTGGCGCGAGTTTGTATAAGTAAATTCATTTTTACTACATTTGTTTGTTGAATTGATCAGAAATTTCATAGAAGAGAATGAAAAATCACCGGTTGACCTGGGTCCAGAGGGGTCATGACCCCCCCTGGATCCGCGCTTGCTTCCATGTGATGGCACACACAGTCGGTTTCCTACTAGTATTTTTGTTAAAAATCACCAATTTTATGCTCTATTGATTGGTAGATATGCTTTCCAAAAACTTTTTCTGTTTCGTGCCAAGAGCCATTTCAGTTCTCGTCATTTGATCATGACTTATAAGACGCACATATCCTACCTGTCCAGGAATAATGTTCCCATGTATGGAGTGCAGCTCCTGAACTCACACTGAAACTTTTAGTTTCTACACAAAAAAGAACCATTCGTTTTGTCAGTCATGCTGGACTTACAAGCTCGCTCACTTCTCTGGAACACCTTTCAAGGACGATGCGCTTCTGAAACTTCAACCGTTCCACCATTAGCAATCCTATCGAGACTTACCCGTAGAGCTTAGTTCTCACATCCCTTTGTAACTACTCTGGAAACATGCCGAACATCTCTTTCTAAAGGGCTCGTTCTTTCGCCAGATGACACAGCTTTGGAACTCACTGCCTCGGTGCCTCGGGTGGTGTTCCCGAGGAATACAGCCTGCAAAAATTCAAGAAAAACGCCATTTCCAACCTACTGTAAGTCGGCTCACACGATGTTCTTTGAACATTACAAAATTTTCCTCTTCGAGGAAACCAAAATATAAAATTTACCCATTTTGCTACTTGACATGATTTTGATCACTGGCTCTTGTATTATAAACAGAGCTTCCAAATTTAATTCCTTTCTCATCGAAAACGAAAAAAATTATAGGAGCGAATCAACTTCCGTGGACATATCGAAACTACTTACTTTCCCAAACACCAAGTGTTCTCTGGGCTATATCCAGGGAGATTTCGCATAGTAAATCAATACAAAGGAATGTTCTAGCCATTAAACCAGTGAGGTGCAGTGAAGCGTGCATCAACATACAATTAGAACTCCATTTGTCGGTGTAAATATGTCTTATATCAACATGTTATTCTACAAAAAATACTCACGGCGACCGATTTATATCTCGTGTTTCACGTTTCTTACGTTCGTGAATGTTGAATAGTTGTTATGATTGATGGTGCTACTTGATGGTTCATTGGGTTGATAATTTTAATGATTATGAAGTTCATTTAGGATGAATTGGAATTATTCATTTTATTGCTTCAATGTGAATATAGTAATATGGCTGAATTCGCTAAAGTATAGTATAGTACTCAAGTAGCACAGTGGGGTTCAAAAGACGTCCGATTTTGGTCAGAGTGAAGAAATCGACGTAGAGAATGATGTCCGTAAGACTCTGTAAAGACGTCAAAATGTCACAGCCAATAGACGACATTTTTAGGACGTCTCCCTGACGTATGATAAATGACCAAATAAGACGTCATTTCAAAGCCCTACAGGTTCATTAGAAGACGTCGTATTACCAATGAATGTCTTTTTTTTCTGAGTTCTATAGGGGCAAACTTTTTAAATAAACTAGACCTTTTTCATTTTCCAAGAAAACGGAATATAAGTAACTTTTGAGATTATGTTGGAATTTTCTAAACGTATTGAAAAATGGTGTTTGTCTTTTCAATTTGTGAGATTGATGAGATTATTTACTCTATTCATAGTTTGCAAACTGCCAACAGAATGGAGTCCAGATTTTTAGAAACAAACTTCGTGAAACAAAATTTCCTAAAGTCGTAAATTTATCGATAATGTTTATAGCGACGTCGTTATGACTTCCAATTAGAATCGGCATCATGACGTCATGAAAATGATGCAATTTTTTTGTCCCATTTTTTCTCGCGGAGTTCATGGACTAATAATGGCTAGAATTAGACGTCATTACAACGTAATTTTATGTAATTTGATGTTCATTTGCCTAGTAGGCCAATCAACAGGGCTATCAACCTCAACACTTAAATTGCTCCGCCGATAATTTTTTTTTAAATTGTTGAACACAGTGTCCACATTACTTCTGAGAAAAATTATCACCTTCGGGGGGGGGGGGTGGAAAACCGCGTTGAAATTAATTTTTGAGGTAATTTCGAAATGTCTCAAAAAATTTAGTTTAAATCAGAAAAATGACTTGAAATTCAGAAAGAGCACAAATTTTTACAAAAAACTGTCTCTACCAAAATTTTGAGAAATCGCACGGTATTCTTGAAAAAAATTGTTGAAGTTTACGCTTTCGCAATGGGGCAGGTGTTGCTCCGGCTCTCGCCAACGTGCATTTTTTTCAACCAGCGCGTGAAGTAAAGTTCTATAACTCCTCACATAAATCTTCAATTTGGATAATTCTTACGTCATTTTGAAGATAAAGATCGCAGCTTTGGATTCTGACATTATTTATGTTTATACGCACAGTTGCCAGCTGCAAAATTGCAATTGAAAATCTTATAATATTAAAGTTCCTGACTTCGTGAAATAATGTCTTATCACTTGTAGCAAGTGAAATGAACAGTTGAGGAATACTTCATTATCAAATTGCATAACGTTTAACCGGTCCAAATAATGTTGGTTTTAAATACGAGTGTTTTCAATTCTTCGCATATTTTAGGTTACAAAATCTTAAGGGAGTTTATAAATTCAAATGCTAATAACTCAGAGACAAAAGCACGTATCAACATGAATGAAAAGCCAGCTTGCAGAAAAAACCCTGCTCTTATTGAAAATATTCATACAAATTTGGTTTCTTTTACAAATTTTAAATGCAATCCAGTCAATCTTTTGAGTACTTAAAATAGAGGTTACTCGGCATTTGATCACATTATTGTTCTATGGAAACAAAAATAAAGTCAGTCCTTGATGGAATATGGGGATTCGAGACCGAGGAAGACAGTGCACGAAAGGAAACTGTCCCGAAGTGTACCTGCTTTAAACTCATTGAGATTCTAAAACCTAAATATCGGCTTGCGACCTTGTCAATGCAGCAGCTAGCACGCCGCTGTATAGTATACAGCGGCGCGGTTCTGTCGGGCAGCATTCAACGTTGCTCTATGTAAACGTCAGATAACATAAAAGTTCCTGTGCAGAAAACACTGAAAACTGGGATAACATCGATTGTCGGAGACGAGGAAACATCTCTTAGTGCTTTGGCACTGTTATTAATTGAAAATGGTGTGTTTATTTTTGAAATATCATTGAAATACACTCTCATATTTCGTTACCTCCGTTCCGCGTTTGATTTATACAATAAGTTGATCTTCTCTCGAATTTGCGAATAATTTTCATAACAGTACTTCTAAATCTCAATAACAACAGTTCTCAACGATTATTTACCCACATTTGTATCTAATAGTAGTAGTTTGAGAGTTTTTTCAAATATTGTCCCCCTTCCCTCTCACCCCAATGTTTCCGCGATGCGGGGGATATGCCCCGAATGCGGGGGCGGGAAAATCGTTTCTAATAATTTATACCTATTATTTTTACAAATTGTCGCTCAGTTTCACTACTCAGGACTGACAATTTTACATATTCATAGAAAATACCCCAAAAAACACGATTTCGGGAAGGGGTTGATGCCCCGGGAGGGGGTTTAATTGTTGAAAATAATTCGCCCCCATTATTAATACCGCTTTTCACTCATATTTTTTGCCCATAGCTGAAATGTCCAGAAAATACTTTCCAGAAAAAAGTTTTTACGATTTTGGGGGGGCTGCACCCCCCCAGGGGGTGATAACTTTATTGCTAATTATTCAACCCTCCGTAACGACCGAATTGCAAAAAAGAAATCGGCGGTGCAATTTAAGTTGAACTTTTATGAGAAAAATTGCTCTATTTATTGGCCTATAGTTATATTAGTTTCAAGTAAAGTTGCAGTGCTAACATAAGTCACAGCGTATAAAAAAATAAGAGAGCGACAATTTTTTTCTCTTTCACTACAAATTCTCGACAATCATTCGACAATTACTGAAATAGGTTTCATTTATTTTGGGGCAAGTGGCTTTGCTGACTTCAGATACATCTGTAGTGACTCCCCCATTCAAGATAGAGGCAAGAACCCCGCAACTTTAGTGCAGGTTGTCGACAAATACACATTTCATTCAATTTCCATTTTATTCTATGCCTCTGGTTCATCTTCAAATAATCTCCTCATTGTCCGTGATTATTTTTTTTAAATGGATATGACTAATTTTCTCTCCATTCAATCTTATTACATCGATCTCTTGAGAACCGTTCACAGTTACAGTTATTTAAAGAAATATTTTTGGGTAATCAAGATACCTAAGTACATAATTATCGTAATCCCTTTCATGAAGATGATATGTCTATCAATCACATATTTTATCACCGCATATCTGCCATCATGAAATCGACAAAACCGAACTAATCAAATCGATCCGAGTTGTACGACAGATTGATAGACACCGTTTTTGTTCTTCATAGTTGGATATTTGATGAAGAGGCGGTTCTTGACAAAGCATTTCGATCAGAGAGGAATCGATTACAAGTGATCAGTTTCGAAAGGTCATTAATGAAATCGATCAACCGTGAATGAATTAGGTATTAGATATCGAGCTTTGAGTGCTTAATGTTTTATTGATCTTTGGTAGTGTGCCAGGAGTCACTAAAAAAGTTAAAATCATGAAGTGAGAGTATGGGGCTAGTTTAGTCAACCATGGCCAAATGACGGATAATCTGGTCACTGTTTCTCCATAGCATGTTTGTTATCAGCAAAAAAAAGCAAAAAAACTTGTACATCAAAATATATATTTACAGGTTTGAAAAAATAAAAAGATTACATATAGATAAAAACACTTAAACAAATATCTTAAAGAACAGGTATGTATAAAATAGATTAAAATACATTAATTACAAGCAGGCAGTAAGAAACATATCAGTCAGCAATTAAAATAACAATAGAACAATAAATTTCGCGTCAAGGACTGCATTCATCCAGCATGATATTCTTTCATTCATTAAAGTTACTCAACCTTTTGAAAAAAACTGAATTCTTCGTTTTAACAGGCTCAATGAATATATTATTTCTAGTTCTGGTGTAATAATTATGGTGTTCAGAAACGGAGGATATTTTTTCCATCAGATAAGTTGGGGCATTACTTGTTCTTATTTTGAAAATAAAAATCATTGTTTTATATAAGAACATTTTTTCAACTGGTAGCCACTTCAATTTACAGAACATTTCATTTATAGGTGTTCGTTTGGAACAGGATAATATTGTTCTCTTGGCCCGATTCTGGAGTTTTTGTAAACGGCTCAATTCATTTTGTTGTAGCAAATATAAAATGGTAGAGCAGTAGTTGAAGTGATGAAGTACCAGCTTATTGTATATAATAGTTTTTGACAGTTTTGATAGAAAACTGGAACATATGAATAAATAATTAATTTTGAATGAAATTGTTTTAATTATATAACTCGCATGATTTTTGAATTTCAATTCTCGATCGATAATGATTCCAAGATATTTGAAAGTATCCACTACTTCAATTGAGTTACCGTTTACTTTTATTTCACAATCACTTTCTTCAAACTTATTATATTCCTTGTTATTACCTATCATCATAAATTTTGTTTTACTTGAATTTATCTTTAGTTTGTTCGCACAACACCATTTGTATACATTTTCCAAAGTTTCATTTATATTCTCTACCACTGTCGAGAATTCTGGATTTGAGAAGTTTATCAGAACGTCATCTGCAAATAAGTGAACCGAGCACCTTCCAACATTTTCCACTAAATCATCAATGTAAATAAGAAATAATAAAGGACCAAGTACACTTCTTTGGGGGACTCCCTGTAGGCTTGAGATTTCATCAGATAAAATATTATTTAATCTAAGTTTCTGCTTTCTGTTCTCCAGGTAATCCACTAGCCATGCCAATGCATTACCCATAATACCGATGCTTTCTAATTTTCTTATCAATCTATTTCTATCCACAGTTTCAAAAACTGTTTGAGGTCGAGAAAGATTACATCTGTCATATATCAAATTTGAAGAAGACTTGCTATCTCTCTACAGGAAATGTTGCTGCGTCATAATCTCCTACCGATAGAGCACTATATACGGGGAGCTTTCTACAAAATTGAGATATATTTTTGATATGAGAGTTTCCTTGCTATGATGACAAGGTTGCTACTGAGAAACAGAATCGACCCGAATATGTGCTGTTTGTTACAAGGTGCAATAGTGTCCGTTGTACAAATATCTGTCGAATGTTGTTCAATATCGCCGTGGTATTAGCAAGGGAAGTAGTTGTTTTCAGTCAGATATTTGCCTCATATTCTAAATTCTATGGAAATATTTGGAGAGAAGGGTATTTTGAATTCCTCGAATTTATTCCATTCATTCATTTGATATTTTCTAAGCATCAAGTGTACCACTTTCATATTAAGGGGTACTGCTGAGAGACAGGAAATAATAAAATTTTACCAGATATAGGTAGTTTTTCCACATTGGGAAAGGACGGTATGCTTTTCTAGAACCCATGTCACCGGTCGTAAGATTTTGCACACTTATAGATGTATAAAAAAAGAATAAAAATTCAAAAATTTCAACTGTCAAACCATACCGGAACATCTTCGAATAATGTATTTTACAGCAGAGTTTGTGAAGGCAAAAAATGATAAAATAGACATTTTGGCAACACAACTTATGTGCCTATCCTGGGTTTCGAAGTAATAACTAATAGGTAGCCGAATCGAAGAAGTTCAATTAGTCATTAAAATAATTAAAAAGCAATGTTGCCTCTTTGCATTTTTTGACAATAATTGATAAAAACTTATCAAATAATATAACTTTTTATAGATTGAAACAAATTCAAATGTACTACTAATCATCTAAAGAATTTTTTTATCAAGAACCTCCCAAATTTCCCTATCAGAAATATATCATCCTTTCAACTTTTCACAACAAATAGTTTGTCATTAGATAATTAATGAGTGAATTTTCGTGCGCATAAAAAAATTAATAAACCAAGTTATGTGAGTATAGTACTGAAGAAATAGAATATCTCCAATATTCATCATTTGAAAGTAGTATCCGGCTTTCAAAAAAATTGGAGTTTTCATGACAAATATGTTTTCGTCATTCGAGAAATGGACAGTTTATTTTGAAACTAACTTGGGTGCATTACAGTAATATATTTATTTTTTATTATTCTGCATTAAAACATGACTTTTGCCGTTTCACGACAATTATATTTTGGTCATTCTGCCATTGTTTAGTTCACCTTCAGGTGCAGAAAGAGGAAACCAACCAAATTTTGTGATTGTTTTACTGAGAAAACAGAATTTCTCAATTATTCAGCATTCGTTTTTTCCCGCTTTAAAAAAATACGAGATTTCTCGACAAATAAGTTTTAGTCATCTGCCAATTGTTCAGTGAATTATGGAGCCTACCAAAAAAATAACTTGGATTCCTACATGAATTTCATTTTTTATTTGGTCTAAAGAAGCATAACCATCATATATCTGACAGTTATTTCATGAAAAAGGCATGAAGGGACCTTATATGTATGCGGTGTTGCCAATAATAAGATATTTCCGAGTGTATCAAAAATGTCAATAAAAAATGCGTAGGTATAAACAGTGCGGCTTTTTTTTAGTCCACTCCCCCCCCCTGTTAAATTTTGAACGGTTCGACGTACAAACATAGAACAAAAACCATTTTAAATGATTTCACTAATACTACTTTTTGAAATAACAGACATAACGATTGCCCTATAGAGGGCGCGGTAGAGGGCATATTTATTTAAAAATTTCAAATGTCATGGGGGTCAAATTATACATCGTTGAAAAGAGAATTCAATTATTTTTTCAACCACATGAATTTTTTGATTTTCGTTAAAATGTATTTTCACAATAACGATCATTTTGCTTTTCGAAATTTTCGAATTGATGTGCCTCCAGCGCAATCTGTCAAGTAATTGCATTTGTATCTGCTCTCAAAATATCAAACATCAAACCGTTCAAGTTTACCGAGATAAGGGTATCTCAGATCCGCACTTACACTTGATAGTTCGAGTGCATATGGTAAAAAAAAATATCAACGAAATCTGAAAAAATGTATATGGTTGAAAGTATGTGTCACTTGACCCCCATGCCATTTGAAATTTTTAAATTGATGTGACCCCCTCTCCTCTATCAAACAATCACAATGTTTTTTATTTCAAAATGTAAAATCGGTGATACCATTCAAATCAATTTTTGTTCCATGTCTTTACGTCAAACCGTTCAAAATTTAACGGAGCGAGGGGTTAAAAAAGCCGCACTGTATAATATAAAGAATGAATGGAAGAGCAGTCTCTTACATTTCCATATGTGCAGCGGCTGAATTCCGCCTTTTTGTATCAATTATGATATAAAAAGAGACAAATTATTATTATTTTCACTTCAAATAGACTTCGACAATTACTCTATAATTTGGTTATAACAGTAATGAAATTGGATGTTCATTTGTCTAGTTATCAGTTGCAGTACTAGCTTAGTAAAAATTAACACAGCCACCCCATATAAAAAAACTAAGAGCGCTACAATTTTTTTTGTTCTCAACAAATTCTCAACAATTATTCGATAATAACTGGAATAGGATTAATCGATTTTCTGGCAAGTGACTTTGCAATATTTTTATACATTCATTGCAGACGTCGTTAAAGCCCTCTTCGTCCTGATCAAATGAACGAAATGCCTGAAGTTCGACTAGTTTTCCAAGACTCGATATCTTGAGCATAGCCAAAAAAAGCAAGAAGAACTACACCAATAGTCCAAACAGAGTGAGTAATTGAATCTCCGACAGGACACAAATTGCTTCAGACTTGTCTGTGGTGACCATCCTTGAGAAAAGTATTGTAACAAGCTGAAGCCGGACCTGTCGAGCTATGAGATTCAGAGGATCACATTATTCCACCAGTGCACGAACCCAGAGTTCTGGAGGAACGATCGGGAACCATCGAGAGCAGCTTAATTTAGATATAAATATCACCCGAGTCTGAGTTGAAGGGAAAGCAGACAATCCACTGTTAGCGTATATGTAAAAAGATTCACATACAAAATAGTGATTAGGTTCATAATATTAAGAAGACTCAAATGCATCATAATGAGCCGGTGAAAATAGCTTCATTGCAAGTTCTTCGTCGAATGAGACGTAATGATGAACATTCACATCATTGGTCCATTAAAATAAAATAAATACTTAAATGCAGTTTCCTAAACCGATTTTAAACGAACAATTTTCAGAAACATCTGGGTATTACAAAACATCTTCTTTTTTTATCATCTGTTAGCAAAATGCGATCGATTCCACAGCTCATTAACATAACGAGTAGAGGAAATTATTCATCGGACTTTTATTTGCCGAGCGTTGAAAGACTAGATCTGTAGAAGAATTCGCAAATAAACTCAAACGATCCCATCGTAAATACTGTTAGATGGTCTCTTAACGAACCAATGATTTATAAAGCGATTTTATTGAATTTCCTCAATCAGCGGCCTACTTGAAGGTGTAACTAACATCGCAGTTTAATTGCTGTATTGGATGTGTCTGCTTGTGTTACGCCTTAGCAATTCGATTAGAACTTAAGAACTTAAAATTATCTCAAAGCACAGTGAAATATGGCGAATAATGATTCGGACATCGGAGGCATTATTACAATCCATTTTGAAGGATTGTTTCTTTCATCATGAAATGGAGCAATCAGACACCACCATTTTTTGAATTAATTCTGTTAAGTGATTGCATAACAAAACCTGTTTAACCGCTGTTAAATTTGTAACAAAAGCTGATTTTTGGCTAAATCGAACTTCATCACAACTGATTCGACCGAGCGGAGTTGTTGAAAACATAATAAATACTATTTGAGAACGTTGGGCTCTAATTTTATAGGAACTAGGAATCATACCTCACAGAATTTAAGATTTTTAACTCACCTTACTTTTTTATCAGCTGATCTTTCCTTTCTATACTCGAGGCTCCATTTGTTTTTCTAATCTTATGCTGGATTGATGAGAACTCGTTGCGAAACTTACTTCAGCACTCAAATACTCACTTCAACTCTGTTAATTAAATTCATTTCTCTCAAATCAAAAGGATTTTTAAACTGGATGTAATCTTTTGTGAATACAAAGCCAGAATTCATAACACTTATCTATTGAACAAAATTCATAAAATAACTGCGCGACAAAATTCTGGCCAATCTATCATCTATCATCTACCCTCTCTGCGAAGTGCTTTCTGGGTGGCCTATCAGGGTGTAATAAAAATCTGTGGCTCTCACCAGAAATAAACATGTGCATATTCGAATATCAAAAAGTTGTTGTTTGTTCCCTGTTACTCTAAAATGTCCCATTTGGAAATATTCTTACATACTGACTCTTAACAGTAATACTAGTTTATTTTTAAGATGATCCTTCGTAACCAATGTATTTCTGAGAATCTTTGTTAGAATAACGTTATTTTTATACAAGTGTTCGATGGTTTCCTAACCTGAGAGGATATTTGAGATATTTCAATTCAGAATTTAAATGACTCTGATTTAAATTATTATTTCCGGTTATAAAATGCCTCTGTACGTTTGGTTACAAAGGACCCCACACAAAAGCATAGGGAAATGGCCCACAGTGGGATTTGCCTGAAATTCACATATGTTATTGGTATTGAGTTTCTGATCCAATGTTCTCATGGGCCCAATCTTCTAAGACCAATGATTTAGTTCTCAGGGCCGTATTTAGTATAGGTGCCAAATAAACAATGACACTTTTCTCAAGAAGATGATTTTGTATTTCCTATTAGAATTTAATTGAATAAGAAATATTGCAAAATCTCAGAATTTGTCTTTTAGCACCAGTCCTCTGTGAACCGTATTTAGTAAAACTGTACCTGTGCCAAGTGATCCACAGAAAACTGAATTAAAATGGTTCTGTTATAACTTTCTTATTTCTTGATCCAAGTCAGTGGTTGATGGCTCGTTTGATAGATGAATGAAGCTTTTTTGTGTACATAACAAAAGTGGTCGCCATCTCAATATCCAAGATGGTCGGTCAAACCTATAGACCATATGGGACTTATCTTGTACCATTTCGAGGAAGATGATAACAGGACAAAATAAGAACTACAAGTTTTTGATTGAAATCAGTCATTTTGAATTATCTAATTCCTCAATATAAATATAACTCTACTATCTTATTAAAACTATATCTTATTCATAACAAACAACGTTGAAACCGATATTTCCAGAGTGGTGGAAGAAAACAAAAAATCAAAATCAACAAAATAATACTTGTACACTTACAGATGCGGGAGTATTGCATCTTGCACTGGACCATTTGCGGCATCTTTAAAAGGCTGTAACACAGAAGTCGATGGATAATTCGCATTTTGATTATGGCGTGCAAATCTCGATATGGGCACATGTTACTGTCCTTGCCCCTGATTGCACTGCAGTAGTATCATATTATCAATACAATACATCTTCTTCATTATTCTCATCAGGCTGGTTTTCATGCATAGTTTATTAAATACATACTTGATATTTTTCTCTCCTTCTGAATCGTGAATACACTTTAATGGCCGATTTCACCAACTGATTCCTAAAGTTAGGAAATACTTAAATCGGATTTAGGTATTCCCAAGTGCAATTGGACCACGTTATGCAATAACGGATTAAGCGACACAAATTCAAAATTCAAGTTAGTGGTGCCATCTTCCAGTGGACATTCAAATCTATGTAAAAACAATATTCCGTTGAAATTTCCTTGTTTAACATTTATAAGGGCTCATGAATTAAGCGACACTTTAGAACTCGTCGAAGTGAAATACCATTTCATGATATGTAACAAAGAATTATCCGCCCAGACTATATTACAAATTTTATCAGTAGTCATATCCGATTCCATAACAAAGAATTAAGCGCCTTGCGTGGCACTTAATCCTTGCTACAAAGCTGTACGCTATCTGTTTAGTTTTGTAAGAAAGAATTAAGTACCATATTTCGTTGCTTGCTTCTTTTTTTCGAAACGTGGTAATATCAGTCTATAAAAATACGGCGAATTGAATGTATGCAGAGTGATCTTGTAGTGTGTTTTTCAGTGAAAAGTGAAAAAATATATGAATGAATAATATTATTTTATTGTAGTAGATTTATACTCTAATTAACTGACTAAAATAATTTATTTAACGAAATACAATGATTCAATAATACAATACTCTGATTTACATAACACCACTGAACGATTTATATTCGACTTTCACTTCACTGACTGACCGACTGTCCGCTGCGTAGTTCTTTTTATATCCGACGTTGACTTCTCTGAATGCTCCAGAATTTTCCTTCGAATTGCCCAGACTCACCAAGCCGTCCAGATTCTTCTCGGTGCAAGCGCATCGACAGTCTCCCGCGGTTGGTCGCTAGCTATACGTGAGAGTTCAGGTCCGGCATCGCCCGCAGCTTCGCCACATTGCCCCCTTCTTAGAGACATTTCGTCCCGAAATGTCATGTTTGGAGTATGTCGATATTTGCAGGATTCCCCATATCTGCACCGTGAAGTTCGATGGAAGTAACACTCCACAGTCTTCATGTTAGGTCGTGGAATAGGATTACAGCAAACCAAAATCTGGATGCCGCTGGATCGGAATATCGTCTCCAACATACTTCTTATAACTCTCCAATCCAGCCCATCAATACCACAGGATTATTTTGGGATTGCCAAGTCCACCAGATTCTGATCCACCATCGTATCTCTCAGTTGGGTGAGGCTCCTCCAGACATCTTCATAGGACGGTTTATCTTGAGAACGCTTCTTGGTCACCAGGTAGTAGATGTTCCTCTGGCCCTTCTTCAGCTGTAGCACACTTCCAATTTCTGTATTCTGTTTCCGTAGTGTTTGGAATTGACCAAATTTCTTGGAGAACACTACAGCGATGCCCCTGGACATTCGAAGATCTTCTGCGACGCAGTGTGCTAGGGCGTAATCGACTGGCACTTTGAAAAGGTCCCGTGGCTCCTCTCGAGTTACCCCGTGTGACACTTTCTGTCCATTTGAGTATAAGGACATGAATTTCTGGAACGTCATCGCATCCTCTGGTGGTCTGAGGGTGCGGACTTGGTCATGGTTCCCAGCGTAAGGAGCCAACCTGTTGAAATGCACGACCCTGGGTTTACCTCTGGGTGGTTTATGGATTCGGTAAAGCAGGTCATTTATCCTCTTGACGATCTTGTACGGACCTTCCCATGAATTCCGTAATTTTGGTGACAGGCCACGGCGACGCATCGGGTTGTACAGCCAAACTAGGTCACCAACCTGAAATCCTCCAGCATCGGCATTGATGTCATAAGTCGCTTTCATTCGGTCGCTGGCACTCTGGATGTTCAAACGGACTCGTTCGTGGATGTCCTCCATTCGCTGCCGGAGTTTGCTGACGTAGTCCTCTCCCGCGGTATCCTGTCCTGGTGGCATCCCAAACTTTAGGTCACAGGGAAGTCGCAGCTCTCGGCCCATTATGATACTTGCAGGGGTTTGGCCGGTCGACTCGTGTACTGCGGAACGGTAGGCCATCAGGAACAAATGGAGATACTGGTCCCAGTCTTTTTGATGGTCAGAGACTACCTTGGACAAGTGGCGATTGATAGTCCTGTTCATCCTCTCAACCATTCCATCGGACTGTGGATGTAGAGCTGTGGTTCTCGTCTTTCGGATGTTCAGCATCTGGCACATTTCTTGGAACAAATTGGATTCAAAATTTCTGCCTTGGTCCGAGTGCAGCTCCAAGGGAACGCCGAATCGACATATCCACTCTTTCACCAAGACGTCCGCGACGGTGATGGCTTCCTGGTTGGGCAGGGCATAGGCTTCGGCCCACTTGCTGAAATAGTCCATTGCCACAAGGATGTATTTATTTCCGTGATCTGATACGGGGAACGGGCCGGCGATGTCAATGGCGATTCTTTCGAATGGACTACCTACGTTATACTGACGCATCGGGGCCTTGGGTCGTGTCCGAGGTCCATTGCTGGCAGCGCAAACAGCACACTTTCTGCACCAGTCATTGACATCAACATGACAATTGACCCAGTAAAACCGTTGCCTTACTTTCTGCAGGGTCTTCGTCACACCCAGATGTCCTCCAGCAACTCCATCATGGATCTCTCGGAGTACTTCATGCCTTCTGTTCTTGGGCACCACTATCTGACGTCTGTCTTCCCCACCATCTTCGGACTCCAATACACGTTTCAGGACCCCATTGTCCAGGGTAAGGGAATTCCATTGGGCCCAGTAGGATTTGACTGCTGGGGAATATCTTGCGATTTCCTGCCATGTCGGTCTTTGATTACTTTTTTTCCAGCCGACGACTAAACCAAGATCTGGATCGCTTTCTTGGTCTTTCTGGACCTCGTTGTCATTCCAGTTGTTGTCAACTGCCGTGGTTCTACAAATCGCTGCTTCCTTCTCTTCTGCTCGTCGGCAGTGTGAGCAGTCGTCTGGGCATGGTCTCCTTGACAGAGCATCTGCGTTCTTGTGGCCACCCCCTGCTCGATGTTCGATCTCGAAGTCGAATTCTTGGAGTTTTTCGATCCAACGTGCTACTTGGCCCTCGGGGTTTTTGAACTGTAGAAGCCACTTAAGGGCTGCGTGGTCGGTTCTTAACAGGAATCTTCTCCCGTACACGTATTTATAAAAGTGTTCAACTCCCTTGACAACAGCCAACAGTTCTCGTCTGGTGACACAGTAGTTACGCTCCGGTTTACTGAGAGTTTTACTGAAGTATCCGATGACCTTCTCTTGCCCATCCTGGATCTGGTACAAGACAGCTCCAAGTCCCACGTTGCTGGCATCCGTGTCCAAAATGAATTTTCCACTCGGAAGGGGATAACTTAGAATCGGTGCATTGATCAATGCCCTCTTTAGCGTCTTGAACGAGTCTTGGCATTCTTCGGATCATTGGAATTTTGTTTGACCTTCCGTGAGCCTGGTCAGTGGTTTAGCGATGTTGGCAAACCCCAGCACATATCGGCGATAGTATGTGCACAAACCAAGGAAACTACGTAGTTGGTGTATGTCTTTCCGGATAGGCCACTCCTTCACTGCTTTAATCTTCTCGTCATCCACTGCTACTCCGCGCCCAGAGACAACATGGCCAAGGTAACGTACTTCTTTTTGGAACAGGTGGCATTTCTTGGGGCTCAGCTTCAATCCAGAGTTTCTCAGTCGCATGAATACCTCCTCCAGGTTTTTAACGTGGTCTTCGAACGATTTGCCAACTACAATAATGTCATCGAGATATACCAGACACGTCCTCCATGAGAGTCCTTTTAGAACCGTCTCCATCAATCTCTCGAATGTTGCTGGAGCATTACAAAGTCCGAATGGCATAACGGTGAAATGCCACAGTCCCGAGCCGATGGTGAACGCTGTCTTTTCTCTATCTTCTCGAGCCAGTTCTACCTGCCAGTATCCACTCTTCAGATCAAGGGTCGAGAAAATCGTGGAGCCGGCCAACGTGTCTAGGGTGTCGTCTATTCTCGGAAGAGGGTAACTGTCTTTCTTCGTCACGTTGTTCAGTTGACGATAATCTACGCAAAAGCGTGTTGATCCGTCTTTCTTCTTCACCAGCACGACTGGAGAGGACCATGGACTGTCGGATGGTTCAATAACTCCATCTTTCTCCATATCACTGACTATTTTGTCAGCCTCTTCTTTCTTGGCAAGAGGAAGTCTTCTAGCTGATTGTCGGATTGGTCGGGCATCCCCAGTATCAATTTTATGTTGGACTACATTCGTTCGACCCCCTTTTCCTTGTCCGGTATCGAAGATGTCTTGGTACTTCTTGACTAATTCTCTCAATCTGGGCTGTTGGGCTGGTTTAATGCCCTTGGAAGAGATGGTAACCAATTTTTCCAGTTCCGCTGTCAGGTTGTTGTCTTGACTAACAGTACCGTATACACTCCTGATCACAGAGGAAATTGACGAACAGTGCCCCAAAACATTTAGTTTCTTCAAGGTCACTGGGTAATAATTGACATTCATTACCCTTACTGGCACAAATTTATCAGCACGCAACAAAGTCTTGCCTAGTGCAATACCTCGTCCAATTTTCTCATCATGAAGCTTGGGCTCGAACATCACCACGCTTCCATTGCTCGCACCTCCGTCCAAGCGAGCCTCCAGTATGGTCTCAGCCCTCTCGGGTACACTTACATCTTCAACCAGCAGAACACGAATCATCTCTTCACTTCTTCCATGTTGCACCAGCTCTTCTCCGTTCACACGTAGGACGCCATCTTTGAAGTTCAATTCAAACCCTCTGGAATTCCATTCCAATAATTGCGTCGTCCTCAATGTCCGCTACTAATGCCCGATGTTTCACTTTTGTGCTGCCTAGAATCAGTTCAATCGGTAGCTCATCATGTACAGTGACCGGCTCTCCTGTTGCTGTGCGTAGCTTCCAGGATGATGGTTCCATTCTTTCTGGTGTTTTAATAAAAGCAGGTCCAAGGATTGTCCTAGTCGCACCAGTATCCAGCAGCATTGCGCAAGGCTTGTTGTTGATGAACCTGTCTACGAAGGCTCCTTTGTTCTGTCGTTGGAGGACAGCGACATATGCGTTGTTCACCGGGGCTTTCTGAGTATAGTCCGACGATTGCCCCTTCTCAACAACCTTCGTTGGTCTCGACCTCTTGAGGGTTGGACATTGACTACGCACGTGTCCAAGTTTCCTACAGTTCCGGCATCTCACTAGTCTTCTCTTAGGCAAAATTTCCTTCACGATCTTTCTTATGGCAGCTTCCAGGTTAGCAGGCTCCTGTGGGTCTTCTTCAATAACTCGGACTTTACTTTGGCTTCTGCAGGATTGCTTCGCCGCCTCAAATTCCAAAGCGCGTGCCAGTGCATCCACGAGATGTGTTGGACGAGCTAGTGTTAATGCTTGTCTCGTTTCCTGGTCATGAAGTCCATCTAAGAATGCCTGAACTGCTAGTCGTTCCATTACCTTTTCTGGAGTAGCTGGGTATGCAAGGCGAACCAAGCGTGCAATGCCGGCTTCAAATTCCTGTAGGGATTCGCTTGACTTCTGGCAGCGGTTTTTGAGCTGTGAGTGGTATACATGTTCTAGATGAGTCTGTCCATACCGTAATTCTAGATGTTTGATCAGCTGCTCGTAGTCCTCTTGTTCTTGAGCCGTGAGGGTTTGTAAGATATTCGTTGCTTCTCCACGCAACGCCAGTGTTAGTGCCACAGCTCTATCTCCTGCATTCCATCCATTCGCCTTTGCTGCAGCTTCAAATTGTCGGCGGTAGTTTGCCCATGGTGTTTTTCCATCAAACTGAGGTGGTTTCATAGAGAGTTTTCCTGTTTCTGGACTGATTTTTACATCTTTCAAACCCCTTTGAACATCATCTAAGTTCAAACTCAGTTCCAGCATTGAATTTTCATTGACAGATTCTGTGGTGTGGGTAGTGTCATTCTGGTTTTCCAACTTACTGATTTTCTCCTTTATTTTGATGATTTCTGCCTCGAGTCCGCCTTTGATTTCGTCACTAATTGTTTCCTTCAATTTTCCCATCTCTTCCTCAATTTCATCTTTGATGCCGCCTCTGATTTCATCACTGATGGTTTCCTTCAATTTCCCCATCTCTTGCTCAATTCCATCTTTGATTTTCTCCATCTCTGTCTCGACAGTCCCCATTCTTTCTTCTAATCGATTCGCCACGCCACAAAGTTCTTCTTTCATGTTCTTCGAGTTTTCTAGAAGCTCTTCCCTCAAACCCTTCGAATTTTCTAGAATCTCTTCTCTGAAATTCCTCGAACTTTCTTGAAATTCTTCTTTCAGACTATTCGAATTTTCCAGAAGTTTCTCTTGAAGTTCTTCCTTCAAAGTATTCGAATTTTCTAGCAGCTTTTCTTCCAGATTTTTCGAACTTTCTTGAAATTCTTCTTTCAGACTATTCGAATTTTCTTGAAGTTCCTCTCTCATTCCGTCGAGTTTACTCATTATGGAACTCATATCTATTCCAGAAACTTCGAATAGAAATGTTTCTGGGTCCTCGCCCTCCTGAACTAATCCCTCGGCAAGTCTTGTTTGAAGCACGGCCTTTTTACCACTTGTGTCAAGTTCCCTCTCCTCTAGTTCTTGCTTTAATTCCGCAACCTTCAATTCAACCAGGCGAACTTTCCTCGAACACATTTTGTCTTAGTCTGTGTCTCACAGTCTATTTCACGGGTCACCAGTCTATTATTATTATTATTATTGTCTATTTCACACGCGAGAAGTTTATCTATCAGTTTATACTCCGTTAATGCACACAACTTTCAACTTCACGAAAAAATGTTTATCAGTCCCTGTCTATTTTTCGCGAAAACAATTGTCCGAAATACACAAACTGTCTACTTACACGAACACTCTTTATTTAAACATAGCACTTCTAACACCACTGTAGTAGATTTATACTCTAATTAACTGACTAAAATAATTTATTTAACGAAATACAATGATTCAATAATACAATACTCTAATTTACATAACACCATTGAACGATTTATATTCGACTTTCACTTCACTGACTGACCGACTGTCCGCTGCGTAGTTCTTTTTATATCCGACGTTGACTTCTCTGAATGCTCCAGAATTTTCCTTCGAATTGCCCAGACTCACCAAGCCGTCCAGATTCTTCTCGGTGCAAGCGCATCGACAGTCTCCCGCGGTTGGTCGCTAGCTATACGTGAGAGTTCAGGTCCGGCATCGCCCGCAGCTTCGCCACATTATTTAAAATTGTTCAGAAATCTGCTATGGATAAGTTCATTAATAAAAACTCAAGAAGCTACCGATGTATATTGCCTTTTATACAAGAAAAAATTCAATTAGAAGAGGTGAGTACCATGTGGGAAAGGTAAAGTTTGTTTAGGTTTGATTTAAAAAGAAGAGTTTCATTTTCCGGTATTATTTTCTTAATTAATGTTTAAGTCAGGCTTCAGTGTGAGTAATGGCCATCTTATATGAGATAATTGAATTGAAGTTTCAATAAATGGTAGCGATAATCTATGTCAATATTAGAATAATTATGAACCAGGGTGTCCCATTTTCGATGATATTGCGGTGTATATCGGTTATCGAGAGATCGAGAGTTGCGGATTTCGCATAATTATGTGCTACTTTTTTTTGTGCCCTGTTAATTTCTCACCTACAGGGTGTTTTTGAGAATGTTGCATCATGGGACCCTCCCGTATCCTCGTTCCGCTTTAACTTACCAAAAAAATGGAAATTCTTTGTGTAGAAGTTTTTCACATAACCGGAGATACAAAGGAGTCTCTTAATGCAACATTTCAAAAACACTGGCTCTAAAATGAAGAGGGCTATGAAAATTTTGTTCACGTCATGTTTAGTTCCATAAAAAAGTTGCCGTAATGTGAAAACTGACACTCTCTATTGCTACTAATATACGAGATATCCCATAATATCATCGGAAATGGGTCACCATGTAAATAATATAATTTTTCTACGAGCGTGCACAAAGTGGAAGTGTGCACACGGAAACTCTCAGTGCAGGCAGTTTTTGTTCGTATACGTCTTCAGACCCAATTGTTAAATGTTTTTGTTGCACATATTAAATTATTGCATTCTCTGTCAGAATCGGTTTGAAGTTCGGCTGGAGAACAGTGGGTCTAATGAAAATGCTCATGAGGTAAAACATTCAAATAGTATTAGAAACATAAATATGAGAAAAATTATTTGGTTTCAGATCGAAGTCTATACTGCTAGCCAATTTTTAATGAACACATCTTTTTCTGATTTTTCTGCAAAATGTATTTATGTGACTTCTTCTGTAACTGTTATTCCAGTAAAAAGAAAAAGAAGCAAAAATAGCTCAAAAAGGTCCCACACAAGAATATATAAACTCGCAGGCAAGAAAGTTTGTTCAAAGATGTTTATTTAAACCTTGAAAATATCATCAGCGAGGATTGACAGATATTTAAAAAAAAGTATCTTCAGAAGATATAATAAAAGATAATAGAGGAAAGGGAAGCGATCCTAAGAAATTGTCCCAAGAACGGAAACAGAAAGTGATAGATCATATAGATAAATTTCCAAAATACCAATCACATTACTGCAGGAATACTACCACAAAGGAGTTTTTGAACTCTGATACAACTTTGGAACTAATGTTTGGTCTTTACAAATCTGAAAACGATGTCCCTGTTTCTTTTTCTACATACAAGCGTATATTTTATGATGAATTTAACCTTCAAAGAAAAAAACCAAAAAAAGACACTTGTAATAAATGTGATGACTTATATAAAGATTCGAGACTGTAAATCATTAGAGGAGAAAAAAAAAGTGGAGAACGAGAGAGATATGCATCAAGGAGAGGCTGAAGCAGCCCGAAATCTTATGAATTCTGATCTAGAAAACACAAAAACTACAGAAACATTAGAGGTGTTGACTTTCGACTTGGAAAAAACTTTACCGTTGCCCAGAATACCCACCAATATAGTTTATTACAAGCGTCAACTATGGTTATACAACGGTGGAGTCCATTCTGGTAAAACCGGTCAGGGCTTTTGTTACGTCTGGGTGGAAGGTATGGCAGGAAAAGGTGCAAGAGGTTGGATCCGTATTGAGAAGACATTTAAGGGACAATCTCAGTTCAGAAGTAACAGAAATAATTTTGTGGTCCGACAGTTGTGGCGGTCAGAACCGCAATTTAAAAATAGTTATACTTCTTATGGCTGTTATGGAAGAAATGCCAAAGATTGAGAAAATAACTATGCGATTTTTTATTTCGGGGCATAGCTTCATGCCAAACGACTCAAAATTCGGAGATATTGAGTCAGCGCTAAAATATCAGAAAAGACTTTACACTCCGAATGATTACGTTGAAGTCATGAAAAACTGCCGAAGACGCAACAAATTGAACACATGTATTTTAGAAACACATGACTTCATAGGTGTTGAAAAGATTTTGAAAAACATAGTAAACAGAAAGAAGGATTTAAACGGCGATTCCATAAATTGGTTGAAAACAAGGGAAATTTCAATTTTTAAGAATAAACCGTTAAAGATTTTTTTCAGTACAGAAACACCAAGGAAACATGCAAGAAGTGGACATTAGGAAAAAACAACTTCCCAGAAGAGTTTCTTCCTCCAACTTCTCTTTCTCTTCAAGCCTTAGCGTTTTATGGCCCCAAGGAAAACCAGTATCCACTCCCAAGTTAAATGACATAAAATCTTTGTTGAATCTTATTCCATCTGATGCTAAACAATTCTATGAAAACATAATAGGTGACGAAAGAATTTCTGATGATATTGATGGATTTAATGGATTTTTAGATTTTGAAGTTGAAAATGAATAAGTCAATAGAATCTTCCATAATCGTTGTAATTCCTTATGTTGGTACTTACGTCTCCTCCACTTTTGAAATTTTAATTGTATAGTTACTTGTAGTTTTGAAATAAAGAATTAAAAGACAAATGTGTTAGTTAATTCATTGTGAAGAATGAAAAATACGCTTAATCCTCAAAAAGTTATAACGAATTAAGCGACATTTTGGTCCTTCAAGACATTAAAATTGGTTGATAGTCATAATTTTTTAACATTATTGTATAGTTCATTATATCCCAGTCGTAGTGGCGAAAAATCATGGGTTTAAATATTATAATAACGGATTTGTGACAACTTGAAAAAATAAAAAACTTTCAATTAAGTTTTCTCGGATTGTATGAAATGTCGCTTAATCCACTTTTGCACAACGCGGTCCAATTTTCGTTTCACCACTCGTTAAGTAATGCTTAAGAGTGATAGAAAATACCTATGATAGGTAGTTTCTATCACTTTTAAGAATTACTTAACGCTTGGTGAAACGCAAATTGCACCCGGACATTACCAAATTCCATTTAGGTATTTCCTAACTTAAGGAATTAGTTGGTGAAATCGGCCATTAGTCTAACATATTCAGGTTCATTAATTTTTTTTAATGTAATGAACCTTATTACTCTAAGATCAGATAGTAGAGTTATATTTATATTATAGAGTTAGATAATTCAAAGAGTAAATGACCAATTTAAACAATCAAAACGTTGTAGTTCTTATTTATTCCTGTTACTTTCTTTCTTAAAAGCTACAAGATAAGTCCTACATAAAGTTTATAGGTTAAGTCGGCCATCTTGGATATTAAGATAGCAACCACTTTTGTTATGTACACAAAAGAAGCTACACTCATCTATAAAACGAGCCATCAACCACTGACATAGATCAAGAAATAAGAAAGTTATAACAAAATCAATTGGATTCAGTTTTTTGTGGATCACTTGGAAAATACAGTTATACTAAATACGGTCCTGTAGGGCAAAACATGTTCCACAAAGGACCTGTGCTAAAAGACAAATGCTGAGATTTTCTAATATTTCTTATTTTATTAAAATTTAATAGGAAATAAAAAATTATGGAGTTGAGAAAAAAGTGTCATTGTTTATCTACCACCTATACTAAATACTGCCCTGAGAGCTAAATCATTGGTCTTAGAGGATTGGGCCCATGAGTACATTTGATCAGAAACTCAATACCTGCGGAGCGATGATGAGCCTTTTCAGTCATTTTCAGAAAAAATATATTTCGAAATATTGCATTCTCACGTAACTCGTTTTCAGTTTTCGATTTTTTATTTCATCAATATATCGATTAAAAAATTATTGAAAACGCCAAACTAAAGTACCGAATTCAAACGATCAGACGCAGAAGAAGAGGCGGGAAACCGGGAGACGTCAGTGCGCAAGTGGTCAATAACGGCGATTTTCGCACCATCCCAAATTTCAACCAATCACAATACAAGAAGACACTGACGTCACAGCTGAGGAGCGACTGAATTCATACATAATATGAAAATCACATTCTCAATATTGAACAATAAATCAGTTTTTCAAAATTTATGGTGGACAAATGGTTATACTAATTTTATAAACTGCCCTCCATTACGTCATTTGAAAAAAAGTGCATATTTCAAGATACTGGAAATACCCATTGCACTGAGGAAATATCCCGTCGCCATGACACTACAAACAATACTTAAAAATGTCAGATAAACTTCAAATCGTGGAAAAATATCGCGTGGCAAGCACAATTTTATTTATATCCTTTGTCAGTACTAAGTATGACATTTCTCAGAGAAAAGATCAATATTTCTTTATTCCGATGAATTACACTCGTGCATAAAAATGACCTGATAATTTAACATTCAAGAGTGTTTTGTAATTTTGTAAAAGAACCCTCTTGTGCAATATAACCGACAACAGATCCCGTGAGTATAGTTTTCGCTTATTTACGTTACCATGGAAATGTTTCAGTTAAAAAATGAGAAATGTCGCGATTTGGTTCTGACACTGGCGATACAATTGATAAAATAATAGAGAAAACTTTACCAAAATAGTTATTTATGCAACAAGTGCAAAAAGTAAGTGTTTATTGCACTCGACGTGAAATTGCCCTACGAGGCCGTCAAGCCGAGTTGGACAATACACGTCGAGTGCAATGAACAATTTTTGCACTAGTTGCATGCCATATTTTTTTCAAAAACCAAAAACTGTTTCATTTAGGTGGTACAAAAGTGTAAGAAAGACATTTTTTGTTCAAATCTAGATGCTAAAAGTAATATAATAATTTTGATTTCATTGAAAATATGAACAGAATGTTCATAAAGTCAGTTGTGGAATCATCTGCGACTGAAAGTTGGAATTTAGTCGCTATTTTCCATCGTACAAGTTATATAGGGTCTTTCTCAATATCTGTCAGATGTAGTTCAATGTCCAGCGTGGCTTTAGCCGGGGAAGTAGTTGTTTTCTGTTAGATATTACAAAAAGGTAACTTCAATTTTATCGTATGGTTTTTCCATTTTCAGAGAAGTCATGTATTGATTCAATTTTCAATTGATAATGTTTCTCTTTAAAATAATATAATAATATTCAAAGAAACAAATTTTATTATTAAATTGCATTTCTAGTAATGTTGTAACCCCGGTATGTAATAATTATGATTGACAGTAATATAAACTATGCATCTGTTTGAAACGTAATACAATCTCATAGAAAATGGGCTAAATATGGCGTCAATTTGACTTTGATGTCTGTCATGATGACAGAAAGCTGTAGCAGAATGACAGATGATTGCAATGAAGACTTTATTGCACTCAGTGCAATAAAGAACCAATTTTTCCACTAAATACGGTTCAATAATAGTTATTTATGCAACAAGTGCAAAAAGTGAATGTTTATTGCACGAGTTGCATACAACATTTTTTTCTACGTTCATGCAAAAAGCAAAAAATGATTTATTGAGG
Organism: Chrysolina oricalcia; assembly: GCA_944452925.2. Lineage (NCBI taxonomy): Eukaryota > Metazoa > Arthropoda > Insecta > Coleoptera > Chrysomelidae > Chrysolina > Chrysolina oricalcia. The sequence continues at coordinate 12,991,133 of OX101819.2, forward strand.
TGCGGCACTAGGTGTAGGAAAATGAAAAGCGCAACTTTATTATTAATATCGATTTGCATTGAAACAGGAACTAATACGTTACGAACAATTTAACTCAAACTTTATTTTTACCCTCAATGTTGAAAGTGAATGAACAATTGGTGCAATTTTCAATATGAATATTTCGTAGTGAAGTACCTATTGCCAATCTCACAGAATATCTGCTAAATATGTAGTAGGTTTAAACGTTTATGTTTGTCATGATGACAGCACGTTGAAGTAGAATGACAGATGAGTGCAATTAAAACTTTATTGCACTAGTGCAATAAAGAACTTCTTTTTCCACTGAATATAGTTCAATAAAGTTTTGCTTTTTGCATGAATGTTGAAAAAGTTTTGTATTTGCATGAACGTAGAAAACTTACGATTTATAGAGAAACCTACGTATGGAAAGCATTTATGGACTTTTGTATTGTCAGAAATTACAAAATACTCGGAAAAAAATCGGCTGAGGCGTCTGTATTGAAGGATTATTGATCCATTCAAAAGTATCGTTTTTCAACATGCATGTGCTGCCCGAGATGCCATGAGCAAACTTCAATCAAATCCGTGTAAAAGGAAGAAAAGTTCAGCAGTGTTCAGCTGAAATAACCAGAATGATGAATTTGTGTGATGTACACACTCCAGGGACCCAACTTTTGAATAGTCAGAATTGGTTCTCTAGAGAAATTGAGGCCATTTTCTCTCAATTTCGAGCAATACCTATTTTTGAAATATCACAAGAGAATTATTTCTATCGATACTGACAGATAAAATTCCTACTAACCATCACAGGAGAACTCGGAAATTCTCCTAGGAATTCAGTTTTCAAATTAAAGAAAGTCATATTTTTTGAAATTATTAATGTGCAGGTAGGTGTTGTTATTGTACGAGAGATGGTTTTGAACAATTTTGAGGATGCAATGGGTCAAGAACGGCACAATTTTTTGCGAGACCAAAATTCGTTCCATAATTCAAGTAAATGACAGTTTGTGAAACACTTCAGATTGAGGAAGGGCACTTTTCAAAATTTATAGATGATCACCAGCAACCTCCCTGTCCAGTTTTCGAAATAAAAAGGAAACTAGACTTTTAATGGCCTTAAATGGCCTATATGCAAATGAAATTATGGCCTGCTGCGTTTTTAAAATTCATTATACATTCATAATGATTTTGGTGGCCCTCCGCCGGTCCTTTTGGTTATAATTTTTTACGTCCCTATTTTTTGCTTGTTTTTCCAAATCTTGCCAGCTCTACTATAGGGCAATTTTAGTTCACTCTATCTCTAATGATTCAACCTACATACTTTTTTCCAGTAAACCCAAATTTTATTTATGTGCCCTAGAAATAGCATTCAATTCAATGGCAATACTATCCCATCTTTCTTTTGCGATATTATGAGTGAAAGTATCCGTAAATTTATCAATTCTTAGTTCTACATCATTTTCAAAGAGTTCTAATACGAGTATGAGCGCTGCTAATGAAACTTTTTTTGACGTCCATGCGTGTCCCCAAAAATCCTATATTTCAATTGGTCAAACAGTATTATCGTATTATCGCTTGCAAGATATACGTCCCAAAATAAAGCACCTAGGAAATTACTTCCTTCACGGTGTTCAAAAATAGCAGTTCTTTCGAGTCATTGCTTCACGTGAGAATTCAGTCTAGAGAAATGTTTCATGAGAGAATCAATTCCGACGATTTAAAAAATTTGATCCCTGAAGGACTGCAGAATAAATTTCATCATATCGCATGGCTAGAATTCTTGATTTTATTGATGGAATAAACAAATAATAATTTTTTAACTTCGGCATTGAATGTCGAAAACGACTCAACACAATCCAATTTTCGTCGTTGCTTGATATTCAAGAGACAACCATTTCTTCCTTCCAAATTTGGTATAACTTTTGTTTGAAAGTGGTTGACAATGTTTCACTTTGAGTAAGGTTATTCTGGACTTTCATTGTCTTTTTTTTGTTATTTTTTAGACAGTGAAAGTCCAGAATAAACTTGCTATTTGTTGCCATTTTGAAGTTTCGTTGCGATATCCCCCTTCGAAATTGTATGTAGTTGACCCGAGCGTTTTTTATAATCTCATTCTGTCGACCTACAGAGCTGCTGTTTCGTTTTCAATGGCCTACTCTGTATAATGAGGATGTCACGATTTACAATATATCAAAATTTAAGAAGAGTTATCCCAAAGACATTTTCAAAAATTATTCTTTGTTTTTTTTATTTTCAAAATCGAACAAAATAAACTCAAAATACCAATATTTTAATTTTCTTCATTTATTCAGATTTCTGAGAGGCATTTTGGTTCCAATTTAACCATTTTCCTCAGATGATAATCATTTCTATAAGTCACGGTTTAGTTGACAAACACTTCTTCTACATTGACATTTCGCTAATTCTTTATTTAAAATCTTTATTTAAAATAGTCGTTTAATTTGTATCTGACAAAACAAATGTGTGAATAAAGTCATATTATTATTATTATATTATATCGATTTCGAGAACCCCACGCACACCTGTTACATCTTGAAGTTTCTGATGTTTGATTGTGTTTAGATACATTCTCAGATATGATTGGATTCGAGTTTTTGACGTGTACATATTATAATCTAGGCTAATTTTTAATCCTGATCAGAATACAACCGTTGCGTTGAATTACGTACAAAACTTTGTCAAGACATGTTTCATTTCAAAGCGCTTCTTGACGGGTATGCATACAACGTTAATTTGAATTTTAAATGAAAATGACAGGCGAATGAAGATCAAAATGAATTAGATAGATGACTGACACTCAACGACACCTTTTAAGGTATAGTCCGCATACAGGGTGTTCCAAATAAGTCGGCATACTTGCTAACTCCGTTATTATTGATACTATACGACAAAATGGTTAAGGCTTTCGCTGCCGAAGTTTTTTGGAATTTCTTCCTCCAGGAAGAAAAACGACGGCCTTCAACCCGAGTGAAAATTGTGACACTGATACTATACGAATTCGGTTAAAAGGGCAAACAAACTCGTTGCATTTTCAATGACCTTCTGGAATCTGAAGACAAAAGAAGTTGACAGTCGAATTTTCGAAATATTTCATGAAACCTTTCTTTAAAGGGAACACCCTATATTTATTTCGATTTGTAACTACCCAGGTACCACATCATATCGGTTGAATCTTGGTTCCATATTGGGCCAATATAGATATATTGTAAATGAAAAATCAATATTGGTCCAATATGGGTGAACATTCAAAAAACAATATTATATTAATAATATTGGTGGAATATTGGTTGAACTAGTTTTGAATGTAGATTATCACACAAAATATTGGGTCAATATTGGTTGAATAATTTCTACCAATATCGATAATACAATATTGGTTATATATTGTTTTCCACATCTAGAATTAATATTGCAATCCAAATATTCCAGTCATATCGATTATAGGGGAAAAAAACTATATTGTATTTTCAAGTTTGTTAGAATATTGGTTGTATATCATTTCCACTTTATTTGAGAAATTGTAATAACTCATATTGAGTCAATATTGGTTGAAAGATATTTACCAATATCAATAAAACAATATTGTCTTCACATCGTTTTTAACATCTAGAATAAATATCGCAATCCCAATATTCCCCTAATATCGATTCTGGGAATAAAAACTATATTGTATCCCCAAGTGTGATTACACATTGGTTGAATATCATTTCGCCAATATTCAACAAAACTTATTAATCAATATTGGGTCAATATTGGTTCAATAATATTTATCGATATCGTTAAAACAATATTGTCTTTATATTGTTTCCAACATATAGATTGAGATGAAATTTGAATATTGGCCGAATATTCAATTGAAACATATTGAAATTACATCATGATCAAACTTGGATAAAAATCCGCTAGGTGGCTCTACATATAGAACGTCTTCTAAAACCTACGAAAGTATATTAAATACTTCCCTTAGCTTGTTTTCAAGACGGCTCACTCAGCGGTTATGGCGATCAAAAGGCAGACTCTGGTGTCACCTTCATCAACTAAAGGACATTTAATAATTTACCAAGGTATATGACATCCACCAATATATTCAAATGATATTGTAACAATATCGATAAATATTGTACCAATATCGATAAATATTCTACCAATATCGATAAATATTGTACCGATATCGATAAATATTTTGAGGCCATTATTGCTTCAAGAATATTCCACCAAAACTATTTCTAAAATATTCAAACAATATTCGACCAATATCGCAAAATGTTCACATTTTACTTCTCGACAATATAACTTTTGAATATTGTGCCAATATTGTCAGAATATTGTACCAATATCGCCGAACATTTTGAGGCCAATATTAGTTCAAAAATATTTCGCCAATATTATTCAAGTAATATTGGACCAATATCGCCGAATGTTCACATTTTTTTTCTCGCCAATATTGCATTTCAAATATTTCGCCAATATGTTCACAATATTGTATCAATATTTTACCAATATAGGTGTGCTACTTGGGTACATTCTCAACAAAAAAGCTCATATGACTTTTTTTCCTAAAGTTGAAAATAACACAGTTTTATTAATAGGAACCATTTATAACAATCGGATTTGATAAAGCGCAAAAACACCACCTTCTTGTTGAACACATATTTTGGCCCTTTTCTTGATACTACGTGTTGCATTCATCACAGATCGGCCATCACTTCTATTAATTATAGTTCCAATATAATTCTTCAATTACCTACATTATTATGTTTCATTCTGTACATCACATTTTTTTTCAATCCACAAAAATATAAATCTAGGGGTGTCATGTCTGGTGATCGAGGGGGGCACATAACAGGACCATTTGTAGCAATCCATCTGTCTTGACAAATGGAGACTATTTCTGGAGTTTCTAAAAGCAGCACACAACGAACTCTGAAAGAAGTAAAATTAGATCCTTATAAAATGCGGACTGTTCAAGAATTTAATGAAGGTGATCCTGACAGACGTACAGAGTTTCGGAAGTCATGAATGAGTTATTGATTGGTGATAATAATAACTACAATGTGTGCTTTTCTGACAACTATTCTTTTTATTTAAATGTGTATGTGAACAGGCACAACTGCAGATATTGTAGTGAAGATAATGATAATCTACTTGAGGATCAGCATTTTGTAGTAACTGTACGTCAATTTTTAGATGACAGTTTCCCATGATAATGGATTGAAAGACGAGGACCAATGGAATGGCCTGCTAGATCTCCTTATCTATCACTATTAGACTTTTTACGGTGACATGAGGTGGTTGACAGCACAGTATAGTTTATCCAATCTCAGTTGAATATGACTTTATTCAGCTCAATATTTAGGGTTAGTTCAAAATAGCACATCGTGTAATAACGAATGAAGGATGAAAACGGAAAATTAAATAAATATTATTCCCTATATAAAGAAAATAGTAGACCAAATTGAGTATATTTTACGTGTAACCATTCGAAGCGTGGAAAGCAATCAGTAATGCGCTGACCGTCTGTTGCATAAATTACCGTTAAACACCTTTTAATTATTTTATTGCTGTCCGGCAGCCTGGTGATATTAATGAAAAGAAGAACAGTAACGTATTTAATGAACGATCAAACAGAACTCAATATTTTCTCTCTACTTGATTTGTTTTGCTGTTAGACTAGGTATAAATTTAATTAATTGTTGACATACACTATTTGTTGTCATAGAGTTATCCGAAAACAGGTGTAAAACTGTTCCCAAATTAATTAACATTTTGGGAATATTAAAGAAGGACATTGTATTAGTATAACTCAGTATACTTCTGCTTGAAGAATCCATTGTATTTGCAAAACATATGTCACGGTTTTTTAAACTAAAAGTGTGAACAACATTAAAGTTTTAGTATATACGTTTGTGTATTTAATGTTGCAACCTGGCAACGCCAAATTCTTTTATGTGGTTTTACACAAAAAAACTAAATCAGCGAATGACAATAATGGAATCACCCCGGCTCGTTCTGCAAAGGCAAGATTACGTGCGACAAATAAAAGAACATCGGGAAACGAAGAGACATATAGTATATCGTGACGAGACTTTGTTAGATAGTGATGATTTGATTCGGTATGGATGGGTAGATAACTCCCAAAACTGTTGTCTCCAAGCACCATGTTCCAGAGGAAAACGTATAGTTATTATACACGGGGGTAGTGAGGATGGTTTTGTACCGAACGCGTTGCTGTCGTCAGCAAAACAAATAAAAAAATGTTCAGCAGATTATCATGAGGATATGACTGCAACTTTATTCGAAAAATGGTTCAGTGAACAATTATTACCAAATTTAGCACCAACTTCTGTTATTGAAATAGATAATGCGTCATACCACTCGCGTCAAAAGATAAAAATACCAATGAAAACAACAAAAAAAGAAGACATTTTGGAATTTATGGCTTATAAAAATTTGAATATTTCCCAAAAAGCCACGAAGGAGGTATTACTACGTATAATAAAAAATGAAAATTTTGAAAAAGAATTTATTATTGATGAACTTTATAAACATTCTGGTCATACGCTTCTGAGGTTACCTCCGTATTATTGTGTTTTCAACCCCATTGAATTGGTTTGGGCATTTATATAAAACAAATTGAGAAAATTCAATCAATGTCCAAATCTAAGCGGAGAAGTAGTAGAAAATGTTAGGAGAATATTAGGAGAGGAATATAAAGATCTTTGGAGATAATGCATTTTACATGTGATTTCAAAAGACCGTGAATATTTCCTTTTGCCACCCATTCAACCAGTAATCATAAACATGGGTGATTCGTCTGATTCGGTGGATTATGATGATTGAGTCTTGCCACGACTTTGATGTGTATACAGGGTGTTTCTTAAGTACGTGTAGAAACTTTAGGAGCATGTTGCTGACGTCGAAATACGAAAAAAAGTTCCCATAAACATATGTCCGTAAGTTATTCGTTACTAAGATACAGAGTGTCGAAGTTTAATTCTTATATCTGTATTTTGTGAATAAATTCCAAAATATTTGTGATATTCGAGTAAAGTTTGGTATCTGGGTTGATTGTTCAATGACAAAATCAAATTTTATGTTAATTGTGAAAAAACTAATTTCTAATTGAATTTATTTTAAATTTAAAAATCTTGTCATTCAAAATCACTTGCATCGGTTATTTCAAATCTCAATAACTCGAAAACAGTTGCTCGCAGTGACCTCTATCAAGATTATATTTTTTACTCAAAGTAATTAACGAATATTCCCAGATACCAAACAAAATCCAAATATCAATATTATTTTGAAATTGTTCACAAAAATGAAAATAAGAATTCAACTTCGACACTCTGTATCTCAGAAACGAATAACTTGCGTACATATGTTTATAGGAACTTTTCTACTTATTTTGATGTCAGCAACACACTCCTAAATTTTCTACACGTACTTAAGAAACACCCTGTATAAGATAGCCGTACCAGCAAATAAATGATCAATGTTTCCTGATGTTTTCTTATTCTATTTTTTGAACGACTTGTTTTCGGTGCGTCAGATAACTTGTCAATAAGTTACGAGCAACGTCCCGTACCCATATACGCGCAATCCTTCAATTCTATTCATTATAAGAGCAAGACACATTATATTCGCAAATTTCTATACAGCAAGCAATACGCAAAGTTATACCCAAGTGAGAGAAAATATCTCCGCCTATGGTCGGCAATTACGATCAAAGAGGCGAAGTCATTGACGTGTTAACCCGGTTTTACAGCTCATTCAACTGAGATTAGATAAACTATAATGGCATATTTGGTGTATAAGTTCCCCCTCGAAATAAAAATCGACATGTGCTAGCTATTTTCAATGTTTTCTACGACTTCGGAGACAAGGGGGTTGACAATTTTTAGCTGGGACACACTGTATACATTTCACTACTTCTTCGCTATGTTTTCTACATCAGCATTTTTACTTTAGGTTTTTTACTCCATTATCATCAAAGGTCGTGAAATTATACACTGAATATCATCGATTAGTGCATTGTTTCCAGTTGGATTATTTCAAGTTATTCCATATTTTTTATTTAGTACAAGCAATAGGGAAGAGTGCGTGCAAAAACTAATATCCGAAAAAAAAATTGCGTATAGGAAATTGAAATTCAGCATGAGTTTCTATTTCATGCGACTCGATCGTGATTACCGAACATAACCTAAAAAATTGGGAAAGTTGCGAATAGCGGTTTTTGGTTGATAACTAAAAAACTACAGCTCCGATCGAAAAAAGTCAAATTATGAAATTGTAGGTATTAAAAACATCTATCAATTGAATAACTTTTTATATTCCGATATCATTGATACTTTTCGAGTTATATCGGAAAAACCGTGAAACATCGAGTTTTCTATAACTCGTTAACTGTAAGATATTCAAACTTGTTACTTGCCGTTATGTGTAGCCTATGACAAGCCAAAAAAGTCATTCTTTGGAAAATTGATATTGATTATTTTTCAAAAAAGATGCTCTCTCAATATGGCTACTCTTGCTCGGGGAATGATGCTGCAGTAACGATTCATAGATTATTTCTTTCTGTAAGAGTTGTTCTTTCATATTATCGAATAAGTATATTGATTTTTTTAAATTTTAAGGGTCAAAAAATTATTTTAAAAAAATTGCACAATTTATTTTTCTAAATACATTGCTCAATTTTGTTTTTATATAAATGACTTTTATGAAAATGGATTCCTAGCATGATTTCAAGCTTTCAAAAAAAAATTGAATTCCAACTATCACTAGGAGCCGAGATAATTTTTTTATTTCAAAAAAATCTGGAAGACGCAGTATTCATCGTACAGCAGTCACCTACATGGATATTAAGGTTGAATACCTATATTTTCAATAAAAAAATACTTGGATATGTCTAGTTCATTTGCAGGTATTATTAATTGATGAGTAAAGTGAGGCGTGCAGGCGCGGATTGCGATAGCTGTAGCGGGTGGCGGAGTGGGGATAGCACTGAAAACTTATTTCGTGCGTTCAAAGTGGCTTGTGCTTGAAAAATATTGAGTATCTCGGCTTGTTGTTCACATACGTTTTCTTTTGCAATATACACTAGTACTTGAAATTGAACCAATAACTTTTTTTTCCTTTTTCAATAACACTGCCAGGACGAAATTGTCTTTAATCTCAACAGTATTTGTATCCCCTCTGCGCCACCCGCTAAAATTGCATCGCTCTGCGCCTGCACGTCTCACTTTGTTCATCAATTAATAATACCGCAAATGAACTAGACATATCCTAGTATTTGTTATCGAAAATATAGGTACTCAACCTCAATATCCATGAAGATGACTGCTATACGATGATTAATGCGCCTCCTAGTGATCGTAGGAATTCATTTTTTTTTTTAATGCGTGAAGTCATGCTAGAAATCTATTTTCTTAAAAGTCATTTCTATAAAAACAAAAAAAGAAGTTTATTTAGAAAAAAACACGTAAAAAAATAGTGTAATTTTTTAAAGTAATTTTTTGACACTTAAAACAAATAAAATCAATATACTTATTCAATAATATGAAAGTACAACTCTTACAGAAAAAAATAAGCCCTGAATAGTTACTGTAGCATCATTTCCCGAGCAAGAGTAGCCATATTGAGAGAGCATCTTTTTTGAGAAAACTTCATATAATTTGAAAAATAATCAGTATTCATCAATTTTTGTGAAGAAGACTTTCTTAGCTTGCCATAGGCTACACAAAACTGTAAGTAACAATTTTCAATACCTTACAAAAAACGAATTATAGAAACTTTTTACGGATTTTCCGATATAACTCGATAAGTATCAATGATATCAAAAAATCATGTCATGTTGATAGATCTTTTTAATACCTACAATTTCCTAATTCAACTTTTTTTGATCGGAGCTGTAGTTTTTGAATTATCAACAAAAAACCGCTTTTTGCAGCTTTGCCAATTTTTTTAGGTTATATTCGATAATCAGGATCGAGTCGCATGAAATAGAATCTCATCCTGAATTTAAATTTCCTATACGCTCATATTTTTATTTTTTGGATATTAATTTTTGCACATTTAAAATTGGGCCGCTTCCTCGTTTCTTGGACTAACTGCCCAGCATAGTCGCACTTCGGCCACCCATGGGTTAGGTACCTCGCAAAACACCTTGTTTATAACCGTATTAAGGTAATAAAAAACTTGAATGATGACCACCCGAATTGCATGTTTGGAACGCTAACTTGGCATCAATTTTAATTTGCCGAGTGTTGTGAAAATTACCAGAAAGTAGGTATGTACTGGGTGATCGTCTGAACTGTATCGAATATAGTGCAGAATAGGTTTGTCTATCATAGGGAATTCACAGAGGCACTGCAGGCAAAATGGTTTATTGTGCTCTCTTTGGTTCTTTTTACTACCTCTACCCGCCTATTCCAGTAACCCGTACTAATTGGTACAGACCAATAGGCGGTCTGTTTATGAAATTTTGGGTATGGGTTTACCTCCCAGATATGTTATTATATTTTACGATCCATTATGATTATGTGGTAACGTGTTTCTGGTAGCCTCCAGTAGAGTCTTTTGCCCACTGGTCCCTTAATCAATTAAGTTTTGTACACTTATCCCTGGTAGTTAGCTGTAGGTTGTTATTAAAGTATTGAAATTAATGTTTGAAATAAGTAATAACAAATCTTTTTTTTGTGAACATAAAAATTGCTATCGTCAACATGTAACTATCATAATGTTCTATTAAATTGAAAATATATAGTGCGGCTTTTTTTACCCCCCCCCTGTTAACTTTTCAACGGTTGAAGGTACAAATATGGAATAAAAATATTTCTGAATGGTACCCTCATCTTGATCAATTTGAAGGGATTGGTGTGGAGTAATAGACAAAAATATTTCGAGTGGTATAACCGATATTACTTTTCAAAAGAACATACATTGCAATGACTCGATAGATGGCTCTGGGAGCACATCAACATGGAAATTTTGAAAGGCAAAGAGATCAAAATTCTGAAAATACGTGTTGAACGAAAATTTAAAAAAAAATTAGTGGTTGAAAAGAGAATTGAATTTTCTTTTCAACGATATATAATTTGAGCCCTAATGCGATTGGAAATTTTTGAATTGTCATGCCCTCCGCGCTCTCTATTGGGCAATCGCAATATCTTTTATTTCTAAAAGAAGTATCGGTGATACCATTGAAGCGGTTTTTGTTCCATGTTTTTACGCTAAACCATTGTCTAAAGAAGAATAGTCGGACAATCCCTGTGCAAAATGCATTGGATAACCGTCACCTGAGACATCTATACTATTTTACTGGAAACATTGAAAATGTATCCAGTAATGTGGCGCCGTTATCGGATGGCACGCAAAACTATACTTCTGTCTCTTTTTAAAATAGAACGCCAGTTTTCATTCGCTTCATTCAGAAATGTGCAGAGTATTGTCATTGGTGAGATGTTTAGCAGAATAAAATACGAGTCAAAGTTTGCATTCGGATGTTTCGAATATCAGATGATGATCAGTGGTAAAATTTTATATTGCTGCAATTAAGCCTAATATAATGAAACACGTAATGTAGCAATATTCTTACTGAAAAATGATCCCTTAGTATAGGTACAAAAAAATGTTCTATTACGATATTATATCGCAGTTGATAGGTATGTTTTGAAAACACATAAAGAATATTCATTAGTGCTTGAAGGCACCCAATAAAGTAGGTAAATAATAATATATCAGTATTATTTGTACAAGCTTTTGTTTAGTTTCACTCACACGTAACAGGTATAGTATCTACTGTCCTGTATAACGGGGTCAAAACTTTAGTGGAAATTTTGAGCCAATTCCACTGATCCAATCATCTTTAAATTTGGCAGGTGTCCATTATATTCATTCAGGTTCGTTACGACATTCACACGAGAAAAAAACAAGATAGCGAACATTTTTGTGATTCATTGTCCAACTATTCATAATGCGAATCTCGAGTAGATTTTGTATTTTTTCAAAATTCGAAATGGCGAATACGATTTTTGATTAGATTCTTTCAAAATTGGTACCTATAGAAGGGCTTGTTGTGTTGGAGACCAATACGAACATTCAAGATGGAGGACAAATTTTGTGATTCATGTCCGCATCCGTCCATGATAGATCTAGAATTATTTGGGTAGGACAGTTCAAGGACAATTCAAGGAAAATTCAAGTGTTGGTGGACAGGTGTTCTTTAATTGATGGTTCGATGTTATCAACAATGTATATAAGGAGAGTTTCAAAGGAGGTTGTCACCAGAAATCATTCATCTCCTACACGGGCCTAAAATACATTTTTTGTTGTACAATATAGTTATTTGTGTATTTAGAGCGCGAGGAGCGCGGTAATCTTTGGAGAGCGGCAATGGCACTTTGGTCTCGAAATATACACATGCTTTTTTCTTCAAACGCAGCTTTTAAACAGAGAAACGATTGACAAAATTCTTTCAACATAGGCACCTAACATTACCCATGAGAAAATAAACACTCAATAGTAATCCCAAATGAATAAGCTATACAAATATCCAGTAATTCACATCTCTAACAAAACAAGATAACTTGCTTGAAAAAAAAAGTATGTTGAGATCGAATCACAGGCCTTCAGCTTGATAGCAGCTACGCTCTCAACACCACCACAGTTCCTAAGAGTGTTATGAATTTATTGTCTATACTAAACATCATGTAAGAATAGGTTCGTTTTCAACGAAAGCTATGGAGATCGACCGTTTCTTCAATATTTTCGCACTAGAGCGAAAAAGCTGTCACAAAACATTTCTGAAAAAACATCAGCTTTGCGTTTAGATCTAAAAGCGTCAAAGTCTACCTACTTTGGTAAGCGGTTGTAGAAAAAAATATAGTTTACTGACCATGCACGATCATCGGGGAGATGTAAATATTTATGGTTTTACGCAGTGTCCACGTACAGTGCCTAAAGTGATACTTTTCAGGACACGTAAGTGAAAAATTCAAATGTGCGTAAAGTTATGTTTTACGCATCGTTTATATAATTCCAAAAGACAGTATTTTGCGTCAGAATTTACTCGTCAAATGAATACTTCATAGAATAAAATGTACTCAACAATTGCTATAATTTGCCAATAAAATAACAGGCGTAGATATAAAATGTACATTTTCATAAAGAGCTTTTTTGTACTCACGTGTTTCCACGCTCATAAAAAAAGTCCTAATTTACGAATTTTTGTATCATATATAAATAACTATTTCATCTTCTTTATATGAGTTTTCTGTGCGTATTGGTCATGAAGTCATAAAGTTTCATTTTTGATAAGGATATCCACTTATAGAGGTTATTTCGAACGATCGACTGAAACTTCAAATTCAGTCGCAGATAATGCCATTATATCAGTACCTAATTTCGAAAAAGAACTCTTATTAGGTTTTACAACTTTGACTTCATGGTAAATAAATAAACTTGAAAAAAAAAACATTTTAGAGAAAAGTTTCTATTTAAATGTACTAAAAAGAAGAAAATAAATTTTAAAGTGAATAAACCCATCATTTTGTTACATTATAAAATTTTAAATGATATAAAAGCTTGTCGCGAGAAGTATATATGTAATTCTTATAGTATATAAAATTCAAAAATCACCTCAAGATTTATTCACACGACAAGCTTTTATATCATTTAAAATTTTATAATGTAACAAAATTATGGGTTTTTTCGCTTTAGTGCATTTAAATAAAAGCTTTTACCTGAAAAGGTTTTTTAAGTTTATTTATTTCTTATTTTAGTTTTCTGTGAATATGTTTCTTAGTCTGTTCATTTCAATCAATGCGCCATTGTTGCACGGTCGCTTGCCTGTTAATTTACCGTTGGAAATTTTTCCTAATTTCTACGTGTTCTCTAAATAGCTTTAGAGGGTGGCAGAGGGGTGAATTTTTTTAAAACCGTTTTGTTCAATGGCCAGATAATTTTCACTATTTTTACGGATTTTTTAAATTTCTATTCCGCGAGATTTCCTATTTTTTTGTGACAGGAAAGGAGGGCGAACCCCCCGATCTATTTTTGTTTTCATCATTATTTTCCATGTCCGAAACTGTTGAAACATTTTCGAATTCCTTTGCGTTCTCTACCTAGCTTTTGAGAGGGGAAAGGGGAGGCGAAATTATTTAAAACATAATTTCCGACTGTCAGATATTTTTCACTATTTTTACAGATTTTTCCGATTATAATTTCGCGTTTTTTCCATTCTTTTTTTTCGAGAAAATAGGGAGGCGAGTACCCCCCTAATTCATTTTTTCTTGCTGTAATTTTTGACGTCCAAATCCGTCAAAAAAACGTCCGAAAACCTTCGCGTTCTCTATCTAGCATTCGGAGGACGGGGGGGGACAATTCCTTTTTATAAACCATAACATTCGACTGTCAGATGTTTTTCACGATTTTTAGAGATTTTTCCGATTTTAATTTCACGAGTTAGTTTTCCAACTTTTCGAGAGGAGGGGGGGGCATCCCCCTTCCCTACTTATTTTTTTTCGTTGTTATTTCTGACGTCCAAATCCGTCAATAAAACTTCCGAAACCCTACGCGTTCTCTATCTAACTTTGGGGGGCAGGGGGGACAATTTCTTCGACATTAATGTTTTGTCATCGGAACTGAACCAACACGAAAAATTTCAATTCCATAGAATAAGAGGAAGTGGTTCTAATTCAGCTTGCAAGATTTGTATACCCATCTAACACACAGAGCAAGTTAAATAAAAGCTCTCAATAAAAACAGAAAATAAATGGTAACTGTCGGAAATGGCATTATCACCTTCATAACTTGAAACCAATCATCGGTTGTCATCAAGAACGTTGGACATCTTCCCCCAAACGTTAGTCAAGAGAAATCACCCTGAAAATATCTACTTATGCGAATTCGAAAACTGACTGAGACCTAACAAGACAAAAACAATGAAATGCCAAACACCACGAAAGTTCGCTACTTTGCTCTCTCGTTTACATGCAAATTGCAAGTGGCAGGTGGAACGGACACTGAGCCAATCAAAAACACAAAATAATGTCCATTCATTATTCACTTTACGCGATTACTACGAGTCTTTCCATCTCATTCGTTTGTCTCCTTTTTGGGGGCAATCGTGCTGGCGCCATCTACTAATAAACCCCATCGTCATCCAATAATAATCCCATAAGGTTGACTGACTATACTTCTTTAGACAATGGCTAAACCATTCAAAAGTTAACAGGGTGGGAAGGAACTAAAAAAAGCCGCTCTGTATACAGAGTCCTTCAAAGAGTTGGCATTATATGGGAAAAACTTTTATTAATAATTTATAATGGAATTCGACTTAAGGCGTTAAGTTGTGCTTTGAAAAATACGACAAATGACCTACTCGGATGTGGTCACGTGACTTTCGCCACCTGTTAAAGTAATATTTTTTCAAAATAAACTCTGAAAATAGGCTTATTTATTCGAATTTCAAAACTTAAAAAAAAGTTGTTTCTATTTTGATTTTACACATATGGATCGAATTTGAACATTCTATTGCAATTTCAAATTTTTTCCATTTTTTTGAGAATTACGAAACTTCTGAAGTATTAATAAACTTGTACTTCGACAACAAGAATTATAGAGTGTAAAGTCAAACAGAAAAATTATAAACTTATTTATTCTGATCTGAAACTGAACACGAAAAGCTTTCTTCAAGTGGAGGTAGACGCAAGTTTATTTCTTTCGCCTTCTTCTTGTTTACTTTGACTGAAATTGAAATTTTCAGTAATTTCTAGTGGTTCCGGGTTGTAATGTTTTTATTTCTTATCTATATAATAAGCAAATCAACCACTAGGGTTATTAGCGCTACGTTGAATCACTTTTCATAACATTACATAACATGATCAGTATTATATTCATATTACATGAAACATATTAAGAATCATCAGGAATGAGATGAAATTTGAAACATTACAATTTTCATTAGGAGTTTCATGTATTTCCTGCGGTATTCGAAATTTTGTTCTTGCTTCTTGAAACTTTGAAGAACGTGTTTTGAATAATACCCGTACAAATAGCTGTTAATGTAATTGTAATTTATTTTTTATTAATAAAATTACCAGACACAGTACGGAATTTCCCTTAAATGTTCTATCCAATTTCCTAAACAATATTATTTCTGACAGGGAAAAAAGTATGCGCGGAGTTCCCTAGGGATCAGTTTTGGGTCTAATTCTATGTCTCCTCTACATCAACGATATGGCAAATTTAGATATTTCTGGACATCTTACATTGTTTGCTGATTTTACCACGATTCTCTGACACAATAAATGTGATGCTATATGGTTCGAACTATTCCTGTTGACGTAGGAAAAATCAAAGTGGTGTGAGGCTAACTCGCTGACACTAAATGTTACAGAAACAAATCTGGTCAATTTCAAGATGGATCCAGATCAAGAACTTTTGGGTTCTCAACTAATTAAAAGCTAGCGCGAAACAAAATTTCTTGGCGTACGAATTGACCACAATCTATAGTTCGAGGCTCATATTATAACGGCTCTAAAAAAAAGTTGACCTGTGGTTGGTACGTTGTCAATATAATATCTCCCGAATTTAGAATGTCACCTTTCTTAACTGCATACTACTTATTCATTGAGTCCCACTTACAGTATGCAATTCCATTCTGGTCAAGTTTCATTCCAAAGTATTTTCGTCCTCTAGAAACGAGCTTTAAAATTTATTTCCAAAGTGGAGACGCGTGAATCATGCAGGCCAATTTTCGCCAGTAAAAAATACTAACTAACTAATCTATCTATGAATGAAAAAATGTGTTGGGGTATATTTCATTTGAATTAAGAGAAATTGCGCGATGAGTCCCAGAATAATAGGGTCAAAATTCCGAAACTATGATATTTGATGTCCGACGTCTTTAAAAAAAATCGGCAACTTTGAGGCAAGAGTAATTGAGTTATACTACACAGACATACATTCCCGATTTACCCATTCAGAAATTTTCGACAAAGGACCCCGCACAATTCTTATGGCAAATGGCTTTCCGTGAATTTGGATGAATTTTTGGTATGTTGTAGTTCTTGATAAGCTGATCAAAAGTGTTCATAGCCACAAACCTCAAAGATGGACAGTTTTCGAGATATGGAGCTTTCAAAATGGATTTTTTAATTTTTTTGTAGTATTTGCCCATCAATCGGGAAGCTTTCATTTGTTGTTGGGATGGAATTTAAATGTTCGGCGCCCGGAACCCGACTGAGGAGTGGTATTTCTCAGTTACATTCCCCACCGCCATCAATAATTTTTCATACACTGCTCCACACTGGATATGAAATGAGGTACTAATTCCAAGACTCGTTCCAAGACCTTCTATCCAACTTTTCATGCTACAAGATAACGCCAGAATGATTCATATTTTCAAAAAACAACATGTGTTGGGTATTCTCTGGAATAACTGATTCTAGATATATCTTATGTCCAGTAATATCAAATATGCTTTCCAAAATTTTCATAACGAGTCTCAGAGAGCTTTAATGGGGGAAAACGGAAAAATCATAATCATGTATCGTCAGAGATAATAATTCTGATCACTATTAATGTCATTTACATATAATATGTCATTTATTCCACACAAATCTCGATAATCAGACAATGGTGTGACAAGACATTTTTCTCAGGCTGGCTCAAAATGGATGATAGCATCTCACATTCAAACGAATCCGTGAAAGTGTCTGCATCTTTGATACCTTGTAGTACTTTCCAGGTACAATAAGGAAGTTTAGATGATGGAAGCAAACTATGAATGGAACTTCCGATATTTGCCCCCGAACTCTTGAAACTACTATAATTTTTTTATAAATCAAAGTTTACACAAATAAATGAATTCTATCTGTTCATATGATTTTTGGTAAAATGAATGAGTAGATCATTCAAAAACATTATAATAGTAAAAGTAGCATTCATAATAATACTAATAATAATAATGATATTATATAAAAAAATAAATAAATTATCTTAGCAACCTCAAGAAATCATTTAAAATATTATGAGTCAGATCATGGGTAAAGTGATTTACTGGTAACATATAACTATAATTATATCAACGAACCTAAATCATTTCAAGAATATAAAGAAAAAATAAATTCGCTTCCCTTATAATAAATATTTCAAATGATTTTTTGAGACTGCCAAGATAGATTATTATTGTGTTTTATTTAATATCATTATTATTATGACTTTAACTCCTACTATAACATTGTTTTTGATTGATCTATCCATTCATTTTGCAAACGATCATGAGTAGATACTCAATTATAAGTGTAAACTCTAATATGCAACATTTATAAAAAAATAGTATTTTCAAAAATTTGGTGGTAAATATCGAAAGTTCCATTCATAGTTTGCTACCAACACCTGAACTTCCCTATTCCACCTGGAAAGTACTACAAAGTATCAAACATGCAGACATTTTCACGGATTTCTTTGGCTGTGAGATGCTATCATCCATTACGAGCCACCCTGAAAATGTCTTGGTACACCATTGTCAGATTATCGAGATTTGCGAGAAATAAATCACGTAATCTCATGTAAATGACATCGATAGTGATCACATTTGTTGTCTCTGTGAACACAGTATTATGATTTGTCCATTTTTTCCATCGAAGCTCGCTGAGCCTCGTTATGAACATTTTGGAAAACATGCACGATATTATTGGACATTAGATATATTCAGTATCAGTTATTATGGTCTCTCTTCAAAAAATACCCAACATATGTCGTTTTTTGACAATTAAAATTACACTGGCGCTATCTTGTAGCATAAAAAGATGTATGGAAGATCTTGGAAATAGTACCTGATTTCATAACCAGTGTGGAGCAGTGTATGAAAATTGTTTGGTGGCGGTGCAAAACATAACTGAGAAAGACTATTTCTCAGTCGGATTGGGGGCGCCGAACATTCAAATGCCATCCCATCAAGAAATAAGAGCTATCGGATTGATGACCAAATACTACAAAAAATGGAAAAAATCCATTTTCAAATCTCCATATCTCCATATCTCGAAAACTGTCCATTTTTGAGCTTTGTGGCTATATACACTTTTGATCAGCTTATTAAGAACTACAATATACAAAAAATTAAGCCAAATTCACGGAAAGCCATTTCCCATAAGAAATGTGCGGGGTCCTTTCGACTATAATTATTTTATTTGTTCAAGAAAAGTGATCAAAAATCTCTGGACTGTCACTGTATTAAAGCTATAGTATAATTTAGCGTTTACTGTCCAGACACTGGTAACTTTCATAGAAGTCAATAACTAATAATGCACTTGAATATAAAGCAAACAAACTTTGGAAATTATTTAACTTTTTTTTTTAGATTTTTAGTAAATTAAGTGAGAATCAATGTCCCTAACTTTTATCGTCATTCCTCTACCACAATTTCAAAATTCGCTAATTGTACATTAGATGACGCCTTTTCAGTTGTGGCTGTTACAGAAGGCAAGTTGAAGTTTCATGAGTTGAAGAATAGGGTTGTTGATAAAAGGAATTGTCGTGATTGTTTGTTACTGGTGAATTTAGAAGGAGTCACACTCAAAAATATCATTCCTCTGATAGTTATTTCAGGAACATTAATTACACAGTTTCCGTTCAAAGATTATAGAGAGTTTCATATTATTCTCGTGTATTTCCTTATGCAAAATGTGAGATTATGGAATTAGGGAGTCGTGAATTATTCCACGGAAACATTAACAGCCGTATGCATAGTCAATTCTAGCGACTCGTCAGAGTTTCGCCGCTCGCTACACAAGAACTATAATGCACAGTTAAGCTCCAAAATAGTAGTAATTACATCGCCAGCGTTTCGCCAAAATGTGACTTATCGCGTAGTTGTCACTTTTTTGGAGCTTGACTTTTTTATTTATTATTTTTATTTATTTATTTATTGAACTTAAATACATTATTATATGAAAATTTAAAATTAATGGTCAAGAAAATCAATATATGATTACATAGGTTATGATACCTGTGTGTAATCATATATATATATATATATATATATATATATATATATATATATATATATATATTATTATATAATATTTATAAAAAATGTAAAAAATAACAATAACAAAATATCTTTCCAAAAAAGATAAAATAACAAATATTAACAAATGAGTAAAATATCACAATTCATTTAAAAGCTACATGTTTTTCTAGATTTTCAATATTCTCAAGAATCCAATCTTTTATACGTTTGGCGAAAGTTTTTTTACACAGTTTCTTTATGTTCACTGTAACCAAATTCAATACTCTGCATCCTATATTTATGGCATGTTGTTGTAATATAGTGTGTGAAAATGTTTGTGACTGGAGATTTTTGTTAGATTTTGATCTAGTATTATGGTAATGGGTTGATGTTGTTAATATTGAACTATGATTTTTGAGGAAAGTACAGGATTTTTTATAAAACAGTTCTCTTATAGTTAGAATTTTGTACTGGCGAAACAACAATTTCGACGGGAAATGAAATGTTTTATTGAACAAAATTTTTAGAACATATTTTTGAAGACTAGTTACCGATTTCAGAGTATTTGTGTAAGTCCCTCCCCATGCAATCACTCCGTATGACATAATGGATTCAAACAAAGAATAATAAAACATAATCAAAAGTTTTCGACTGACTATGTTTTTGAGTAATCGAAATGTACATAGTGTCTGTCTCAATTTTTTGGTTAGTATTGATATGTGAGTATTCCATTTCAGATTTTTGTTTATATATATTCCAAGATATTTTGTGTATTCAATTTTTTCTATTCCTTCTTGACACTTACATTTGAATTTATCACAATGTTCAAGTTTCTCTAGTATGCATTTGGATTTATGAATTACAATTTTATTTATATTTTTAGTCTGATTTATCTCATTGCAGGAAAATGTAATAAAATTAGTTTCCTTCAAATTTAGTGTTAAAAGATCAAAATCAATGTTATTTTTCAAAATAGAAATATCAATCTCAGCATTAGTTACTGTTTCTTCCCATGAGTTACCACTGACAATTAAAACTGTATCATCAGCATAGGAAATTATTGTACTCGAAATATTTGTTTTTAAAATTTCGTTAACATATATAAGAAAGAGTAATGGTCCGAGTACTGTTCCTTGAGGAACTCCGCAAGTCATGTTTCTGATGTGGCTGGTAGTAGTACCTACTTTAACAATTTGTTGTCTGTCTGTTAAATAACTTTTGAAGAGATCAAGGCATACTCCTCTGATGCCATAATGAGATAGCTTTGTTGACAATTTATTATGTGAAACAGTATCGAATGCTTTCTTTAGATCCAAAAATATACCAATAGTGTTTTTATTGTCATCTAAATTTTTACTTATTCGGTGAGTAACTTGAAGTATTGCATCATCAGTACTCATATTTTTTCGAAACCCATACTGTGATGAAAAAAGAATTTTATTTTCTACTAAGAAATCATAAATGCATGTTTTAAGGCATTTTTCGAGAAGCTTACCGATTGTATTGATCAAAGATATGGGCCTATAGTTATTACAATTTCTTTTATCATCTCCTTTATGAATTGGAACAATGGTAGATTTTTTCAAAATTTTAGGAAAAACACCAGATTTAATACTCAAATTGAATAAAAATGTTAAAACTTGTGAAATTTGGCTAATGATAGATTTCAGTATTCTATTATTTATCTGATCTGGTCCTGGAGATAAGTCAATTTTCATTTTTTTTGTAAAATTTATGATTTCATTTTCTGTAATAGGTTTCAAAAAAATACTTCCTGGATTGTAGTATGGAACTAACGATATGTAGTTGTCTGGAATATCTATATCTTCAGCTAATTTGGGACCAATATTTGTGAAGTGATCAACAAAGATATCTGAAAGAACCCCGCACCATTCTTATGGAAAATGGGTCCCGGTGAAATTCAATGAATTTTTGATATGATGTAGTTCAAGTCAAGCTGATCAAAAGTGTCGATGGGCCCAACTCAATCCTATGGCTAGTTTTCGAGATACAGGGCGTCAAAGTTGGTAAGTGGCCATTTCTTTAGTAGTATTGCTTTCAGGAAAACATCTAAAATAAAAATGTATTTCGCGACAGATATTGCTTACCCATACAGCAATACTTCTAGGCTGGTTTTTGATACAAAATATTGTTGGATACAGGGTGAGTCCAGCATTATTCAAAATGAAATTCTCAATCAACCCTACGAAGTGAAGATGTGACCAAACCAAGTATCACACTGATATGCTCATCATTTGAATATGTTAAAATTGATAAATTCAACATTTTGTACAGGGTGAGTCAAGATGTGACAGTTTTTATGGTGACATTTTAACATTAGATTATCTAAGAGAACTTTCGATAGGTGTTTATCAAATTCAATTAGCTCCATCTTATATTCAAAATAAACTCCAAAGACAGGAAGATGAGGAAGAATTTCAACTTGAAATGTAAACAAACGTAGACAGAATTCCAGAACCTGGGCTAATCAGAGTAAGGAGTTTCTCGCGATTTAGAAATTCAACGAAGTATCAATTATGGTTTTCGTATCGCCCGCATAACATTGATGAATTCGACGATGCAGAAGAAGATGATGACGATAAAAAAATTCAAGGGTATTATTGTACTTGCAAGTCTGGAGCTCGTACTCTAGGTGCATGCTCACATATAATCAGCGTTTTGTGGTTCATGGGATATGCTCGACATGAGCAAAATATTCGCCACCCTTCTACAAGACTCATAGATGTTATATCTGATGCTGCTAATAGACGTCAGCAAGTTAATCAATACAACCTACCGGTGCTCATTGATATCTAATTTATTTTGTCATATTTAAACAGTTTGGATCCAACAATTGATCTCCCTGCTTCAGGTCTACTTTGCTTATTGTTATTTTCATTCTTTTTGTTTATTTAGTGTTTCCTATTCTATTTTTCTTTCAAATATCCGTGGTGATGTTTTCTTTGGAATTGAAATGTTAGTATAAATGTATGTTATGTTAGTATTTTCTTTTTTCTTAAATATTCCTGAATTGAAATATCAGTATAAATTCTTAAAATATATCAGATTTTTTAATATTCCTTGTACAGCTTTTTTTCAATCGGTAATGATCAAAGGGTCAATCGGTAAGTAATTATAATTATCACAGAATATTATTTTAGATGGATCAGTTCAATAATGGTGTCTGGTTTTCGTCGTTATTTCAACATTGGTCATTGAAAGTGATTCATCCTGTACATAATGAACATCCTTTACCAAACTCTTGAAGTGAGAATTGAAAACAAAATATATGATTACATGCTCGATGTAATATGTGGATAACTGAGTTAGTCTTATCTATAAACCTTCAACAACTGGTAGAGAAAAAACTGTTTATTTTTCAAGGTTGGGCCCATGAGCACTATTGATCAGCTTGACTTGAACTTCATCATATCAAAAATTCATCAAATCAATTACACGATGAGTTATAAAAAAATCTCCTTTTCGCAATTTTTGTCATCACCTAGTGTCTGTCTCATACTGTATATCAATTTTGCTCAAGAAATATGTTGAATGGTTGGTGGTCAAGTATCCCTAAAGCTCAAAATATAAAATAAAAATATACAAAATGTCACCATAAAAACTGTCACATATTGACTCACCCTGTACAAAATGTTGAATTTGTCAATTTTGACATATTCAAATGATGAGCATATCAGTGTGATACTTGGTTTGGTCACATCTTCACTTCGTAGGGTTGATTGAGAATTTCATTTTGAATAATGCTGGACTCACCCTGTATCCAACAATATTTTTTATCAAAAACCAGTCTAGAAGTATTGCTGTATGGGTGAGCAATATCTGTCGCGAAATACATTTTAATTTTAGATGTTTTCCTGACAGCAATACTACTTTAAAGAAATGACCACTTACCAACTTTGACGCCCTGTATCTCGAAAACTAGCCATAGGATTGAATTGGGCCCATGGACACTTTTGATCAGCTTGACTTGAACTACATCATATCGAAAATTCATCGAATTCCACCTGGACCCATTTTCCATAAGAATGCTGCGGGGTTCTTTCTTGATCATTTTTTATAATATGATTATTCTCATTGTATATTTCTTTAATACCAATTTTAGTTTTTGTCCGCCCTGTTGCTTCATTAACCACTTTCCAAACTTTTTTATGTCACCACCAGTTTCATTCAATTTGTTTTTGTAATAATTTTCTTTAGTGAACTTAATGAGTTTATTCAGGAAATTTCTATATTTCTTGTAAGTACCCTGTAGAGCAAAATCATGTTTATTTTTTGAGACTAATTTAGCAAGTTTATCTCTCTTTTTGATCGATATTATCAATCCAGTTGTAATCCACTGTGCATTATAATCTTTGTGTAGCGAACGGCGAAACTCTGGCGAGTCGCTGGTGATTGACTTTACATACGGCTGTGAGAATCGTCATTTCTCTGGCGTCATATCTCTGGCTCCTTGTCAGACAGAGGAATGATGTTACTATGATCTAGGTCTTTTTTGTAGTAAATATTGGTAATTTTTTAAAGCTCAGAAAGACAGTTTAAAAGATCATGTTGCAAATGTAATTACGATGTTGCTCTATTTTTGGCTTATTGGCCTTTAGTTCAAATACATTGGCAGTAGTAATCTCAACTTTGTCATCATAACTTGAAACCATTGTGGATCCAATTTTTTAACTCTTGAAATACTCGTGAAATACTTCAAAGATTCACACATTACACGAAAGTTGTTTTTTTTATGGCAAAATAATTGTACATAACCTTTGGTCATAGGGACTGAAGGGTTTTGAAAAAATGTTGGTGACGTCAGCCACGTGAGCTATTCTGCATTTGGTGACGTCCTAGCTGCATTTTTTGCTATATAGTTGATTATGTTTCGACATATCTTGCAACCAATAAAAACCATCAATTTAAAGCTATGATGTACTTTCAAACCAATCACAACATTATTATAGTGGGAATTTTCTACTTAGATTATTGCCTGGGGAATATTCGTGGTATTTTGTTTTTATTGTGTGACAACAACTGATACTTTTGATTTGACGTCTATCATCAATTTGCATGCAAATTGAAAAATTAATTTAGATAACCGTAATGAATAAAAATGTTATAGGTATAGAGAATGTGTCTATGAGAAAATTGTTTTAAATTTGCAATGTATTTTCAATGCTTAGAGTGGAATTTTATTTCAGATTCATGAAAATTTTACTTTTATCGTTCAAATTTTAAACTGCAAAATGTTTCTATACGCAATTGAAATGATATATCATTTAGCACGTAAGATTTCCTTCGATATACTGAAAATAGTTGTGCGAATATCCCTCAACTAGGGGAACATACACCTCCAACTGAAATGTACATCCGTCTTGGCGTAAATTTCCGCGTTGGTAGCTTAATTACGCATCCACAGCGTAAAGTCAACCCTACACGTTCCTGTTCATTTCATTCTTGTATTTCTTGTTGGTGCCGTTGAAGCTCAGTTAAGCTAAATATAGCAAGGAATAAATAAAAAGTTTATATTGTGCATTGCATCGTCAATAAAAGGTAAGTGAACTTTATTAGAATCATTACATGATATTTACGAAATTGCATTCAGGTTTCTTCTGTATAATATGAAATTGTCTGATGAAA
The DNA here is from genome assembly GCA_944452925.2 of Chrysolina oricalcia. Taxonomy (NCBI): domain Eukaryota; kingdom Metazoa; phylum Arthropoda; class Insecta; order Coleoptera; family Chrysomelidae; genus Chrysolina; species Chrysolina oricalcia. Next base: position 13,016,817 of record OX101819.2, read on the forward strand.
TTAAGAAACGTAACCTTAAAATCATGATGCGTTTTGTGGGAAACACCGATAGTATGTGTTGAGTTTGGTACCTACATATGAAAAATGACTTAATCACATCAAAAATTTTGATTTCGAAAGGTGATATGTTTTGAAACGTGTAACTTTCAATTAATAAATCCCAATTTATTAGTCCGGGAAGCAGCGATAGAAAATTTGCACATATTTCTACAAAGCTAGTTTTTTGTCAGTTTGTTGTTTCGATGTAACAAGTGAACAAAATGAGAGTCTACCATTCCAGTGATGTTGCGTTCATATACAGTGGGTTTCAAAAGTTTGAACCATTCGGTAAATTTTTTATTATCGATTTGTCAGAAAATTTTATTCTTCTTAAAAATTGGTGCATTTCAGAATAATTTCATATGTGTTATCAAAATTTTAAGTTTCCAAACAGTGTACAGGGGAGAACAAAAAATAGGAATTTTGATAAAGTATAAATTATCTTTATCTTTGACATTATCAATAAATTGTATTCTAAGAAGCTGTGGAAAATTGAAAGAACATCGAAAATAGTGTAGTTTAGACTTGATCAAAATTTTATTTTTTGTTCTCTCCTGTACACCGTTCGGAAATTTAGAATTTTGATTTGTCAAATTCAGGTATTCCTTAATTCACCAATTTTTATGAAGGATAACATTTTCTGGCTAATCGGTAATAAAAAAGTTTCCCGAATAGTGCAAACTTTTGAAACTCACTGTACCTATATGAACGCAACATCATTGGGGTGGTAGACTCTCATTTTGTTTACTTTTTATATCAAAACAACAAACTGACAAGAAACTATAGCTTTGAAGACATATGTACAAATTTTTTACACTGTTTTTCAGCTTGATCTACCTATATGAGGAAAACCAATAAATTCCTCGGTCGTTTTTTATCCATATACTTACTTTTTTTTAGAGAATGTTGGCTGTTGTTGGATTCAATTGTGACTCTTGCTCTAAAAAAATCAAATTTTTAAAAAGTTACAACTCACACCAAAAACTTCACAAGTACTTGCCTAACTGTTCATTCAAGTGCCATGAACAGGGCTATAAACAGTTCAAGTCATATACAATATTTTACATGCACGTTTACAGAAACCATGAAATTAAAGGGAATGCAAAAATTTCTGAAATCACAAAATGTGGAATTATAAATTGCCCTTATGAAATTAAATCAAAAAGAGATTTGTCAAGACATGTCTCAACACATTATTGCTGACCGAGAAATAAACTGTCCCTTCGAAATTTGCAAAGCATTTGGAACGATATATCGTAATATTCATAATATAGTATTATTTGTTTTGTAGATCGTGAAAGGTATTACGTCGTCATAGAAAAAATTGTAATTAATAAGGGTACTCCTGTATTTTTGGATGCATTCCAACAATTACATGCATCTTTCTTCATTTTCAACCTAAAGTATCCAGAAAAGGCAGTGTCCACCCTTGAATTAGTTCAAAGGTATTTGATGAAAACTAACCCTAAGGGAACGAAGACAAACAATTGCAGAAAGAATGCAGTGATTCGGTTCCTGAAGAATTTGTCAGATTTTGTAACAGCAAGTTTTTACTTCATTTCTTCTCTCTTCATAATTTTGTATATAGACAATACCTCTACCTCACTGGTAATTCGTGAATCATGAGTTAAAAATAAAGATATCAAGTAACGTAGATATTTTAGGGAATTTTGAAAATATTACTTTTCCTAGAGAATTTTCTATGTTCTTCAATCGAATGAACTAGTCTCATTTGTTCCATCATTGTCAAATGACATTTTTCCGAAAATAAAATATTCAGCTGTCGAATAATATTTGCATAACTCCATGTTCTATGATGATTTAAATTTTATTGGTATCTGTCCTGACGATGGAGAGCCTTTGGCTTGTTGTATAATACCACTTTTTTTTAGGACAATCGCACTGACTATAAGGACGACCAGATAAACACATCTTTCTTTATATATTAATAATTAATTTTGATTTTTAATATGCAATATGTTATTGGTACATGTTTGGAGTTTTTTCTATATTAGAATTGAATATTCAGTTTATGTTTGAAATTGTATTTTTATTTCCAATTATTAAAGGGACCTGTACATGATTGACCAAAATATTGTAAGATAATGAAGTTAAGGACATAATCTATTTATACTTATAAACCATAAAATTTTAGTTTTACGACTAAACGCCACAGATTCAATTTGATTGTCTAGTATATGAGTAGCGGTAGACGATTCTCACCCAGAGAATACGGTTTTAATCCGTCAGCCAGAGTGGTGAATAACGTTAAGTGGATGGAAAAATGTTGAGGATTTTGGAAACGTTGAATTCTTCAAAAATTTGGGCATTATATCTCCACTTCACCAAAACACTTCATTGCTATAAATATTCATCTGGAGACTATTATCACTCCTGATGATGCTAGTTTTATTAGCGAAACGTAAGTCGAGTATAATGAAGGGCTTTGGTGACGAGGAGACAAATTTCTCAAATTAATGGATACATCGATGGAGTATTGAATAAAACACAAAATGTACCTATACGTATACAATGAAACAATATACAGTGAGGCCCTAAAGTAAGGGCTAAATAAATTTTCTACGTTATTAGCCATTTTTAAGAAAAACCCTCATACACGTCAATTTATGTTTTCGAAAAGACACTCTGTAACATGAAAAAAAATCGCCGTTCCTTCACCCTCTCCAAGTGACAGCCACTCCCCAATTCTTTTAAATGAAATAGGGGATCAAGTGATACCTCATTTCGAAGGATACTCAATTGCCTAAGCCATGCCTATTTTTTTTCTAATTTCGTTGATGCGTCATGAAAAAAATTCGCTGTATATTCAATCCACCTCAATTTTGTCACATACATTTTTCAACTCTACTGTCTCGCATGACAAATAACAGTAAATGAACCAAACAAAATTAAGGTGCATTGAATATACAGCGAATTTATTAGTTTTCGTGATATACTTTGTAACATTTTGAATATTTTTTTCATGACGCAACATCGAAATAAAAAAAATAGACATGGCTATACATAGAATTCAATACCCTTAGTAATGAGGTATCACTAACCCCTATTTTATTTAAAAAAATTGGTGGTGTGGCTGTCACTTTGAGGAAGGTGGATGCGGGGCAATTTTTTTTATGTCACAGAATGTCTTTTCGAAAACATAAATCGACATATTTGAGGGTTTTTCTTGAAAATGGCTAGTAGAGTAGAAAATTAATTTATCCGTTACTTTAGGATCTCACTGTATGAATTCATGATGATGTAATCCCACATTATGAAATTCTAGTGCAAATTATTCACGTTAGAAAATTACACCGTAATATTGCAATGTGAAATTCCAGTGCAAATTATTCACGTTAGGAAATTACACCGTAATATTACAAAATTATGTCACAATGTAAAGTTCCATCGTAAAATTATGTTACAATGTAAAGTTACATCGAAAAAGTGCTGTCAGTTATTTAGAGTAAATAACCAAGGTGATATGCAAAATTCCACTCGAATGTAAATTCCCGCCAAAACGGGCGGTAATTAAATTGCCGCTACTGGGAGCGGAAAAAATTCTCCCAGTGCACACGAGAGTTCGATAAAGTAGAAAATAATTCTCCACATTTTTTCTCAAACTTGTTGTCATTTGGCAATAGCCACTCGAGCCCCTCGGGCTCTCGTGTCTAATGCCTGGCAACAAGTTTTCGAAAAATCTGTCGAATTATTTTCACTTTATTCTCACTCTCTTGTGGTATTACAACTGATAATAATATATATCGGTCAATCATGTATGATAGTAGTATTTTGTATTTTAGACATATTTCTCGGGTGAAATAATGAAATGCTGATGCTCTTAAGACTTTCTAGTTGAGAAAAATGGGCGAAAACTGGATACAGCTACCAATATAATATATTATCAACAATATGGTCAAAAATGCAGATAGGACATTATTACTAAGGAGGGCAGTATTAGCCACCATTAAGCCGCAAATATCCGCTACAATCATAATCGATTAACGTGTTCAAGCTTATCAGTGACAAGGGTGAAAATATGGAGATGATGAATTTATATATCACTATCACCATTGTTTATAGAGTTCTTTCTCTATAAACACTGCTATCACTCATACTATTTTCTATTTCTAATGAACTTGGCGCATTCACCAAAACTAACTATAAATTCTTCATTTATTAGGGACGGTCTTCTGGGCAAAAGAGTCGATACTCAATTACGGTTTGTCGTATCGATTTCAAACAAGGACAGACTTGAGTCTTCGTAATGAGATTTCTCAGAGACGTATTGGTGATAAATCAACAATCTGTTTTGTCCAATGGAATGATGTTCGAGTTATTATTATGGTCAACGATTTATTTAACAGAAAGATTGGAAAAAGTAAAGAAAACGATAACCTCTCAGATTTTGAAGAAATTGTTTCTGATGATTCAGGGTACATTAAAAACGATAAAAAACCAAATTTTTTTTTTTGCGGAAATGCCGGAAGACATTTATTTTCGCAATAAATGTTGAATAGTGGTATGTAAAAGTGCACAAACACATGCACTTAAATCAAACTTTTTACCTACATTTTAATCTGCAACACCTATTGGAAGACAGAAAATAGTATTTTAAGCCATACAAAACCGATTGGCACACCCAAAATATACAGAATACTCTTAAATCATTGGTGATTTTACTTAAAAAATCATTGATTTCTGACTAAAATAATATTGCCAACTGTCAAATATGGACAAGAAAGAATGTTGCGATGTTGTCAAATTTCTCAAATTCCAGGAAATTAAGTACGAATTACTGATTTGTCGAAAATTAATAGAAAATTCCTTTTCTATGAGTTTTGACGCTATTATAGTTGATAGATATATTGTAGAAAACCAAAATTAGTACCTAAATGAGACTACCAAAAATTTTAATTCTGAAAAGTAAATCTATTCGAATTTAAGTGGAAAAGAATATGATCGTGGAACGTGAAGATGTGAACGAATTGTATGGAGAAGTCTAAAAAAGATCTGCTTATAGAATGCAAATATCTCATACCTTGATGAATCGTCAACTAGTGTGTTTTGGTACAAGTTGCCAGCTTCTTAATTTCGTAATCAAATCCTGTCTATTTTCACAAATATTATAAAGTTTGATGATATTCATCACAATCAGTTTGAATGAGACGAACTGTCAAAACTGAATTACAGTTGTTTTATTCAATCATTTCAGTTTGCAATTTGAGGACATGGCCAACATGGCGGAATGTCGACCGAGCGCATGCGCATTTCCTTTTTCATGTACATTTTCTTGATCGTCATGTAGGAAGACTAAGTCTGTTACGATTACATGTATAAAAACTGCAAAGGCAGAGAAGCGCGCGCGTAGCGCGCGCTCGGCCGACATTTCGCAAATCCGCGCGCGCGGATTTGCGAAATTTGCGAGGACATTATCAAATATCTAAAAACTTCAAAAAACAAACATTATTCATTCAGATTTTTTATATAAACTATGAATACCATATATAATACCATAAATGTACTGAAATTTTAGAAAAATGGACAATTATAGCGCCACCATCGTACGTCCTGAACAAGATAGTTTCACAATGTGCTGAATACAGAAACTTGGAATTGTCTCTCTGAATTGCTGCCATATACTACAACACTACATTGATCAATATTAGTTCCACACTTTTTGCAAAGGAAATACTTTTCGTTTTCCATCAAAATCAAAAGGGACCTTTTGCATTCATTTACTTCTCTGGTTAGTTTAACTGATATTATCATTAATATGTATCAGTTTTGTTGATTGAAAGAAATTACATTATTTTACATGAAAATGTTTCTTTCTCATCAATTTCAACGATTAATTGCAAAAAGTGAGTAATTCTCAAGATTTCTGAAAAATCGGTTATGAAAAAGTCATTATTTTTTTTGTATTTTTAACAAAAGAAAAGAGCACTGAAGCAAAAAATAAATAAAACTTGACCAACCTTTTCGATTGAAAATAACGTTTTTTTAAATTCACAGCCGAAAAATAAATAATTTGCTTTGAAAAGATTACAGCTTATTTAAAACACAAAATAGAAATACAATCCATTGGATTGGTTGGAATCATATTAAATGAAATGCCAAGCGATAAATCTGAGCCTACGGATCCAATCGATTATTTTTTATACCTTGGCGAAAAAAGTAATTTGAGGATTTATAAATTTTCATCCATTCCAAAAATATAGGTTTATTCAGAAATTCACCAATAATTTCAATCAATTGTAGTCGTGAAAATGACACATGAGGATGAGGAGTAACAAAGTGAACGAAAGTGAAAAGTTTTATTCTCAACATAAATCGGCATCTACCATGAAAAATTCGTGATAAATGAACTGTAGTGATGCGGTGTTGACTGAAAGTGAAAAATGTCGAAGAAACCTCCGCCAATCAAACCGCGTATCGGCCATTGTGCCCCTGATACACCTAGTGATGCGCCCTCCACAGACCCACCTAGTGATGCGCCCTCCACAGACCCACCTTCTAGTCCCTGCCCCATATCTCCTCTTCCGACATCATCCAGACCCAAATCGCTGATGGAGAGCCTCCTAGTGGCAAAAATGGAACAGGTTACTCTGGGGCATCCTGGCAGGCAGCTGGTGAGAACTGATAGTGCTGATTCTGCCAGTTCTTTCGGATCCATCAATTCCACTACGACTAGTGACGTTTGCAGGTGTGACGATTGTCTGCTTGGAATCGGCGATCTTTGGCAGCAGGAAGGGACTGAGGAGAAAAGGAAAAAGGTGAGTTTTTGTTCATCACAATTAGGAAAATATTGGTTCAGGAAAATGACAGGCTGTCTCAAAATGGGGGCGGTAAACTTAACTTAGATACTACCCATACTACGTAATTTTTTATATTACGATCAATATACGAGACATAAAACTGGATAACAGCAGAGAAAGTGCCATCTGGCAAAGAAAAGTAGTTATGATTCCAGAAATCCCATCGGTAAAAATTTTACTGATTGATACTCTCTACAAACCTTCTGTACGGCTTCTTTGAACCTAGTCTGAAACCGTTTTCCTCTGTAACTTTTTTGTTTCGGTGGCGTATTTCCCCTAAATTTTCCGAAAAACGTCATTTTGACGATATGTACACAATTTATAAATAATGTTTTTTTTTTCAATTGAATAGCTCAAAAACTTGAGCTAAAACCCAAAAACAAAATTAATTCTCTGATAAAAAACATGGGTGTCTGCCCTCTCGTACATGTCGGAAAACAACTATAGGCAAATATGTTGATAACCAGCTGATTTTATCAAGATCCAGTCATTAAAACGGACAAGATCAACTTTTCATATTGCCTGACAAAGATTATTTTCCGAATTTCTGAGTCGTCAAAGTGGTCGACTTCTCGACAACAAAATATTTATCCATAAACTTCGGACTTGGAAAAAAATTAAAAAATTCATATTGAAAAGCGGTACTTGAAATAAGGTATAAATGTCTAAACAAATATATTGGGGCGTAGCTACAGTATGAATGAAACATATAATTTAAATCTCAGTACTATACATTTTCCAGTTTGTAATGATAATTAATGAGTTTTATTACGATACTATTGATAAAATGAGCAATATCTCAGTAAATGAGTTGATACTAATCGTTCAATTGAAAAATTATTTAAATGCAGAACATGAAAAATTTATAATTTTTTTATTTTTCTCATTGTTCATTGCATTCATCGTCAACTGTGCTTTCATTATCTTCGTCATTAATTTCGGAGACCTTCTTCAGTTTAGCATGGAACTATATTCCATCTAACTGGACCGCGACTTCTTTCTGTTGAGAAGCATGGAGAAAATACTGGATGGGCATATAAGGTGTGGGACACCATCAAAGCACCCCCTCAATGTTCACCAGTATGCCTACCAGGCTGGCAAATCAACAGAACTTGCCATCAATAACCTTGTCTCAGGAATAGGCGTCGCCCTGGAACACCAGGAGGTAGCAGTCGCTGCATTCTTGGACATAGAAGAAGCATTTAACAATGCGCTACCTCACTCCCTATATGAGGCCACTGTCTCTAGAGGGATTGAACCGATACTATGTGATTGGATAAGAACCATGCTTCACAACAGAACTATAACGACCTCTCTACAGGGGGAAAGTGTCAGCTTCAAGCCAGCCAGGGACAGTCCCCAGGGGGGGTCCTCTCCCCACTGTTATGATCACTGCTTTGGGAGGTTGATCTGCAAGCATATGCTGACAATCTGGTTCTAGTAATAAACGATAAAACCGAAGAGACGATCTCCTACGTCCTTCAGGATATATTGGATACCATATATAAATGGTGTGAGAGGGAGGAAATGTCCATTAACCCCCACAAAATGGTCATAGTACCATTCACCAGGAAAAGGAAGCTGGAACACTTAATACCTCCTTCCTTCAATGATGTAACAATTCCTTTTGCGAGTAAAGCAAAATATCTGGGAATAACCCTGGATAAAAAACTAAATTGGAACTCGCACTTGGAAAAGACTATCAGGAAGGCATTATGGACATGCCGCAGAATATGTGGCAAAACATGGGGCATGTCACCAAAACACGTATATTGGTTGTACTTGACCGTCATACGTCCAATGATAACGCATGGCTCTATAGTCTGGTGGAGCAAGGGTCATAAAAAAAATGTCCATTGCTGAACTTAACGGACTTCAGGGACAAGCGTGCCTGGCGATGACTGGAAGCATTCGCTCCACGCCAACGGCAGCAATGGAAGCCCTCCTTGGATTACTTCCTCTCCGCATAGTTCTGGAGATAGAGGCAAGATGGACAACAGACTCTACCAAGCGGCCATTAGTCTACCGCAGGCATGTGTCATGAGAGGCAGCAGCATGCCAGAGGGCCAAATAGCTCATAACACACTACTGGGATGAACCCAGTAGTGAAACGCTCGTTCAGTATGGGTAAACTAGCTACGATATTTCAGGCAGAGGTATATGCCATTGTAATGTGTGTCAAGGGAGCTGGAAAATCGACACCACACACGAAAAACAATGAAAATATTTTCACTGAAAGTGCTTGAATCCAACTGCTTTAAATCTAGGGCAATATGGAACTGCATAGACACCTTAAACCGACTGGCGCAACGCAACAACGTCACCCTAGTCTGGATACCAGCGTAGGGATCACGAGACTTGACTCGATCAAATCTACTCAACTCGTTATTGTGTCTATGAAGTTGTTCACCAACGCGATCGAATTTGGAATCGAGTTACACGATTGTGCTTAACTCTCTAATTAGGATAGCATATTCCATATTCGATCGACGTTCGTGAACAACTTCATAGACACGACCACGAGTTGAGTCGATTTGATCGAGTCGAGTCTCGTGATCCCTATGCAGGTCACACAGGCCTAGAAGGAATCGAAATAGCGGACGCCCTAGCAAAAGGAAGGTTCGAAACATCGTTCACTGCACCAGAACTGGTAATCGGTTCAGCATATAGCACTGCCAAGAATGTCATAACAGCTTGGGCAGACAATGAAAGACTCGAGTACTGGCGTAGTCTACCGGGCCTAGCCCATTCTAAAGCATTTATTGCTTGTACAAGGAAAAAACAGGACTCTGACAAACTGCTAGAACTCAGTAGAGCGAATCTCAGAGTTATAGTAGGTTTGCTTACTGGCCACTGCAAACTCAAAAATCACATGCATAAAATCGGACTTGCACAAGATGCAGAGTGCTGGCTATGCATGGAGGATGATGAAACGGTTAAACACATTCTGCGTACATGCCCTGCAACGGCCAGAACCAGATTCTCAATATTTGGCGATACAACAGTAACGCCAGAAAACCAGGTAAATTGTTCTCCCAATGCATTCCTCAATTTCGTCAAGAGATTGGATATGCTGGGAGAAATATAACCATAGGATGAGCCACAATAGGCCATTGGCCGCAGTGGAGGCCTGATACGGGCCCACTTACGTTCAAACCTAACCTTCTTCCTCATTATCACTTTCATCATGGGAATTGTCAGTCGCAGAATCTGAAAATTGAATAGTATTGAGTTAAAGGAATTGTATCTTGAATAAGGCAAGATTCTTAATTTTCGAAACATGTTTTTCGCGTTAATTTTTTTATTGAGCTGAAAATTGATTCGGTGTACTTAGCGAGAAAAAGATGTTTGAAATGAGTATCCCATCCCTCTTTAATTTGTAAGCTTCTTATATTTTTTCTCTCAAATGACAAATATAGCATTAAAAAAAATTACCCACTTTCACATATTCCAATAGTAGATATATTGGACTTTTTTGTAAATGTTAATTATTGCACAAATATTTGTAATGTTTGAAAAAAAATCGTACAAATTGAAAATGGTGAAATTAATTGACACCGTACCTGCTGTATTAGAAGATATCTTCAAACTAAGGACTTTGAGGCCAATTGAACCAATAATAATGGAACTCTGAAATGTTCGTTTCACCATCATACTAGATATACAGGGTGTATACTAAATGATGTCATTACTTTCAGGTGATTCTTTGTCATATTTTATGAACAAAGTTCATATAAACGTGTCCTAACTTGCTTTGTTTTCAAGTGACGGAGTGTCAAAGTTTTAATGAAAAATCAGTTATTTACTAATTACTCAAAAGTCTTTTCGCTGATATTTATGAAACTTGGTTTGTTATTAGCAGTTTTAAGAGGCTTGTTTTCATGCAGTTATATTTCTAATTGTAAGTAGCGAAGGGTCATCTGATTGATAATTATGATATCATATCATATTTTTATTAGATTAAATATTTAAAAATACAACTGTTTTATAATGCCGTGAATTTGAAATAGCAACACTTTATCAATCGGTAGATTTCCCTAATTAAATTAGTTCTACCTACACTCTTTTATTGGTTTCCTGGGCCCATTATTGTCAACTGTTTTCATCATAACTTAACAAAACATTTATTCATGAATTTAAATAGATTTTCAAGAAAATATGGAGTATCTGAAAAAAAGATCATTCACATAACTTGTTGAACTTTGATTTGACAAAGTTTAGCTATAAATTCACGACATTATAAGAAAGTTGTATTTTTAATTGTTTAATCTGAAAAAATATTAAACTTGGAGAAAAACAGTGATGTACAATTATTTTTACTATAAATATTAGGTAACCATCTGCCACTTATAATTTGAAATGTAATTTCATGAAAAGAAGCCCTTTGCTACTGCTAATAACCACACCGGTTCATCAAAATTGTCGAAAAGCCTTTTGAGTAATTGATGAAATACCAATTTTTAAATGAAACTTTGATACCCCGTTTCTCTGAAGCGAAGCAAGTTAGAACATACGTATCATTAAGTATACACCCTGCATAATAAGAATTTTCAACCTCACCTATCACCCACCATATGATTTCATTCTATTCGTAAAACAGCAGGAGCTTTGATTCCAATATATTCACTAGAGTCCTCATAGCGAAGTGGTCGTGGTGTTAAAGCGTTTGCCTTCGACCCAGGCGGCCCGGGTTCGATCCCCGGATGCCGGTCACGGAACTGAAGTGGTTCGGATTCCACTTTTATTCAAACTGTAGGTCCCGGATCTCCCTTGCTCGCACAAGCTCTGCGTTTGAAGGTTTTTGTACGAAAACCTGGGAGTTTCGTAAAAATGGGGTTCAAACCCTTGGGGATGAACATATTCGAATTTTCAACACGTCAATGATTTGTAAAACATGTTAGAAATAGAAAAGCAGCCTTTTGATCATCAATATTTTCGTATTTTTTAAAGTAAAGGACCGAGGGGGAAGCATCTCCTTTAAATCTCGTACAACTAGAAATTTTGAGTCATTCATGTCAATTTTCAGTCATTAAATCTTCGCTTCAGTCATCGGTATGAGTCTTTCAGTCATTGACTTGAGTCTTTCAGTCATCGGTTTGAGTCTTTCAGTCTTTTAAATATTTTAAGTCACGTACACATTTTAGCATTACACATGTTTCCCCCTCCACGCCCATTTCCTGGAAAACGGGGACTATACTTTTTTTATTGGGACGCAAATTTGTTATAATGTTTGCAAAATTATATAGTTTTTTTTGGAGTTTGCCATAAATGCTGGTGTAGCTTTCAGTTCATACGGTAAATAATAATATCGACCGCCTTTTTTGTGTGTTTGATTTGGAAAAGTTCCATTATATCATACAGGGTATCCTGTATTATCACCGACTCTGAATAAAAATATGACTTATGTAAATATCCATTAGAAGAACAATTTTTCAATGTTTGTGTGATTACCCAATCCTATGTTGACAAATCATGAAATTGGATATGTTATATCTGTACATGTCTGTTTACTAACATACTAGTGTTAAATATTTATAAACTTCAAGTTTTGTTACTCGATTCCCATGATGACATTCTAGATTTGACGTCGAACAGGTAAAAGTTGTTTAACTAAACCAGCAGCTTTACTTGTTTTTATCGCCGCAATGAGTCGCCACGTGACGTGTAGGTAAATACATGAGGCAGTTTTCTGCTAAACTCAAGGTTCAGATATATTTACCGGGGTGAATGAATAATTTAGCGTTCACACAAATAGGATAGATATCACGAATATCACAAGTAATATTGATGAATTATTATCTAAATGGTTGAGGAGCGTTACACAAAAATAGAGTGTTATCTCGAGTCTGGTCAAAACGACTCTGATACTGATGTCTTTTTCTAAATATCGATTATTGAAAGTACTTTAACCTTCATAGGTTGAATATTGGCTCTCTAGTCAGATAATTTATCAAAAGAAAAAAAAAATTAGAGGAAAATTAAACCAAATATGAAATGTTTTCAAGAAATGAATGTACTCTATCGACGAGTCTTTTGAAATCTATAAATAATGTTAAAATGCTAAAAAAACAAAAACCAACTTTTTCATTATCGATTTTTCAGTAATCTTGAGAATTTCCTATGTTTTCTGCAAATAAGCGTTGAAGTTGATTAAAAAAAATTATTTTCATATAATATAATGTCATTTACATTAATTTATTTGTTAATGGTTTTGAAATTACCGAGAGCATTCTTCAAACAATATTCGAATACTTAAAAACTTCAAAAAAAAATATCGTTTGGTATGCTTGGCACACGCTAAACTATAATTAAAATAAATACCTACGTGATTTCTTAATGCAATCAACAATAATCAACTAGTTTCTCACAAATTCTATATTACCAAAACCCTAAAGGGCATACGTTATAAAATCACTATACTTTTTCCATCAAAATCATAATGAACGCTTTGTATTAATTTATTTTTCTGGCAAGTTTCAGCTGATAAAATTATATTACATGAATATTAATCTTTTTCATCAATTTCAACAATTATTTGCAATAAAAGCTAAGAGAAATTACTGAAAAATCGATTATTAAAAAGCAGTTTGTTGTTTTTTTTACATTTTTAACGATATTTTTCCTTACGAACAAAATATTTTTTGCATGCCATCTTGAAGTTGATGTTGAAGAAAATGGCACTGAAGTAAAAAAATCTGTTAACCAACTTTTTCGATTGAAAACTAGGATTTTTTTATTCAGATTGGTAGGTATATACAGTCATACAAAAATTAATATTTTTGTGTAAAAAATTACAGATTATTCAAAACATAAAAAACGTTTTCACAATAGGTTTCATAAAGAAGCTGAAACAAAATAAAGGTTTTTAGAGTTTTTATCGTTAATTTTGGGGTAATTTCGAAAAATTATTGATATAAAAGTTTTAGGCTTTTTAATTATCTACAACATTTATATATCTAAAACTTTTCTTAATTGGATGCCTATTTCATCCACAAATCGTAAAAACCAATATCCAACCCTGAAAACGTATTCTTAGCTACCCTCACACCCTACCAGAACTTTTACTCAGTCGTCTTGATTTTTCTCAATTTATTCATAATTTCCCTAAACTTTTCGACCATCCACATACTACTAAGAATTTTTTTTAACTTCAAATATGACCCTTGTCTTTATTTTCTTATAGAGATATAGAAATATCGTTACAGTTAGAACTAATTGCAACAAAAATTATTCTTGTTGTATATGATAGGTAACTGGCTTCATTTAATATACTAAAAATATACATCCGTGCCATTGCGCAAAATGCTTTTTTGGCCGCCATCTTGAAAAAACATAAAACATATGGAGATATCATAAAAAATGATGTGTGGTATCAGATCACAGGGAATTTTATGGTGAAAACCAAAATAAAATTGGTTTTTGAAAGTAAAATGTATATAGAAATGAAAGTGGGGGGGATGATAATGAAATTATCCCTATACCCTGGATTTCCATGTTAATTGCTTAAATTATGCTACTTACTTTTCTTTACATCTATACATGTTGACGGGCACGAAAAGCCTCAACTAAAACATGTCACTGTAGTAGCTGATGATACTGATATTTTAATCCTATTTTTATATCACTCATATGAGAACATTTTAATACTGTCTGCCACACGAGCTGATAAAGTTCATAATATTCAAGTCATGCAGAAATCTATTGGGAAGGAGGCTTGCAAAACGTTGCTTTTTGTTCATGCATTAGCAAGATTTGATACCTCTAGTGCGTTATTCAGCAAAAGCTTTCATAAATTTTATAAAATCCAAAATCTAATGTGGATGGGCTTCACTTCTTGGATCATCCGAAGATGTTACTGTGGAAGATTTGATTGAGATTGGCTGTAAGTTTATTGTGTCAATAAGTATATGGAGGTAACATCGATACGAGCAACCTAAATGTGCTTCGTTATGAACAATAAATTAGGAAAATAGTTTCAGCTGAAATAGAATTTGACATAGTTCGTTTGCCTCCAACACAATAGCTATTTATGAAACAAGTTTGTAAAGTGGGACTTTTTTGTATGAGCGTGAAGTTTTTCGAATGAGGCGCAGCCAAGTTCAACAAACACGCGAGTACAAAAAGGCCCTTTACGAAAGTGTTTCATTCAAAGTTTTTTCGTCAACAGTTATTAAAAATTACTTTACGCACTGTAACGCTCTTTTTTTTCCAAACTGGATAAAATGCGCATCGGTTGGTGAGCTTATTTTGTTCTCTCTAACGAGAGCAACTCAAAACTCATCAGGTGCCTCGGGCGCCAGTTATTTGAAGTGGTATGCTCCACTCTCCCTTATTCAATTCAGAGGGAGGCCCAGGGCAGCTTCAGATGGAGATACGGTAATTCAGGAGTCAAATGTAGTGACTTATGAGCAACAGTGAGCAAGGGACTGCAGGCTTTAATTGCAACCCTTGCAATTCATGGACTACCGGCTGCTTTGCTAACTTTCAAAGGTTGCATGCAAGATTGGGTTGTAAGAAAGTAAACGAAAGGTGTATAGTGAAAAATGGGGAATATATTGAACTTCACGTGGTCACTCAGTTACAATGACAAATTCTACCATTACTAACTAAAAATACCCTAGTTTTAACGGACGGTGAAACAGGTTCGGAACGATAAGCGGGTTCTCGGTATTTCAAACGGTTCGAGCAAGTAATGCCTTTCAGAGACGTTCTATGGGTGTTTCAATCAGATCGATTCGTATCCGAAGCGATTTACTCAATTTTCATAACATACGGTATGTTCAATAGATTGAGAATATCGGTGACTACGATGAAGGTGCTCTGAGAAACCTATTTGGCAAATACCCAGTATATTTGCCCTTTCAACCGGTTCTTTCAACCGGCTCTTTCACGGCCCACGGCACGTTAGCCACTTCCACTATTTAGTAGACACAGAGATTTCCAATTGTAAGGAATTCGCGTGTGTTCCGCCAGCAGCAACTTTGACAACACCTTAGGAACACTAAGCAAGGCTGTATCGAGCGAGACATTATCCGGCCAGTGACAGATTACTCTGTCCCTTAGGGATGCTAGTGACACACAGCTACTGTGACGGTCGTTGGAAAAATCTCTAGTTTGAGCACAACCTCGTTTTAAACAAAATATGCACACAGATTGATTTCTCCACGGTTTTGCAACGGGTCGCGATCAGGCGGCAATTTTGACAACACCTTGGGGACACTGAAGTAAAACAATACTCGCTTCACACCTCTTCCTGCCAGCAGCAACTTTGACAACACCTTAGGGAAGAGATGTCGAGTGATTACTTGAAATGGCCGTCAGAGAAATCGATTCTGATAAATTATACGGATTTATGAATAAGTCACAGATGCCCAAAAATAATGAAAATTTCTCTAGTTAATCGTTTCTGATTGCAACACTTAATAAATATCAAACGGTCCGGCAAATAATGAGAGATAAAATATCGGATTGCTTACGGTTATTTTTCACTTGTTAACGGATGCACTACGGATCGAGAAAATACAAAAGAAACTGATGGATACTCGGAAAAATCTCACTTGGCAAACTAATTCTTAATCGCTTCTACGGGAGTCACAATTCAAAAAGCCTTGTCTTGAAGAGGGTTTGCGTATTTATAGCAAATCATTGGAATGTCAAGGCTGTCGTGAACAGCGGATAGAAAAAATACAAAAAAAGTCTGCTCTTACTTTTTAAAGTGCTGAAAATCTTTGGATGAAGAAATGGAGTTGGAAACCTATTGAAAAGAAAATTTTTAAAGGACAAGAACTAATCGTGTGCAAAAAAGGGACGGCACTTTTTGGTAAAGTAGGGAATCAGTAAAACCGGTGTTGAGCAGCAAGGAATTGAATTAACTTTGTAAACAAACGAAGGTGAGGTTATATCCTCCCTTACGGTATCGGAACCTGTTTTCCCGTTAACATTATTATCTGAAATAATCCCTAGTATAAAAGTATTAGTAATAATAACAACAGTTAAAACAGTAATAATAGTAATGACAATAATAATAATAATAGTAATGGTGAAGCCCAAACAGTTGCAACTAGAATTCTCGGAAGTAGCAAAACAAAGAAACCCTGAAAAATGAAAGGGTAGCCCAACGAAGCACATTATATGACCCATTTCAAGTCGGAAAATTATGCTTCGTTACATCACATGATGACTTTACGCACAGGTGATTTTTAAGCACTTGTGCGAAAATGTATTACTTTACGTACTGTCAGCAGTGCGTAAAAGCTTAGTTTACGCACTGTCGTGGAAAAAATGCATTTAAATACCAACTACTTCTAGTGCACTTTCAGAGTTTTATTTGGAAAAAAATCTTCATATGCCTACTCCTGATCCTACACTATAAGGTTGGCAGTTGGTTGATGGAGAATATCAGCCAAAATTAACAGACTTGAGACCAGCACCAGACAAACTGACCTGATTAAATGTGCCTGCCAAACTAATGTTACAGGACTATGTGCAACATGAAATTTACAAGTTGCCGATAAGAACTTTCGTGTTCAATAGTTTGTGAAAAATGTTGTAGAAAAGACTGTACAAACACAGGAGAGAGCTTTGATTTTGATGAAGATGAAGGGGAAGATTTGATTTTATAAGAACCACCTTTCATTGTATTCAGTTTTCCAATTTTTGATTTTGTTAAATGTGAAGGCTCCTTTAAGTTAAAAAAATATATGATTTTTTTTCTCTTTAAGCTTATTTAAATCATGAGCAAAGTTGAAGTTACCTAGGCTTTGAAAGTCGCTAAAATGAATGAAAGATATTTTTGAATGCACTTTTTGGGTCGTTATTGTTTTTTTAAACCAAATAATATTTCCTTTTTCTTAATGAAATTTTCTGTAGTTTGATCCCCACATTATATTTTACGAATTCAAAAAATATTGGACAAAAAAGGCATTTTGCGCAATAGCACGGATGCATATTTTTAGTGTGTTGTTGAGGACCATATTACCTATTGGTAGCAATGAGAATTATTTTTGTTGCAATTAGTTTTACCTAAAGGAGTTTTTCTACTCATTTCTATTCCGCTATTAGTGCAACAGAAAAATGAAATCAGTCAGTCGTACCATTGCAAACCCCTGTATATAACCTCACTTTTGAATAAGTTGAGTAAAGACATTTTTTGCAGTTGGTATATAAGGAATGCAACAACTTCGCACGTCTAACCATTTGAACTTGAGGTAATTTGAAACAGATGTGTTGTAACATTAATCCTAATTCTGTTCGATGATTGATATTAAGCGATTCGTAAATGACGTCTGTCCTGATTGTTTACGATGAATCAATTATCTATTTATGGCTCATTGTTTACTCATTTATGTTTGCAGTGACCTCAGCCGTATAGGTTGGGAGTTCTAAAGGTACAGACACCTGATTCGGAAATACTTGCACTCTTCTATATTTTCTATTATTCACAAAAATCACACAATGAAAATTTGTTGACCTATCTTCGAAATCATCATCAAGATTTGAACAAGATATTTTCCTAGACGGACATGGATAATTTCATAAAGAGTGGCCAACTCTGATGAATCTATTCAATCGGCATTTTCGTCAGCAAGTCTCCAACAGAAAACAACTTCTGACCCTTACGACCGTTGAGTTATATCCGTTAGATTATCGACAAAGTTTTTTACAAGAACTATTTTGCGATGCTCTATAAACTGAATTATGTTTTCTATTCAAGTAATGTTTCCCACCCTTTGAGAAATAACTGGGCTTCGAAGTGTTTTTGGAACCTAGTGATGGCAACGGAGTATAGAGTGGAGAGTTTGTCTCGATCGACACAGAATTCCAGAAGTTATTATCAAAAAAAATATGGTTTCTATAGTGCAAAATAAACCCGTAACATAATATGACAATATTTTGTATCTAGTGTGCTCTGAAAAAGAATGTTATGTTCAAAATGTTAATATTTTTTTTTTAAATGTTAAGTACTACAAGGTCTACCTTGGGACAAAATTTGAAATGTTTATTCCAATTTTCAAGGAAAATCGGGATTTTTTATTAGCGATTTTTTTATTGGAAAAATCACTACGCCACTGGATTCAGAGAGACCAAAATTTCATGAAAAAATATTCATTAATAACAAAGTTTTGACAACTCAAAAATTCGAAAACTCACACAGCTAACAGTCACAAAAAACACCCTATATCAACAGATATAGCCATGAGAATATTTTTTTTATGATTTCAACAATAAAGTGCCGCCAGATGAGAAAAAAATGAATAACGTAAATATTTTTAATGAAAATAACGGAATTACATTCAAGTTTTCACGCAAATTAACTAAAACTAGGACCTAATAGATTTTTCAATTTAAATCTTAGTTGCCATGGAAATGATATTACAGTTTGACACTTGTGAAAGATTTAAGTGTACTATTGTCAACAATATTCACCTTACAGTTCTTCGAATTATTTTGTGTCATGGCTGCAAGATTGAGCGTAAGAGAGAAAATTGAAATTGTACGCCTTTTGGGAGATGACGTTAGAAGTGCTAGAATGTTTGTAGAGTATTTAATGAGAGACATCCAGATCGTCCTCGTATTAGCTGCGGTACGGTAAATAAAATAAATAAAACTGGTGCAGTATCAAAAATGATGTTAAAAAGTAATCTTGTACAAAGACGAAACAGGAATGATCAAATCATCTTAGATTATTTCGGAAATAATCCTAATGCCAGTATAAGGAATGCCACTAAGAAACTATTCGGAGATGTCTCAAGGCGAAGAATTTTAAACCTTTCAAGCCATATGTTTACACACACTGCAAGAAGGCGACGACGTCTGGAATATTGTATATGGGCCCAAGGGGAATATTTAAACAATAGTAATTTCCTACAAAATATTTTATATACCGACGAAGCCACTTTCACTACTATTGGGCAGCGGATAATCCTAACTGGGTAATAAACTGTAAAAGCCAGTATTTCCAAAAAATCAACGTCTGGTGTGGGATATTGAACGAACGAATTATTGGTCCTTTCTTTTTTGAGGATAACATTAATGCGCAGATGTTTCTAGAATTTTTAAACACAGAGTTTTGGGATGCTATTCACGAGCTGCCAATCAATGAACGATCAAATTTAATTGTCCAGTTAGATGGGTGTTCAGTTCATTATGTCAGAGCTTGGCTTAACGAACATTTTCCAAACCGATGGATAGGCCGTGGTAGTCCGTTTATAGAGTGGCCACCCAGATTTCCAGACCTCACAGTTTTGTACTTTTTTCTCTGGGGACTTCTCACATAAAAGGTTTACAAAGATAGAAATGAACTTTGTGCAAGAATTCGACGGGTATGTGCAGATATTACCCCTCAAGAACTAAGGAACGTAATCAGAAACATTCGTAAGCGCTACGACAAATGTAGAATATGAGTTAGAATTGATTGTTGCACTGAATCGAAACATTTCAATAATTAGCTACGAGGGCTGACAATAAAGTAAGGTCTCCAATTTTTTTTTTCATAGAAAATGACATTTATTTACAAAAAGCGATACACCGTTGGAAAGGCCAAGGTCTTGGCTACTTTTCTACATAATCGCCATTTTTTTCCAACACCTTGCGCATCCGCACGATGAACTTGTCTATGCCGGCAGAATACCACTCTCCGTCCGCCTCGCGCAGCCAGGTGTTGACCTCTTTCTGAACCTCCGCGTCACTATCAAACTTCTTCCCTCCGAGATGTTTTTTCAGGGCGGGGAACATGTGGTAGTCACTGGGGGCCACGTCGGGACTATAGGGAGGGTGATCGATGATTTCCCAGCCAAATGTCTTGAGCAGGTCAAGGGTAACGTTGGCTGTGTGCGGGCGCGCGTTGTCGTGGTGAAATTTCACTCCTTTGCTCAGCAATCCCGGGCGTTTGTTTTTTATGGCACGACGAAGCTTTTCCAGGGTCTCACAGTACCTTGCTGCATTGATAGTGGTTCCCCTTGGCATGAAATCCACCAACAATACCCCGTGGCGATCCCAAAACACCGTAGCCATCACCTTGCCGGCTGACAGTGTCGCCTTAAACTTTTTGGGTTTCGGAGAATCGCTATGGCGCCATTGTTTGGACGACTCCTTTGTTTCGGGTGTGTAGTGATGAGCCCACGTTTCATCCCCCGTAACAAACCCTTCCAAAAAATCATCGCCTTCCTCTTCAAAACGGGCCACAACTTTGGTCGCACATTCCACGCGCCGCTTCATGTGGTCTTCGGTCAGCTGTTTCGGCACCCATCGGGCAGAAACTTTGTGGTACTGCAACTTGTTCACAAGGATATGACGGATTGTTTCGCTGCTACACACTCCTCCAAGCTTCTCTTCCAAGTCCCTAATTGTCGCACGGCGGTTTTTGAGCATTTCTGCCTCCACTGCTTGAACAATCGCATCCGAGACCGACGGTCGGCCACTTCTCTCCTCGTCGTGAACATTAGTGCGCCCGGAATTGAACTCGCGGCTCCACTTACGCACGTTTTTTATGTCCATACACTTTTCCCCGTAAACTTCAACTAGTTGACGATGGATTTCAATAGGTGTCACCTTTTTCGCACTCAAAAAACGTATTACAGAACGCAATTCGCACTTGGACGCTGACGCGAGTGGTACCTCCATCGTTGACGGCTGCTCAGCCAAGACTGAGCGGTCGGGGAAGCCTCACCCAGCAGCAAAGTGGTAGTGGGGGAACCAAGGAACACGGCGGTGTTGCCAGATTTCGCCTAGCGCGTGATCCGGCGAAGTTGCAGCGTTGGAGACCTTACTTTATTGTCAGCCCTCGTATCATAGTTACGTTTATTAAGATTTTTTGCTTCATTATTAGTTGAATTGTGTGAATGTAATTCCGTTATTTTCAATAAAAAAATTTACGCTATCAATTTTTTTTTTCTTCTGGTGGCACTTTATTGTTGAACTCATAGAAAAAATTCTCGTGGCTATATCTATAGGGTGTTTTTGTGACTATTAGCTGTGTGAGGCTGTGTGAGTTTTCGAATATTTGAGTTGTCATAACTTTGTTATTAATGAATATTTTTTCATGAAATTTTGGTCACACCTGTTTAGAGGCACTCTGAATCCAGTGGCGTAGTGATTTTTTCAATAAAAAAATCGTTACTAGAAAATCTCGATTTTTGACTAAGAAAAAATATCGTAGTATGCCTTGAAAATTGGAATGAACATTTCAAATTTTGTCCCAAGGTAGACCTTTTAGTACTTGACATTTCAAAAAAGATTTATTGAAATCGGTTTACAACTTCAAATTTTAGTGGAGTGTTTCCATTGAAAATGGGTCACACTGTATAATAAAAGTCAAGTTTTCAAAAAATGTTGAGAAAAACGTTTGAGGGTTTTTCAAAATCTATGACAATAAATAAAAATTGAGTATACAGTATTAGTCAAATAGTTATGACGGAACAAAGTTGTTTTTTCTTTAATGGAACACGCTGTATATTATTACATATTTCAATTCTGCTCGAAATTCTAAACAAAATTATTTATCACATCATATCCTAAATTCAACCGTTATAGATCTATATCTCTTCAGAAAATAACTTTTTACTACTCTCAAATTTATTAAAGAAGAAGCCCGAAATGATGGACGTTTCTTATGAAAATTACACGAGGTGGAGCATATGGATTTGGTTAAATTTTAATTACTATTTTTAACAGAAAATAAAAAAGCAAAATTGTTCAGGGTTGATAAAAATGCATGAAACGAAATAATGTATTTTTTAATTGTCCTGGAACAACATTCGTTATGCCAGAAAAAAAAACAAGTTGTAATAAACAACAAATAATTATTTGGAATTCTGTTTAATAAGGAGCTCAAAGTGTTTACCATTCACCTCCTGACAGTAATGAATTCGCTGCAAAACATTTTGTAGTTGAATTTTCATGCTTTATCCTTTCTTGCAATTCTTCAATATTTTTCAGCCTATTTCTGTAGACTACAGTTTTTATGTGACCCCACAAAAAAAAATCCAGTGGAGTCATATTGGGAAAAGTTTTATCTAGATATGCCCGTACCACAAGTCCAAAATGTAAAGGGACCCCATCTTGTTGTAACCTTATTTGTTCTGCCGGCAAATTGGGATTGTTATTGTTCGGGACTAATCGTCTAAGCTCTGGAATAATATGATCTTGAATATTTGAAAAATATTTTCCTATGACGTGTCCACCAATAATGCCACACCAAACATTCACTTTTTGTGGTCGTTTAGTGTGAACATCCTCCATCCATTGTGGATCTTGATCTGACCAATACCTACAGTGGTGTAGTTTTACGTGCCCGTTTAAACAATATGTAGATTCGTCAAAAAAAGTACATAATAATATAATAATAATAATAATAATAATAATAATAATAATAATAATAATAATAATAATAATAATAATAATAATAATAATAATAATAATAATAATAATAATAATAATAATAATAATAATAATAATAATAATAATAATAATAATAATAATAATAATAGGCCTTTTACGCCGGCAGTGCGGCGAATTGCTGCAAAGCTAAGACGAGCTCACCACACATTGAATCAAGGGGTGCTGTTTACCATCAAACAGCACTGTCTTGATAGGATACGAATGCTAGTGGCTGCAAAGAAGTCACTAGTGAGGCGGGCGAGAAGTATCGCGGAAAACATGAAGTTCCGCGATAAACCTTCTCGCTTATTCCAAGAGCCTCCACGTGTTGTCGATAACCCGCCGGCTGCTGATCGGGTAGAAACCTTCTGGAAGAACATCTATGAGTTTCCGCAACCACTCAATGTAGACACTCCAGCCCTAGCGCAGTTCGAAGCTTACTGCAGGACGCTTCGGCAGCATGAGCACAATGATCTGCGCAATCCGATAACCACGGAAGAAGTTCGAAGGGCCCTAAAAGGTTCTAAGAATTTCGCTGCTCCAGGCCCTGATGGGTTGAATAACTATTGGTGGAAAAAGTTTCCAACAACCCACCGCCATCTGGCTAGAGTTTTTAACTCATGGCTAGATGGGGAGCAGCAGATTCCGGAGTGGTTTGTCGAGGGGCGAACCGTGCTCATCCCCAAAAACGGAGATTTGTCTGATCCAAAGAATTACAGGCCGATAACATGCTTGAATGCATGTTATAAGTTGTTTACACGCATCTTATACACGCGCATTCTCTCCGCAGTTGATCCGGTGTACGAACGGATATATGAGCAAAGAGGGTCAAAGAAAGGGGTCGCCGGCTGCAAGGAGAACCTGCTCATCGATAGATGTATCACGCAGGACTCCGTGCAGTATAAGCGTAACCTTTCGATGGCCTGGATCGATTACCGCAAGGCATTTGATACAACATCGCATGAGTTAATCATGCATTTGCTCAGATGTCTTGAGGTACCCGATCAAATAGTGGGATGTATTGGACAACTGATGCCACTCTGGAGGACTCGCTTCACCATAAGATCTGGTAGAGACACAGTCCAAACAGAGCAGGTCATCATTAGAAGAGGCGTGTTTCAGGGAGACTCCCTCAGCCCTCTTCTCTTCTGCATCTCACTATTGCCATTGTCCGTTGTACTTAGGAATACCCGTGGGTACAACTGCGGCACCCCCAGCAACCGGAGGCATAAAGTCACCCATTTGTTCTACATGGATGACCTAAAATTATATGCCTCTGGAGAAAGGGACCTACATCAGTCCCTTAGGGTGGTGGAAGAGTACACGCATGCTATCGGAATGGAATTTGGGATCGACAAATGTGCCACGGTTCATCTTAAAAGAGGACGATGCGAGGAATACGGAGAGGATGTCCAGCTCGTAGACGGAAGCATCCTACATCATCTGGATGCCGGAGAGACGTATACTTACCTAGGGGTGGAGCAACGCCACTCCCAAGAGGTATTCACAGTTAAGAACTCTCTCCGCGGCAAGTATCAGCACAAACTCCGACAGATCTGGTCATCAGAACTGTCGGGGAAGAACAAAGTTGCTGCAACCAATATGCTTGCCGTTCCGATCCTTCTCTACTCTTTCGGAGTAATGAAGTGGACTAAGGAAGAGCTGCGACAACTCGACGTTAAAACTCGCAAAGTGATGCATCTCAATAGGTGCTTGCATCCTAAATCGTCCGTTCCACGGTTATACTTTCCCAGACAACGGGGAGGCCGTGGACTTTTGAGTTTGGAGTGTATGCATAACAGAATGGTTCTGGATGGGGCCTGTAAAGTCATCAGGAGTTCAGATCCCCTTCTCTGCATGGTCCGCGACCATGAAAAAGCAGGGATTGGAGCATTTCTTTTTAAGGCAGCAACCCGTGCGGCCGATGAACTCGGTCTCGTATTCGACACTGAACGGGCTAACCCAAACTCTGTCACCGAGTTGGGACCCGTTCAGCAAAAAGCTCACATCAAAGCTGCGGAGACAGAGGTCCTGCTACAGCTACATATGGATAAGCCAATGCATGGCGTCTTCTTTCACAACATCGAAGACCTTGGCTTATCCAAAAGCTTGACCTTTGCCTTCCTCAGGTCGAGTGAGCTAAAGTCGGAGACCGAGGGATTCATAATGGCCTGCCAGGATGGTGTCTTCAACACCCTCGTCTACCGTAGTCGCGTGATGGGTATAGACGTCCCTGACACCCGATGCAGGGCATGTCGTGGGGCACCTGAGACCGTAATGCATTTGCTATCAGCATGCCCATCTTATGCGGTCTCAGCCTATATCCACAGGCATAACGCGGCGCTACGAGTGTTATACTACCATCTACGACACTCGTACGGTATAGACGAGACACCGGTGTTGCCTTATGTTCCGGGGGATATTGAGTCCGTGGTGGAGAATGAGAGGTGCCGGATCTATTGGAACTACTCATTCCCCACCCTC
This sequence comes from Chrysolina oricalcia, assembly GCA_944452925.2. Taxonomy (NCBI): domain Eukaryota; kingdom Metazoa; phylum Arthropoda; class Insecta; order Coleoptera; family Chrysomelidae; genus Chrysolina; species Chrysolina oricalcia. The sequence continues at coordinate 13,042,535 of OX101819.2, forward strand.
AGGCAAATACAAGCCAATAAGCCTGATGTTTTCCTCCTCGACCACCAAAGTAGAACGATATTCGTCATGGAGTTTTCCGCTCCAGGCGAAATGAATATCGTTCGAAAAGAGGAGGAAAAACGGACTAAATATCGAGATCTTCTCTTTGAACTCCGCAGGTTATATCCGGACCATTCTGTCAAAATGGTGGTTCTGATCATAGGAGTCCTTGGTGGAATGATGGACACACTGCTCTCCAACTTGAGGATAATACCTGCTTGCCGTAATATGGCAGAAATCTTAGCAGCGCGAATGCAGAAGGCCGTTATCCTTGGTTCGCTCCGTCTACTCAGGGCACATGATTCTCGGACCCAATAGTCACTCACCCTACGGACGTAGGGAGTGGTTATTGGGGTTAACGACACCAGCGCGCCCTCCGGATGTATCGGAGCACCGGAGACAGGGCTTGACTGGTACATTCCTAACGGAAAAAAAAAAAAAAAAAATAATAATAATAATAATAATAATAATAATAATAATAATAATAATAATAATAATAATAATAATAATAATAATAATAATAATAATAATAATAATAATAATAATGGTTCGCTCCGTCTACTCAGGGCACATGATTCTCGGACCCAATAGTCACTCACCCTACGGACGTAGGGAGTGGCTATTGGGGTTAACGACACCAGCGCGCCCTCCGGATGTATCGGAGCACCGGAGACAGGGCCTGACTGGTACATTCCCAACGGGAAAAAAAATAATAATAATAAGATGGAGAAAGGGACCTACATCAGTCCCTTAGGGTGGTGGAAGAGTACACGCATGCTATCGGAATGGAATTTGGGATCGACAAATGTGCTACGGTTCATCTCAAAAGAGGACGATGCGAGGAATACGGAGAGGATGTCCAGCTTGTACACGGAAGCATCCTACATCATCTGGATGCCGGAAAGACGTATACTTACCTAGGGGTGGAGCAACGCCGCTCCCAAGAGGTATTCGCAGTTAAGATCTCTCTCCGCGGCAAGTATCAGCATAAACTCCGACAGATCTGGTCATCAGAACTGTCGGGGAAGAACTAAGTTGCTGCAACCAATATGCTTGCCGTTCCAATCCTTCTCTACTCTTTCGGAGTGATGAAGTGGACTAAGGAAGAGCTGCGACAACTCGACGTTAAAACTCGCATAGTGATGCATCTCAATAGGAGCTTGCATCCTAAATCGTCCGTTCCACGGTTATACTTTCCCAGACAACGGGGAGGCCGTGGACTTTTGAGTTTGGAGTGTCTGCATAACAGAATGGTTCTGGATGGTGCCTGTAAAGTCATCAGGAGTTCAGATCCCCTTCTCTGCATGGTCCGCGACCATGAGAAAGCAGGGATTGGAGCATTTCTTTTTAAGGCAGCAACCCGTGCGGCCGATGAACTCGGTCTCGTATTCGACACTGAACGGGCTAACCCAAACTCTGTCACCGAGTTGGTACCCGTTCAGCAAAAAGCTCACATCAAAACTGCGGAGACAGAGGTCCTGCTACAGCAACGTATGGATAAGCCAATGCATGGTGTTTTCTTTCACAACATCGAAGACCTTGGCTTATCCAAAAGCTTGACCTTTGCCTTCCTCAGATCGAGTGAGCTAAAGTCGGAGACCGAGGGATTCATAATGGCCTGCCAGGATGGTGTCTTCAACACCCTTGTCTACCGTAGTCGCATGATGGGTATAGACGTCCCTGACACCCGATGCAGGGCATGTCGTGGGGCACCTGAGACCGTAATGCATTTGCTATCAGCATGCCCATCTTATGCGGTCTCAGCCTATATCCACAGGCATAACGCGGCGCTACGAGTGTTGTACTACCATCTACGACACTCGAACGGTATAGACGAGACACCGGTGTTGCCTTATATTCCGGGGGATATTAAGTCCGTGGTGGAGAATGAGAGGTGCCGGATCTATTGGAACTACTCATTCCCCACCCTCAGGCAAATACAAGCCAATAAGCCTGATGTTGTCCTCCTCGACCACCAAACTAGAACGATATTCGTCATGGAGTTTTCCGCTCCAGGCGAAATGAATATCGTTCGAAAAGAGGAGGAAAAACGGACTAAATATCGAGATCTTCTCTTTGAACTCCGCAGGTTATTTCCGGACCATTCTGTCAAAATGGTGGTTCTGATTATAGGAGTCCTTGGTGGAATGATGGACACACTACTCTGTAACTTGAAGATAATACTGGCTTGCCGTAATATGGCAGAAATCTTAGCAGCAAGAATACAGAAGGCCGTTATCCTTGGTTCGCTCCGTCTACTCAGGGCACACGATTCTCGGACCCAATAGTCACTTACTCTACGGACGTGGGGAGTGGTTATTGGGGTTAATGTCACCAGCGCGCCCTCCGGATGGGTCGGAGCACCGGAGACAGGGCCTGACTGGTACACTCCTAAGGGAAAAAAAATAATAATAGGTCTTTATTTCCCAATAAAAAGTAAATAAATAAAAATTACATTGGGAAAAAGCAGAAGATTGACTTAGTTCACATTTTTGTTTAATTTATCTATAATAACTTCTCAGAACTCGATTCTACGATCAAAATCGCCGTCACTCATTTCTTGTAACAAATGAATTTTGAATGGATGGAATTTTTGCATCTTGCTTATTTTTTTAGTAGAATAATGACTCATGTTATGATTTGAAGCCCGCTTATTGGTCTTTCACTTTTTGGTCGATCTTTGACATCTCCAGAAGTATGAAAACGCTGCAATGTTTTTGAAACGGCTGACTTAGAAGCAGGTCCCCGATAGGTATGCAATTAATTAAAAACCTGGTGTTCTATAACCATATCCTAGATCATTAAAATCACCATACCTTGTGCTCATCACTGGATTAATATTATCAATAACTACTGTATAAGTAGAAAAATTTTGATTTTTTCTGTATATTACTTGAAATCTGGAAGCTCTTCAGTGGTTCTATAGCAGAATGCGACAATGTGACCTGTAGAATATGATATTAAGTGACATAACCTTAAACAACTGGTCGTTTTCCGAGTTTTATCGTGGTCTTCTTTGTTTGAACTATGTTAATAGTCTTTATTGTTTTCATTCACTGATTTTTAAATTCAACTAACTTTACATAAAGAAGAATGAACATGAAAATAAAGGACAAAGTTCAACTCGGTGGCTCAAAATGCTACTTTGTTGTTCTTCCACTTAACCCATACACATCCCTGTGAACAATATTGAGGCCCAAACAATCCATATTAGAGCAAACTCAAATCAATCAGTTCAACAATCGTGTTACTAACATGTGCTTATTGATGAAAGTTCAAGTGGATTTTGAATTTATATCTCCCAACTTTAAAATCTGGCGGAATCGTATTATATATCTTGCAAATGTGGTAGCTATTTGATCTCTGGTTCTGAAAGTGGGGGGGAGGGAGTACTTCGGATATCACCATTGTGAAAATCCCTGCGAAATGTAATGTTTCTGTGCAAATAAGAAGGGATACGAGTTACTATAATTTTATGGAAGATGTTACCAGCATGGTGTTCTATTTTCCATATTTAGTCATCCAGCTTCTCGTAGTGTGTAAATTATTTCCCGTCTTATTCCATAAATCAGACGTAAACAAGGATTTTGGACTTTTTGAATTTTATGATTATTTAGTGTGGTAAGGTTAGATCATAATCCGCATGGTTGAAATTCGGCAATACTAAAGTATCACAAAGAATTATTCTTAATTGTCGGTAGATAATGCCGCATACCCTTTGTGTAACAATTCTTCTCTGAGTCATTCTCTCTGAGGCATTCGACTGCCTAAATCACAATTTACTCCTGGAGAAATTAGAGTATTATGGAATCCGAGGTTTGGCTACCGATTGGTTCAAATCATATCATATCAAACGTTAGGTGATGTGTTTTTTACAAGAAGGTGTCCCACAGGTATCAGTGTTAGGCCCAACGTTATGTCTTATTTATGTAAACGACATTGTCTGTAGCTTTCCAACATTTTCTCTAACACTATTTGCTAACGACACGAGCATACTAGTTAATCATAAAAATACGGGCTTACCACATCGCCTAAAGAGGTAATGGGGGAGTGTCAGACTGGTCGCTGGCAAATAATAATAATAATAATGGCTTTTATGTCGGGGCGTGGCGCAGTGGTTAGAGCGTCCGACTCTGAGTCGAAAGGTCCGGAGTTCGAACCCTGGTTGGGCTGGGATTTTTTAATTTAATTTAACCGATTAAATTATCTAAATCTCGTGGCTGGACTGGGGTGAGTCCTGCACGATTCAATGTTGCGTTCCAATTAACAGTGCTGCTCCTAAGGTGGCGCATGGAGTTAGTAACAAGGCATATAAAGAACACATGGCTAATGACCATAGCAGTAGATGCCAAAACACCAATGAAAAAAAAAATAATGGCTTTTATAACCAGGAAATGAGATACAAACCTATCAAGAGGCAGGATTCAAAAGACGAATTAGAAATCTAAGAAATCTAATTCGCTTCTTGTTCTTCCATCTAACCTTTATGAAATGAAATGTCTCTCAACTTTTCTAAATCGAGTAACGTTTTATTTAGATTATATAAAGATTTTGACAATGTGATCATACACCTCAATATCTGGGATAACAATCAAATTCCTGGGATTGACTATTGGCAGCAAATTGAACTGGCTAGATCACACCTCTGCCCTTCAAACTAAATTGAGCAAGTCAAACCTTGCTCTACTCACTGTTAAGAGAAATACCAACCTGTCTGGTCCATTTCGCATATTTCCTTAGTGTATTACTATACATTATACAGTGCGGATTTTTTTCGCCTTCCCCCTGTTAACTTTTGAACGGTTCGATTTACAGAAATGAATCAAATACCGTTTTGAATGGTATCACCGATACTACTTTTTGAAATAAAAAACATTGTGATTACTTCAAAATGGGGGCGGGGGGCACATCTATTTAAAAGGACCCCGCACCAAATACATGGCAAAATGGCTCTCAGCCAATTTTGGTAATTTTTTGGGATATTGTAGTACAAGTCACTAAAAGTTACACATGCAAGTTTGAATTAGTTTCTATGTCCAGTTTCGCAGATACGAATTTTTGAAAATCATTCAAAAGTATTACTTTTTAGATGATTAGTAACAAAATAGTCTCATTGCTGGTTTGAAGAAAGTTGAATGTCATGTCAGGTGGTCGGTCGTTACGATAGAAGAAGCCAGCTATTATACAGGGTGGGTCAAAAATAGCGACAATTTAGGATATTTTGCCAATCTTTAGCAACGGTCCCTATGGTGAAACCGAGCATTTTTCATTAGGAAAATACCTATTGGGATTCTTTTCTTACGACAAAAAGATTTTCTCTAAAAGTTTAGACTTTTTTAGAACACAGTAATTTTTTTTCAAATGTTTGTTTTTTATACTACATGTTTTTAACAATAGCCACACGAAATAGCCTTTTTGAGTCAATAAATCCGCTTTGGAGCCAAAAGTATTTGAGAAAGGCTTATAGCAATCGCTCAAAATGATCAGCGTCAAAAAGTTACGATCACATTTTATACGGGGGCTGTTTACAAATATTAGTTGAAATCGGTTTTGTACGTAATATGTATGTTTGTTAATTATTTTTGAATGGATCTCCCAATTTGAATCATATTTTTCAGTTATACTTCCAAGTAAATTACCCTACACTCGGGTAAGTTTAATTCATTTTCTATGTCTGGTTTTTGAACTATAAATTAAAATTGATATTCTATAGAAGATATCATCCAATCTTATTTCTTGATGAAAATTATAGTTCAAAAACCATAGATAGGAAATGAATGAAACTCACCCGAGTGTAGGGTAATTTACTTGGAAGTATAACTGAAAAAGATGATTCAAATTGGGAGATCCATTCAAAAATAATTAACTAACATATGTATTACGTACAAAACCTATTTCAACTAATATTTCTAAACAACCCCCGTATAAAATGTGATCGTAACTTTTTGAAGCTGATCATATTGAGCAATTACTATAAGCCTTTCTCAAATACTTTTGGCTCCAAAGCGGATTTATTGACTCAAAAAGGCTATTTTCTGTGGCTATTGTTAAAAACATGTAGTATAAAAAACAAACATTTGAAAAATAATTACTTGTAATTAATTATAAAAATGTCTAAACTTTTAGAGAAAATCTTGTTGTAAGTAGAGAATCTCAATAGGTATTTTCCTAATGAAAAATGCTCGGTCTCACCATAGGGACCGTTGATAAAGATTGGCAAAATATCCTAAATTGTCGCTATTTTTGACCCAACCTGTGGCTTCTATCGTAACGACCAACTAACTGACATGGCATTCGACTTTCCTCAAACCAGCAATGCTACTATTTTGTTACTAATCATCTAAAAAGTAATACTTTTGGATGAGTGAACTTGCTATGTTTTGGTAAAACAGCAATTTTTATGATTTTCAAAAATTCGTATCTCCTAAACTGAACAACTAATTTAAACTTGCATGTGTAACTTCTAGTGACTTGTACTACAAATTCCCAAAAAATTATCAAAATTGGCTGAAAGCCATTTTCCTATGTATTTGGTGTGGGGTCCTTTCTAAATAGCATAGGGGGTCAAGTGACATCATTGAAAAGAGAATTCAATTCTCTCTTCCATAGGAAGATTTGCTAATGAATTTAATTCTATTTCATTGTTTAATACGCCTTCAATGATTCCATTTCCTACTAAGCTTTCCAAAATGTCAGGAAAGTAGGAAACTAAGAAAGGAAAATGTTTGGATATATTTGACATGAATTAGTAAAATTTTCTTTTTAATGAAATAGTTCAGATAAACTGCTTCATCTTGGTTTTCATTATTCATGGTCAGGTTTCTGCTGAACAACACATTTGACGGTAATTCGGTAATTAGGATTCGATTCCTATCCAAGTTTAATAAATCTTTGGACTTATACTGAACAACCGGCCCTTACAGTGTTTTCAAGTCCTTGGAATGATCATAAAATGTGTTACTGCTGTTTATGTGCTATTTCAGTACTATCGCCATTTTGACTTGAGGTTATATCGCGATTCTATCAGTAGCACTTATTTTTCACCGTATAACAGGTCTCGAAAGTATACCTCTACGTGTGGTTGTTATTTTCCTGATCGCGATCTATTAGTTTTCCCTCTACCAACCGATATAAACGACAACTTAATTACTTTAAATATTCAATAAAAATTGTCATCAATAATGAGGAATGGTGGCAAAACATAGAAACCGGCGTTTTTTAAATCAGTTTCATGTTTTGAAGCAAGGTAATAAAAGTATTTCTTTATATAAACTGATGGATTTATTCCAGTTGGTCGACAATTATTATAATAACAGAGTTTATTTATCTTACGGTCTCATCCACTTGGTCACTTGTGATTGCTATACGATAGACTACGAAAACAAGGTAAGAATAATTGTTTTTATCACTTTTTGTTGTTATTATTGCTATTGTCATATCACTAAAATAATTGGAACAGTTCGTAGCACTGCAAAAACAAGGTCCAGTTTCACCAGTTATCGATAAAGTTGTAGATAACAATTTTATAGATAAAATATCTACCAGATAAAAAAGTCTGATATATTATGTTTTTATGTTTCACCACTCAAGTTCTTGTTATAATATCTGCTAGATAGATATCTGACAGTTCACCAGTTGAAATATGTGGCAACGTTGCATATTTTAGCTTTCTGTGGGTTCTGTAGTCCGAGTCTGAAGTCTGACAAAGTGTTTATTGTTCATATACTATTGAAGTGTATTCACGAGGGAAGAGACTGAAAAGCTCTTGACACTTGTAGAGTAAAATATAGTAATTATTAAGAATGAAAAAGCGATACTATTACTTGAATCGAAAAAGAATGTGCCTGGAAAGCAATCAAGGCAGAATTCAATAGTTCTTCCAGTAGGATATGAAATCCTTGTATTATATTTCCTGTATCTGATGGGAATTTCACAAAGGTCTTGATTTGGCCATACTAACAATTAGTGAAATTATTATGGAAAAAAAACTAACCCTACACCTACGTCACCTACTAACAAATTAACGGTTCGGGAAGGTTTTAAACAAAGTGTTGATCAAAAATCAATATCTGCATGTGATCCTCTGAGGTTTTCAGGAATAAACAGCAGTTAGATGACGAAATGTAGTTGAATGAATATTGAAAAGTTCATTTATGTGAAGTACAAGGAGCATCGGACCTAGTACAGTACCTTGCGGTACAGTGCACTCTGTACTGAAAATACCATTGAGTATGTTTCTTGTACATATTTTAGCTTCCTCTCAACAATCCACGTCTTCAAAAATATCTAATAGTTGTAAGTACCAAACGGTATCGGAAGCTTCAGCAAGATCTAGAAATATATAAGCAGATTTCTTTTCCAGTTACCAAATTTTTTTATATCTTTGATGTTAAATACGCAATAGCATCTTGGATTGATTTATTCAGTTGTAATTCGAATTCCGTAGTAAAAGATATAATTCTGTTTTTTAATGCTCTTTCAAAAAATCTTGCAATATTAGATATAACTAATATTGCTCTATAATTTTTAGTCAACTTTCATGAGCCCGATTTAATCAGGACAATGGTAACTTTTTCTTCAATTCAGTGATTCTTTTATTTCAGTTAACATAATCTGGGAAACTAAAAAATACGACATTTTGCTAAAATTCTCTAATTTCTATTCTGCAGTTTCAAATTGAATGAAGTGCTTTGATCTCTACTTCTGTTAACATACACTATATAACCAAGAATCGTTAATTTCCCTGTTGGCTCCAGAAATTTTGCTTTAAATTTATTCAATTTCAACCAATTACCATATTCGATTGGCGAAACTATATAGGTAATAGAAAATATTTCAAGAATTCTACGATGGTATATTTTGGTAATTCGTCAATTATACAACTTGTGAGTAAAAAAAAGAGAGGCTTGTTAATCATCTAATGATCTTACTGGAATCTATTGATATAATGTATCATATTATTTTCAGTGTACAGTTCGAGTACCATGCATCCCCTCTTCTGAAACATTTTCCTACTAAGAGTTAACAGTTTCTATATATTATGAATCACATGTCACTGATTGAGTTATACATTGATTGAACAAAACTTCTCGTTTCTTCAACATGTGGGAATGTGGCACTATTAGAACACAAATATTTTCGAAAAAACAAATGTGTTTTGGTTATCCAATGAAGTCGTTTCTTATATTTGAACGAAGTATCACTATTCTATTATTTATTTTGTTAAATAATTCAAAAAAGTTGATTATTTTAACTTGGAATCCCATGATGTCTCATTATTTGTTGGTATAATGTACTATATTTTTTTCAGTGTACAGTTCGAGATCCATGCATCCCCTTTTTCTGAAAAATTATGCAACTAAAAGTTGACAGTTTACATTTATTATGAATAAAATGTCACTGATTCAGTTATATATTCACTGAACAAAACTTCGTATTTCTTCAACAGAATTATGTGGGAATGTGACACTTGGAAAACAAATGTTTTCGAAAAAACAAAAGTTTTTTGTTCATCCAGTGAAGTCGTTTCTTATATTTGAAGAAAGTATCACCATTTCATCATACATTTTGTTAAACAATTAAATAAAATTGATAATTTTTAAATCCAAATCCCATAAAGTCCAATCACTCTAGTAAATTAATAATTTTTGTAACTTCATTTTTAAAAACCAAAATACTTTCACAACTTTTTATTTGTATACAACGAAGCAACAATAACAATCAAGAGTACATAAGTAAATCTAACAAATTCAAAATGAATCACATTATCGTCGAAGACCTTAGTGTCCGCCCTTTTTGTATCCCCATTTCTTGTGGTCCTCGTGTCCGCCCTTCTTTCCGTATTAGGAGTCATAGTGATAGAGGACATCGTGTCCACCGGCTTTCTTGTGTCCAGCTTCCTCATGGTAGTGGTCCCCTTTCTCGTGATGGCCCTTCTTTCCGTAGTGGTCTTCGTGATGTCCTGTGGTCCTCGTGTCCGCCCTTCTTTCCGTATTAGGAGTCATAGTGATAGAGGTCATCGTGTCCACCGGCTTTCTTGTGTCCAGCTTCCTCATGGTAGTGGTCCCCTTTCTCGTGATGGCCCTTCTTTCCGTAGTGGTCTTCGTGATGTCCTCCTTTCTTGTGTCCTCCCTTCTTGTGGCCGCCCTTCTTGTGGTCGCCCTTCTTGTGGTATCCTCCGTGTTTCTCGTGGTGGCCAGAATCATGGTCTTCGTCGAAGAAGTGCTTTTCCTTTTTGTATTCGTCGAGCTTGTACACGTCGTGTCCTCCTTTGGTGCTGTGACTCTTCTTGTACAATCCTTTCTCGCCGTATTTGTGGCCCTTCTCTCCCTTTTCGTCCTTGTGGTGTTCGGCGTGGTAGCCGTCATCGTGGTGGTGCTTCTTCTTGTGTCCGCCATGCTCCTCGAAGTGCTTTTTGTGTCCTTCCTTGTCGCGGTATCCTTTTTCTCCTTTTTCGTGGTGATGGTGACTTTTGTAGCCCTTGTCGCCCTCATCACCGTGGCTGCTGTGGGGATCTGAGTATCTTTCATATCTTTACCATATTTTGAAGTGTTTCCATTGGGGTCTGGATCTGACAAAACATGTAATATCATAGTAATTTAAGATCTTTCCTGATTTTCTGTTGCTACTGTTAATCTTCCTTCTTCTGAGCCTTCACCCTAATATGCTGTCATTTCTTTCTCTCTCTCTCTCTCTCTTTGATTCATTGGCCATTGTGTCCAGTGAGGTGCAATTGGCATTCACGAATCCAAATCCTTAGAACCTTGTATGACATTATATCATGTTGCAACCCTCTTTGTTTTTGCTCTATCTTCTATATTATTTTTCTGTCCTCGAGGTGTCTATCCCTTGTATGTTTTTTGTATTGAATATTGATTATTGTTACTCTCACTTCTTCTTCTTGTACTTTGAACAAAATAATTATTCATAAAATATTATACCTTCAAATCATTTCATTCTTACCAACTTTTTGGTGGGAAATCTTGCAAAAATCTCTCACGTGGATAGCTCTTCACCAAATATATCTGAATACACTCATCTTCAAAATATTGTGCTGTTCATTTCGAAATATTTTTCATTTTTCATATTATTCTATCAGCATTACTAATTGTTGCAGATTTATTCATAATTTTGGCGAACGTTATTTTATTAACTTCATCGTGGCTTGTTGATCTATTGTAAAGAGAACTGAACGATGAACCTGCAGTAGTTGATGTGACAAACGATAAAGTTGGATATGGCAAATTTACTGATTAAAAATTTCACATTGTTTTAGTGCGCCATTTTCCTCACCTCGATGAACTTTTCGATTGTCTCAACGAAACCATTTCATAGGTCTGAGCAACGATCATCATTGAATTCAATAAACTTGAATTACTGTATCAATAATTCCTTATGTATTTCAGTGGATATTAATTTTTAGGCTAGATCCAAAATGTATTGTGCCAATGAACGGAGAAGTAATAAATGTTATTTGTTGGTATAATGTACTATATTTTTTTCTGTGTACAGTTCGAGATCCATGCATCCCCTTTTTCTGAAAAATTATGCAACTAAAAGTTGACAGTTTACATTTATTATGAATAAAATGTCACTGATTCAGTTATATATTCACTGAACAAAACTTCGTATTTCTTCAACAGAATTATGTGGGAATGTGACACTTGGAAAACAAATGTTTTCGAAAAAACAAAAGTTTTTTTTTCATCCAGTGAAGTCGTTTCTTATATTTGAAGAAAGTATCACCATTTCATCATACATTTTGTTAAACAATTAAATAAAATTGATAATTTTTAAATCCAAATCCCATGAAGTCCAATCACTCTAGTGAATTGATAATTTCTGTGATTATATAAGTAAAAACAAAAATACTTTCACAACTTTTTATTTGTATACAACGAAGCAACAATAACAATCAAGAGAACATAACTAAAGCTAACAGAATTAAACTGAATCACATTATCGCCGAAGACCTTAGTGCCCGCCCTTTTTGTATCCCCATTTCTTGTGGTCCTCGTGTCCGCCCTTCTTTCCGTATTTGGAGTCATGGTGATAGTGGTCATCGTGTCCACCGGCTTTCTTGTGTCCAGCTTCCTCATGGTAGTGGTCCCCTTTCTCGTGATGGCCCTTCTTGCCGTAGTGGTCTTCGTGATGCCCTCCTTTCTTGTGTCCTCCCTTCTTGTGGCCGCCCTTCTTGTATCCGTCTTCGTGGTGGTATCCTCCGTGTTTCTCGTGGTGGCCAGAATCATGGTCTTCGTCGAAGAAGTGCTTTTCCTTTTTGTATTCGTCGAGCTTGTGCACGTCGTGACCCCCTTTGGTGCTGTGTCCCTTCTTGTACGATCCTTTCTCACCGTATTTGTGGCCCTTCTCTCCCTTTTCGCCCTTGTGGTGTTCGGCGTGGTAGCCGTCATCGTGGTGGTGCTTCTTCTTGTGTCCACCATGCTCCTCGAAGTGCTTTTTGTGGCCTTCCTTGTCGTGGTGTCCTTTTTCTCCCTTTTCGTGGTGATGGTGACCTTTGTAGCCCTTGTCGCCCTTATCACCGTGGCTGCTGTGGTGATCTGCGTGGCTTTCGTGTCCACCGCCCTTCTTCCAGTGGTGTCCGGAAGCCGCAGCTTCTAAGTCACTAACTTCACGTTTATCCCTCGATATTTCACGAGATTGAGTTAAAGAAACTGCTACTAGTGCCACTAGGGCTAGCACGAAAAGCCCTGAGTATGTATTCATGTTGAAGCGAATACTGAGATGAATGAGTTGATACTGTTTTGTTGGTAGCGGTTTTCGCTTTTATATGATTCTCAGTTAGTTTTTGTACAAGTGTTCAGTGAAATGGACGATCTGTAATCGTAGAACATTAGCAAATTATCGATTGCATCCTGATGTGGTAGTATAGACTTTCACTATTGTTGTGTTTTTTTTCAGTGATGTAATTTTAACAAGCGGACTAGCTCAAAATTCAATAATAATTTTTCACTTCATTGGTTCTTGCTTTTTGTAAAGTTGCATTAGCCTATTTCATTTTCATAATCGACGTCGTAGATTTGGAAGCTGGTACTGGATTAGTAGGTTAATAACGTCAATGGCGTTGAAAATCGATTACAATTCACAAAATGTGTGATAATGCTTTTGGAACTTACCCAGTGAGATGTTTCTTATCTCTTAGATATAACATATTTTTGAATGCCCATATTAATCGTTCTTGAATTTGTTTTTTCTATATCTTCTATTTTGGTTTCAGGTGAGTCTATCTTCGCATTTCTGGAAGCGTTACTGTGGGCTGGTAAGATAATGGAAGTAATATTTTGTGGGTATGCGGAAATTTTTTCGGCAACATTTGTCCGACAGTAATTTGTTCGACAGCATTTGTTCGTAAAATATTTGAACGAGCGGAAGTTTGTTCGAACGGAAATTTTTGTCGAAAATTTGAGAATTTTATTGTAAAAAAGCTGCTATGCTACAAAGTAAACAATATTATAAAATAGCAGTTACCTAAACTAAAGAAGAGTTAAATAATATCTAAGACTATAATATTCTGACCAATAATAACCTTCCAACTTGCGAGCTAGGTTAGTTCGTTCGGGTTAGATCAGACTAATAAAATACTCCCCTCAGAAGAATTTTCAACTTAACTTCCAAGCTCCCAACTTGCGAGCTAGGTTAATTCGTTTAGGTTAGATCAGAATAATAATTGGACGGGATAATTTTGCACAAGGTTATTATTGTCTGAGGATATTATTGGACGGAGGATTATTGGCAGGTTATTTTCGACAGGATATTTTTGGGCAGGATATTTAGTTATAACATTTACTATCTATCAAAACTTTTTTCACTTACATCTGAAAATTTGTCGAACAAATTTATGTTCGAATAAATGAGTCGATTAACTTTCCTCTCGATCAAATTACCCGGGTGCCAAATTTCCGTTCGAACAAATGTTGTCGAACAAATTTCCCAAATGTTGTCGATTAAATTACACCAAATCATATTTTGTGTGAATGATTTTCCAATTAAGGATAATCAAACTGCTATTGATATATCGGTGAAACAACTTTCAAGATAACTCATTAACTTCGACACATGAAAATTCTTCAATATAATAACGATGTTCTAAGCTCAAATACCATTGTAGATAATTTTTTTTTCAACTAGTGGGAAGGGCTATATTTTGAACAACTGGAATATCCTGAGCTATTATCGAACGGACAGGGCAGAAAACTCTATGAACACGGCTTTTTAGCAAAATTTGATAATTTTTTGATATTTTGTTTGGTCCAAGACCCTATACAATTTTGACAAGTTATAAGAGGATCGTATGGTTAGGATAGGCGCTAGAGGACGGCAAAGTTGAATGATTTAAAGTGCATTGTTATGGTATATTTGTTAAAAAATAGCTATTTGTGATACAAGTTCGTAAAGTAGGACTTTTTTGTATGAGCGTGAAGTTTGTTGAATGAGGCGCAGCCGAGTTCAACAAACACGCGAGTACAAAAAAGCCCTTTATGAAAGTGTTTCAAGTGTTTCATGCAGTTTTTTCTTCGACAGTTATTATATTGCCAAATTTTAGCAATTATATCATTAATTTGATTGTTTAATGATATGAATTGTCGTCATATTATCAAATAAAGACTTACGAGTTATATTTGATGCAAAATACTGTATTTTTCAAAAATGCATATACAGTGTGTGTCCCACTTCTCATGGAAACACCCCCGTATCTTCCGTAATAATTGAGGTTGAATGATGAAAGTCTCAGGACTGATGAATATGCTCAAAATGCTCCTACCACCTGAATGGGGTTGGCCTACGTGATGTACACTGCCCGCCAATCGCGATGGAACAACACATTTTTTACGGTAAAACATACTAGGGGGCAAAATAGGCTAAAAATTCCTTCAGATTTGTGATCAGGACCACCAACTTACTACAGATACATTTTTTCTCCGAAAAAATTTCAGTCCTGAAAAATCCGAATTTGTCTCACTTCTCATGGAAACACCCCCGTATTTTCCGTAATTTTATACGTAGAACCCTGAAATTTGCAGGATCGATAGATACACTAGAAATGAACTCACTGCACAAAACGGGTCATCCTACATGATGTGCACTGCACGCCAGTAGCGATGGAAAAATGGGTGGTTCCTTCGCTGCTGGCGTGCAGTGTATATTACGTAGATTGACCATTCCCGTACAGTGAGTTCATTTCCAGTGTATTTATCGATCCTGGAAATTGCATGGTTCTACGTAAAAAATTACGAAAGATACGGGGGTGTTTCCAAGAGAAGTGAGACAAATTCGGATTTTTCAGGACTGAAATTTTTTCAGGGAAAACGTGTCTCTGTAGTAAGTTGGTGGTCCTGATCACGAATCTGTAGGAATTTTGAGCCTATTCTGCCCCCTAGTATGTTTTACCGTAAAAATGGGTTGTTCCATCGCGAGTGGAAGGGCAGTGTATATCACTTAGGCCAACCATATTCAGGTGGTAGGTGCATTTTGAGCATTTCCATCAGTCCTGAGAGTTTCATCATTTTACCTCTATTGTTACGGAAGATAAGGGGGTGTTTCCATGAGAAGTGAGACACACCGTATGTATGAACAGAGTGTAAAAAATTACTTTTTCTGCGACCATTAAGCAAAATGAACATTTCAATTGCGTCTTCGATTAAGAAACCTACCACGTTGTAACACCGATTTTCATTTCCCACGGGCTAGCTGTATCGAAATATTTCATTTCCTACGACTTTCATGAACTACTAGACTGTCATTATAGGTAGGTATTAACGAATTTTATGAACATAAATAATATCGAATCAAGTTTGTTTACGTCTGTCTAATAATTTGACGTTTCACATCAGTGGATAATTACAAAATTCGATTGAAAAAATTAAGTTATTAAAAATGATTAGCGATAGTGAGGATGATTTAACAATCAAATTAATAAATTTATATCAGAAGCTCCCGATAATGTCTATCTTCTGACAAAGGTATGATTTTCTTTTCATAAAACCAGAATAATTTCAATAAAAAGATTGATTAAAATCGGATTCTATATTTTTGAATAGTTGACAGATACTTTCTATGTAGCGGTTAATTTGAACAAATTATTATGTGCACTAGTAAGGACGAGTGTTGATTCAGATGACACATGGACTTTGGATGGTGTGAGCGAGAGTTCAAATCCACGCAGCCACATTTTTTTTTCATTTTATGAAATCGATTAGTGTTTGATTTTTTCTGCATAAAGTTTTTTCATTTTCAACTTGTCAAAATTTGAAAAATTTGAATGTTATTTGTTTCACGACGTAGGTAGGTACGTGTACAAAAAGAAAAAATAGATGTTTCATTCAACGGGTGAAGAAAGAAAAAAATTTCTAAACCATGTAAAAATGACGGCAGGAGAGTCTATGATAAAAAGGATTATTAAAAATATTACAGATTTTTCAATGATTCAGATGGTCGTAGAAAAAGTATAGTGTACAATGAGCATGAAATGACCCATTATCCACTCGTAGGTATATGAAATTTTGTAGTACGAGAGTATACCTACTCGTTACATATTTACATAACAAACTCACTTACAGAACAGATGTTCATAATTTAAATATCCGAAAAAAAAACACTTCTTCGTGTGCCGGGGCATGAGAGAATGATCTTTAAAAGATCATTCTCTTATGGCCTGCCAGTCTGTATCAACAATTTGCATAGATTAGATCCTACATTGTTATCATCCTCTACCAAATCATTCAAAGTGAAAAACAAAAAATATCTGTTGTGCTCGCAAAAATAAACTAACATATGATTTCATCATGTCTCCTATCTCACTTTTCTCTACCTTCTCCTGACTCACTTATTCTTTTTCCATTCTTTCCTTCCCTTCTTCTCTCTCTCTCTCTCCCTCTCTTTCTCTTTCTCTCTTATCACTTAATCTATCATTTGCTTCTCAAATCTCTTCTCTCAATTTCGCTGGCACTGGTGGAAGAACAGGGGTGGACTCGTCCACAACTGAACCAGTTATAGCCTATTATCAGCAAGAAATACTGTACTGTACTAAATTGTAATATGTAACATACACTGTATAATGTTGTGGATAATAAATGTATTATTATTATTATTATTATTATTATTATTATTATTATTATTATTATTATTATTATTATTATTATTATTATTATTATTATTATTATTATTATTATTATTATTATTATTATTATTATTATTATTAATGGATGTTATTTCATGCTCATTGTACAATATACTATTACGCACAGTTGATGATTTTACACACAGGTGATTTTTTACGTACTTGTGCGAAAAAGTATTACTTTACGCACTGTCAGCAGTGCGTAAAAGCTAAGTTTACGCACTGTAGTAGAAAAAAAATTATTATATCAATGGTCAGTAATATTCACATGTATACAGTAAACACTAAAACTCGATAAATTGAGTAATTACAAGTAGTGAATGGGACGAAATAACAAAAAATGTTCGATATATCAAAAAGTTCAAATCAGATTAACGCAGTGTAATAACATGAATGAAAATATAACATACTGGTATATACTGGTATCTTGTTCTCAGAGTTTCCGAAGCATGTCGTTGCAAATTACAAAATCGGAAACTCATTCGTTGAAGAATGTTCATGGAAGTGAAACTGCTCATTCTGGAAAAAAAGGAATTCTTCTAGAAATTCAGAAGATTTGAAAGGTATTAGAAGTGGAGGAATGCACTTGTATGCTTAAACATTAAGTACGAAAAAGTAATAGGCATTATTATACAGGGTGTCCAACATTGAAAAAAACTTGTTTTTCGTTTGGAAATATGAGTAGCGTTTTGTTTCAAATGCTTGATTCCTAAGCAACTTAGATCATTTTCGGTTTTTGATCATTTCGTCTTCAGTTGATTTGAAACAATTCAGACAAACCCGAGTAATATTGTTAATTTCTTCATCCTGTCTACCTAGAGAGCATCTGATTCTTTTTTCTTCATCTTTTTCTTCCTGGTCAATTATTTTCAATTGTTCCAAAGCAATATCACATACGCAATAAATGAAATAGTTACCTACACAGCCTCCTTGGAAAAAACGGTAGATAAGTAATCGTTAAATTTTGAGTAAAAGTACTGGTGTGAAAATACGTGTTGATCAGTCAGTTCATTTTAATTGTTTCGTAATAACTATCATTACTTGATTTTTAATAATTTGTTTTTGCCACCTTTTAATCTATTTTTTTTTTGACTTGTCACAAACATTTAAAAAATGTAACGTATTTAAATAAATAAATAAATATATTTCCAAAATAGCAGTTTAACTTACTTGAACTTACTTCAATTAATGACTCCTCTAATTATTAGCGATATGCTTTGAAAACTGTGTGAACAACTTACCCAGTCTGAGATAATTGTATTCATGTTATTAACACTACGTTGTTGTTGATTACCAACATTTTTTATCATTTCATCCCCTTCATTGCTGATGATTACTTAAATTATTGAGTTTAGGTGTCTTCTCTGTACACATGTGAATATTACTTACTCTACTTTCTAAGGATGTTTGCTTTAAAAGTGCATCACGATGAAATGAATCATGATTTTTCTGTGAAAAAGCCATAATAATGCATTTCGGATGATTCAACTTTGCTCCCCTCACGATCCTCTTATAACTTGTCAAAATTATGTAGGGTGTTGAACAGAACAAAAAATCAAAAATTAATTTAAATTTTGGTGAAAGCCATTTTTATAATGTTTTGTGGTGCCCAGTCCTCGTTGAGAAAACTCATAACAGACGATTTTTGGTTCCGTTCCGATATTCTGTTGAAAATTTTACACCCAGTACTCACACCCAATCAAAAGCCTGTATTCTGTATCGTTACCATATCATGTAGAAAAATTTCCAGAAATTTTTCTCTTTGGGGTAAAGTGCATGAAATTACATTTTTGACATTTATGAATAAAATGACATTTATATTTAACTTCAGATTATATCGAAATAATTCTAACTAAAAAAAAGATAATCAAACCATTATTAACTTTTCTGTAAGTTTCACATAACTGAAGTGGGTAAATAGGATATTATGTCTTTTCGAAGAAATAGAAAACTCTACTACTCTACTACTCTACTACTCTACTACTCTACTACTCTACTACTCTTCTCTACTACTCTACTACTCTACTACTCTACTACTCTACTACTCTACTACTCTACTACTCTACTACTCTACTACTCTACTACTCTACTACTCTACTACTCTACTACTCTACTACTCTACTACTCTACTACTCTACTACTCTACTACTCTACTACTCTACTATATTATCATTTTGTTAAATACTTATTTCACTAGTTTCTGCGAACTTTAGTAAAATGAATTTTTAGAAAACTGAGAGATTGAGCTACTGTCGACCTATTTTTTTATTAATTTGTGTAACTAAAGTCTGTTCATTGTATTTTATTTAACCTAATAATATATGTATGTTAGTTTCATTGATGATACCTACTTCTTCGAGTTCTTTGGAAAAAAAAATTCCACCAACTTCGGTAAAATGAATTTGCAGAATACTGAGAAATTGAGTTACTATCGAGTTATTTATTACTATTTTTTGTAATTTGAGTCGGCTTATTGTATTTCATTTAACCTAGTAATTTCTGTCAAAAAACGTCATAATCCTAGTATTTTTTTCCTTATCGAATACCACTCGAGCTTCAATTAAAAACTGAAATTTTTTCTTGCACATGAATATTTTCTAGAAAATGTGTATGCTCGAAAAAACTAACAGTAGTAATAATCGAAGCTCTAGTGGTATTATAAGTGAAAATTTCACATAAACTATTTTTGACCAATCGAATGCTATCATTTTGATATATGACCATGGTACCCTGAAAGTGATTAAACTGGAATTTTTGTTTGACTTTAGTGCCGTGATTAGACAGCAACTCAACTTAATTTTTTATAGTTATTTCCGTGGATTTTAGGAATACGACTTGAAGTAAAATTTTAAGTTTGAAATATTCTGAATCCACTAAAGTATATTTTAAAGAAACAGGTCATTACTCTTGCACAATATTCTCTCGATCATTTTGTTTCCCTAATATCGCCTTGGACAACATACTCTCCGGTTATTTGCTCTCCGGCAATTTCCTCCCATTTGCTTTCGTGTAATTTCCTCTCACTCACAATCTCTTAAAATTATTTACTTTTAATTTATGCGGTGGATTTTACCTGACAAATCAAAAGAGGGTCTTGTTGGTGTGTGTGGTATCGTTTTTCGTACACTCGCATTTCATACACCTCAAAAAATTACCTGAAATTGTTTGGTACACTGAATTAAATAATGCATTCTCCGATTCTCGTTTCGTACATCAACCACAAATTTTCCACGCACTCAAATGTAAGGTAGGTAAGGTTAGTTCGTTCTGGTTAAATCATACTAAAAAATTTCTCCTCACAAAATGCATTTTCACAAGAAAAACTGTTGCAAAGCCTACCTACATTATCCACGAACTCAAATGTCTACGTGAGGTTCGTTCGTTCTGGTTAGATCATCCTAAAAATTACTCATAAAATGTATTTTCACAAGTATACCAACTGTTGAATATTTAAACTCTAATTCACTCTATAATAATTTATTTAACGAAATACTCTAATTTATATAACAATCACTCTGCTATTTATATTCGACTTTCACTTCTCTGACTGTCCGTCTGTCTGCTGCGTAGTTCTTTTTATATTCACTGTTGACTTCTCCGAATACTCTAGAATTTTCCATCGAATCGTCCAGATTCATCGAATCGTCCAGATTCTTCTCGGTGCAAGCGCAAAGATGTTCACCCGCGGCCGGGCGCCGGCTACGTAAGAGTTCAGGTACGGTATCGCCCGCAGCTTCACCACATTGCCCCCTTCTTAGAGATATTTTGTCCCGAAATGTCTTCCTTGGAGTGTGTCGATATTTGCAGGATTCCCCATATCTGCATCGTGAAGTTCGATGGAAATGAGATATTTTGTCCCGAAATGTCTTTCTTGGAGTGTGTCGATATTTGCAGGATTCCCCATATCTGCATCGTGAAGTTCGATGGAAATAACACTACACAGTTTTCATGTTAGGTCGTGGAATAGAATATCAGCAAACCAAAATCTGGATGCCGATGGATCGGAATATCGTCTCCAACATACTTCTTATAACTCTCCAATCCAGCCCATCAATACCACAGGATAATTTTGGGATTGCCAAGTCCACCAGATTCTGGTCCACCATCGTATCTCTCAGTTGGATGAGGCTCCTCCAGACATCTTCATAGGATGGTTTGTCTTGGGAATGCTTCTTGGTCACCAAGTAGTAGATGTTCCTCTGGCCCTTCTTCAGCTGTAGCACACCTCGAATTTCTGGATTCTGTTTTCGTAGTGTTTGGAGTTGACCAAATTTCTTGGAGAACACCACAGTGATGCCCCTGGACATTCGAAGATCTTCTGCGACGCAGTGTGCTAGGACGTAATAGACTGGCACTTTGAAAAGGTCCCGTGGCTCCTCTCGAGTTACCCCGTGTGACACTTTCTGTCCATTTGAGTATAAGGACATGAATTACTGGAACGTCATCTTAGGAACATTTATGAGGTGTACGAAACGCGAGTGTACGAAACAACGAAACAGGAACAAACCTTGGTGTGAATATACATAAAAAATTAACTAAATTATTTGGACAGATGCCTTGAAGTTAAGAGTATATTGGAGAGAAGTGTATTGACAATGCCACTGAAACTTACTAAGAGTCCAAGAGGTGAATTTAATTGAATTATTCAGTATTTTAGTGCGAAACACATGAGAACAAATTGAATAAGACCTAACTCTTTGAGGGAAAATTTCAATTGTGTGGGAGCGAATAACATAGGAGCAAATTGAATGAGAGCAAATTGGTTGAGAGCAATTTGTGCGAGAGCAACTTGTTCAAGAGGAAATTGTGAGAGGAAAATTTACTGAGAGTAAATGACATGGACCCTATTTTATGATAATAAAGTTTACGGAAATTGGCTTTTTTGGCCATCACTACAATAACATTATAAAAATTGTTGTGTGTCCATGGTAACTTTTGTTCAGTTCAGTAGACCGAGTTCATCAGCATATTGAAATTTTGGACATTTTCATTGAAATACTTTTTCATATGAAATGTACGTGCTCCTCTCTTCCTACTTTGGCTCTTGGAATTAGTTTGTAATTTATTCTCGAAGAATACATCATCTATACCCCTTTTACCTGAATCCAACTCTGTATTGATTACTGCCGAAGTACGTCAGTCATACAAGTTCTTACTTAGAAAAAAACTGATACACTGCTAGTACAAAATCACAATTAATTATGCCTAATGTTAAATACTTGTCAATTTATATCGATTCCGAGAGAATTAATTTATTCAATCAATCTCTGTAATTCATTCTTTTAGCTGGAGGCTAGCATGGCACTGACCGATCGACCCGAATATCTCTAGAAATGAGATTATTCCGCGAAGAGCGAAGACTGCGATTTGGGTGCATTCGAACATTACAAACATATATTAACATTATACATATATAGTCAAAATCACATCTACCGCCTAGTGGTGTAGAATTATTAACGATATTTACAATACATTATCACTTTATTGATGTTGTTAATAATCTACAAACTGTCTTGAATGATAGGGGTCATGTCTTGAAAAATGGGCATTAGCCTGAAGAGGAGGGGGGATAGAAGCTCTACTTGTGTTTGGCGGTTTTCTAGAGCCTTTTTCATTTGTTTGAATTTCAAAAACCACGTCCATTCCTCTTGTTCCTCATCAGACATCACTTGCCGAAACGCAGGGATTTCACTATTCGTGCGGGCCGTTTGATGAACGTTTTCACGAGTGCAAGACTATTCACGGTTCTAGCTCGAGAGACAATGGGCGTTCTCGATTGACTCTGGTATCACCGAAAAGTTAACCGCAGTTGAACCAACCGTTCTCGATTCATTATCAATGACGTCACGAATATAACCCGGTCCTGATTCCGTTGAACCAACAGCAGTTAATGAGCGGTATACTCTTTCTCTCTCTGATTTGTTGTTTCTTTTTGAGCCTAATATGAATGTGGCGCTAAAAATTGAAAGTAATGAACTTTTTTGGTATTTGTTGTGAAAAAGAAATCAGCTATAAATTTATTTCATCCAAGGAAAATTGAAATCTTTTGAGGGAAAAGAAGATGAATGCTTACTTTTATTACCAGGTGTATGTTACACATCTGCCATTATTTCTTATTTAGACTGTATGGAAATTCTGTTATTATGTGAAAAATATTTATTACTTTGCAACAATGACAAATTAAAAAATAAGAAGATAATTATAGTTGGCGCCTCTCGTTACTTCATGGTTGTCAGCTGTTTTGGTGCAGTTTCGACAATACAGTTGATTATCACCTGTCAGGTGTTCTCAGATGATGAATAAGTAGGTTCTGCATCTGCAAGACTCTGCACTTGATTATTTCACAAGATCTGTATACGTATTTGGGATCTCTAACTTGAATCACTCCAACACTTTTTCTTCTTTTAGAGCCCAACCAAGTAATTCTAGAGAAAGAGTGTAATTACGATACAAAAGACTCATTTGCTCTTGAAAAATGAAGATATAACAAAGTATTTGAGTATTAAATAGGTTATGATGAATTATGTTAACCGCAACCGACTAATCCATTCGTTTCGGTGTTCACCATGACGTCACTATTTGAACCAGAAACTGAACCGCTGTCAAAAATTCTGTCATTTTAACGTCAACCGTTACCAGAACCGATCGCCAATCGAGAACGCCTAATGAGACCCGATATTATGGAAATATTGTTAGGAATGCGGGAGCGGTTTCGTTCGAACATTCTCGCTTCGTTCATTCTCGAATCTATTTGCAAATCGGTGGCAATATTGAGTGGACTGGAAGTCAAAAAACTAGGCGAGACCCTCAAAGGCCTGTTATCAAAATTTGATGAGCTGAAATTTTCCTCAGACTCAGATCACGCATTGTATCCTGATCAACAGAAAAATTTCTTCGAGATTCATCATTGCAGGACAGCCCACAACGAGATTTCTATTCAGATTCACATAATCTATACTACAATGCGCAGGGTTCGAGATGCAAGTAAATTTAAATGAACCGCTCTTTGAGAATCCAGGTTGTAAATAGATTCTGTGACGTTATTTTCGACGCGAAGCGATTCAACATCCACTTGTGAGCTCTTCGGAAAGAGTGCGTGGGGCCCGCCTTCTCTGGCGCCACGCGAGGTGAAACAC
The DNA here is from genome assembly GCA_944452925.2 of Chrysolina oricalcia. NCBI lineage: Eukaryota > Metazoa > Arthropoda > Insecta > Coleoptera > Chrysomelidae > Chrysolina > Chrysolina oricalcia. Next base: position 13,066,844 of record OX101819.2, read on the forward strand.
AACGGTTTCTGTTGACTGTGGGGCTCTCCAAACTAGATCCAAAAGAAAAATTTTTATAGGCGCAGTTTATTTATTTACTTATTTATTTATACTGAGTACAAACAGACTAAGTCTAATAATATGTATCAGTTAAAAAATTGCAAATGTACAGAAACATGTATGGCATTTACCTAGACACAAACATCTGTAGACAATGTCAAATTATTAAAAAGAATAATGAGTATACCAACATCACAAGGCACTTTATCTAATTACAAATATACAGGAGAAATGTATGACATTTATCTTACAATCACAGCCATATATAAACAAATCAAAATATTAAGACTAATATAGGAACATCATAGATCACTTAGTCTATTCTGGATGGATCACAAATGGGAGAGTAGTGAGGTCTTCGAGATATTAAGGAAATAAATTTCACAGTTTCTCAATAGATTGTTAACACTGACTAAGCAGTTGTTAATAGGGGCGCTTACATTATGAATTTTGAAGGTATTATTTCTGATTCTCAGTCTTATGTCAGGTACATTAAAGTGAATGTTCATTAGTATATCAGGTACGTTGATCAAATTGTGCAAAATATCAAAGACGAAAAGAATCTGGATCCTTTCACGTCTTTGTCTCAAAGTCATTATTTCAAAATCTCTTCTTTGGTTTTCATATGATATACGCATTGGGTATATTCCATATTTTTTAAAGTGCATGGTTCTTATAAATTTTTTTTGAATCTTTTCAAGCATCTCAGAATATGTTATGGTCTCGGGGTTCCAAATGATGCAGCAATATTCCAACTTAGGTCTAACATAGGAGTTGAATAGTATCATGGATGTTTGATATTTAAAATCACGGCTTGATCTCAAGATGAAGCCCAGTGATCTGTAGCACTCAAAGCTAATTCTGCTAATGTGTTCATTAAACGAAAATGTTTTAGTGAAACAACACCCAGATCCTTGATTCTATCTAGAGTTTCCAGCTCAACATCATTGATGGTATAGTTTCCACGGAGTTCTGTTTTTTTTCTAGTGTATGATACTATTTTACATTTCGACACATTAAGTGATAAGTCATTATCATTATAGTACCTACAGATTGCATCAATTATGCATTGGAACTGTTTTGTGTCCTCTAACGAAGCCATTTTGAGAAACACTTTCAAGTCATCTGCATAAAGGAGAAATTTTGCACCTTCTAGATAGTCATTAATATAATTAATGAACATGACAAAAAGCAACGGTCCTAATATCGAACCTTGGGGTACACCCGAGGTACTAATGAAACTCTCAGACTGATAGTTGTTGAATTTAACAAAGTTACTTCGATTTGTCAGATAGGATTTTATGAATGCCACTAATTTTTCATCAAATGAAAATGATGTTAACTTATTCAGCAAGACATTGTGATTTACCTTATCAAATGCTTTTGCTAGGTCCGTGTAAATGGTATCAATTTTACAGTTGGATATTTCTTAGGAGACATACTCGCTGAAAACACATAGGTTTGTTGTGGTAGATGTTGTTCCTCTAAGAGTACTGAAGATACGTGACATTTAATTTTTGTATGCATTGTCTTCTCAAATATTTTTGAAGGTGAAGGTAAGATAGTGAGGTCTATAGTTTGTTATCTCATTGGCTTTACCAGATTTATGAATGGCAATTATACATCCAACTTTAAAACTTTCAGGAAACATATTAGGCTCCAATGATCTATTGAAAATAATTTGTAATGGTAAAAATAATAGGTCAGCATATGCTTTGAAGTTAGGATGGGCTGTAAGGCCGGAGGTTTCTCAAACAGAGAACAATCAAGAGCTATGATGGATACAAAACGCGTGAAATTTTTAGGGGGTTGAAGTACACATGAAGTTGGTTGAACTTTTGTTTGTCTGCGAGTCCTCGGACGTAAATTGTAGGACATCAGGGGAATGTCAAAAGTGAAGTTACTTACTAAGAAAAAAATAATCGCGTACCGTGATTTATACTTAGTAAATTCCCCTAAGACAGAACTAAATAACGCGTACAATGCTAAACACTATATTCCAATAATCTCTGAAAAAAACTTATGGATGAATATCACCTGTGCGGATTTCACACACAGCCACTTATGCAGGAACGCTATATAAAACAGTACCCTCAAATATTTGCTGAAAATAAAAGGTATAGTTATGTTATACGCTCTGTACTCGGGAACGCTAGTGCCAGGAACGCTATATATACATAAAAAACAATATCCTTAAATATTTGCTGAAAATGAAAGGTACACTTATGTTATACTATACGACTTGTACTCGGAAACACTAGTGGCACAACCAATAGCGCAATAAAAACCCTCAAAGAAATATACAACACTGCACTGCAATAATCGCGAACAGCAATAAAACTCGCACAATAATTAAGCCGGGGCTAGAACTCGTTTCGTTAAAGGGCAAAAAAGACGCGCTGAAGTCTCTCTCACTGCCGCGTCCGAAACCGATGCTCCGCGCTAAGTGTCGCTAGTGGCACTTTCAACTAATGCTCGTCGATAAGTGACCTTTTTCTCCATACTCCAAAAGTCTCTCCTGCCCTTCCGAAAGCTATGACCTCCCACACTCTAGTTTTCTAGTACGTTCCGCTAGGCATAAAAAACCGTGTTTCTGCCCACCATGTGTCTCTCCCTTTTCAAAAACATTACTTGGCTTTTTCTTTCTTAAGAATCCTTAACATTCGTTCAAGTAGCACTTAGTGTCACCAGACATAAAATGATATTCTATATAGAGCATGTAGGTACTTTCAGACCTCCGTGAGTACATTTTTTGGTGCGAAAAACTCAAATACTGTTTGCCCGCCTTGAATAGCTAACAGATGTCTCAATCCGTTTTTTCGTGCCCTCGAAGCAACCCATTTCGTGTTCTCGTTCGAAAAAGGTGTCAGCTCTCTCTAGGGTGACCATAAACCTGTAATGAGATGAGGACGTGATTATTAAAGTTTCAATAGGCGTGTGAAATGTTTATTGAGCGATTATATTATTATTATAATGAAGTTGACATATCATTTCACAAATTATTTCATGTTTCTTGCTTAGGTTCTTGCATCAGTGTAAATTTTTTTTCTTCAAAATTTCTGCAATTACCCACCCCATCCCATGTTTGTCTTAGTCTTCCTATTTTTTTTGTTTCAAATCTTCGTCTGCTATATTTGTTTCACAGGACATTCTTTACTCATCCTCTGTATTTTACCCCACCAGCTGGGTAGCCTCTTTTCAATAAATCTTCCCTAATCTTAGTATTTTTTTTAGTTTTTACATTTTTGTTACTCCTTTTACCTTAAATACTTCACTTCGATGGCCTGGATTCTGCTTTTTTGTCTTTGTGAGAGTACCCAGGATTCGCAACCAAATGTCAAAATCGGTCTGTATATTGAAAACATTCATTTGAGTTTTCTTAGAAATTTATTTTTTATCTGTATACGTTTTAGTCATTGAGTAGTATTGATTTAATTTGTTTTTTATTCTATTGTTAATTTCTAATTCTTATTTCCTTTTATTTCTATTCCTGAATATTTGTTATGTTCTACTTGATCTATAACTCGTTCAAAATATATATTTATTGTTTTTCTTTCTACTTAAGGAATTACCACCACTTTTGTTTTGTTCGATTCGGTTTTTCGCCATTTTGACGGTTAATTTGAGGTTTTGTCAAAAAGTGTTTTATTGAACATTTTCCGCTAAAAGGTGATGTTTCGTCGCAAACCGCAAAAAACCGTATTCAACCCCTAAACTGCATCCCCATTTCACCATTTTGAGTGTTTTCGTGTTTAACACGTTGACTGCGGCATCGTATGAAGCATGCCAAGCCGCACGTGCGTTACGGGGTACATATGTCCCGTCAAGAGTTGGCCTGATGTGCGGTACGAGATATATATGTCCCGTATGACACATGCTGACTATGAGCCCCGCAAGATGGGTACTTTTATCAAAATGCCATGCCGCACATTAGTCTGGTGCTTCACGGGATATATTTGCCCCGTAACGCAGTGAACGTGTTAAATTTTTTTCCCCTAAAGTTGGAACCTCAACAACTTTATCCACCTGGTCCTTGCCTGTTACCTTTTTCTTATTTTAAGCGTTTAAAATTCGTTTTGGCACCAGCCTATATAGGAAATAATTCATTGAAATGTTCTTACTGCCATGGTTGAAAAAACTATTGTTATTTGGCATTAATCGCCTCCATATACTCACTCTTCCTGGGTGGTCGAACATTTCTGTCGTTGCTGATAAAAATAAAAAGATTTTCACGTTTATTATCTCCTAATATAGCTGTGAAATGGAGAAAAATGATTGTTATTGTCTTAATGGTGAGGTGGAATGAGCACTTTAGGATCATGGGGTAATTGAATTATAAATGAACTTGCATTCATGCGGCTCACTGGTGATGCATATGATTCAAAACCCTTTGAGGCCGAAATTAATTCGAAAATTTTAAAAGTGAAAAATAATGAGAATTTACGATAGAAACGTCCATTAACATAAGCTTCAGTGGAAATAAGACTTAAATAAACAAAAAATAAACAAATTATCCTGCAGGATGTGGTTACTACTGCTAACCACTAGCTACTAAATCGTGCATAATTGCAAATTTGCAACTTAACAAATGCCTCAAAATTATCATTGTTTGTTTACAATGAACTGAAACTCAATTATTCTTTCATTTTGAATGAAACAACGCAAAACAGTACCTGTCTTCATTTAGGAAGAACCCAACTTGGCACGTTAAACATTTCCAAATTTTGGGCTCGAAACGCCATCAATTCGACATGATGTAAATGTCACTAAAAACTACCAAAACTCGTTGCAATCGGCAAGAAGAGTAAAAATGATGCGTAGGCAACACAATAAACACTGTGGCTACGATGTAAAACCGGTAGGAAAATAAAAGTATGGCTATTAGTAATGTGGTTTTCACTGATAACCAGTAGTCCTCAAAGGGTTAATAGATAACATTGGCCACCAGTGTCTCCGGAGTCGGAGTGATAGACGGACTCCGTACGAAAAAGATCAAATTAGGTAAAAAAAGCAGCAGCTCCCCTATTTTTGAGGTGCAATTAGATTGTTCATGCTTTCTGACAGTTGCGTGGAATATCCGCTAAATACTATAAAGGGTCACCCATAGTTCGATGTTCTGTTATATCGATCTAAATTATTTTCTATGCTTATGTTGAAAAGTAGCAACAACTTTGGTATTTCAAATGAGCCACTATGTATAGTATTGCATATTTCGCTTTACTATTGCATTTCGATTATTTCTGTGTGATACTTTCCTATACTTATTACTCTAGGTCAACATGTACCTTTTTTATGTATAGTCACGGAAAATTATGATCAAGTTTGAGGAAGAGTCCCATAAAGGGCCGAAAAAAATTGTGGAAGTTATAAACAATGAACTGAGTTGAGCTGGAAACTGGGCTTTGTTTTTTTTTTCTGAATATCTCGAAGAATATTAAATATTTTCGATACGTTTCAAAAGATCTGAAAAGATCAGCAAATTTGCTAGAAAAAGTTCCGACTCCCGAAACTGTACCTCCAATATTTATAAATTTTACATAGCCCTAAAAAAATATTGCCAAAAACGGGTAGTCTGGCTTCCGCACGCGTTGCGTCACTCTAACACAACAACAAAAATATTTTAATATAGTTAATATGAATATTGAGCAATAAAAAATTCATGTACTATTGGGATACATCAGTAATCTGTGGTTAAACAATTTTTATCCCAATTTCTCCATAAATTATGCATTTGTTAATTAAAAAATTTTTCTAAACTGAATGTTAACATAAACACCCTGATAATTATTGAACTAAAACCCTAGGAGTTTTTTTACTTTGTAAAGTTATTCTTGATAGGCTCACAAATAGATATCCGTTGCAAAAATTGTGAAATTTTGATTTTTCACTTATTTACCAACAATTAAAAATAAAAATATAATAAAAATGTAATTAATTTTTTTTTAGCAACAAATAAATGTTTTTAAGGAATCGTTTGTTCTTTAATAATCATGATTTTTCAATAAATTTATTACAAGAAAAAAGTTTTTGATTTGATCATAAACAACGAATTTGTTTATAACAATTTGTTAACATTAATGGTAAAAAATGTAAAAAAAAATTTCATGTAGTTTCAAACCCTTAGAAATCGAAACATTCAAGATATTAAAGAAAGAAAATTATTAACTTTTTTTAATTATGTTAATAAAAAAGTGGAAGATCAAAATTTTTGCATCACATCGGTTATCTATTTGTAAGCCTATTAGAATAACTTCACAAAGGATTTTAGTTAAATAATTATCGGAGTTTGTATGTTAACATTCAGTTTAAGAACCCGTTTTGGGTCTATTTTCAGGGCTCTGTAAAAATGATAAATATTACAGGTACAGTTTCGGGAGTTGAAACTTTTTTTTAGCAAATTTGCTGATCTTTTCAGATCTTTTTTAATACTTCGAAAAACTTCAATATTTTTCGAGATATTCAAAAATAACCCAAGCCCTACTTTTTTCACTCAATTGTTTATTACTTTTGCTATTTTTTTCGGCCCTTTTTGGGACCCCTCCTTAATTTTTATCATGACATTATGAATCGAATGACACCATGATCATAATATTCGGTGACTAAACAATTTTTTTAATGGTACATGTTGACTAGACTATATCCCGAGCAGTTTTCGAGAATTTAATTTATTTCCTTATTTTTTTGTGTAATACAGCTTCATTAGAACTGATTAAAATATAATTGATAATCAGAATAAACATATCTAATAGTATGTTTATATTTCACATAACTGAAGATGAGTTTGCCTCTATCATATACAGCATGAAAAACAATCTCATGGAGTAGATGGAATTTCGTGTAATTTCATTAAAAAAATAGCCCTATCTATCATTGAACCTTTGACACAAACAGTGTGACAATTCAAAAAGTAACAACCAAAAGATGAAATCGAAAATTGCTCAAAACCGTTTCTAGGATCAGAAGGAATAACTGAAAAGAGAAACCTCATCAACCCCCTAGACCACACCTACCCCAAATGAAAAAATATAAATAGCGAACCTCTACTTGTGATACATCATTGATACATCACGATATGAATAATAATTGTACAGGGTGTATCAATAATTACCAAATTAGTATTATTTAACTATTTTATGAACAAACATCTAAAGCCCAGCAAAAATTAATTTTCAATGATAAATGTCCGAAGGTACTTTTTGTTGTTAAATAAAAACCTCAATTTGGCGGCTTTGCAAAAAAAGCTGTAAACTGTTAACATTTACTTTTTTATGTCTCAGTCCACAATTTTTTTGTTTATTTGAGACATTCAAATGTCATTAGTGTCCAGCATTTATACTGTCATTCAGCTGTAGACAGGGTTGGCATGTTTAAAACGAATGTTTAAAACACTAAAACACTTAGTTTAAAACATGTTTTAAACACCAGATGCCAGTTTTTGATATTGTTTTAAAACAGTTTTGAACAGAGAGTTTTAAACATGTTTTACCTAAATTTTGAACATTGAAAATATCAGTCAGTTTTAAAAAATACTACTAAAGGTTAATAAATATATTTATTGAAAAACTCATTTTTTCTTCGAGATCAAAACACAGTACATAGTACATTAACAAAAATGAACAATAAGATTAGGTATACTAGGTACGATCACTACTTTCTACTTAGTAATATGTAACTACTGAAACTGTTATTTAAACAAAAATCTGAGTGCATGTAAATACATTCAGTTACAAATATTACTAATTGAAAACTGAATGTCAAATAAGTGTTTAAATAATTAAATATAAAATAAAACTAATAAAAGTTATATAAACATAAGTAGTACTGAAACTCTAAACTCTGGAAATGTATTCTATTTTCTATTCTCGATTTTTTGGCAAAGTTTTATTTAGTGCTTTAAATATTGTAACCAGTTTGGAGGCCTTTTCAACCCCTAAACGGTTTCGAAGTTTACTATGAACTATACCAAATGAAGAGAAAATACGTTCAACTCCAGCCGAAGATGACACTGCACTATGGAGCTGCGTTACTAATTTCATGGTATCACTTTGTAATTGATCTCTGAGTGATAACCACCAAGTTAAAGGAGTAATCTTTTGTATGGTTTTTTCCTTAAATAAATATTCTTTAAAAGGAGACGTTTTTGCTCTATAATTGAGAATATCTGGCATAGCTATGGGATGGTAAGTGTCAATGTATTCCATCGCACTTTCAAGTTGAGTTGTAGAGAGTTTTTCACCTATATATCGAGGATCTAATAAATATGACAAAAAATGAATTGAAGACAAAGCCATGTCAAATCGTCTTTCACACAATTTAACATATTTTGCATCATCATTGTCAACCGTAGACATATTTTTAAATTCCTCCAGGAGCAATAACCATATGTGAGTAGCCTCACTAATTGTACAAAAATTCGCCTGAATTTTGTCCAAGGCAATAGCTATTTTTTTAAGTCTCACTAGGTAATCTTGTGCATTAACCTTAATTCCAATATTATTTACTTTTGAGATTATATTCGCATCAAATGCTGCCCTGTTTTCGGAACAAACTTTTGACAATATGTGCCAGTTGTTTATATATGATTCGAGACAATCGGCTGCAGTATTCCATCGAACATCAATAGGTAAAATCAACTTTTTGCCGCCTGCTTGTTTATATTTAGCAGCCGGAAAATGGTGGTTTCTAAAATATTTGATTATTTGTTTAACATGTTCCATAACACCAGGAACCTCAATATCGTGTGCCAGCAAATTTAAAATATGAGCTGAACATCCGTAGGTGATAACATCTAGGTTGTTACCCAAACATGTCTCATGTTGTGACAACTGGGTTCGCATATTTGTCATATTTGACGCATTGTCAGTGACAAAACTGGTTACCTGACATTTAAATTCTTGACACTGATTTATTGCTTGTACAGCCAACTGCAATAAATAATCACCAATATGACTATTATCAGCAGTGTCGATTGTTGAAATTAGGTAAACATTATTGTCGAGTACATCTGTGGCAGAAATGCAGACAACACTTTCGTTGTGAATATTGCTCCAACCATCCAAAGCCATGCATACATTTTTGCCTTTAAGTTCACATTTAATTTTTGAAACAGTATCCCCATAAACTTCATCTAAAAGTTCACCGCCAATATGTTTACGATTAGGGGGTTTATACCCAGGCCTTAACAATTCGATCAATTTTTTGAATTCTGTATGCTCAACATGCAGGAAAGGAGTGTTTGTTGAGTAAAAATACTTAGCAATCTGAATATCTATCTTAGTCATATCTTCAGAAGTTGTTCGCACTAAGAAGTTTTCCATGGAAAATAAACTTGAGGTGGATGCATTAGAAACACTAGAAGCAGTAGCAGTAGCACTACTGAATCTTCTAATGCTATGATTACTATGGGAAGGTTTATCTGTTTTTCTTCTTTTAGCATCGAGTTTTGTACCTTTACAATGGACAGTTCCTTTCACTTGACGTTCAGAATCAGAATCAGCATCAGACATTTCATCTGATAACACTTCAGCTTCATCTGAAATTATTAAGTCAATATTATATGATTTGACTATAGAAATAAAAAATATATAAATAGCTATGCCAAAAATGCTATAATAACTAATGGAAATAAAAAATAATATTATATGATAATATAATGCAAATGATCTCTAGATAGAATTAGTCAAAACTTTGAGTTTTAACAATGAAGAATAAAGAATAAGAAAAGAAGTTAACCCTATCTCAATTTTACTTTTATATTGCCATGTAAATGGTTTCTACTCTCCACTCAAACTCTCAAACAATCTGAAATGTGAGTATATCGTATATCTAACTCTAACATCATAACATCAAATTATAAAAAGGTGAAATATAACTCCATAACTTCCTTAGAACTTACCATTGCCACTTATGTTTGATTCGTAGACGCGTCCAGTAATATTATTCTTCAAACAGGATGCATAATGTTTTTTCATTCTATCCACCAAACCTACTATTTCGGTTTCACATTTTTTGCATTTGACCCTTAGACATTTTTTGCCAGGTACTTCACAAACTGTGAAGTTGTACCAAATGGGGTCCTTTTTCCTTCCTGTCATATTATTTATTATTTTCACTTCAAGTTCAAACTTCAAATACACTTGTTTATACTTTTATATTATATTATTTATATTGAAAACAGCACAAACTTTACTAATTATACCACGCTAGATAGGTGCGAAGACTGCGAAGTGCGAGTCTAATATTGGAAAGAACAGTAATAAATTTCAATATGGGATTCCCACATCTCGCCACTCAGTCGCCAGTGATTCCCCTATTTTGTGAGGCGCACCTGTTTAAAACTGTGATTTAAACGATGTTTTTTTCAGTTTAAAATTGTTTTAATCCAACTCGTGAAAAACAATAAAAAAACTATTTGAAACACTGTTTTTTGATTTTTTTGTTCAAAATAAAAAAAACGTGTTTTTTTCCAACCCTGGCTGTAGATGTCTCGATGGTTTACGGTTTACTTGAATGTGTGGAGATAATTTTCATATTTGGCCCCCAAAACCGCTGTTATTCACGAACTGCTCAAATATTTATCAAGAGGCATCCGGAGAAAAATGTAAGACACGTGTATGTCCGTAGTTGAAAAGTTTAGAGAAACGGGATCAGTGCGAAATAAAAGGAAGGTTACTGAATGAAGCAAGCCAAATTATGATCTTTAGAGAATTTGCAATAAATACCACTGCACCAATACGTCAAATATCTGCAATGGCAGGACTATCGGAAGGTGTTGAAATTTCATGACTTTCACCAGCTCAAAACGCAAATTCTTCAAGATCTAGGCGATGATAATCGATTTAGAGAAGGTTTCACTCGAAATCCAGAAAAACTGAACGTTCTGGCTGGGATATTAGGCGATGCGTCAATTAGCCCCTTGTTTTTACCAGCCAAATTTATCTCGATATGCTGGTAAACACCATCGAACCCTTCATTGGTGCTCGAATTAGAGAACCAAAGGGACAATCAGGACAATGTAGCACTGGACGAAAATTTGCTGCATTTCCAACACTATGCAGCTGTAGTTAGGAACTGGTTGGATACTAATTATCGGAACAAATAGATTGGAAGGAGAGGTCTTATTGGATGGCCACCGAGGTGACCAGACTTAACACCACCTGCTTTTTTTCTATGGAGCTACCTCAATTCAGTTGTTTATAAAACTCAACCTACGTCGCTTGGAAAATTGCGGGAAATAATTACTCAAGTATGTCGCGATATTACCAGAACATTTGCAGAATTTGAAAAGAGGCTGTATTATTGTTTTCGCAACAACGGAACCCACTTCGAACATTTACATCATCCACATTTTTAACAAAAACTTCATTAAATGTTCTCTTCCTAATAATTCCATATTTTGACAAACTTGTGAAAATTCACTTACACATTTACTTACAAACATATATCTTTGGGAAACAGGGCCCTGGTGGTCTTTTACTTCTACCTTCCATCAATAAATAGAGATTCGAAATCCTGCTCATGCTGTCTCATCATAAATCCTCAATTCAGGTTAGTTGATAACTGTTATCAAGTTTGCGTTATTTCAAAATTTCAGGTTTGGTCATACAACATTATTTTACGGGTGTTGTATATCTATAAAATGAAATTATCTTGTTATAAATCAACACAACTATCAGATATTTCAAAAATACAAAGACGCAGTTGCTGTGAATACTCCTGTGAATATACTAGCTCGGATGTCCTTCTTATGGGTATAATCGCAGATCTGGAAAATGATTGCTATTCACTTGCAGGTATTGTGTCAGTGATTTTGAACTAGATTATACGTTGTAGGTGTTACTTCTCAGCTTTTTAACAAAGTTTTTGTTTTCACTATTTCAATTCTCATCTAAATGACAATAACAGTCTAGTCGTGAATACTTTACAGGATCTTTCAACATACTTTACCACATTTTTTAATTTCCCAGCAGATTTTAGGCCCACTAAATATGTGTAACAATGACTAAACACAAATTTTTTAATTTTTCGAGTTATTTATTTTTTTTTTCTGTAAAAGGATTTATGGGAAGTGGCTTTCCGTGAATTTGGCTGAGTTTTTGATATGTTTCTTGATGAGCTGATCAAAAGTATCCATAGCCACAAAGCTCAAAAATATACAGTTTACGAGATATGGAACTTTAAATTGATTGTAGGAATGTAGGCTTTCCCGGCTGGCGTCAATGTTTTGGTTGGTTTCCGGGTTTTGCCGTGGTCTTCTTTGGTTTAAATCTCCAAACGTTTCAACTGCAACTGCGGCAGTCATCTTCAGTGGCGTGGTCGAAGTGCTCTTCTAGACGTGTCAACTGAAACTGAAGCTTTCGAGTTTGCGATGTTATTTATAGTGATGTTTTTGCGCGCACTTCCTGTAATGGCAGGTTCGCGCGCACTTCGGGTGACATGGCTTTGTTTTGGCTCCTCTCAATGCTGTGTGCCAGATCTTTGGTAAATATGTTCTCTCTTCTTTTCTGTTGAAGTTATCTTGGTGTTTGTGTATTTCTACGGCTTCCAAATACATTCTTGTTGAATAATGATTCGACGTTGCTAGTCTCTCGGTATTTTCGAAAAGGATCTTGTGTTCTCCGTCATACAATGTATGCTCAGCGACTGCGGACTTCTCGGTTTGTCCCAAACGACAACTTCGTTTGACCGATATAGACCTTCCCACAGTTACATGGAATTCGGTAGACTCCCGCTGATTTGAGTGGATCTCTGCTGTCTTTGGCTGATCTTAGATATTCCGATATCTTCTTCGTAGGTTTGAAGACGGTGTTGATTTTCTCCTTCATTAGAATTTTCCCAATTCTGATAGTGACACCTTCTATGTATGGCAGATAGACAGTGACTTGGGGTTGCTCTTCATTGGTGTTCCTTTTCTTCTCCCTTGGGCGCGTAGCACGGATGATGTCTTTCTTGTTGTTCCCATTGGCTTGTAACACAGTTGTAAGGTGTTTCATTTCCTCGTCGATGAGCCTTGGTTCACATATTCTCAAAACTCTGTTCACTAGTGTGTTGATGACGGTTCGTTTCTGTTTTTGATGATGGTTGGACCCATTGTGTAGATATCGATCTGTGTGTGTTTTCTTCCTGTACACCTTATGGCCTAGATGATTACCCTCTTTGGTGACTAATACGTCAAGAAATGGGATTTGAAGGTTTTCTTCTAATTCCATGGTGAACTGGATTTTTGGATGAAAACTATTCAAATGGTTTAGGAAGTTTTGAAGTTCTTCTCTTCCGTAGCTCCAAACAACGAACGTGTCATCTACATACCTCAACCAGTGCTTCGGTCGTTTTTCTGAAGTTCGAATGGCCCTTTCTTCAAATTTCTCCATGTAGAAATTTGCTACTACTGGGCTAAGTGGACTGCCCATGGCGACTCCATCAACTTGTTCATTCCACTGAAAATAAGTTGTCGTTAGCGAATGTCGAAATAAGTTGATATCTTGTGGAAAAATCGCCTCTATGTAGCTGAGGGATTCTTCAAGTGGAACATTTGTAAATAAGGATACAATATCGAAGCTAACGAGTATGTCGTTTAGCTCCAAGGTGATTTCCTTCAACTGTTCGATAAAATGGGTGGAGTCTCGGACGTAAGTCCTAGTCTTCCCAACATGTTTCTGCAGCATGTCCGACAAATGCTTGTCGAGGTTGTAGGTTGGTGATCCTATGGCACTCGATATCGGTCTCAGTGGTACATCCTCCTTGTGAATTTTCGGCAATCCATAGAGCCTTGGTGGTAATGCTTCTGATCTGCATAGTTTCTTCTTTGTCTCTGTTGGTAATGAAGAATCTTTTATCAGCTTATTGGTCTTCCTTAAACAAACAAACAAACAAACAAAGCCATGTCACCCGAATCGCGTGGAAAGTGCGCGCGAACCTGCCGTTACAGAAAGTGCGCGCAAAAACATCACTATAAATAACATCGCAAACTTGAAAGCTTCAGTTTCAGTTGACACGTCTAGAAGAGTACTTCGACCACGCCACTGAAGATGACTGCCGCAGTTGCAGTTGAAACGTTTGGAGATTTAAACCAAAGAAGACCACGGCAAAACCCGGAAACCAACCAAAACTTCAAAATGATTTTTTTGTGGTATTTGCCCATCAATCGGAAAGCTCTCATTTATTGTTAGGATGGAATTTGAATGTTCGGTGCCCAGAATCCAACTGAGAAATGATCTTTCTTAGATACATTAGGCACTGCCATCGAAAAATGTTCATACACTGCCCCACACTAGCTATGAAATAAGGTATTAATTCCAAGATTTTCTATACAACTTTTCATGCTGCAGGGTAACCACAGTATAAATTATATTTTCAAAAAACCACATTTGTTTGGTATTTTTTGAGGACAGACCATCATAACTGATTCTGAATATATCTGAGGTCCAATAATATCGAATATGTTCTCCAAAATGTTCATAACGATGCTCAGCGGGCTTTAATAGGGGAAAACGGAAAAATCATAATCATATTTTCTTAGAGATAACAATTAATTGTTTTCACTATTGATATCATTTACATATGATATGTGATTTATTTCTCACAAATCTCGATAATCTGACAATGGTGTGCCAAGACATTTTCTTCGGGGTGGCTCAAAATGGATACCTGGTAGTACTTTCTAAGTAGAATAGGGAATATAAGATGTTGGAAGCAAACTATGAAAGTCTTGAAAATACATTTTTTTTAATAAATGTTGCATGAAAGTTTTCACTTACAAATGAGTATCTGCTTATATGAACGTTTGCAAATTGAATAAGTAGATCAATCAAAAAGAATGTAATAGTGGAAGTAACATTCATGATAGCAATAATAAGAATAATGATGTCGGGGCGTGGCGCAGTGGTTAGAGCGTCCGACTCTGAGTCGAGAGGTCCGGGGTTCGAGCCCCAGTTGCGGCCGGGATTTTTTAATTTAATTTGACTGATTAAATTATTAAAATGTCGTGGCTCGACTGGGGCGAGTCCTGCACGATTCATTGTTGCACTCCAATTAACAGTGCTGCTCCTAAGGTGGCGCATGGAGTTAGTAACAAGGCCTATCTAGAACACACGGCTAATGACCATAGCAGTCGATGCCAAAACACCAGAGAAAAAAAAATTAAACAAATAAATATATAATTCTATATTATTCTATATGAAGTTACTTATGACATCTACAGTCACTAGTTGAAACTTAATTTGACACGAACCAAGGAATCCAAAAGTAGAGGTTTGTCCACAAATTGACAGGCAGCCAACAATTCGTTGTTCTGACCAACCCAAGGTTCAATCAAGTTTCTAATACGTTATGAGGAACGCAAGCAGAAAGTAAGTGAAAATAGAGTATATTTCGTGTTAATTCCGAGAGTTCGAACCTTTGACAGCTGTTTCGTGCTCACGCACTCATCAGAAAGGATTTATGGAGCTCTCGAAATCAAAACGAATCCACTCAAGAATTAATACCGTGAAGGCAAGACATATATAACAGGAAGTATTAACGAAATATAGTCTATTTTCACTTATTCTATATGTATAATATGAATGATTTATTGGGGATGCAGTCTGGAGATGGCCACTATTGAATTATACTTTGGTATTGCCTCAGCTTTCGAAATTCTTTATTTCATTTTCAAAGGTATCTAAAAATATTTCTGGTCAAAAATGGAAATATTCAAATATTTCGATCTTCTACTTACATCGTGAGATTCATAGTTGAAGCAGTACAATAAAAAACATTGAAACGGTTCCTCACAATGCCACAATGCCGGAACAAAGCCTTTGGGGGGCGTATCCTATTAGCGCTCCGCTCCCAGATATACTCTAGGAGCTAAAATTATTTTTAGTATTTCTGGCCGAAGATGACACTCCCTCCTTCAAGGAATCGCTTGGCATAGGGGTGAAACGCTGTTGGTTTGTCCTGAAAATGACCTTCCTTTTTTTATTTATTATTCTTGATTCGAGGATACTCCTTTACGAAACTTTTATGTAATCGGAATGTTACATATTTCCACATGCGCTCATTACCCAGCTTCTGAAGGAACACTCCATATCTCTTTGCCCTTGCACACTGGCTAAGGACAACTGACCGTTGACGAGGTAGCTTCCACTGTGTCTGATTACCCCAGCCCCCTAGGCTGGGAACACCAGCTGGCTGAGGGAATGTTACGTTACCACTCGAACCCAGGATATGGGCACCCAGTTGCACTGGCATAACTCGTTTCAGAATCGTCTCTAAAGTGCATCCAAGAAAACTTTCCGATAAGTTCCTCCATGTCCGGGTTACTGGAATTTTCGGGGCCCTGCCTCCCACTGGAGTGTACCGCAAATTCGTATTCACTGGGCCCCACGTTGGGCGCCATATCAACAAATGCACGGACTCGGAGATCCGGAAATTGGTGGATTCTACCTTATCTCTGAGCACAGCATAGTCGCAAATCCAGAAACTCCTTCCAGGATCAGTTGGAAACAATACGAATTCATTTTTATAGGCAGTATATTTTCAAGAGGAGCTACAACCTGGCCAGAAATACTTCAAATATTGCCAACAGCTAAAATAAAATGGCTTAAGGCCACGGGTGAGCCATCCGGCTACCACTCCCCCGGGCTATTCCGGGCTATTCCGTGGCACACCGATGACTAATTTCAGAAGCCATTTCTGCTTCTTAAATAGAGAAACATTTGCTCCGGCCGATGCCGGAGCAAAACTGCTGGTGGGCGGAGCCTATTAGATCTGCGCTCCCAGATATACACTAGAATATCGAATTTATTACTTCTGTCCGAGGACGCGACGACATCTGGATTATTAAATGATAATAAATAAAAGTGTACATTTGCTTCGGCCAATGCCGAAGCAAAGCCACTGGTGGGCGGAGCATAAGGCGTTTTGCCTCTGGATATATTCCAGCGTATAATTATTCATCGAACTTCTGGCCCAGGATGACAACTTTTAATGCCGTAGTTCACACTTCTCCTGCACGTATCCCACCCCGCTACAATCGGTCTCCGATTTCTCATCCGACTTCGCTATGATTGCGCAGTCTATTTGTTTTCAGCGTGCAGGACAGGTGACGAATGACATTATAAAATATTGATGAAACTTGGTTTCATCATCCATGAGATGATGCAAAAGTGTGAAGAACTCTCCTTCTTCCCAGCAGCGTGTATCCACAGTATTTTCATGTTCCTCCGTTTTTTATTCTTTTCAGATCTCCGAGTTGTCTCATATTCTTCTTCTAGTGCAATAGTCATTGCTATATCGCAGTTATTGAAATTCATTCACATTTTGCCGAACACGAGAAAACAACTTTGTAAGAAGGCGTTCGAATCAATACTTATGTCGAGTGCTTGACACTTGAAAAGATCGGTGAGATGTCGGACGTGTGTACCCACTACTGCCGATACCACACCGATTCGATAACTCGGGCCACCATCGGATCGGGGTCGGATCGTAATGGTGTTCGATAAGTGGTACCGGCCTTAATCCTGTTAATTACCATTCCTGTACTTCACATTTTCTCTTATTTTCTCAGGTCGTCAGTAAACACTTGTCCGTAAATAATAACAGTAATCATCAGGCCCGGGTAGTTGCTAGATAGCTGTCTTGTGACTTGTGGTTGAAGAGTTTCAACATTGTTAAAACTTTTAAACTTGTGTGTACTCAATTGCAGAAAGAGTAGAAATTATTGAGATTCTTTCAAAATTAATAAATGTCAAAATCAGATTGCGAAGCTGTTTAACCAACGGCATCATGACAAACATGCCTTTGGGAAAATTGTTCGTGAAGTGGTGGAAAGAGGCAGCTTGAAAATCCGGTACTAAATGAACCTACGGAGATAGCAGATTCCGGAAAGTTGCGATGGATAATACGCTGAGTACAAGACAATTGGCCATTGCGACGGGCGTGATTCGTACAAGTATCCAACGAGTATTAAAAATATACAAGTTCCATCCTTATAACATTCGATTAGTGCAAAAACTAAAAGAAGACGACTTTGATTATCACTCCCATTTTTTTGAAAAATGGTAATTTCCTATTTCATGTGTGTTTTTCGGACGAGAGTAGTTATTTCTTGAATAGATGAGTGAATCGCCACAATTTTTGTTAATGGGTTGATATCAATTCAAGGATTTTCAGGTTGATAGACGTGTTGGTACTCCGAGAAAATTGAATTCTCATCTTTATGTCAGATTTTTCTATCAACTAGTTTTTCCATCGTTTTGGACCACTTTGAACCTTCGCCAAGCTCGCCAGAACAGCCTGGCTAGGTATGGAATCAGGGCAAGATAACCGTGTGGTTAAAGCGGCGTTTTTCACCCTCATGGCTGCAAGTCGAATGTTCAAACCGTAGCGACTGCAGAAATTTTTCTGATAGTCCGAGAAAGTGCTAGAACTCGCACGTAAAAAGGTAAGACTCCTTAATCCTTGGCTCGCACAAGTTTCGACTTCTGAGGGCTGCCGTTTATAAGGGGCGAAAGCTGGTTAACGAAAAAAACAATTTAAAGTAGGTCTGCTCCTCGCTGTATTACTTAAAAATGAAACATTGTTATTTCCGTCAACAGGTTGCACCCCTACTCCCTACGCGCAAC
Source organism: Chrysolina oricalcia (assembly GCA_944452925.2). Lineage (NCBI taxonomy): Eukaryota > Metazoa > Arthropoda > Insecta > Coleoptera > Chrysomelidae > Chrysolina > Chrysolina oricalcia. The sequence continues at coordinate 13,085,488 of OX101819.2, forward strand.
CCTCAGAAGAGACTTTTGTGAGCTAGGGAAGTCGCTAGTACAGGTTGGATTTCGTCTGACCCTGCTGATTCGAATGCATAGACTATTCTACATTCCTGTTTATGATGATTTCTTTCGTTATATCCCAGGTTTCCCTTGTGGGCCTAGCCAGAAGTGTTTGTACTCTCTGGGGCGCGACTCAGTTATTTATTATTTTAGATTCTCTCCCTGATTTGGCGAATGATAAGTTGGCTTGCATTAGCGTACCTACATGATTCACCGGATCTTTTGACAAAATCTTGTTCGAGAGCATTCAGCCGTGCTCTCGACTTCTTCGCAGAAATTCTTCCACATATAATAATAATAAAAGTCTTTATTCATCCCAAATAAGAAATACATTTAAAAAATTATAAAGATATCCAACCCAAACCTTAGGAAAATAGCTGAGAAGCTTTCTCTCTCTCTCTGAGTGTGATTTTGACGTAGTTTTGATATTTGAGCAATCAAATCAAAATCAAATCAGTTTATTTTCCTTTAAACGACAAAAGTACAGTTTTTATGATAAGAATAGTCAGTCTAGAAAAATATATAACAGAGTAATAAGTCATATTTAAAATAAACTCTATCCAGTCACCTGTGCAGACCAGAATGAAAAAAATTCGTATATGGAGTAAAAATAACGTTTTAACAGAAATGATTTTAAATTATGTTTGAATTTCTTAATATTACAAAATGATTTAATATCATATGGAATAAATATTATAAATAGTATATGTATAAATGGTTATAAATTCTGTGATCGATATAGTTAGGAGAATTTTGTGTAATTTTATACCTGGGAACAAGGGTATGAATTTCATTCTTTCTTCGAGTATTCATATTGTGCAGGTCTTTGTTTCTTTTGAAATCATTTCTATTACTGAAAATATTAACTTACAATTCACAGATGTATAAACTAACAAGAGTTGAAATTCCATAAGTGGTAAAGATTGGTCTACATGAAGACATTCTAGAAGTACTAGAAATGCAACGTAAAATCTAATTTTGTTTGATACAAATATTTTTGGAACATCTTCATAAAATGGGACTGTGTGGCCAGACTACGTATTTATAAAACATGATAGACTGCCATTGATCTGTACTAGTACGGAACTAGTACGGAATGCAGGAATTAGCTGGTGAGAAAAACAAATATTAATTGTAAAAAATCACCCAACTACCTGTATACTGAATATCTATCCAGTAACAACTATGTAATAAATCTTATGACATATGTTATGGTCATATCTCCGCCATGTTTTACGTAGTTCGTCGTATCAAAAATCCAATACTTTTACCACTAAAATTGATTAAGTGCGGTGACAGAAGCGGTGCTTAGTAAATGAACGTTTGCGGTAAGGTAACCCGGAAAATAATAAAGTGCTGTGACATATTTCATTTCAGTTGCGTAGTCGATGACGTTAATAGGTGTGGAATCGTACAGTTGCTCGTTAATTAACAAGTACTATATTGGGCTTTGTATGCGAATTGAATTAGAGGGCTTGTCAGTGACCAGCGTTTTGTTATCTTTCACAAAACGCACCTAATAATATGTAGAGAAATGTGTGAAATTTAACAACGGAATAATTTCCTATTAGTATGTCAGTTCCTCATTACCCAGACGGAAGATTATCGTTATTCATAGAAATTTTATCGGAACGCATTCACAGAAAACAACTGCGGTCTATTGCAACTAGTGAATTAATAGTTCAGGATAAAGAAGATTCCGAACATGAAGTCCGAAGAATCTATCAGAGACTCACACTGGATTCCCAAAAAAAAATTGTAATTTAAGAACTGTAACACTCAACCTAGGGTGGTTGGGCGAATATATTATATATTTTTTTCTTAACACAAAAAAAATTCCCTTTTCAACCACTAACAGAGAAAATTCCACCGCTAATTGTCACCAGAGAATAAACAAATTAAGAGTAGCCTTTTTATTTTCGAATGTTTTCGATAAGGTCCTAGATAAATCAGTACTTACCGTAAAAACTATCTTGGACGAATTTTCTGTTATTTTCTTTCTTACCAAGGCACTATTTTAGGTTTGAAAGGTAAAGTCACCTAAGTCGTCTTAGGGACGTGGGCCGTCTAGGCTGATAATATGCTAGATTTCTTTTTGTTTTCTTTTTGAGATTTTTCCTTTCTTTTTCTATTCTTATTTTATAAGAATGTCACTGAGGTTGGGATAAGTTAAAAGCTGTCAGTATAGTTACCGACAATGATACTCGACATAAACTGTTTAACGGTATATTAAATAAACATTAAATGATAAAGAATTACACCATAACAAAAAGAAAATCACCCGTGAATGATTCGGCGTAAAATATATAAAAACGTAATTCTCCCTGAGGATAAATAAAAATATCGGCTTTCAAAGAGTAAATAAAATTGAGAAAAAAAAAACAACATTTAAAGTTCTTCACCCGTTCGGTGACAATTCATCGAGACAACAAAAAAATGGTTCAGATATCATACAACAAATAAAACAAACAAAAGGTTCACCCACGATATTTGAAAACTCCGATGCAAACTCTAATTAACGCGGTGGGTCTTCGATCAACCGCACCAACCGCCTCTCGAGACCCTCTCTCCGGTCTTCGATCAACCGCACCAACCGCCTCTCGAGAGCGTCTCTCCGTTTTTTTTTTCTGACTACCGTAAGTCGACTTTCCAGGGGTATTTATATTTTTAAGGGCCAAAATCGTTAAACAGCGTTACCTTCTATTTACGCCATTTCTACCGTCACGGAATAGAGAGTTCTCTCCGCTGTCTCCTCTCAGATCTCTTCCCTTACCCCCAAATACCCCTCGGACTTAGCACTTTGAAAGCGTCTAGTCGACACAAAAAATGTTCACTTAAGTTAATGCTCATTTAGTTCGTATATACTCAGCGTGAGTCCCATCCATATTACCCTTTGTAAAATAAATAGTTAATCTATGTACGGCGACTTAAATGAATGCTTCATTGTTTTATATATCGTGAAAAAGTCTACTCATCTGAACCACTTCGTTTGTCTCGACATTTTTGTTTATAGAGAATGAATTTTTATTTCCTCTTGAAAGAAATTTCACTAGCCTAGCTTAAATAATATGAAACCAAATATTTACAGGGCATCGTCATCATACGTGACCCTTTTCATTATAATCATAAAAGTGTTTATGCATATAAAACATACAGGGCGTCTTGCAAAGAGGGCCTGTTACAGAACATTTCCAATCTCATCTCATTTTATGATGTCATTCAACTAAAATGATTTTTTCTTCAATTTGGGTGATTGAATACTACCCCCTTGGTTATTGCCCAAGATGGGCAACTATTTAATTAAATCCCAATTCAGAAGGCCCTTCATGAATTCAGTACACAAATCGGTATGCCCTTTCCCTAGATCCGCGCCGGTTGGCCAAGTATGAGTGAATTCTTATTAGTATCTTGACAACGACCATTTGGAATTTTGAAAGAGTCAACATCAGCACCGGTTGAATTTAGAGCATTACTTCAATCGACACATTAGATCAGAATCACGGTTTGACAAATATGCACTCCCAGAACGTCTACAGAAACTTCAAAATTAAGCCATGCTCAAAATTTTAACATCAATAAAAGAAATGTTGAAGCAAGTTGAATCAGTTTTCTAGTACCGAACATTAATTCTGATTTTCAAAATTGAAAATCAAATTTCTCCAGCCTATTTGCAAGATACAATACTAGATCTAGAACTGACAAGTCTCGTTAACACAAGCCCAAAATTCTGTTTTTGTTCAAGGGATAACTACAATAATCTGCCAGAAGAGATTTCAAATGTTTAACATTCTTCAAAACAAAGTAAAAATAATTTTTCCTCAATCAATAAGAAACCTCGTAGCCACTACCTATTTCCAATTAGTATTTTATTTATTTTATGGATCATCTTGTTGTCCTCAATTTTATACATATTGTATTTTATATTTTGTGGATTTATTTATTTTTTATTTGTATGTGTGACATCCGGTATGAAGAGTGTATAGATTGTAAATCTTTTTTGATTTGTTGGTACGAATCAGCACTAGCTATTGGGTAAAATGGTATAGTTTTGGGTATTTCATGTGTTTATGTCTTATTTTGGGTTCAATAGAGCATTTTCCATAATCGGCATTTTATTGCTAAAACCCCAGAGATTACAGTTTGTATGTATGAAGGTATGTGTGTCTGTGTTTATATGTTTACCTGTGGGACGAACGCCGCAATAGTATATGTGAGAATGTGTATTCTATTACTAAGTTCAACTGATTTATTCACTCATCCTAGTTATTGCAATAACTTGAAAAATGTAAATTAGCTTATGAATTATATACAGTGTCATCCCCAAAGTATGCACCATATGGAAAACTTATTTATTAAGGGTTTTTCGACGAAAAGTTGTTCTTGATAAAGGTTTGTGCATCCCCTAAAACTAAACATGCAAAATACAGTAAAACACACGTAATGTACGAGAAGCCTTCAAATATTTGATTTTGTGACAAGAGTAAAGTACTCTTATTTTGAAAAATCTCGGGAAATGTTATTTAAAAAAGTTGTTCAGCATTAAAAAATACATCTAGTTTTGAAGTCATGGCCATCTAAGTAGTTTTATTTTTTTACCCATTTTTTTCAAATGGGGACTACGAAAAAATAATTTGCTAAAACGATAAATAGACAGCATCCTGTATACGACGGTTTATTTCAAAAGCCTGTAATATTACAAATTACACAACTATGGTGTTAGCCACGGCCAATTTTTCTGAGGAGTAAAATAATTTAAAAAATTTTTTGATGCAAAGTTATTTTTATTTTTTGTTAACACCAAAAATTACTCAAAATTATACAGTTTTGTAACAAGAACTTAATATTCAATAATATCAAATCACAAAACTTCAAACTAAAATAGATATTTCGGAACAAACTCATTGATTTTCTGGAGATTTTCCTGTCCAAAATAAGGGTTTGAAGTTGGCTTTGAAACCAAACGTATGTTTGACATTAAGTACGTGACATATTTGCTGAATATTCATTACGTAGTTATTGTTTATTTTGCTAACGTTTGATAATAAGTACTATTTAAATAACATCAAGATGCTTACAAAAGAAGAAAAAGTTGAGATTATATTGTTGTGTGGGAAAAATACTCCAAGCAGACAAGTTACAGACATTTTTAATGCCAGGCATCCTAATCGCAAGGTAAATCACACTACAGTTAGCCGTATTTTAAATAAATTTAAAGAAACAGGCAGTATTAATAACAATTTCATAAAACATCACTCAGCTGCAAAAGTATCTAGAGAAGTGGAAGAGAAAGTGTGATTAAGTGTTATCGAAAATGGTAAGACATCAATTAAACAAATATCAACATCTCTTGATGTACCTATTGCTACCGTACAAAACTTTTTAAGAAGAAATAAATTCAAAGCTTTCAAACCAAAATTTATAAATACCCTAAAAAAGGGAATTTATTCCAAGATTTGAGTTTTCCGCATGGTATCTGGGAGAATACGAAGAAAACGCACGGTTCCCTATAAATATTTTATGGAATGATGAAGCAACATTTACAACTAATGGAACCGTAAGTTCACGGAACTGTAGATGGTGGGCTTTAGAAATCCCTCATTTCACTATAGAGTGCAAGGACCAATACTCATTTAAGGTAAATGTCTTATGTCTACTGTTAAACAATACTGTGATTGGCCCCTTCTTCATTGATGGAAACCTTTATGCCAACCGATATTTGCAATTTTCACAACAAGATTTATTACCAATTTTAAATCAAATGCCGCGTAGACAAAGAGAGAGAATTTGGTATCAGTTAGATTGAGCTAGTGTTCACTGTAGTGTTGCAATACGACAATTTTTAAATGAAACATTCAATGGAAAATGGATAGGACGTTACTCAGAGTATCCAATTCCAGCGCGCTCACCAGATTTAACCCCAATGGATTTCTTCTTATGGGGTTCAATGAAGAATGAAGTTTACAAACATCGTCCATTTAGGGATAGAGAACATTTAAAAAATGTGATTACTAAATGTGTCAGGGTCATTCAACCGGAGCACATTACGAATGCAGTCAAGGATTGTGTAAGAAGAACCGAACTGTGAATGTTGCGGGATGGACATCATGCTGAGATGTAAAATACTTCTTTCGGAAACATGCTTTTGTTTTTAAAGCGAATATAAGAATTATTTTGGACAAGAAAATCTCCAACAACAAATAACAAGAAATAATTGACTAAATTAATTGATGCTAAACAATTAAGTAATACAAATCTATAAGTTTACCTTAAAAGGTAGTCATAATATTCATAATTATGTATTGAACATAAACATAAATAAAAACCAAATTAAAAAACGTTCAGAAACCTGAATAATCAATCACTAAATCCTCCTCCTTAAGGTACTCCTATAAAAAAAAATCTAATGGAGTGAGATCGGGAGACCTAGCTGGCCATGGATTTATTGAGTATCTACCAATGCATTTACTCTCAATTTTGTCATCGAGATATTTTTCAATTGATGTCGTACTATGACACGACACTCCGTCAAGCTGGAACCGTACTCGTTCTCTTTCTTGCTGTGAGAATTGTTCAATAATTGGCTCTATCTCAAACATCAAAAAATTTATGAACATTTCACTGTTCATATTGTCACTGAAAAATAATGGACCAATCAATTCATTATTGAAAATTCCACACTAGACGTTTGTTTTGAAGGAATATTGGTCCTTGCATTCTAATTTAATTTGGGTTCTCGTCTGCCCACCACCGGCAATTTATTATTTACTATTTTAATTAGAATTATTTCAATTTTGTCATCTGCACTCAGCATTGTGAATTTATGTATACGGACAAATCTCTAATTAGGTAATAAATTTCACGATGCAAACACTCACAGTTAAGAAACGCAAAATTTTTCACTTCAAAAAATGTCATAAAGTCAAAGGTAATGTGATTTGAGCAATTCATAGACGAATTTTCAATGCAAAATATGAAATTATTCATATACGATAAACGTCAGTATTTACTGTTCTAATGAGAACAATCTCACGTTTTGAAAAAAATGTACTTTTGTTCTACATGTATGGAGGTACCGGAAAAGGTGTATGCTGAAAATACCGATGGATTAGAAAATTTTATTAGGCAGTGTTGTGCCAGTATACAAAAATCTCTTTTTGGAAAATATCAATAAAGAATTGTGTGCACGAACAATATAATTTTTGGCAATGGAAGGAAGACATGTGGAAATTTAAGGATTTAGTTATTGATTATTCAGGTTTCTGAACGTTTTTGTATTTTGGTTTTCACTTGTGTTCAATACATATGTAAATTAGGATTACCTTTTAAGGTAGCTCTATGATAAAAGAGACCGTAAACTTACAGATTTGTATTATTTAATAGTTTAGCATCAATTAATTAATTCAATAATTTTTTGTCATTTAATCATACAGATATATACTCACTGTATACAGCGTGTCTCACGGTCGATGGTAGGTTAGACGTTTATGGTAAACGCAAAGCAGGATTTTCCTGAAAATTTCACATCTCACATTTTGTTACCTGATCTATCGATCTAAAATATTTTCAGCTTTGCGGCGTTGCCACGTCTATAAAAAAAAACTAGCAACTTTATTTTTTTAAATAGAACACCCCGTATATTAACTCATTTTTTGAATCGCTCTTTCATTATAATACTTTTTTGTTAATAATGTCCTATACCTATCTCTATCTGTTTTCGAAATAAAAAATAATTTGTGTTAAATATGGTCCAAAACATAGCCCTAATTGAACTTTAGTACATCAGTACTCTCAATTCATGAAAAGTTGATATTTTGATTATAGGTTGGACAATTTCGAAGTATTTACCTAACACCAAGAAACGACTCCATATCATACAGGGCGTGCTAAAATTACTGTTATTTCCATAATGCATGAAAGTGGTCAAAAGTTCATTTTTTCAAATGAAACCCCTTGTATATTGCTCGATAAATTGAAAGATGATGAAAAATGCTTCAAGATGATATATCATGTCCCTATACCTAAATCATCAACTTTTCTTAATAAAGCCGTTTTTGTGGAAAAATAGTTATTTATGATACCTACAAGTGATGGAAGTGGCATTTTATTTTGTGAGTTGGGAATATTGCGAAACGAACGTCAGCGAGTGGAGCAAATCCATGTATCATACACATTTTTGTGTACAACAGTTACAGCTAGTAATAAAAAAAAACAAAAAAATGAATGAGGTCCATGGGATTCGAACACACGATCTTTGGATTACAAGGCAGATGCTTTAACTACATACACCAGCGCACATGTTTATTTAAATGTTATTATTGGTTATTCATAAAGGACTTTCTACAGTTGAATTGAATAGTAGGTACTTCGTCAGTTACTTCACAGGGAATAAATATTACCAATTGCACAAACTGCCAAATACATGTGTGAACTTTTCTAAATAATTCTGATTGTTTCTATTAAAGAGATTTTTAATGACAGTCCAGACAGTATAAAATATTTAAAGAATTTGATTTTAGGTGGCCGTGGAAGTATCAAGCTTATGACAGCTTGGTGACTTTTATAAGTAATTAACTAATGGTTATTGACGGTGTTTTAAAAAATCGCCAAAAATGAATGCTATTGACTATTCAAACGAAGTTCTTATGAAAATATTTATTATACACGGGCAGTGTGATCAAATCATTGCCAGAACTTGCAGAAAATTCAACCAAATGTATCCTGAATTAACACCAATGAACGAGAGGAAGTTTGTAAGATTACAAAATAATTTCCTTAACTATGGCTCAAAGTTAAAAGCGCCTTCAACATTACCAAAACCTGTTACTTTAAATGAGGAAAATACTGTTAACGTCTTGGCATATTTTTATGCATATCCAGAAGCTTCCGTTCACAGTGCAGAAAAAGATTTGGGTGTATCACATGCTTCAGTACAACGAATTTTGGAAAATCACGAAATGCATCCGTATAAATTTACCAAAGCAATCAAAGTAGAAGACTTTGAACGTAGAGTGCATTTTTGCGAATCCCTTCTAATACATATACAGGAAGATCGGGAATTTTTGTCAAAAATAATTTGGAGCGACGATAGAAGGAATAAACATTTTTGGGCTGATCATAATCCTCATTTGACAAAAGAAATGGGTTTTCAAGAAAAATTTTCCCTGAATGTGTTTTGTATTTTGAAGAAAAATAAAATTAGCTTTTTTATTTATGAAGACACACTGAATGCAGAGAGATATCTTCATATTTTAAGGACGACTGTTACCGATTTCCTTGAAAACTTGCCTTTAGAGGAATATAGGAATTCGTGGTTTCAACTGGACGGAGCGCCAGCTCATTGCACTCAGGAAGTTTCCAGGAAACTTCACCAAATGTTTGACGATCGTTGGTTTAGACGTTTAGGGCCGTGGGATTGGCCACCAAGATCACCCGATCTCACGCCACTTGACTTTTTTTATGGGGTGTTTTAAAAGAAAGGGTGTACAGTACTCCAGTGCCTACCAAAGAAGAACTGCGACGGCGAATAGTGTGGTGTATTGAAGATCTAGATCCCCATGAAATTGAAAAAGCAACGACAAGTCGCGTACAAAAGAATATTTTAAAATGTTTAGAATGTAATGGACAACATTTCCAGCATTTATTGTAAAAATGTGATATTTTGTTTACAATTTTGTTATTTTTATTTTTCCTAATTCTGTTTTTTTCTGTACTTTCACATGTTATATTCCAGAAAATCGTACTTTTTACCTAGAAATGCCTGGTTTTTGGACAGTTGTTCCCTGGAAACTTTCAGCCATAGTTAAGAAAATTATTTTATAATCTTACATACTTCCTCCCGTCCATTGGTGTTAATTCAGGATACATTTGGTTGAAATTTATGCAAGTTCTGGCAATGATTTGATCACACTGTCCGTGTATAATAAATAATTTCATAAGAACTTTGAATAATCGATATTTGCATTCACTTTGGAAGATAATTTGAAACACCGTCGATAACTATTCGTAAATTACTTATAAAAGTTACCAAACTGTTATAAGCTTGACAAATCCACTGTTACCTAAAACCAAATTCTTAAAAAGCAATTTTATTAAGAAAAGTTGATGATTTAGGTATAGGGACATGATATATCATCTTGAAGCATTTTTCATCATCTTTCAATTTATCGAGTAATATACAGGGGGTTTCATTTGAAAAAATGAACTTTTGACCACTTTTATGCATTATGGAAATAACAGTATGTAATTTTAGCACGCCCTGTTTGATATGGAGTCGATTTCTTGGTGTTAAGTAAATACTTCGAATTTGTCCAACCTATAATCAAAATATCAACTTTTCATGAATTGAGAGTACTGATGTACTAAAGTTCAATTAGGGCTATGTTTTGGACCATATTTAACACAAATTATTTTTTATTTCGAAAACAGATAGAGATAGGTATAGGACATTATTAACAAAAAAGTATTATAATGAAAGAGCGATTCAAAAAATGAGTTAATATACGGGGTGTTTTATTTAAAAAAATAAAGTTGCTAGTTTTTTTTGATAGACGTGGCAACGCCGCAAAGCTGAAAATATTTTAGATCGATAGATCAGGTAACAAAATGTAAGATGTGAAATTTTCAGGAAAATCCTGCTTTGCGTTTACCATAAACGTCTAACCTACCATCGACCGTGAGACACGCTGTATAGTGATTTTTCATCAGGCTATAGTTATTCAGTTATTCGCCTATAGCAGCAGCTGCTATTTTATTCTGTGTAATCTGTCCAAATATAAACATAAAGGAATTGCAGTTTGGAAAATATTTTTTTATCTTCCGATATCCACGATTTTTTTTTTGTAATATTGAAATATTTTGAAACTATTGAGAGAACCAAGAGCAAGGGGTGACGATATCAGTATTATCAATGTTTTTGTCCTTCTAAAATCTTCCGCAATGTATTCTGAAGCAAGGACGTTCATTGAAATTGTTCATTCTAATAGAAAGATAATTGTTAGATCTACAAGTACGGTCGACAAGCGTAAGGATGCCTCTGACATGCGCAAACGATAGAAAGCGTGAGTAGATGTGCGACAAAGATACTGTTTACGGCTGGTTATCATTGGAATGTACAATCGGAGGAGACATTTTTCTGCAACACGTAGGAACGTAGGTTCTTATCTGAATTTTCATTAATTCCTAATGAACTGTTCGAATAATATAATTGTCTGTGATCACTGGTCCGTTTATGAAAATTGCATAATTTTCCCGAAGCCATAAGTGTAAATAAAGTTCGACTAGAAAAAGAATGCATCGCCACACAATATCAGAAATAGGTAGGTAAATAAATATAATAAAGAACACGAGGAACATACTTACAGAAGTTGACTAACAATATCACATGACCTCTGACCACTGCCAAATCAGCATTGTCCATGGTAACTTTTGATTTTGTGTTTCTCTTTTTATTTGGAGTTGAGAATTGTTCCATTTCACCTTTTTCAATTTTATTCATTTCTGAATTAATTTTCCTAATGCTTCTAACGCAAACTCCCGTTGCGGCAGCAACTCGTTCTTGAACCTTCACAAGAGGAATACTGATTTCACCTATCATTGCTTCTGCCTGCATAAATTTGATGACATTACTGACAATTTCCCTACTTTGTCCACTCAGAATCTTATTTCTCACTTTACTCTTTGACGGCATTTTCAAACACAACAAACTACACTATAACCTTTCTAATAATATTTCAAAACTATACACAACACAAGGATTTCAAATTCAACACACAATCAGAATAACGCCACAATAATTTTATTCCACTGACTGTACACTCACGACGTTAACTGCTTCAATAATGCAGAGCGAATGAGCTCTTGCCCCACTCCAGGGTTGTGTCTACTGCGCAACCAATTCTCGGAGGCATCCTTAGGCTTGTCGACCAGTACCTATATTTTCAGATGAACTGGATAAAATAGCCCCCCAAAAAAAGAAAAGCATTGAAGCTATCTGTGTTGAATGTGGAAAATCATTCTCAACAAATTCAAATTTTATTCAACATGTGAAAACTTTCCACTCTGGTAAGTAAATTTTATTCGGATACCTAGGTATATCATGTTTGTCTTGTTAAAATAACAAATCTTGTTTTTTAACATTCTTTTGTTAATTTTTCCTTTTCCAGATAAAATAAATGATATAACAAAGTCGAAGGAATACACTTATGAATGTGATGAATGTGGTAAACATTTCATGCATCCAAAAAATTACGATTATCATAAGAAAAATCATCACTCAGGAAGTACTGAAGGGACCTTGAAATGTTGCTTATATAGCGAAGGAAATTTTGACAAATCAAAGGTATTGAATCATTTTAAAGTAGTTCATGACACAGTAAATCAATCATTCCAGATGACATGGAGAATATTGCCATTAATCTTATGTATCCATCGAAAACGTAGGTAATTTTAATAGTTATACATAACTTTGTGTTTAATTTATGACCCGTTTAAAAAAAACCCTTATTCTCAGCCTAACCTAACACGTAAAGCTTTTTACTGTGCTAACTGCTAACACAACACAACCACTGAAATGAAATTATAGTCATCATATAATTTCATTTCATTGAACACAACCAACAAAATGAAAATTTTTCAACCTAACCACATAAACATAACTCATAACCAAAGATGAGCTACCAGACATAACCTGAGTTTTCTCAAATGTCATGCGGAACTGCGCCATCAAAGTAGAATTGGTGTGACTAGATGCTTGTGTGACGTACTCTCCCGAGAATTCCGAGCGACCAATAGCATTGCCGTTTCACGTCACAATCAACCCGATTAGAATACGCCCTTTGGCTGATTTTCAGAAACGAATGGGAACGGCTGTAATTAAAATTTTACTCCAAAAATATTTTCTGGGTTCATTAATATATGCGTTGTGTATTTTAAAGCATATTCGGAGCGATAATATTTTTTCGTGTCCTCGCCTATTGAATTCCTTTGCCCGAACTTTAGTACTGAGACACATTATTTTTCAGAGGAGAATAATCTATTGTCTATTTCAAAATCGAATGACAAATTTGGAAACACCACTTCTCATCAATTCTGCTCAGTTACATATACCAATTCAGAAACCATTCATCTTTGGACAGTGACCGTGAAACCCTCAATGTGCAATAAATAATTGTTATTTGTTAACTTCGACTGAATTACAAATTGCTTAGTTAGTGGTGACGTAGAGTTATTTTTTACTAAAGTGCAAAGGAGGTGTTGGAATTTGTTCTCGCAGAACAAATATTATCAATTAATTCAGTCTTAGAAGTAGTACTGAACGAGAAAGTATTAAATGGTTGTAAACGAGTTTTAATTAGATATGATACTGTCTAATTGATAATAGTAAACGAACAATGAGACACTGTAGGGGAGAGTTGGGTTTTGCGTACAGAACTGTTGAAATTTTTTCAGATTTATTAATTGTTGAAAGATTGTTCATTAATCATGGTTTGTTTTTCTAATATATGGAGAGTATTTGTTTACTTAGTTTGGTTGCTTTTTTTAAATTTCTACCATCAGCAAATCAGAAAAAATAGATATCGATGTATGTAATATAGTCTATATAAAATTACCAGTAGTTTTACGATTGAGAAAAATAGCCATTGGGTTCGTCATAACATAACGATATAATGCAGCATTTGTTTTTATTTGAAACATTCTACTGTAAAATCACACCTATTTAAGAAACGTTTTTACCATACTCTGTCTTTTTTCGTGTTGCTCTGCCTCAATGCATCTGACGTATGTTAAGCTGGCACAGCCGTTTCAGCACAATTTCAGCTCATTTTTTAACTGATTATTAACTATTTTCATATATAACTACAAATTTTTTAACCCAAGTGGTTTCGGACATAAAGGGGTTGTGCTAGCTTAACGCTTAAGATGGCACATCCGTTACGTAACTTTTTTTCTGCTGATAGTATTCAGATTCTTGGAATGCTGGATTTTTAAACTTTTTAATAACTTCCGGGTGATATACAAGGAATTTCAAAATTTCGCTTGCTAAGGCAAAAAACAAACAATTATTCGAATTAAGTTGCATAAATATTACAATTTGATTCCTTTATTTTCTAACTCTCACAAAATAGAACACTGAGGTGATATTACTTGATATATCATACATATATCCGATTGTGGTGAAAAAAATTACAGTGGAAAGTTTCAAAATCGTGCCCGAAACGCAATGAGACCGAAATCCTAGTCATATCACCATCTTTCTTCTCTTTCATTTTCTAACTTCAACTGAACTGGTTGGGATGAAAAATGTACTCGTTGAATGCAAAGGGGAAATTTTCGCTTCAATAGTTCACCCAAATGATATGAATAGTAGAAAAAAATAACCGCGAAAATACCATCTTCGAAACGAGATGAGACTAAAAACAACAATCAGAACAATCAGTGAAAATAATATCCAATTTTACATTATATTCGCTCCTTATGAATTATCCTGATATTCTTTTTTTTTATAGTACACATAATGCGAAAAGATTGATTAGAAACTATGAAATATCGCAATCTTTCGATTCTCCCAATTTTTATCTCCAGCACAACGACCGATAAATGCAAATAGGTGTAAAAATTCAACCCGTGTAATCTGAGCAGTGAGGAAAACCAGCTGAGGAAATGCTTTCAACAGTTTTCAAAACATGATGAGACCGAGAGCATTACAATTTTACCATTATTGTGCCCTCTGATTTTTTTAACTCCATCACAATCATCTGAAATAGTGATACAGGTATGTATTATTCGGCCCATATGAACTTGCCAATTCTCCATTATTATGCATGCCATCTGATTTTCTAACTGCAGCACATTCATCAGAAATTGTGGTAAAGGGGTGTATTTCATTATATTCGGCCTATATGATCGAACTGGAATGAATATTTCCCTGGTATTCATTTTTAATGACAACGTTATGCAAAAGATTGATTAACTCTTAAATATCGCAATTATTTCATTCTCCCATTTTCTAACATCACAATGACAGATACATGCACGGATGGGATGTAATCATCAATACTCCAGTAATCTGAATAGCAAATGAAGTTTCCTTCAAAAACATTTTTAACCTTGTTCAAACCTTGATTAGACCGATAGCATAACAATTTTACCATTATTTTGCCCTTTGATTTTCTAACTCCAGCACAATAATCGGAAAAAGTGATAAAGGGATGTATTACTTCATATTCGGCTCATATGGACTGATTGGAATGAAACTTTTCCTTGAATTCATTTTAATGTCCATGTAAGTGATTCGAAAACATTGATTAACATTGAAATGTCGCAATTTTCCGATTCTCCCATTTTCTAACTCCAGCACACTGACCGATAAATGCAAAGAGGTGATGTATTCCTCATTTTTCTACCCATGTGATCTGAGCAGCAAGGAAAATCAGCTGAGAAAATAGTTTTAAATGGCTTGAAAAAGTGATGAGACCGATAGCATTACAATTTTTTCATTATTGTGTCCTCTGATTTTCTAACTCCAGCACAATCATCTAAAATAGTGATAAGGGGATGAACCACATCATATTCGACTCGTTTGAATTGACTGGCATGAATAATTTCCTGGTACTAAAATATAATGTCTTTGTAATTCGAAAACATTGATGATGCTTCTGCCTCTGTTCCAATTCTCAAATACCTCTCCGCAGCCTATTTATCGCTGTTCTTTATACTTGTAGAATAATAACCCGAAAAGTTCTTTAAATAACCTATTGAAGCAACAAATACTTGGCTACAACTTTTGATACATTTTGGTAGAAATCAATGGATCGAAACGTTCATAAACGGTTTTCGTCCATTAAACGTAACTGTTCACGGAAAAAGAACAATAAAAAATCAAACAAATGAATAAAATTGAGAAGCATCTAGCCACTCACTCACGCCACTGTACTTCCATGGCTGCTTGGATTTGAGCACTTGAGATTGTTTCATCACCAGAGTCTTTTCATGTGTCCTAGAATTTTTCCTTCAAAATTTTATTGTCTGAGCTCCGAGCACGTGAAATTACTAGGCTTCTCTCTAGACAGACATATCATCTGATATTTCCATTGATATATTACGTATAGACTTCGTTATTTACATTTCGAACTGAGGTCACATTCTGAGCACAATTTTTATTGCAGCTTGTTTCTCGGAAAATAGTTGCCAATTAACCCAAAAAGTCGGCAAAGCTAATGGTGGATTATGCAGCAGTCATAAGGAAGAATATTCGTCAATAATTGGTTGATCCGTTTATTCCAACCAATCATTGATGAATATTCTTCCTTGTGACTTATGACTGCTACATGAATCCACCATTAGTTTCTGCTGAATTATTAGCTTATACGAGGATGTATTGATATCTAGTTAGCCTAGACTAGTTCCCTGCAGAAACAAAATATTGCGTTACCATAGCAACGAACAATAACTTATTAGAAGTGTCAGTGTAAAGTTTGACGTCAAAAAAGTAAACCAGAGTTACGCAATAAATTATAACAAAAAATATGTCCACCGAAATTGTGAAAATCGAAAAATTGGAGTATCCAGCCATCATGAAGTACCTGTATTTAAAAGGGTTAAGAGGTAAGCAGATTTACGAAGATATGCTTAATACCCTTGGTGATCAATGTCCTTCGTATGCGACCGTGAAAAATTGGACTGCAAGCTTCAAAAGAGGTAAATTTTCAATTGAAGATGATGACCAATCGGGAAGGCCAGTTTCTGTGTCAGTCCCCGAAAATATCGATGCAGTTCATGACATGATTTTAACAGACCGTCGAATTAGGCTAAAACGGATATCTGAAGCACTGAATATTTCATACGAACGCGTTCATCATATGTTCACGTCAATTTGGACATGAGCAAAATTGCTTCAAATGTTTGAATGTTGACCAAAAGCGTGCAAGGGTAGTATCATCGTGTTCGATCTGTGCTCGATTTGAAAACAATGTAAACTTCTTAAACCGAATTGTTACTATGGATGAGACTTGGGTACATTTCTACGATCCAGAAACAAAGCAACAATCGATGGAATGGCGACACTCCGGTTCTCCGAGACCTAAGATGTTTCGTGTCCAAAGATCTGCTGGAAAAGTTCTTGCTTCAGTTTTTTGGGATTGCCATGGAGTAATCATGATTGATTTTTTGGATAAGGGTAGAACAATAACTGGAGATTACTATTCGACATTACTGACCACTCTAATTACTGACCACTCTACGGGAAAAAATTAAAGAGAAAAGACGGGGGAAGCTATCCAAAGGTGTTTTGTTTTTGCAGGACAACGCCCCTGCACACAAATCTCATGTTGCCATGCAAAAAATTCGTGGTTTAGGGTTTGAATTACTAGAACACCCCCCTTATTCACCAGATTTGGCTCCGTCCGACTATCATCTCTTTCCTCAACTGAAAAAAAGTTTAAAAGGTCGTAAATTTTCATCCAACGAGGAGGTAATAATAGCTGTGGAGATCTGGTTTGCAGAGCACGGAGAAAATTTTTTTTTTGAAAGACCTAGAGACGTTGCAGGTTCGCTGTAATAAATGTATCCAATTAAGAGGAGAATATGTTGAGTAATAAAATATTTTGACATTGAAATTTTGTTTGGTTATATAGTAGGCTAAGAATTTTTCAATATATCCTCGTAAATGTGTTAAAATCATGAAAATCATTCGTTTCAAATTAAAATATTGTTGCTATTTCCTCAGTAACTATTTTGTCTGTCGCCTTTACTGCTGTCACTGAATTGTTTTATCGCTGTTTTCTCTTGTCGCTGTTTTGTCTGTCGCTATTTTGTCCTTTCGCTATTTTGGCATCGCTAATTTGTTCATCGCTTGTATGTCTATCGCTTTTTCGTCCCAGAGTCCTTGTATTAAGAAATGAATAAATGAATCATAGAATGAAGAAAGGAACGAACGAATGAACGAATGAACGAATGAACGAATGAACGAATGAACGAATGAACGAATGAACGAATGAACGAATGAACGAATGAACGAATGAACGAATGAACGAATGAACGAATGAACGAATGAACGAATGAACGAATGAATGAATGGAAGTGTGAATGGATGGATGTGTGAATGAATGGATGTGTGAATGGGTGTCACGTCAATTGGACGTGGAAAATTGAACGCACAACTATTGGTCGCAGTCAATTGGACGCGCGAAATTTGGACGCAAGGACAACTGGGCACAGGGACAACTTGACGCAGGGACAACTGGGCGCAGGGACGACTGGGCGCCAAAAACACACAATTAATAATGATAATAATGAAATGAATTTTTCTTCAAGTTCCAAGCTCCCAACTTGCAAGCTAGGTTAGTTCGGTCAGGTTAGATCAGACTAATAAAATGCTACACTTGAAATTAATTTTTATTCAACCTCCAAGCTCCCAACTTGCGAGCTAGGTTAATTCGGTCAGGTTAGATCAGACTAATGAAATACTACACCCAAAATGAATTTATGATAATAATTATGATTAGTAAATTTTTTTGGCGCCCAGTCGTCCCTGCGCCCGGTATTCCTTGCGTCCAATTGTCGCCGCGTTCAACTGTTGCCGCGTCCAACTGTCGCGACGTCCAATTATCGCCACGTCCAACTGTCGCGACGTCCAATTGTCGCCGCGACCAATTCTCCGCGTCCAATTTTCGTGCGCCCAATTGACCGCGTCGAATTGTCGGCAATCCATGTGAATGAATGGATGAATGATTTATATGAATGAATGGATGAATTGAATGAATTGAATGAATTGAATGAATTGAATGAATTGAATGAATTGAATGAATTGAATGAATTGAATGAATTGAATGAATTGAATGAATTGAATGAATTGAATGAATTGAATGAATTGAATGAATTGAATGAATTGAATGAATTGAATGAATTGAATGAATTGAATGAATTGAATGAATTGAATGAATTGAATGAATTGAATGAATTGAATGAATTGAATGAATTGAATGAATTGAATGAATTGAATGAATTGAATGAATTGAATGAATTGAATGAATTGAATGAATTGAATGAATTGAATGAATTGAATGAATTGAATGAATTGAATGAATTGAATGAATTGAATGAATTGAATGAATTGAATGAATTGAATGAATTGAATGAATTGAATGAATTGAATGAATTGAATGAATTGAATGAATTGAATGAATTGAATGAATTGAATGAATTGAATGAATTGAATGAATTGAATGAATTGAATGAATTGAATGAATTGAATGAATTGAATGAATTGAATGAATTGAATGAATTGAATGAATTGAATGAATTGAATGAATTGAATGAATTGAATGAATTGAATGAATTGAATGAATTGAATGAATTGAATGAATTGAATGAATTGAATGAATTGAATGAATTGAATGAATTGAATGAATTGAATGAATTGAATGAATTGAATGAATTGAATGAATTGAATGAATTGAATGAATTGAATGAATTGAATGAATTGAATGAATTGAATGAATTGAATGAATTGAATGAATTGAATGAATTGAATGAATTGAATGAATTGAATGAATTGAATGAATTGAATGAATTGAATGAATTGAATGAATTGAATGAGAATGAATTGAATGAATTGAATGAATTGAATGAATTGAATGAATTGAATGAATTGAATGAATTGAATGAATTGAATGAATTGAATGAATTGAATGAATTGAATGAATTGAATGAATTGAATGAATTGAATGAATTGAATGAATTGAATGAATTGAATGAATTGAATGAATTGAATGAATTGAATGAATTGAATGAATTGAATGAATTGAATGAATTGAATGAATTGAATGAATTGAATGAATTGAATGAATTGAATGAATTGAATGAATTGAATGAATTGAATGAATTGAATGAATTGAATGAGTTGAACGAACTGAAAGAACTGAACGAACTGAACGAACTGAACGAACTGAACGAATTGAACGAATTGAACGAATTGAACGAATTGAACGAATTGAACGAATTGAACGAATTGAACGAATTGAACGAATTGAACGAATTGAACGATTTGAACGATTTGAACGATTTGAACGATTTGAACGAATTGAACGAATGGAACGAATCGAATGTATCGAATGAATCGAATGAATCGAATGAATCGAAAGAATGAATGAATGAATGAATGAATGAATGAATGAATGAATGAATGAATGAATGAATGAATTATAGCACATGGTGAATAAATAGGAGAAAGCCCACAAAAGTAAAACTTTTGCGTGGGCCGATTTTTCCATCTGTATATTTGTGTTCTAGTTGGGGCTTCATAAAAATAATTCGTTCAAGTATATGATGTAAATAAAAATAGTATTAGTTATAAAATAGTGGAAATTGTGGAATGGTATTTTATGTACAACATATAAACACATAAGGACTTACGCATGTACATGTAGATACACGGACTAATATAAATGTACATCAGAAATAAAATAATAGATTAAACATTGTTACAAATGGAAACTTGTTCAATTACTAATGTAAGTTGATTAATGTATTTTATGACCTATTAGTGTACAAAATATTGGATATGAAATCGTAGGAGAGAGTCAGTAGCCAATTTTTAATCAGCTTTTTGTATTAAATGAATCTATTTTTTTTAATTTCTGGTGGTAATTTATTAAATAGTTTAGGGCCGAGGTAGGTAAAACCTTTTTGACCAATTGTCTTTTCTGCTCTGCATTTATTCTGTATCTAGTATTATAGGGATGGTTGATTGAAATCAATTCTTCTTCATGTTTGTATTGTTTCAACAGAATTGTTTTGGCGAATAACTGACTCATATTCAATACTTCTAATTCGGAAAATAATGCTTCAGAAGGATATATTCTTGGTTTTTCATAGATATTTTTCAATGCGCTTTTTTGTATTTTTTCCATTCTGCTGAAGTTGGTTGCCATCGTAGAACCCGAGGCAATAAGTCCGTATGTCAGATGAGATTCCTCTAAAGCGTGGTATAATATTTTGAGATATTTCAAGTATATAAAATTTGCTGGATTTTTGAATGTATATACCAGAAACTGGAGTTTTTTTATTACGATATGTGCCTGTTCGTCCCATTTCATGTGAGAGTCTATGATTATTCCTATATATTTAATTTTCAGTGCTGAGTTTATACTTACTGGTTTGTGTATTAGTAGTGTCATTGATTTTAATGGCCTGATATGAAGGTAGGTTATTACTGTATGATGTGAAGGGGATGTAGAATGTTTTTTTATAGTTTGTGTTTATTTTATAGTAGAAAAAAAATGTGATTTTCGAGAGATTCATTTCTGTGGTATTTTTAAGTGAAATCCAGTTCGAGTCCTCATAAAAAAACAGCAACGCTGATGATTTCTCCTTTAGTTTCTTGTTCAAAAAGGTCGTTGAGGAACACGTTAAAGAGAAGTGGGACTAGTACTGTTCCCTGCGGTACGCCAATTCCAATTTTTCTTGGGTCGATCATAGTTCCATTTATATTAACACGTTGAGTTCTGTTATATAAGTAACTTTTCATTAGGTTATATGTGATTCCCCGAAGACCAACATTCTCGTGGGCCAGAAGAAGCTGTTCATGGTTTACTGTGTCGAATGCTTTTGGGAGATCGCCAAAAATACATACAGAAGTTTGATTTTTATCTATGGCATTGTTTATTATTTTTGTCAAGCTTGCAATCGCATCCGCTGTAGAGCGGTTTTGTCGGAATCCGTACTGTTTTTCTGAGATGACTTTGTAATTGTTGAAGAATAAGTTCATTCTTTTCTGGATTATTTTTTCGAATGTTTTACATATGCTGGAAATGAGCGATACTGGGAGATAGTTCGACATAACTGATCGATTTATTTAAAAGGAAGGTTAACATGGGTGTTATTTCACGACTTGAGAGTTTCCGCTCTTATACCATCTAAACCAGGTGCTTTGTTATTTTTTAGGGTCATGATCATTTCTATAACTTCTTTCTCGTCGGTATTTGTTAGGAATATTGAATGTTCTATTTTTTTCTTTTTTATATCGTTCGGTTGGAGATTTATTTTGATAGCCGTTTTGTCACCTATTTCAGAAAGGTATTTGAAAAATT
The DNA here is from genome assembly GCA_944452925.2 of Chrysolina oricalcia. Lineage (NCBI taxonomy): Eukaryota > Metazoa > Arthropoda > Insecta > Coleoptera > Chrysomelidae > Chrysolina > Chrysolina oricalcia. Next base: position 13,107,618 of record OX101819.2, read on the forward strand.
TATTTGATGTTACATTCATTATTTGCTGTTTTGATTAAGTGGTTTAATTGGTTTTTGCATATTTTGAATTGTAATTTATTAAGGTCTGTGTTCTCGTTTTTCATTAGTTGGTTTATTTTTTCTCTCAATCGATTTGAGAAGTCATGCAGTTATCCATTCTTTTCTTTTAATTTATTTCCTCTTCAATTCAGTGGTGATTGAAGAACTATTAGTTAATTCTGTTATTGTGTTGATGAATGTAGTGGTGCTCTTATTAATATCGTTTTCAGAATAAATGTCTGTCCAGTTCTGTTGTTTTTACGTTGTCAACTATTTTCTCTGGTAGGATAGGATAGGAATGAATGGATGGATGGACGGACGGACGGACGGACGGACGGACGGACGGACGGACGGACGGACGGACGGACGGACGGACGGAAGGATGGATGGAAGGATGGATGGATGGATGGATGGATGGATGGATGGATGGATGGATGGATGGATGGATGGATGGATGGATGGATGGATGGATGGATGGATGGATGGATGGATGGATGGATGGATGGATGGATGGATGGATGGATGGATGGATGGATGGATGGATGGATGGATGGATGGATGGATGGATGGATGGATGGATGGATGGATGGATGGATGGATGGATGGATGGATGGATGGATGGATGGATGGATGGATGGATGGATGGATGGATGGATGGATGGATGGATGGATGGATGGATGGATGGATGGATGGATGGATGGATGGATGGATGGATGGATGGATGCATGAATTAATTAATTAATATTAGAATGAAATTTATTTTTTGAAGACCGCTTTTCGTTCGTTTTGGCGGTCCTCAGGAGCACCAAATTACACAATCGAAACATTTGGAAAAAACTGTCAATCAGATGGACGTTTGAGACGTGAGTTAGAACATCATCAAACTTCAACCAAACAAAAGTTATCAGTATACAAAAATTCTAAATATAATTGTTAGGTGGTAGTAGGCAGTAACAAGCAATTAAAAAATTATGTGCGCCCACGCCAAACTTGAAATACAATCGTTCAATTCGTAATCTCTACTCAGCTTTTCCCTATCCACCGAACGCATGCGTGTGACCGTGAATACCGACGTAACGAATTTAAAAGTTGCTTATGAGCATACTCATGTTAATGTGGATAGTGTAGCACTATTTCCAAACAAAATGATGTTCGGCCGGAAGAAAGTGACTCGCTAGAGATCTGAAAACGCAACTCGAGTGGGTTATGTCTTTTAATAATGAGCAGAACGTCTCTGTCACCGAGCTGTGTGCGAGTGAAATCTCTAGTTGTGCGGTCTGTAACTTCGTGACGAGCTATTGATAACAGTGTTATGTAAATTTCAACGAGTCCCTGACCAAACTACTTGTTGATCGGCAAATTATGCAATTTCGGTGTGTTCGGTGGACATAATTGAATAGAGCAGTCCGAAATTTTCATCGATTTATGAACGAGTAAATGACAGAGATGTGACTTAGTGTGGTATACCCATAAGGATATTTATGGTTTGTTTGTGAAAGTGGGTTAAAGTGGTTCTCGTATTCATTCGAAAATTGGTTTTCGACTTTGGTAAATAGTAGTACCTAGTACTGTGATTTTGTATCTTTTCATCTTGGTTCACCTTGGTACGCACCTGGAGATGCTTGTTGTGTTGATATGACCTAAAATCGTGAATTTCACTTGATTCAGCAACAAGTTGGAATGATTATAATTTCAAAACATACCAGTCGGATGCGCTTTCGCTTCGGCAAAAACCTCATTTCACGCTACGATCATTATTCAAAATTCATTATTTACCATGCTTAACATAACGGTAGGTAAATTTGGTCAATACTGTATACGGGGTACTGAAAGTTAGATGCAAATTCAGTAAAACTTCTGTTAGAGTCACCGAGAGTAACCCAGTGAATTTTCAAAAATACTTTTTTGGAACTTGCGTATTTCGGTCTACAAAAAATCCATACCGAATTTTTTCGAAGATATAGGCCTATTTTGTTGCGAAACTTCACCCTCTTACATATCAATTTTTTTTTGAAACACACAAATTGTCCCATTCTTTTAATCAAAACACCTCACACACCCCTATTTACTTGTTTTCAGCACGTTTTAGCGGAAAAAATCATTTATTAAAAAAAATCACCCATCAAAATGTAAACAAATCGTGGTTTTTTTAATTGTTGTTCGTTTCTCGTAGGCTCTCAGCTGTGGCCGGTTTTTCGAATTTATGATTTGTTCACGTTTCAAAGAAAGGTGAATTAAAAAAAAAATAATATTTTTTGCTAAACATGCATTGATGAAAACTAGTAAATAAGGGTCTGTGTGGTGTTTTTATTGAAAGGACAAATTTTGTGTGTTTTCAATAACAGATATTCGATCTGTTAAATGGTGAAGTTTGACCACAAAATGGACCTATATATTTAAAAATAGTAGTGACCGCCAAAAATTTCATTTGGATTTTTTGTAGAGGAGATTTATTCCGAAAATTCAATTATTGTTCACTTTGACCCAAGTCTTACCGCAAATTTTATAGATATACCTGTTCCATCTGTCCAACATTTACCTTTCGTATTATCTGAAGGAGTTGAGAATGTGTGGAAAGGCCTAACCCATCTAATAATGATAGGAATAAGGTCACTCATCCGTTTTACAAGAATGACCTCAAACTATATGCCTAGAGAGAAAAGGACCTACATCAGTCCCTAAGGGAGGTGGAAGAGTACACGCATGCTATCGGAATGAAGTTCGGGATCTATAAATGTGCCACGGTTCATCTCAAAAGAAAAAATGCAATGAATACGTAGAGGATGTTCAGCTCGTAAACGGAAGTATCCTGGTGGTGAAATGGAATCAAAAAGAGCTTCGACAACTCGTCGTAAAAACTCAAACGCAAAATGATGCAACTCCATAAGAGCTTGCATCCCAAATCGTCTGTTACACGGTTAAACCTACTTCCCCAGGCAACAGGAAGGCCGAAGACTTTTGAGCTTGGTTGGAGTGCCTATATAACAGAATGGTATCAGAATGGAGCCAGAGCATAGATCTCCATTCTCTGCCTGGTCCGCGATTATGAAAAAGCAGGGATTGGAGCATTTCTTTTTGAAGCAGCAACCCGTGCAGCCGAACTCAATCTCGTTCGATACTGAACGGGCGAACCCAAACTCGTTTACCGAGTTGGACCCCGTTCAACAAAAAAGATATGTCAATGCATGAGATCTTCTTCGACCTTAGCTAATTCAAAAACAACTTTCTTATTTATCAGGTCAATTGGGTTGAAGTCGGAGAACGAGGGATTCATAAAGATCTGCCAGGAATGTATCTTCAGCATCCGAGTCTACAGTTTACCGTGGTCGCGTGATGAGCATAGAGGTCCCTGACACTAGATCGAGGGGAATATCTAGCTAAAATGTGTACAAGCCTCATAATTTCCAGACTCAACGTTCAAGGTTGGGACTGAAAGGACTCAAAATAAAATACTAGTGACTCAAGATTTGGAATGGAATGACTGATTGCCAATTTCTTCTGACTGAGAGACTAGATTGTGAAAGAAAATACTCGAAACCAAATCTGCGATTGAAAAGAGTCAATTGCACTTTCAATGATTCAAAAGACTCAACCTACTCATATCAATCAACGTGACTTGAACATACCAATCATTCAATTCACAACTTGAAAATAAATATACAACCAAAAACAAATTTGTTTCGATAGTACATGTGTGGCATCATTGCTGGGATGATTGGTATCACTGCAGAAACCAAAAATTAAAAATTCATTTTCACCTTGGGTGAATAAATATTTAAAGATTTTCATCTTTTGTAGAATTTTCAACTTTGGAGAGATCTTCCACTGTGAGAAGAGTGCTATTTTATTACTGAATCCATTTACCTATATCAAGGATATTTATACCGAAATGCGGAATATTTATTTCCATTTTGTTCCCGAAAACTTTCTATATTTCTACAAAAACAATATTGAGAATGACAACTGACAAACTTAAATGGAAAATGAAAACTATCAAAAGTACGTTAATTGATCGTTTAAACGTTGGGCCAGTATTGTGGGCGGAAGATTACAGTTTCATCACTGGATTTAGAAGAAAAAGTTTCAGATAAAAGAATGATGGCTATTTCCATAGGACCTACGAACTGAAAATATTTTCAAAGTTTAACAGACTGAATCTTTACATTTTTAATTGGATTGTACAATATTTTATTCTCGATTTTATTGCTTATGTGAATTAGACAATATGGTTGTGTTAGTTTTTACATAATGGTTCAGGAGTTCTGAATATTTATTGTCGAAATCGGGCCTTGATCAATTCCCTGTGAGTGCCCTTATTATCGTATACCATTGAAAATGTCTTCGTTAGGGCTTTTAGAATATAGAATAGAATACAAGGTGTTCTATATATTCTATATACATATTTGGAATTTATATTATATTGTAAGTGACTTATTTATGTAATTTTTCTGTTCTGTTTTGTGCCGTTTTCTTTGATACATGGCAATGTGTAATGTTCTTATACTCTGTATATGTTAAACAAAGAAATAAATTATCTATAAATTAAATTTAAGTGAGACCTGTTTCAATTCTTAATCTACATACAAAACACAATTTGAGAAATTGATTCCCCAAGACTGAGATCGATGGTGATGTGGATTCCTCATTTAGATGGCGTTAATCAAGGCCAGTTTTCAATAAAATTATACTCAGAACTCCTGAACCATCCGGTAATATCAAATAAACCATATAAATCCTGAAGGCTCTAGTTGGGATCTTTACAAATAAACAATAAAATATAGGGTGTTCCAATTAAAATGTAAAAAAATCAGTCTGTTACTCCTAGGTAGAATACCCGGTATACTTTGAAAATATTTTCGGACTGTAGCCGAGTTTAACAACAAAATTGTAAATGAATCGAAATAAGAATAGGAACCTACCTTTATCCCCTGCGTTCGCCATAGCATAGTATTTTTTTCTGTTCGAGGCGTTATTACTATTTTTGAGCAGTTTCATTCTGTAATTTTTTTTTTATCATAACCATGCCATAACAAACTTTCAATAATGCTTCGAATTTGCTGTTATGGATTCGTTTGTAATTATATTTCTGAATGTCACGTTATTTTCAAACGCGCGTGACAAATTATTAGAATTATCTTTCACTCATAAAAGTGTTTCTGAAAGCTAAGAAAATAATACTTGACAATTTGAATAAATAGTATGTTCCTCTAGTGCGTGTTTTTGAGCCCTCCCCCTGTTAACTTTTGAACAGTTTGACGTACAGACATGGAAAAAAAACGTTTTGAATGGTTTCACCGATACTACTTTCTGAAATGAAAGACATGGTGGATGTCCGAAAAAATTTCAAATGGCATAGGGCAAATCTCATTTCAACCATATAATTTTTGTTGATTTCGTTAATACAATTTCGATATCTTTGCTTTTCGAAATTTTCAAGTTAATGTGCCCCCAGCGCCATCTGTCGTGTAATTGCAATGTATCTTCTCTCAAAAAGTAGTATCGGAATACCATTCAAAATATTTTTTGTCCCACTGTTCTACATCAAACCATTCAAATTTATCGAGATAAGGGTACCATTCAGATCAGCACTTATACCTAATATAACACTTATAAAAAAATATTAAGGAAATCCGAAAAATTGGTTGCTCTAAGTTTAGAATACTTGTAAAAGCATTATTTGTCAAATATTCCAACAACCATCTCGTGTTGGATAAGCACTGGATAACACTGTAAGTATTTCCAATATTTTTAAGTCAATTAAAACCACGTTGCTGTGCAACCCTAAAGGTGTTTGTGCTGCATTCATAACTAATATTTTCAACTAAGTGGTCTCTAAAATGGTGGTTGTCTCTGTCATTGGAGCGGCATGAAAACTATCTCGAGTTGAGACTACTAGACTGGGATCCCACGCCTATTTTCAAAATTGATTAATAACAGGCTGAATCTTCCTGAGTAGCTTCATTTTGCCGAGACGCCCAACTTTTTCCTCTACGAAAATTCTCGATAGTGGTAGCTAACGAAATGCGCAGGCGTCAATCATGTCGATTTGGTGAGTGAAAAAAATTCATTAATAACGTTTAGTTTTTCAGTTGAACCTCAAGATAATTCGATAAAGTACTCCAAAAATCTTTTGTCCTACAAAATGGATGGTAGGACTGAAGAGTCCCCCTCTCCCAACATGTACCAATGACGTGGTCATAAAAATTCATTAATAACCAGCAGATTTTTTACCGTTGCTTGGTTAATATTTGTATAATTGAATGGCCATATTGTCCTACAAATTGAATGGTAGGTGTTCCCAGTCCTACGCTCCGAACATGTCAATCATGTCGATTTGGTGAGTGAACAAAATTCATTAATAACAGTTAGTTTTTCAGTTGAACCTCAAGGTAATTCGATAAAGTACTCGAAAAAACTTTTGTCCTACAAAATGGATGGTAGGACTGAAGAGTCCCCCTCTCCCAACATGTACCAATGACGTGGTCATAAAAATTCATTAATAACCAGCAGATTTTTTACCGTTGCTTGGTTAATATTTGTATAATTGAATGGCCATATTGTCCTACAAATTGAATGGTAGGTGTTCCCAGTCCTACGCTCCGAACATGTCAATCATGTCGATTTGGTGAGTGAACAAAATTCATTAATAACAGTTAGTTTTTCAGTTGAACCTCAAGGTAATTCGATAAAGTACTCGAAAAAACTTTTGTCCTACAAAATGGATGGTAGGACTGAAGAGTCCCCCACTCCCAACATGTACCAATGACGTGGTCATAAAAATTCATTAATAACAAGCGGATTTTTTTTACCATTGTTTGGTTAATATTTGTATAATTGAATGGTCATATTGTCCTACAAATTGAATGGTAGGTGTTCTCAGTCCTACGCTCCGAAATTGTCAATTCAACGAAAATTTTTGATATCAGTAGCTAATGAACTGCGTAGGCGAAAGTCATGTTGATTTGGTGAGCGCAAAAATTGTATGGTTAACCATTAGTTTTACCCAAATCTGAAGCTCATGGCTCATGGTAAAACAAACCAATTGAATTAACTTCATTTCAAGGCAATAAAATCAATCTATTTGACCGTAAACCACGGGCTTAACAAGCCTACAGATATTTCGATCATATCTTCTGAAATAAAAAATAAAAATATTTTGTAATTAGGCACATTTTTGATATGATATTATGAATCCATTTGATTTTTTTGCTTTAATTCGAAATCGATTTTTTTAGGAATAAACACATTAAATCTTCGAATGATAAATTATATTTCACAAAGGGTGTTGCATTTCATAGCATGACAAGACACTGTTCAAAGAAATATATTGAGTATCAATAACATTATCATTTTAATTTTACAAATTCTATTCATACACAGGAGAATTGATTATATTATTGACTACCTTGTAGAAAAACAGTTTGTTTTTTTCTGTATTATGAAACATATTTCTCACGAATGTCAGTAATGACCAGTCGCTCACTAGTTCAATATTGGATATGAGTGGTATATTGATATTTTTTATACATTTAAATTCTTCCAAAAATCTCAAAATTGATGATGTTTCGCCCTCTAGCACCGAATCTGGTAATACGATCGAGTAGGGTCAATGGAGACTTTTACTCAGAATAGCTTCAGCTACAACATACCAAAAATTCAGCCATTTTCACAGTAAGACTTGTTTTCATTAAAAGTGTGCGGAGTCCTTTGATGATAGTTGCATACATTGTTGTTTAAAATTAATTTTTCCGTTAACCAGATGTCGTTCCTTTACGAAGGACAGCCCTCAAAAGACGAAACTTGTAAGAGCCAAGGATTAACGAATTCTCACTTTTTACGTGCTTTTCCACTTTCTCGGGCCCTCAGAGAAATATAAGCAGTCGCTAGGCTTTTCTGGGTTACCCTGCATCTGCTGAAGCGCATGCGACTTCATTTAAGCCACCCCGGAGGACAGATTGATTATTTCAACGTTTTTACTTTGTTATTGTTGTTTTCAATATGTTTATAAAAATTATGAAAGCTAAACAAAATTTCCCACTCATTTCATAAACTTTTCACGTAAATTATAATATTTTTGTATTGAACAAACAATTATACATTGAAAGTAACATTACTTCACGAATAATAGTACATTAAATGAGCTAAACCACATTTTCAAAATAATTCGTTATTTTGAATAATTTTTGTAGGACTAGCGATACATACCCGTTTTTTTGTAGGACACTGTATTATTTAGGTGAAGGATACACTTAGTTTTCATGTGTTATCATTGTCCTACAGTTATTAATGAACATTTTTTTACCATGGAATTGACATGTTCGGAGCGTAGGACTGGGAACACCTACCATTCAATTTGTAGGACAATATGACCATTCAATTATACAAATATTAATCAAGCAACGGTAAAAAAATCCGCTGGTTATTAATGAATTTTTATGACCACGTCATTGGTACATGTTGGGAGTGGGGGACTCTTCAGTCCTACCATCCATTTTGTAGGACAAAAGTTTTTTCGAGTACTTTATCGAATTATCTTGAGGTTCAACTGAAAAACTAACTTTTATTAATGAATTTTTTTCACTCACCAAATCAACATGATTGACGCCTGCGCATTTCATTAGCTACCACTATCGAGAATTTTCGTAGAGGAAAAAGTTGGGCGTCTCGGCAAAATGAAGCTACCCAGGAAGATTCAGCCTGTTATTAATCAATTTTGAAAGTAGGCGTGGGATCCTGACTACTGACAGATCTTAAGAGATTAGGAGGTGTTAATGAATATTTCTGCTGCGATTGTTTCCAAGACAACTATCTTGATTGTCCACATAATTTTTGGAACAGATTGAAATCAAATATGACTGGAAAAATGAGGATAAACGAATATTTTTCGACGAATTAATATGAAATGCTCATGATTTATGATTTGTAGTAGATCATACTTCCTTTGTTGAATGTATTCGGATAATGAATGCAGCATATCAGTCAAGGAATTGATTTGCTATCTGATTTACGTGTAAATTGAATAATCTAAGACAGTAAAAAGGCGAATAGAGGCATATTAAAATGGTTGCAATCAAGAAGTGAATCTCGGATGAATGTTAACCAATTTTCAAGATAAGTAGACAAGTAGTCTTCAGAAATAATCTATTACCGGACATCCGGTAGTACCGTTGAAGTATGCTGTTAATGTACTTCTTAATTTATGGTTGAAGTTGGTTCATAGCTTATTCATTATAAGCTGATGATGAGAAATAAAATTGGTCAGATTCCAATGATAAATTTTGTAATTGTGCAGGAAGTTGAGTTATACAGAGTGGCCCGTTTAAAAGCGGGGCACCACTGAAAATTTTTTATTTGTTTTCCGATTAAAATTTTTTTTTTCTAATGAAAGAAACTACAATATCGCCATAACTTTGAAATAAAATTTGAAGTGTCAAGGCATTCTTTGCATATTTTTCTAATCCAAAAATTTTAAAATTATGTTGGCAATTTTTTAAATTATAATTTTACTGCTCATTCTTACAAATTGGTTAAACCAAATTTACACAAAAAAATGTAATGAAAAATTATATTATTGTAAGCTCTAATTCTCAGTTAATAATGACTAGAATAAATTTGACTGTCTTCTGTTTTGCTGACTTACCAATATACGTTTCGGAGTCTGCTATTAAAAATCAGTTTTTTTTAAATGATTTTAAAATACTCATAAAAAAACACATTCATTTGAATCATTTATTTGTTGACAGCGAAGTGATCGTGGTGTTAGAGTTTTTGCCTTCCACCCAGGCCGTCCGAGTTTCGTAAAAAAACAAAAAAAATTGACAGTTCTTTAACAAAAACTAAACAACTTTGCCTCCTTGAAAATACAACGGCAAGCTGATTAGATGTTAGAAAACATGTTGCTGAAATTCATGATTTACTTACTTACCAACTATTTATTAGGTAATGTATTAATAATTAATATAATCATAGCAATGTCAGTGTACCAAACAATCAAGATGAAAAGATATAATATTCACAGTTTCTTCCATAATATTTTAGAGGCTATGAGGCCACGTGCACTTCCTACCACGGATATCCTTGATAATTATTATGTTCATTACAACCAAAATCTAAAGGGGTCTCATTCAAATAAATGCTGTGCTACATAAAAAACTCATAAACTCTAAACATGCAACTTCAACTAGGATTCAATGATGAATTCAATAATTCTATAATGGAGGGTGATATTTACATACAGTGACAAATAGATTATTTTTTCATTGACAGGAAATTGGACTTTGACATTAGTTTATGCTTCGAATCAGACCAATAACTCGTATCCGTTTCCTGTCAACATTGACATTAGAAAAAAGGCAAAAAATGGCACTTTTAACGGAATTTTGAAAAAACTCAGTACAAATTACTAATTTCAGTCGTAAAGTTTCGAAAAAATTATAAATTCACGGTTTTTGGTCAAAATGTATCTGCTATGTAAAATTGAATTTTTTTTCAAATGACAAGCAACATAAACTGAAGTATATGAAAACTGATTATAAGCATTTGAAAAACAATTTTAAAATCGAATATCTTCTGAAAATTCAGTTCATTATAAAAATATTTCAATCAAGGATCCGTGTGAAGGAAGAGGCCATCGTCCAAATGTTCACCTCGAAATATGAGTGTCCAAAATATTTTTCTTTTGTGAATATTCAGAAATGTCAAACAAAAGCGTCATCAAGCACAATCCGATATCTGCATTCAAAGACGTTAATGACTCGACCGTGAATTCCAATGACGATGGTACCAAGAACGCTGTGGATTCCCTAAAAAAGCCAAAAAATCAGAACTATCATCTGAATTCTCCGGAAATTCGGTGTTCCCCTTCGCCGTGTGTGTTCGACTGGGATGGCGAAAGTGTAAAAAGATGTGGAGGTAAATATTTGAAGAAAATACACTAATATATTGCATGTCATACTGAATCCGCCTTTCAGAGAGTACCATGTCCAAAACGGCTTCACATTGTGTAACATCATGATAAGTAGGTACAAATTCAAAGAAATTATATGAAATTTGAAAACATCAAAACAGTCATTTTAATTTTATCGTTGTCGGAGTAGTTGATTTATTATGCAACGACCATCATGACCATATCATGATGAATACGAATGTCGCAATATCCATTAAATGTGAGTTGAATAAACTATTTTTTCTACGACCAGTCATAATATAATAAGAACATCAAAACTGTATTTCTGAAAATTAATTATTATTGATTACAATTAGAAAATATTATTTTATATCATACAACTATTTATGATGGTTTCTATAGTTCTGTCAAGGAAAAAGTTGGAGATGACAAAACGGTGATTGACTGATTCCGATTCCGGACATAGCAAATTTTATCTATAACAATGTAATGGCCGATTTCATATTACTTTTTCAAAGAAATATCTCTTCATCTCGAAATATAATACAAATAGAGTAATAAATAAGTTTTGTTAACGGAGAAAGATATAGTCTCCGAAACGTCAACATTTTTTCAGATAGGCAAATTTAGAATACGATACGATTCTTACCAAATAAATAATGTTTTTCAAGACAATAATCTTGTAAACGCAGTAACTCATAGGGGCATATTGATTCGTTTGCCTTTGTACAGATTTCCTGGAATCGATGTTTTTTCATTTTCAGAGTGTGAACTGTTAAAACACAGAAACAACCATGTCAAGACACTGAAGACTAGTTCCTCAATATTATTAGCAATTTGAATTCGAACTAATAGCTGATTTTCTTTGGGGTTTGATATATTGGTCTACGTACGTATCTAATAATTTGAGGTTACTGGTTATTACAACAAAAATATTATAGAAAAAATTTAAGTTCAAGGGGAAATGAAAAATATACAGTGAGCGGCAGATTTTTTGTCACAAATGGGAAGAAACTTTATTTCAGATTTCTCAGAAATTTTTATTTTTTATAAAAGTGCCTGCATCCTTCGTTACTCAAATCGCACTATCCAAATTTTAATTACCTTCTTTCGTATACGAGGGAGGTGAAAAAATATGAAGGTTGTTCAAGAGTAAAGTACCTTCATTTTTCAAAATACACGTAAAATTTGTTTGAAGAAGTGAGTTATAAATTAGAGAGTGTTCCAAATTTGAAATCACTGCCTCTTATTTCAAAAATAAGTTTTAACTGATTTTGTACTTTTTTTATTTCACCACCCTATGTATTTTGAGGATTTGTATTATCAGAGTAGACTCATCACTGAATATTATCTAAACGACCAGATCAAGTTGAGTTTTGCACAAATGTCATCTAAAAAATTGCAGTAATCGAATCTAGTGATGACGAAACCTCATTTTTTGTGGCCATTGTGAAAAAAAAGGTATTTTTTGTATACGGCTACAACAAATGACATCTGAAATTCAAAATCAACTGAAAGCAGTCCAATTGTGTTGCAACGAATATGGAAACAGGTCTTCCCAATGAATAGTAGCCATGAATCATCTTTTCTTTTCAAAACGAAGCCCTGCATTGAAAGGGAAATAATAAGCAAAGTTGACATTGGAAAATATTGGTAAACTGGTAAACATTATTATTTCGACATTTGATTTATGCTTTGTTGTTATAATGGCTACACGCATTAATCTCCAAGAAAATATTGAAATTGTCCTAATACACGTCAACAACTATTGAACTTGATGCGAAACTTAAAATATATTCAATGAGAGACATTCAGTTAGAAATCTTCATTATGCAACGGTGGCAAAAATTGTATAAAAATTCAAGGAGTCTGGATCAGTTGAGAACAAACAAAAAATAGCGAACTAAGGAAATGTTACTGTAGATGAAGACGTTGCACTGAATATTATTTTATCTGTTGTGGTGGATCCGAGATTTTCGTGATTTCAAAAAAATATTGGCTTCTCCGAACGGTCAATTAGAAGAGTCTTGGAAATGAACAAATTCAGACCAAACAAACCGAAATTCATTCATACACTCAAAGAAAGAGACTTGATGCACGTTTGATTTTTTCTGGTTACAAAATTTTAATGCAGAAAGGTATTCAGAAATGTTATAAAAGTTTTTATCGGATTACCTTGACATCCTTCTATTACGTGCTAGAGCCAACATGTATTTTCAACAGGATGGTGCATATATCCACTCGACTCAAGAGGTGAGGGCGTGGTTGAATACGGAATTCACAAATAAGTGGATAGGGCGATACCCAAACAGTCCGTGGCCTGCTAGATCCCCAGACCTTACCCATATGGATTTTTTTGGATATAATAATAATAAACGCCTTTTATTGCCATTCGAGAAATAAATAACAATGGATTTTATATAAACTGTTGGCGAAGTCTAGCTCATAGCTATTCCACTTAACCAACAGAGGGCCAGCCCAAAAAAATTTATAACCTCAACAAACAAATTGGCTGACAAGAAAGTTCAACTTATAGAAAAAAGTGCAAAAATAAACAAGGAAATACAATAAAAATATAGGTGCACACATAGATAATAATACAAATCACGATAAATTGAGGTATCTATAATAAAAATGAAGTGAAGTATTAATTGGATAATTAAATATCAAGCCTGGTCAAATATGCTTACTGCTTATCAAGTAGATATTTCTTCAATTATTATTTGAACTTATTTATATAAGTATTTTGAATTCATCAGGCAAAATATTGTATGTTTGGATGGAATTGAAAACAAAACACCTTTGAAAAAATACAGTTTTGTGCTGAGGCATGGTCAGGGAAGACCTTTGTCTGATATTTTTTTAGTGTGTTTTAAATCGAGAAATGAGTTTACTCACCAGTGCTGGAGGGTTAGGGTTATGTAAAAAATTATGAGGAAATGTACATATGTGGAGCTGCCTTCTATTGTTCATGTTAAGCCAGTTGCATTCTCTAAGTTAGTGTGAAATATGTTCATACTTTCTGATACCATAAATCAGTCTTGCACTTTTTGAATCCTATCTTTATCAATTTTTGTTAAGCATCGACCATAAAGGAAGTCACAATAGGGAAAGTGACTCAATACAAGTGATTCGCACAACGTTCGCTTCATTTTGAAACTAAGGATATGTCGATTACTGTAAATGAGTTTCAGGGAAGCGAAAGATTTACTTACCAATAACATTTTTGACGTGCTTCGAAAAACGCATGTCGGTATCTAATACAAGATTTTTTGCCGAATCACAAATTCGTAATGGGGTATCATCTATTTGAAGGTTGAGGCTATTCTTCAAGAAGTTTTTATTATTTATACTACCTAAATAATAATACCTTGGATTTTTCAGAATTGAGTTTCAAGTCATGATCATTTGAGGATATCTTGATTTTATTCAATTCATTGTTCATGATTTCTGCAGTATCATAATTTTCAGTACGAAAGCTGAGATACAGCCTGGACTTTGCAGTGTTCTATTTCATTTAAAATATCAGCAGTATATATAATAAAAAGTAGAGGGCCCAGTATAGACCCTTGTGGAACACCTGAAAGAATATCAAGTTTGGATGAGTATGAACCATTAACCAAAATTCTCCGAGAACGCATGAGAAAGTAATTCCATATTAAAAATGCTGATTTGTCATCTCAAGGAAAAAGTGTAGAGACAAAGGACATTTAGAGACATTGAACATTTGGAGAATACAAGAGGAAATTGTTGTCTGATGATCACCCCGCAAATGCTCAGAAACGAACACAATAAAATTCATAGAAGAACTATAAGGTGAAATTGAAGGACGACACATACAGTAGAAGTTCCGTTTTATATTGATATTCATATGGAGTTTGCTTTGGATATTCCTTTATAAACAATGAATTATGAATAAAGTTGTTCTGAGTTGCCTTCTGATTATCACAGATCATATATCCTACCATTCATCATTACGACCTGTCTTTTCACGTCGGTTGAAACACATTTCAATTCCTTTCTCAATTGATTTTGAATTGCAGATGTCATTTGTTGTAGCTATTTACGAAAAATACCTCTGTCTTTTTCAGTGACCAGAAGAAATGAGTCAGCATTTGCAATTTTATAGATGACGATCTGGTCGTTTAGATGATTTTTAACTATGAGTCTACTCCGATACTACAAATCCTCATAATACGTAGGGTGGTGAAATAAAAAAGAATAAAATTAGTGTTTTTGGAATAGGAGGCTGTTATTTCAAATTTGGGACACTCGAATTATTAGTCACTAATTTTTGTGTATTGGAAAAAAATTGAGGTACTTTCCTCCTGAGCCACAATGAATGATTTTCACTTCCCTCGTATATAAAAGGAGATAAATGAAATTTCGATAGTGAAATTTGAGTTTGGGAGGATGCTGGTACTTTTATGAGGAATACAATTTTCTGAGAAATCTGAACTATTTTCCCATTTGTTACTAAAAATCTGCAGGTCACTGTATAAACCTGCTACGAAAAACAGAGGTTGTGTCGCAGGATACAACAAGCTGATCTTCGGCTTTTTTTTCAGTTGTGCTAGTTGAATTGGAAAATAAACTAAAAAAATATATAATCCTATTAGTTGTTCGGGTGAGCTCCTGGCATTTTGAAACATATTTGGAATGACTTGGTATATTCTCATGAAAAAAGTCCAAGGGTGTGAAATCGGGGGATCCCACTGGCCATATAGTTTCTTACAACACGTTTAAAAATCACATATTTCACATTAAATGGAATACTCTCCAGAAGATTCCAAAAATCTGTAATCATAAGCTTGAAAATTTCCTTCCATCCAGATTGCCGTCCAAAAAATAATGACCAATTATGGTATCTCCTATAATTACACCGAGTGAGTTAACACTGCACCGGTTCTGTCAATCGACTGTTTGGAATAAATGTCTGTTTATTATTTACATTATTACAGGCCACTTTTATGACACCTTAGTTTGTTTTTTCTCAAGGAAACTAAAAAAATTATTTTTATTTGTAATGCTTTTTTCATACACCCTTTATATTTACCATTATTTTTAAAGTGTTGTTAAATTCGATATTCATATACTTACCCAAATCAATTTCTGAAATGAAATGAAATATCATCTGGTCCCAAGAGTCCGAGGCGTTCAGAGTAACTCACCCTGTACATGTTTCTTCTTCAATGATCTTGATAGTGGTAAAGCGCGTCGGTCCCCAATTAGTCCAGGAACCAGAGGTTTTACCTGACACTTAAACCAATAGAAATTATTGTTGGCATATGAGCAGTTTTGTTGAAAGTGGGGAAAATTCCCAGGAAAATCTCGGAAAATCGGTATTCCATCAATAACTTGGAAAGGGTTGAAAATTTTGATTGAATGAATAGGAACAAACTTGTAGATCGTAAAAATCTTCACAAAACGAACTATAGTTTTAACCAGACGCTCTCTAAAATCTCTGTATCTCGCTTGTTTTTGTTCGAAAATTCATAAATTAAACGGCAGTTTAAAGGAAAGAACAACAATTATCATATATAGCTGCGGGTGTCGGCAGAAGTGGTTGTATTTGATATTCGATGGTGATATAATGATCTTTGATAAATAAACAATGTAATCTTACAAATTTTCACATTTTCTTATCGAATTAGCTCGATTATTTCACTTATGCTGAAATAGCGTGTTATGATTGGTTGAAATTTTTGTGTTTATAAATGAAACATCATGTTTTCGATTTTGTAGTTCGGCTCTTGATTGGCTACTGAATATGTATATGACGTGTTTTCGATTTTGTAGTTCGATTCCTGATTGGTTATTATCAAAACACAAACTTACCACTAGCAAGCTGCTATAATGACTCAACACCAAACTTTGATCAAAACTAAATAAGCACTCACTATTAATTCATATCAACTTCACAATTTTCGACAAATTTTGCATACTCGTTGATTAATCAAATCACTAAATCAAAATGTTATCAAAACATAACCTCGAGCGAGAAGCAGTAGACTAGACTTGCAATGACGAAACTACGAATGACGCGCTCTGTCATTGGTAACCTAAATAGAGGGATGTTTGAAATATCAAGTAAATGTTTTGTTAGTTGCATAATTTCAGAACTAAATGTGGGATTAATGTTACTAGTTAAATTGAATAGTAAATAAATAAAAATGGTTTCGATTTTATTCATGAAATAATCTTAACAAATACAACTCGTGTTATCGGCGATTATCGTTAATTCCTTCTCGGTTTCGAATCAAAGTATGTTGCTTTAGGCAATCACACTCGCGCAAACGCTCGTGTGGTTGCCAAGCAACATAATTTGATTCTCAAATTCAAAGGAATTGCTATTTCGATAATCACCGATACACTTGTGGTATTACCTACGACAAGCTAAAGCTCAAAGATTCAGTAGGTCGAATTTAAACAAATCAAGTATAAGATCCATTCCCAATTTATCTCGGTCCTAACTAAACTAACTAAAGTTTTTCTGTACCCGTTGTTTTTTAGTTCGTACATTTTTTATGACTGATGTCTTTACAATTGACCTAAAAATATCAAAGTGGAGATTTCTGAAAAAGCGTCAAAATTCTCGCGAGTTTATCTTATCGACCGAGGGGGAAGTAACTCTTTCATTAGGTGTACATCATAACATTTTCATTACTTCATTAATCATTTCATATTCAACTTAAAAACGAAATCTATGTTTCTGGGGATCCGTGATATGATTTTTTTCGGTTCCAAGTTGGCAAATTTATGCCGTCTGACGATCGGTAAGTGATCGCCTCGGTGATCGCTGAGCAGACGCGGATTTTAATCAGTGATTTTCCGATGAATAGTATAACATCATTAATGGTAATTATTTTTCATTAGAGTTAATTACTGCATTATTTTCATTAGGTGTACGAAAAATGGCTAGTTACTTCCCCCTCGTTATCGACTATAGCTTTCTGAATGTGAAAATCTGTATCTGCTCTTTCTCGCGGTGACTTTCATTATTTTGTTGTGAAATTCGGCAATTTCCCACCTCGGGAATCGAGTCTGCACAAATGTACGCAGGGGGTTGAGGGCGCCACGGTCGACTCGATTGAACATTGAAACAGGATTACGTATGCCAACTTTGCGCAGTGTTGCTCTTGAAAGATATGATGGGTGATGGATGGCCATCCAACATTTATGACAGTTGCTGATGACGATGATGATTTTGATGATAATATTGATGATTGATTGATGATAAAGATGATCGTACTCGTATGATTCATTACCATGATTTAATAAATTAACACTTCTCCCTTCATTCTGCGTTGTACTAGTAATTATTTTCCATTCCTTCCTAATTGTTCCAGTTCGAAAATTCCAATTCAATATAAGCTTCATTCTGTTCATATAATTTAATTTTTTCTTCCACAATTTACAAATTTATTTCATTTGATGTCAGATGCTAGTTAATAAGAGATCATCTCGCAATTTTTGTACTACCGTCGCGAAATAAAATCGACTTCGTTAAATGATTGCAACTCTTGAAGCTGTTCTTAGAATTGGCGAGTGAATTGTCGTTTTTCCACACGGTTACGCCCTAATACTTGCGTCGCCCACCTCGCTCCAGGGCCACCACACTTCAGGGCCACGTTTCTCAAAAATGTAGCATTTTTCTAAAAAACATGTAGAAACCTTTTTTGTGAAGATTTTTACGCCCTACAAGTTTGTTCCTATACATCATATTGAAATTTCCAACCCCTTCCACATTATTGATGTAATACCGGTTTTCCAAGTTTTTCCGGGAATTTTACCTACTTTCCATAGGTGCTCGCGTGCAGAACAATTTTTTTCTCAAAGTACCCTTCAAAAACTGCCCGTGTACCAAAAATACTTTTCTATTGTTTTCATTGTAAGGTTTTAGTAACATTTTGACTACAGCGCCTGTACTAAATAGCGTAAGCATGCACACAACACAAACACCACTGAAACTTCAGCAGCTCTGAAATCTTCCAGAAAACACCCTGTATCCTAACCGATCACCTTCGAGATCGCCATCCCCAGCATCCGATACGTCACCTAGGTTGGGCAGACGTGGCAGCGGTTTCAGACGGAGCACCAGCCCTTCTAGTCCAGTTCTCGGCTCCAGACGAGGATCCACGACGGGTTACGAACAGTATCAAAAAAGTTTGTTAGAGGTTCCTATCTGCATCGACTACGGAGATCCATCCAGTGACGATTTGAGTTCAGAATGGGATTCTGACGCTCCCGAACCTCGAAAAGAATCTTCTTCAAAGGTACACGTAATTTAAAACCTATTAGCTTTACGGTGCCTGGAAATTGTTATTGTTAAATATGAAAAAAAAAATTATTTTCGTAAATTTTTTATCATGAAAGTCTTTGTTTGCATCACCTGAGACTGCAAATGTGTAACTCAAACATTGATTATAGACCGGCCGGTATTGATAAATTTTCTACAACGTTTTTTCATTGCATACTTTTTTGAAGTTATGATTATTATAGGTTTTCAAATGTACTCACCAAATATCTAAGACTGCTCGCATGCAGCGCTGTCATCAATCAAATTTCAATTTATATTTAAAATTGAAATCTTCTAATAATTTTTCAACTTATGCAAAGCGGTTTTCCTTACAATTTGAACTGATAAACTCTCGAAAAATGAATTGCATAATCTTCTCTCGTATAGACAGCCCTGAAATTACCAACTGAACATGTGAAAAAAAAAGAAGGTATTCAAGATTATTTATTTACACACGGTTCTGTCATGTAGTACCATACAAATAATACTTCAAATTTCAAGAAAAACAGATGGTTTATTCAAGGAGTTTCGAACCCTGGGTAATAATTAAAATAAACTCTGAACCATGCAATAATGACGGCAGGAAAGTTTATGGTAAAAACTGAAGAAAGCACAGTTTTTGTTTATGATTGAAATAGTCGTAGAAAAGGTATAGTGTACCCATTTACCACGAGTAGGTATCTCTACTCGTCGGAAATGTATTATTATTATTATTATTATTATTATTATTATTATTTTTTTTTCTCCTTAGGAGTGTACCAGTCAGGCCCTGTCTCCGGTGCTCCGACCCATCCGGAGGGCGCGCTGGTGTCGTTAACCCCAATAACCACTCCCTACATCCGTAGGGTGAGTGATTATTGGGTCCGAGAATCGTGTGCCCTGAGTAGACGAAGCGAACCAAGTATAACGGCCTTCTGCATTCTTGATGCTAAGATTTCTGCCATATTACGGCAAGCAGATATTATTTTCAAATTGGAGAGCAGTGTGTCCATCATTCCACCAAGGACTCCTATGATCAGAACCACCATTTTGACAGAATGGTCCGGATATAACCTGCGGAGTTCAAAGAGAAGATCTCGATATTTAGTCCGTTTTTCCTCCTCTTTTCGAACGATATTAATTTCGCCTGGAGCGGAAAACTCCATGACGAATATCGTTCTACTTTGGTGGTCGAGGAGGACAACATCAGGCTTATTGGCTTGTATTTGCCTGAGGGTGGGGAATGAGTAGTTCCAATAGATTCGGCATCTCTCATTCTCCACCACGGACTCAATATCCCCCGGAGCATAAGGCAACACCGGTGTCTCATCTATACCGTACGAGTGTCGTAGGTGGTAGTACAACACTCGTAGCGCCGCGTTATGCCTGTGGATATAGGCTGAGACCGCATAAGATGGGCATGCTGATAGCAAATGCATTACGGTCTCAGGTGCCCCACGACATGCCCTGCATCGGGTGTCAGGGACGTCTATACCCATAACGCGACTACGGTAGACAAGGGTGTTGAAGACACCATCCTGGCAGGCCATTATGAATCCCTCGGTCTCCGACTTTAGCTCACTCGACCTGAGGAAGGCAAAGGTCAAGCTTTTGGATAAGCCAAGGTCTTCGATGTTATGAAAGAAGACACCATGCATTGGCTTATCCATATGTAGCTGTAGCAGGACCTCTGTCTCCGCAGCTTTTATCTGAGCTTTTTGCTGAACGGGTCCCAACTCGGTGACAGAGTTTGGGTTAGCCCGTTCAGTGTCGAAAACGAGACCGAGTTCATCGGCCGCACGGGTAGCTGCCTTAAAAAGGAATGCTCCAATCCCTGCTTTCTCATGGTCGCGGACCATGCAGAGAAGGGGATCTGAACTCCTGATGACTTTACAGGCCCCATCCAGAACCATTCTGTTATGCAGACACTCCAAACTCAAAAGTCCACGGCCTCCCCGTTGTCTGGAAAAGTATAACCGTGGAACGGACGATTTAGGATGCAAGCTCCTATTGAGATGCATCATTTTGCGAGTCTTAACGTCAAGTTGTCGCAGCTCTTCCTTAGTCCACTTCATCACTCCGAAAGAGTAAAGAAGGATCGGAACGGCAAGCATATTAGTTGCAGCAACTTTGTTCTTCCCCGACAGTTCTGATGACCAGATCTGTCGGAGTTTATGCTGATACTTGCCGCGGAGAGAGTTTTTAACTGCAAATACATTATTATTATTATTATTATTATTATTATTATCATTATTATTATTATTATTATTATTATTATTATTATTATTATTACTATTATTATTATTATTATTATTATGTCATTTCATGCTCGTTGTACAATTTGTTTCTATTCGTAGGCTTTCTTGATAATTGTGAAAGACGTAAGCAAGCGGTTCACCAGCTGACCTCTGCTGACGAACTCCTAATTGCCGTTCGATTACAATTCCTGAGCGTTTCAAATATTTGATGAGTTCGCTATTGATAGCTTTTTCATGACCTTTGAGATAAAGCAATATGTATAACGAGTGAGCCAAACCCCCAGTAGTTTCGTGAGGAAGCAGGGATTTTCAAATTTGTATGATTTAGTGTTAGATCATTTCTTGGGTACAAATGGAAAAAAATTGAATTCCTTAATGATGATAAGTAAGAAAATTGCTCAGAGTGAAGTACAATCGTTTTTCATGATTCATAAAAAGGTTTCTCGAAACCATTGTTTTCTTATATAATATCATAGGTGGTAAAATTTTGTCGGCAACATTTTCTTATTGATACGAGTGTTTGTTGCATAGCAATTCGACAAGTGACATTGTTAAAAAAATCACCAGTCAACAAGGAGAGTGATTGTTCATCAATATCACAAATTAACTTGGCAACAAATTCTGGCAAATCAATTAAAAAAAATTACCACAACAAAATTTTACCACGAATGGTATATTTGGATGATTATTTTCCTTATCATGAAATAGACCAATCAGATACCACCATTTTTTAGATAAATTCTGTTTAGATAAGTGAATTGATCACTAGACCTGTTCAACCGCTGTGGAATTTTTGCCGTCCATGTTGGTTTTTAGTTTTGTCTCTCATCACTTATTCTTACAACTCTTGGCAACATTTAAAAAAAAACATTAATTTATTAATCGTTTGAAGTACCTAATACCATTGTTTAAATAGAACATAGTTAGTCAATGCCTATGGAAAAGGTATTGGACACAAACGCGAGTGTCATCTAGCGTGATTAAATACAAACATGAATATTTGACGTCATTTTGATGCAGGTTTCTTCAAAAAACTCTGATTTTAATGCTTTTCCATTGTTTTAATCAAGTTACGACATGACTTGGAGGCCAGATCACTGAAGTTACGACATGACTTGGATGCGAGCTCACTATCGCCATCTACATGACGCATCCATTTTGATCCAATTATAATCCCATAAGGTTGACTAACTATCTTCTATATAAACAGTGCTAATACCTACTGATTTACATCAGTCAAAACTCCATTATACAAATATTTTGACATGAGGCGATTAAAATACGTCAGAATTTGAAATGTTTACATGTAAACTTTGCCATAAAGGCTACTTCAATGCATAATGTTGTGATTCCCAAAAATGTTAAATTAATGATTTGTTGTTTGTAAAAAAATTGGATGAAATTGTAATTTTCTCTGTTGTTAACCTACAAATTTAAATGGATTGAACTCTCAACATACTGAATTTTTGGGACAGTGTTGAGGAGAGAATGATGAATATATTGAATAATAATAAAATAATTTCACCGAGTTAATCGTGAATTACAGGGTGATTTCTGAAACGTTGATATTTTGTCATTTTTATCATCGAAAATGTTCATGATCACCCTATATATCCCAACGAAATCATGTTTATACTGTATCAGCTATCTTCGGAGGATGAAAATTCACTTGAATATACAGGATATGTACGAAAGAACCGGCCATATATTTCACCAATTTTTCGAATCACCCTGTAGGAAATGTATGAATTGTCATTAATAATGGAATAAGTATAGTATATTGCATGCCAAAATAATTTTATCAATATTTTATTATTACATTGAATTTTCAGAAATTACTAAAATGTTTTTATTTTTCACTCTTTACATAATGAAATAATCTACACAATCTGAATGATATTTAGTAATATGAAGGTACGTTGATGATAAGAACGAAAAAAAGTGCAGTTGGTAGTTTCAAATCCTGAGAAAATAATTAAATAAAAATTACTCATTTTTAACTTGATTTCAAAATCTATCCATCAACGAACTTTGCGATTCTGCACGTTCAATCAGTACGTCGAATACTACAATATACTAAAAATTCAGACAATTTCACCGAGAACCATTTTACCAATAAAAAGTGCGGGGTCCTTTGTCAGAAATCCTAAATTCGATCAAATTGCTTTGGAGTAATACCACTCATCGTCTTAGCAGACTCGTGGTGTTATCAAGCAATTTGATCTCGTTGATTTCTGACAGAATTACTATCGATAGTATTGCTAGAACTCGTGGTATTAAGTACCCCCGAAAAGTGAAAAAAATTTGCTTGACTGTATTCTGTCGATTAGAAAATTGAATGAATGAAAGTATGGATTGATCAAAATATAAGAGAAATATTTTTGCTGAAAGTTTCAGTGGATGTTTGGAAACAATATTCTCGACCTTACGGTTACGTCGGACAATTTCACGTGTAGTGCAATAAACACTCACTTTTTACACTTGTTGCATAAATAGCTATTTCGTTATGATTTCACTCTTGAAATAGGTTAGTCTTTTCCCCGATAGATGTCATATATCAAATCGTAAATTTAAATCTTTATTATCGACTCATCCACGCTACTCCCTTCTTCTGCATACAACTGATCGGTGTCCGATTACCAAATATTTTGTGATTTCGTTGCTTTTTTCAATGGTGTCGACGATTGTTTCATCATTAGAATGGTCTCCCACCATTCCATCTCAACCTTTGGATCTAATTTGCGCCACATATATAATTTAATTTTAAATGTAATTTTTGTTTGATATTCCTTTCCATTTTGGTTTCTAGGTTCATCTATTTCTTGGCATTGTAACACATTTTCTTTTAATTGTAATTAGTGTTTTTACTAGTTTCAGGTCAACCCCTGTTAATTTCAACTGAAGATGAGCATTACTATGATCGAAAACATTTTTTGATTTACTGATTTACTGGCGATGCAAATCTTTTGACAAATTTTTGCCAAAGCTGCGTCGACAAGTTTTCCCCTTTCCCAAAGGGGTAAAATATATTTTGTCGAGACGACTTTGAGTTTTACTTAGCTTCTTTACACTGAAATTCCACTTTGAGTGTGGACTGCTTCTTCCAAAAGTAATTCTTGACAATGAATTTGGTTTTTTCGGGAATTTGGTCTTTTCGGGAATTTTGCGTTTTCTATTCGATGTCTTGTTACAATAGTTCAACTTTAGATTTGGGGTTATGAAAGTCATTCATAGTTCGGGTTTCTTAGTTTTGAAAATACGTTTATTTCATATATTCTATTATTGAAATCAGATTGTTTGGTTCATTTACTATCGTTATTTGGATGTCTTCCTTCGACTCGTATAGCCAGTTTCTGAATACGCCACTGTTTGTATCTTGTATCTAAATAACTAACATTCACCCTACTAGAAACTATTGCTTTCAAAAACACCCAGGATGATCGTTAAAAATAGAATTGGGACTATCTATCAATTCTCTAGCTGATACAATACAGACACTTCACAGACACGTTGGCGTCAGTATTAAAATGCAAGTTTTCAGTAGGTAGACTTTTGCGTCACAATAGTTGTTCAAATGTCGTACCGTCTGTTAGTTATGACGTCAATAGACCCTGTTGGCAATCGATACTTGAACATAAAACACTAAGGAGGTGCAAGACCTCTTCAAGGTAATAATGATCGAACATGCATTTAGTTACAACTGACGTTGGTTTTTATAACAATTAGGTTACTGATAATATTTAAAATCCACTAGTTATCGTCAAGATTAGGTACAAATATAATACCCCTAATTACTGAAGAGCGTTATGCAAATTAAAGTTTGTCATTTGATAATTGCAGTCACTGTCAAAACAAGGCATTAAACGATATTTGATATTGGTATTCCATATTAATGAGACAATAAGATTGATTGGAATGCATGATAATTTGAATATTCTGAATCCAAGATAATGTCTGACGAGGTCATAATTCATCAGAAAAAGTGAGTGACCAGTTTTTTCTGGAAGGTTTTTTAATTTTATATTTGGAAAAAGTCATAACTGACTTCTCGTTCTACTTTCCTACTTTGTTATATTATTGGATGTTGTTCTACGAATTACTACAAATACCTTTTTATAAAGGGCGTCCCTCCGGGAACTGCATCGATCAATATATAGAAAACCATAGGTGGGCCGAATTTGAAAATTTGGGAGTTCACTATATAAAATTGGGGGGTTTCCATTTGAAAAAATGGACTGACAATAATTTTTTCAACCGGAACTATATCATTTTCTGGTAAACGACCTGTATAACTCTAATCGAATTGATATCGAAATTCTATAAACCAGTTCATTACCTATCAAAAAATAACAACCTTACGGTTTTCGAGATATCGGAACTTTTATAAAAAAAAATGGAATTCCTGTTACAACTACCATTCAGTAACATTTATCAAAAATAAGAATTAACATAAAACATAAAAGGATCTGCGATAGGAATCAATAATTTTTTTTTATAAAAGTTCTAATATTTTTGAAAACCGTGAGGTTTTTACGGGGGTCAAGTGTTCTTCTGATAAGTTGTGAACTTGTTTATCACCATCAGCTACGGTATGATCCATGGTTTACCGCACACTCTATATATCATTCCCGTTGGACCATCCTTATGAGACACGTCTTACTTTCCGAAAATTTTGCAAAAGCCTGACAACTTCTGTATTATTTTTGAGGATGATTGACAGTGCAGCTGGTTGTCAGAAATAACAGTTTTAACAGTAAAACACTATTCTCAAAGAGAAGAGAAATAAGAAGACTAGTGTTTCAGGCTTTCAAAATCATTACACCCTATATCTTAAATAAAGTTTTAAATTCCAACAGTTAGAAGATGTTATTTATGTTTGGAAACTAATGGACATTTGTTGATAGCAAGTATATTTTGTTTAATGCATTATGGATAGAGCACTTTACTGTTGTTTTTGTTTTTTCTCACTAATCATTAAAGCATTTTCATATTCTTCAGTTTCACATATTTTTTTAAACTCAGTCCGTTCTCGAAAATGTCATCAGTAATTCGAGATCATAGCCGAAAAGGATCTGAAACGTAATGACATGGTCATATGTGAAACGGGGGCGTGTTCGAAAAAAATACTCGGAGACTTCGATTGGTATTTTTAGAATCGCATTTTTTTCAACAAAAACTTTCTATACAGGGTGTGTCATGTAACAATGGTCAAAACCAACTTTCCAATGCCGTCAGATCAGGGGATCGTGCTGGCCATTTCATCGAACCTCGCCTCCCTATCCACCAATTTGGAAATATGCGGTTGAGGTACTGCCGGATATCAATTTGGTGAATCCGTATATAAGGTTCTCAAAGTTGGCATGACATAATTTTGGAGCACTGCTGATTAATTATCGCCATTTAAATTGCCATTAATAAAAAGGGTAACCATGATATGATCTCCAACGATTCCTGTCAGAACATTAACCTTTTCAGGATATCGAGTATGTTCTTTTTTCATCCAGTAAGGATTCTTCCTAGACCAATAGCTGCAATTTTGAAGATGAGCATGACCGAAGACAAAACATGTTCTAATTGGATCACATAGTTATCTAACATTGCCATCATTTGTTTGAAATTGGTTGACAATGTTTCACTTTGAGTAAGGTTATTCTGGACTTTCATTGTCTAAAAAAGAACAAAGAAAAATTCAATTCTCTGCAATTTTTAATCACGACGTTTCAACTGTTAAAATCTACAGTCGTTATCAAGTGTATAATGCGACAATCTCAAGGATACTTCTTATATATGCCGACACAAGCGACCCTGTGCGTTCCGTATGTTAGAGGTCTATCGGAAAGAATGAGGCGAATTGGGTCGAAATACAAAATACGGACATGTTTCAAGTCAGGTAACACTACTCGCAGCCATCTCACAGAGACGAGACCACGTAACGCTGACATCGACTCCAAAAACTGCATCTACCGCATCCCTTCTGATTGCGGTGAAGCTTATCTTGGAGAAACTAAAAGACCACTTAGCGTTAGACTCGTTGAAACACTCAACGAGGAGAAACATCAAAGTCAGGGATAGCGGATCATGTCTGGACGACCCAACACAACATAAAATGGACTGAAGCCGAAGTCATCCATAAAGAAGAGGGTTGGTATAGAAGGAAGTTTAAAGAGAGTGCATATATTATGAACAACAAAGTCTTCAGTCAAGCTAGCATAGAAATCCGTAATGTGTGGAAACCCTTAATTAGTGGCATGGATCAATTGAAATTGCGATAAGAATTAACAATGCTGTACCGGAGGGGCCCGGAACTTTAATTAACAAGCTTACCTGAATACCGGCAAATTACCCCTAGGCTAATGACACAAAATTATCCATAGCATATATAAGAAGTATCCTTGAGATTGTCGCATTATACACTTGATAACGACTGTAGATTTTAACAGTTGAAACGTCATGATTAAAAATTGCAGAGAATTGAATTTTTCTTTGTTCTTTTTTAGACAATGAAAGTCCAGAATAACCTTACTCATTGCCATCATTTGTTCACAAAAATGAATTCTCCTATCAAAATCGTCTTCCATGAGCTCCTGGGTTGGTTTAATTTCATAGGGATGCATTTAATTCTTTTTCAATGTTCGAAATATCGATGAATGGCTAAAATCGAATATTGAAGATGCTGGTCGACTAGACGTATGTCGGTTTTCCTCAAACAGCTTCTCTATTTTGGTAATTGTCCATTGGGATATAGACGGCAAATTTGAAAATGTTTCATGAAATAGGAAAGGTAACTTCCATTTTTGTCCGTGTTTTAACTCCATAATCAATCATCTGTAGAATTGTTATTTTGTGCATTTTTGTCAAATGAACCATATTTCTGATATGCAGTTAACGAAACTCGAACGACTACAACACTGTCAACTACTGTCAGAAAACAAATTTGCCAAGTCCAGGCGTTTTATACACAAAAGTAAACAAAATTTGCAAATGTTTTTCATTTCAAAAGGATCGCTGAAGTTTTTGCTTACTTCCTCATCATCGAGACCTAACTGAGAAATATGTATTGAGTGTGTTGTTACGAATTTCTGTATTAAAATGATTTTCTATTTTCAATGTTAATTTTTGCAATAAATCAGAAAACACTTGATATTTCCGAAACATTTGAAGATGGGTATAGGGCAATGCACATGACATATGTCTGGAATTGTCTAAAGAATCCAAAAATTTAATAAAACACAGGGTGTTGCATTTGTATACAAAGTTTTTGTTGATAAAATTACGCTACTTACCAAAAATACATATCGACATGTACGAGCGTTTTTTCGAAAACGTCCCCGTTTATTCATAATCGAATATATTCCATTTGGCTGATACACAATGTATAAAGTTACTGTAAATAACAATTTCTTGTTTTGTTTTACTTCTGACGATATAATAACAGGAAAAATACCTCTTTGGAAATTTTATATTACCATATATGTCCGTTCTGTTACGCAGTTTTTCCCGTTTCACGAGAACTGTATATCTATTACCGTTTCTGATATCCCAATAGTGGACATCCTTATCTTGGATCTTTGCATCTTTCAGAATTTCCAGTTATTCATTAATATTCCAAAATTAAGAAGATATCCAATCTTCGCACTTAGTACTCTCTAGAATCCACAAATTTTGAGCAATTTTACAGCAACTGAGGAATTACTAAAAATTGGAAATGATGTCGCAAATGTATATCATAAATTTCGAACGCCCTGTAGAAGTAACAGCCATTTCGTGCTTGAATGAGTCTTTGTTCATTCCCATTTCCGTTGGTATGCATTGACGTCAAACACGATATTAGTATCTTGAAATTTTATACGACTACAAAATTTCTCCTCCGTCGAATGCTGTATTATATTTTACTTTATTCATTCCACATACAAGGAATCGTAAAAACATGGTGCTCTGAGGATTGGTAGATCAAATCCTTGTTTCATGGTTGACCAGTATACAGATATTCTGTAAATATTGGAAAATATTCTTAATTTAACTAAAAAAAAAATGGTACCACCTTACCTCTGACATCTTACATTCAATTTCATTAGTCAAAGCTTCCATGTTGGGTTCCCTGTTGAGATTTTCCAAGAATCACTGCTTTTACGGCTATATGCATTGTTTTATACAAGGTGAATTATATCAAAACTCACAGTAAAAAGTGGGTGGAAAAATACATGCCAAAATGTAATATATACATAATCCTGCTAGTATTATAACTTGATTGCACAGGTAATTTAAAATTTTAATGTAAAATTAGGTAAATGTCCTCCATTTCTCCCGTGTTTTACAGTGAGCATGTAATTCAATGCTTTATTACATGTAATTTCCGCTGGTTTACATGATGACTGTAAATTAATGTGATAATCAGTAAAACAACGTATTAATACAGCGAAATGACGCCAATTTACAGAATATTACAGGTAAAGTGTAAATTCTCCTTTGTTTAAAAGTAATTCTCCATGACGCTATCGCCATGCGCACCTAAAGTTCATATTGGTAGAATGAACATCGTTGGGCATCTGGCAAAGGTAGGTTTTAAAAACAAACAAACCGTATTTTGTGTTTTATGTAATTGAGTATGTGAGTGCCAAAATGTCATCGGAATAAATGTGAGTAAATAGGTACTGAGAAAAAAATATGGAACATTCATCATTAAATTATAGTCATTTGTTCATTTAGTCATTGTTCGCTCCATAATATTATAATAATACCAGTATTTTCATAGGAAATTGATTCGAAACTTCCGTTGTCGCAGACCCGACTGTGAGATAATTTTGAGAATTTATTCGACTTTCAAATCTCAAGTGGATAGATATAATCTCAATTCGAACATGAAATCGGAGAGTAAGAAATCTTATTAGGTCAGCTGAACTATTTAGTTAATTTCCAAATTGAAGTATAGAGTAAGATATTTTAAATGATTTTTTTAACAACATTCAAATGATTTGAGAGTTTGAGTTATTTTCCTTCAATATATGACAATATATTATATTGTTATGATGAATAAAGTATCGTCAATACTGATTTTATGTCTTTTTTGCAGATTTCCCCCCCTCTTTATTATTAAGGAATCATAAGCCTATATATGTAAAGTTAATTGGCACTACTTGAATCGATACTTGAACAGACATGTAAAAACTTCCGTTAAATCTATAATTAGGGAAAAAATCACATGAAAATACAAGTGATTATCGGGGAATATATGGAAAAGCACATTTGATGTATTCAAAAATGCATGTTGATCCAAGTTTAAGTTACAACAAAAATTGTATTCTGCTGCACAAATACTTGAATATATATCTAATAATACATACTAACAAAACACCTAATCAAACATGTAGAATTCGCCATTAAATCTGGAATGATGGAGAAAATTACATAAGTATACAAGTGATAATCCATGGAATATACTGGAAATTCACATTTAAAGTCAAGTTATGACTCCACATTATATTACATGAGGTATGTAACTTCACATTTATATGCATGGCAACGCATTACCCATATGGGATCATGTAATCTCATGGAACAATATTTACAGTGTGAGTTTAGGACAAAAAGTTTTTACATGGTATTGGAAATTCGCAGTTACTACTCCTTTTTCAAACACAAAACACATTTTTTCTCAAAAAAGTGGGTAGAATGGCCGGCCTAACGATACAGAATTTTATGTACTTTAATATTAAAAATACTGAAAGAGAAAGTCTAACATTTTCTAGATTTTTGGGGACATCCTGTATACAGCATAGGCAGAAAATTGGTGCTAAGTTAAATAAATTCTTTTTACATGCAAATGAGATTAAAACTGTTTCCAGCTTTCTGAGAATTAATTAGCATACAAACCATATTTTAGTCCTTCTAGAATAATTGGGAGAGAGAGAAAGATATTGCCAGTAAAACGAATTTATATTATTGTCTTTCACACGTTTATTGGAATTTGTGTTGATTTCTTGCTAATTTATTCATTTGGGAAAACATCCATAGAGGCTAACATCCTTACCGCATGAAATAAATTAATATTAAATAACGGGGAAATGACATTAGAGGTTGTTTTTATTATGAATTTTTTTTATTTTTGTTTTCATCATTCACCAAGGATGAAGAATGAACTAGTTTCTATTTATATCGAAAAATCCAACCTTGCAGTGATAAATTTATAAATATTCGTGTATTCCGATATTAGTTGTGTTCATGCAATTCAAATCCATATATTTTATTGGTTATCTTGGTCACTGTGACCTGAAATGAAATGGTCCTTCAGTCATATAATGGTTCTAGAACTGCTAGATTTTCAGGAAATGTAATGATTAGAAACAATGAGTATCTCTATTGATACAGGGTAACTCAACAAAATTCCCGTGGTCGATTGCTCCGTTGTGAATCACTATTTCGATTTATTATATTTTTTTTGCCAAACGTACCATTTGAGACTATCTTCCAAAATTATTCTTATTCATACAGGGTGCATCATTGAAGCGTGGCTGACCAAAGTTCATCTTTTTCAGATGAAACACCCAGTATATTTTCATCTATTCCGATCTGCTGTTTCATTGGCTGCTCGACGACTTTTTCAATTTTGGATTCCGTTACGGCGTTGTCGAGTTATCTAAAAAATATGTATTTTACAGACTTCTTTTTGAAAAATCTCCTATATCACATTTCGAAATATTTAGTGGAGATAATTCGGTAATCGATAGTCGAAATGGTGAAGTTAATTGTGAATATGGTGAATATTGTATAAATTATACAGGATGTTCGGTACAACAATACAAACTTGGCCATTTTCAAACATCAATATTTTGATTTTTTCAAATGGAACACCTTGTATATTATCATTCATATCAACTCCTTTTTAATGACTCTTCAATTTTTATTCTTGATGTCATGTTCCTAAAACAATCCGTTTCCGAGATATACGACATCCTAAAGGTCTTTCCACAGAAAATATTGACAATATTCGTATTTTGTATCATATTTGGAATTAAACTTTATAAATCATATTAACCCAATAATAAAACAAATTATCATATTTATTCAAATCAGAAGAAAGAAAACAACAATAATTAATGCAGCAAATGTTCGATGTGCTTTTTGCCATTTTTACTAATACACAGTCTCAATCTATTCTGGAAACTATTCTCCACATGTTTCAGCATGTCTTCTGAAATTTCCCTGAAAGCAGCCCGAATTCTTGTTTTCATATTTCCAGGAGCTGTATGCGGAGTTTGATAAACAACCCATTTAATGTATCCCCATAGAAAAAAATCCATTTTTGTGAGGTCCGGTGACCTGGGAGGCCACTGAACTGGCCCTCCTCTACCTATCCATTTTCCACGAAATGTATTGTTGATGTATTCCCGTACATCAGTCTGGTAATGTGCAGGCCACCATCTTGTTGGAGCCACATTCTCTGCCTTTTTGCCAATGGCAGATCATCTAATAAATTGTATAGCTGTCGCAAAAACCTTAGATATTCTCTTCCATTTAGATGTCCCTATCACTCACCGTCCAATGATACCTCCCCAAACATTGAATGACCAACGTTGTTGGTGATTGACATACCTAACGAAATGGGGATTTTTAGTTGCATAATAGTGCATATTATGCCGATTCACATGGCCATTGTTGTGAAACGTGGCTTCGTCCGAAAATAGAACATACTCAAAAAAATCATGTTCTTCTCTGATTTTATTTACACCCCATTGGCAAAACCGCATTCGCTTTGGAAAATCTCTTTCAGTTAGCTCCTGCATCAACTGCATATGATATGGATGGAAATTGCATTTTCTCACCATCCGAGAAACACTATTTTGTGATAATCCCAACTCTCTACTCAGAATACGTGTACTTACATGGGGATTCTCGGTAATATGTAATGCAATATCAAGAGTATTTTCATCATTCGTTACAGGACGGGAACGCTCAAACTTTTTGTGAAATACTGTTCCGGTTTCCTCAAATCTTGTTTTGAGGGCTTGAAATGCTCACATGTCTGGATGTCTTTTTTGTTGGTATAATCTAGATGCCAGTAAGCAGTTACCGTCACTTTCCCCCAAAGCATAAACCATTTGAACCATATCCTCTAAGACAATAATTCATAATGCCACATTTGTCAACACAACTGGATTGTAGTTTAACAGTTACTTCTATTTACGAATGCCGATAGTCATTTTTTTCAGTGGTAGTCATGGATAACTAAATTAGAAAAAATAGTTACTTTTAAAAATTTCTTTTGCTATGCTAGTTATTTATAATTTTTCAAGAATGCTCTTGAAGAAGGATAAAATAATCAAAACGGCATTCAGTGTCAGTATTTACTGTAAAGAAACGTGCAGGTGAAAAATATGCAGGATTGTTGATTTGCCATTGAACAATTCCTTTAAAAACCACAAAATCTCGGAAACGGGTTGTTTTAGGCATATGACATCAAGAATAAAAATTGAAGAGTCATTAAAAAGGAGTTGATATGAATGATAATATACAAGGTGTTCCATTTGAAAAAATCAAAATATTGATGTTTGAAAATGGCCAAGTTCGTATTGTTGTACCGAACATCCTGTATAATTCATACAATATTCACCATATTCACAATTAACTTCACCATTTCGACTATCGATTCCCGAATTATCTCCACTAAATATTTCGAAACGTGAAATAGCAGATTTTTCAAAAAGAGGTCTGCAAAATAGATATTTTTTAGATAACTCGACAACGCTGCAACGGAATCCAAAATTGAAAAAATTGTTGAGCAACCAATGAATTAGCGGATCGGAATATATATGAAAATATACTGGGTGTTTCATTTGAAAAAGACCAACTTTGGTCAGCCACGCTTCAATGATGCACTCTGTATGAATAAGAATAATTTTGGAAGATAGTCTTAAATGGTCCGTTTGGAAAAAAATATAAGAAATCGAAATAGTGATTCACAACGGAGCATTCGACCACGGGAATATTGTTGACTCACCCTGTATAATAACATAACGATGTATATACTTATTGTTTTCTAGTTAAGTAGGTACTTATATCATCACATAGTTCTCGAGTTTATATCTAATCCTCACTGAACTTTATTTTTCGTAAAATATAAAAAAAAATTCATTCGAAACTATTGTTGAAAAGTAGCAAAAAAAAATTTAAAAAGAAGAAATATGGTTTCTAAATGCGGTTCACTTGAACATGAAAGTTGCAGACAATTATTTCTTAAATAATATAAGATATAAGATAATCTCTTTATTTTCCAGAAGACACCACAATATTGTATAGGAATAGTCAACATTTTACTTAAATTTATGTACATATAACAACATAAAAAATTCAAAATTAAGACTTCAACCAAAAATCTGAAACGACAGGTTTGAAATTAAAAGTAACAAACTCAATAAAAATTCTATAACAAGCAAGACATTATCTCTGGACAAAAACTTACAAGCAAGACAATACGGTTCTATATTTTCCTAGTAAATAATCTTGCAATTGTGATTCGAAAATGTTTATACATTTAATTAATTTTTCCGCCTACCGCAAATAAAATCGACCATTAATAACCCCTATTAATGAACGATTTGTTATTATTAATGGCCCCTATTAATGGTCGATTTGTCATTAAAGGTCGATTTCTCTATGAATGCATGATTGCTGCATAGGCAATCAAACATAAACGAATTCATCAGACGTTATGGACGCTAAAATTAATATTGATGATAAATTTATGTTGTCAGATGGTGCGGATACTGCTAAAGTAGCATCTTTAACTTTATTGCCAGAAAAAATTATAATTCCAGTAAGGTAGATGGAAGAATATTGTGATCAACTCTTATATTAATAGTATATTATATAACAAGGGACTAAAGTGAATGTTTTAATCCCGCACGTGATGTTTATTGCCTGAGGGCTCGTAGAGCCCGAGGGCCAATAATCACGAAAGGGATAAAATATCTCTTTAGTCCTAAGGCATATACGCTATTTTTTGCACTTCCCAGTATTATAACTTTCAGCATTGATACAATTAATAATTTTGATGAGTTATATAAACACGGTACTTGGATTACTCAGTAGGTAACGTTATAGCAACAGTGTCAACAAAATTGTTCAATTCGGTGACATTTCAATTAATGTTGACAAATAATCGCCCATTTAGTTCCATCAATTGTAATAATGTTAGTATCACTTACAATGTTAATTCAATCAATAAAGATTTATGATGGAATATGTCCTAATTTTTGTTAATAGGGATTTGAAATGCGACTTTATCTCCCTAGGGACTGAAAGATACGTTTTAGTCCCTGTTATACGGGACTATTTGATTATATAACTTTTATATAATTAGGCATTTTTTTGAATACCATAGAGGAAGGAGAGATGAAAATTACACTGAATGTATTAAGATGTCTGTATTTATTCTTACTGAATAAACTACCTCTATTCTCAAATGAGTGTACATAAACTTCAAAAATTAATAATTAAAGCTGTGATAAAATTGCATGATTTTTGAAAACATCCCTGCAACATCTACGGAACGATATACCAGCAAGACAATAGACACATACTATATCGCAATGTACTGCATAATACAATACAAGTAGCTGAATTATTTCCAATACCTTTCTAGTGGTTCTGAATTGATATGATAATGAATTACTTTTGGTATCAGTGATCGACAATAATTTTTTCATTCCATACAGACCATACATGAAACAATTTGAAAACCTAGAAACGTTATACCGATCTCTTACTGGAGCGGGACAAAAGATAAGTTAGTGAATGTCAGAAAATACGAACTAATCTCTGTTTTTTTTTGTAGCCATCAGGATGGAGAAAATTGAGGAATATCGTGCAATGGACACCGTTCTTCCAAACGTACAAGAAACAGAGGTATCCTTGGGTTCAGCTAGCCGGACATCAAGGAAACTTCAAGGCCGGCCCAGACCAGGGAACCATCTTGAAAAAACTTTGCGCGAAAGAAGAGAAATGTTTCAAGGTACGATATAAGCATTGTTTATATAGAAGTAAGATAGTTAGTTATACAATGCCTGTGTAATTGGTGTTGGACGCAAACGCGATTGTCATCTAGCGTGATTAGTTACAAACATGAATATTTGACGTCATTTTAATGCAGGTTCCTTCAAAAAACCTTGATTTTAATGCTGTCCCATTGCTTGAATCAAGTTACGACATGACTTGGATGCGAGCTCACTATCGCCATCTACATGTCGCATCCATTTTGATCCAATTATAATCCCGTAAGGTTGACTAACTATCTTCTATATAAACAATGATATAAGGATGTGTGGTTGATTTTCGGAATAAGTGATGACTAATAACCAATAGCGATAAAATCTCTGGGGAACATACGAATAATAAAATAAACGTAAAACATATTTTTAGAAACAAGCTTGTATTCAGAAATAATTTAACTAAAGAGTAAAAAATAATATTTAGTATATAGAAAAGACAGAAATTTAAAATTTTCAATATTTTCTTAACAGCTAAATGCTTTATTTCAAATGTAAAGATTTTTCACGCGTCAAACTTTTGAGAAAATATTTAAATTTTCAAAAGTGTTTTGTTTTCTATACATAAAGTATTATTTTTCACCTTTCAGTTCAATAGTTTATAAATGAAGGCTTGTTTTTAAAATGTGTTTTTACGTTTATTTTATTATGTAGTTTTGAGAATAATTTTTTTTCCATAATCTGTCCTAATAGGTGTGCAAGAAGCCACTTATGTTAGCTACTCCAGCTTCTCGGCAAATACTGAATACATACATTCAGATCAAGCTGAGAAAATTATTTGACGGCCCTATATTTTTCACTAATTTTACGGATTTTAACAATTTTCTTGTCGCGAATTTTCGCAACTTTTATCGGAAAAGAGTTATACTGAGCCTCCAGGAACAACAATTTTTTGCTGTAATTTTCCAGTTTCAAAAGTATTTTGAATTTCTTTATGTTCAGGAGAGCAGGGAGTAACATTTTATTAAATTAAATTGTTCGACGGTCTGATGCTTTTCACTATATTTACGCTAGTGCAGTAAAGTTTGAAATTTTTTACTATTTTTAAATTTCAGTTAATTCAATCGGAAAGGAAACAAGAACTAATTTATTATGAATAAAGACGTAATAGTAATAATAATATAATTGCAATAAGTAGAGATGAAGAATACGTATCTTCCTACATATAGGTAAATTTAACAAAATTAAATTGAAATGGAATCGTAAAAGTTTACAGTTCGCAAATATAGTGACAACCGAGGCATAATCAATCAATAAATCAACAATGGGTAAACTTTCAACCTTTGCAACGCTTGTTTGTTGCTTGCATGATTCTAAAATCATAAATTTCAGGAATATTAAATAACTTTGAGTGAATAATTATCGTTATTGGTAGTAGGTAAAATATTGTACTATATTCGTATCGTAAATTCATATTACAATAATCAATGGGATATCAAACTCGGCCTGCCAGCTTCGTTCGACTAATTCCCCATCTCATATCGTAATATGAATCTTTACGATACTTATATCGTGGATAACTATTCCAAATCATTTCTCTTAGGTATAAACTTCAAACTGCTTCTGTTCTAAATTTAAAATATCAGTATCCACAATAAACCTACTGTTAATTTTGTTAGTCTAAAATATTTTCATATTACTCAGAATATCCCTAATATTCCAAAAATATCAAAATAGATGTTCTATTTGAAATTCAAAAGATTTCGTAGAAACTGGATATAAAAATGTGTCAAAATGTGGCCATACTAATACTGAAAATTATTTCTCCACGATCATCACAGAATTTGCCAATTCTGAAATAAAATTTGATGACAAAAATTTTAACAATTCTCTCTCTTGTGATAGAATAATATTCTCACACTGGTTAGCAATAATAACATTAGCCTTGACGCAGTTGACGCTGTCACGTTTCCTATCTTTGATCGTGGAGAAAATATAGTCTGCTACTCGGTTAGAAGTTTCGTATCCCACTAATAAGTTCAACTTGAATAATTTACCAATAAAAACATTTTGAAGGTTGGTAAGCATGGCCTGCTCAATTTGAAATTTTCGCTCAGGCTAGTGGGTAGTTTGAAGATCCCTTTTATAATATAACAGTAAAATAATAATAATAAGTTTATTCATAATCATACTTGTACACTCTGAGTTGGACATATCAACAATTTAAACATATTAATATGAAAAAGGAATAAACAATGAGAACCACAAGGAAATTAATTCGTGCGTGGCATGAGATCTGTGTTCAAACATTAAATATAAACGTCATTAAAATACTAGTATTCTGCAATTATGTTAAAATATAAATCTAAAAATTATTAAGACTAAACAATTAAGACTAGAAGCAAGAAACAAGACAATTCAAAATAAAACCAAAGATAATGTTATAATTTGGACAATGTGCAAACTCGAAATATTAAATTTTATATGAGGTTATGGTAAAATTTTGGTACAAAAATCACATTCAAATAATTTTACTCACAGACTGTATTGTCAGTGCCTCAAGTACCTCATGCAAGTCTATAACATGCTCTGCTTGCAGCTATAAAGCTTTCAAGTGTTTTAAAACCAAACATATCACGACGGAGAATAGATTAGCAAAAATTAACGATGAATCATAGCATTTTATTATAACGTACCCGTTCATACATTATTAACAAAAACAATTTAAAAAAAACACAAATATCACAAAATATTTTTTTTCCTGGCACTGGTTTGGCACTGATTGTCATGGTCAAGCCACTATGTATTCCGGGTAGGCCTTGTTACTGACTCCATACGCCAGCTTAGGAGCAGCACTGTTAATCGGAAGATGGAACACAACAGTGAATCGTGCAGGACTCACTCCACTCGAGTCACGAGATTTTAATAATTTAATTGGTCAAATTTTATTTAAAAATCTCAGCCTTAACTGGGGCTCGAACTCCGGACCTTTGGGCCCAGAGTCGGACAAAATTGTTATCTACAAAAGAGGTTTGTAAATTTTATTATCGGCAAAATATTTAATAAACGTGTCAAATTCCATCTAAATATTTCTGGCGACAACGCACAAAACAGTAACTCTTTGCATGACCACGCGGTATTTATTTAATACTACGTAATGTCATAATGAGAACATTGTTTTCTATATTTGAACTTTTGGCGCCACCCTAGAAGTGGCGCCTAGGGCAGTAGCCTGGGTTGTCCGGGCCATGAGCCGCCCCTGTGGTAAGGCAACTAAGAAACCGGTTGAAACACGTTATCTATAGAGTTTATTTGAAAAAATATTTATTATTTGATTTTTTTGATTCTGTATAGCTATAAAAAGAAGAATCGGAAAGAGGTCAATAGTAAATCAATTGACATTCGGTATATACTGAAACTAGGAGGAATATCCATTTTGTGCACTTGAAACAGAAATTTCTATTTTTCAGATTCTGATGAAAGATGTTCTAAGGCCTTATGTACCTGAATACAAAGGACTGGTAGCCAGCGACGACGGAGAATGTTCCTATATACAACTGCAAGACCTTCTGGGAGATTTCGTAACTCCGTGTGTGATGGACTGCAAGATTGGAGTGAGGACATACCTGGAAGAAGAACTCGCGAAAGCAAAAGAAAAACCCAAATTAAGAAAAGTAAGATTTTCTTCTTCGGCTAGTTTTATAACCTAATCTCAGAACTGAGAATCAGTATGGTACTATGATTTGGATCAGATTGGTGGTGATTTATTTTTTATACAAAAAGTCCTATTCGAAAGGTGTCAAATCGCAGTTTCCTACTAGTTATGAAGGTAGGGTTGGATAGAGCTAGTTGAACATATCTTAATTTTCCTCCATAATGTAAAAAAATTGAATTCAAGAAAATCTGTACAAATGTATAAGGGCAAATGAATCAATAACATTATTAAATTTTGTTAGTCAGTATTTATTCTGAATTTGCACATCTGAAAAATACTCTATTTTTATTAATGTTGACAATGATCTTATTTCTTACTTCCTTTTCTGTTGAAAAGTATTTTTTTTAGTTTATCTACAAGCAGATGAAGTTGATTATTATCAGGTAAACCTGGTCTACCTCCGGAAGAAGGTGGCTAAAGTCAAAGCGTGCTCGGTAACGCGCGAAAATAATCGTTATATACAACTTCTATAGTTTTGCAATGCTGAAATTGAAATAATATTCATTCATGATGAGTTTCACCAAAGTATACTAATATGATAGTTATTTTAAAATGGTCTTCATAAGCATGATAACTGCATTAGAAAAAATATGAGCAACGTGATAACCCAGTCATGATTTCTCTTCATTCGGAATTATCTTCATTTAACTCTCATCTTCACTTGTATCACATTTTTCTTCTACAGTTTCGGAGTTCTGAATCATTACTATTTGGATA
Organism: Chrysolina oricalcia; assembly: GCA_944452925.2. Lineage (NCBI taxonomy): Eukaryota > Metazoa > Arthropoda > Insecta > Coleoptera > Chrysomelidae > Chrysolina > Chrysolina oricalcia. The sequence continues at coordinate 13,148,513 of OX101819.2, forward strand.
ATCTTTCAATGTTGTTAATGCTTCCAGGTATTTATCTGATTTTCGACTCAAATTGAAAGGGCGTTTCTTTCCTTTCCGAAAGAAAGCTTGATTGAAATCACAGCCTGTTAGTGGAAAGCAGGTAATGAGCATCTGAGCATCGAATTTGAAAAGTGTAGGGGGTTGCAAATCTTCGAAGTTAAATTCGTGAAATATCATTTTCGTATCAGCAGATTTGGATATGATTAACTACTTTCCCAGGTTTTTAGTGATCATTTACTACTTGATACCTGCGACACTGTTCATAATTTACGTAGAGAATTTTACTGCCAATTTCTTTTTGTTCCCAATTGACTAGCAAATACCATATCAAGTCTTCTTTTAAACTATTGTTTTTTAATTCAGCTCCAATATCAGAAGGGCGCATACACGTTTTTGTTTGTTTGTTTGTTTGTTTGTTTGTTTGATGTTTGTTTGATGTTTGATGGTCCACGAATTTCAATTTTACGACCTCTTTTGGTTTGTCACAGATCGTGCTCTTGATCTTTTATTGGGGGGAAAATATATGTATCAAATACAATGATAACGTACTGTGCATTACTCATAAACATTTGTAATAATTTAGAATTTCTCAATATTGGCGAACCGGTTGCACTCGGGAAGTAGCATAATGTCTCCTACCAATATCATCTGCTCAATACTGATTTAACTATTATAGTTATTCAATGGACCTTTCCACGACATATGAGAAAATACCGTAGAAAGTGTATACGCTAATATCACTTGGGAATTTTTATTTATTTTTTCTGACCTCTAGTTTCTCTATAATCAGAAGAAAAGTGGTTTCGTGACGTCACGTTCATCAAAACTAGACTTGGCAACGTTGTAAAATTGTGCACCGCGGAATCTCAAATTCTCATTTCAATATAATGTGTCGTATGACAGTTGTCATTTGATACCAGATGGGTTCGTTCGTCTGTTTCACGGAGCATCAATACGCATCGTTTGTCTCTGTTTAACTCGTTTGCCTACTTTAATATTCAATACAAGTAGAGCAGTTCCATCAAATATGTATGCTGCAAACGAACAGGCCCTACTTGATTTCTTTTTTGAGGTTAAAGCGGTTTTCAAAGTTTTGAAATGTTTTTGTTGTTTGTGCTCTAAATTTTTTTCCTAATTCCTGTATCTGTATCCCTGCAATAACTGTGAACATGTCGAAAAGGTGCTTCGTACCTGGTTGTATGAACACCAGTGAATATTCTAATAAACAATTTTTTATGCTCCTAAATACCTATGAAGCGCATTGTAAAATGTGGCAATGAATAAACGTTGTGTAAAAAGCGGAAATACAATTATGTTTCTGTGAAGAACATTTCCAACTGAATATTACTGTATTCAAGCAGCGTTCAAGGAACGATTTTAAATTTTAGTCATTGCAAAAAATAAATTCATATTTGTTAAATAGAAAGAGTCAATCATCTCATAATCTACCCTCGGTAAATTATCCGAACTTCCCTTCACGAAGCCTTTCCATATTTGGATGATGTTATGCAATGATGGGTAGTATTCATAAAAGATAGCAAATGCTTATACTATAGGTTTGTCTCCCTCATAACTTACCAAAATGAATTCGTCTAATTCAAGAAATCCAAGTAAAAGTATTTGCTCAAGGTTTATGCATACGAACCAATGGGTCAAGCCATAGTCAGCTAGTATCGTAAAAAATATCAAAATAGTTTAGCAGATCATGGAATGACGGAATGTGGCTTGATACTATCGTCAGTGGATGGAGCCCCCTTACAATTGCGCGTTGAATCATTTCTGCTTATTTTAGAATAACACTTTGGCGATTCCAATATGATTGTGATAGCTCAATTATTAAAAAATGTGGCTTGACTCATTGATGCATAAAACCATCCATTTAATACACGAATGAATTCACACCAGATCGGTCATAATAACACCTCGCTACAGTATTAATGAATGCATCAGTTAAATATCGAATGTAAAAAAACAAACATTAACCTCAAATTTCGAGAAGACTTTTGTTGCATCAGAACTGTCATAATGATTTGCGGTGTTGTCAATGCTCGTTCTTCATCGAAAGGATGGTCCGTTCAGGAAATTTTAAAGTTACAAATACAATAAAAAGTAGCTAATACGTGGATTTTTTTCTATGAGTTGATCAAGTGACGAAGTTTCAATTATTTCTCAATGGCTTATACCAAGCTAGAATCTATATTTTTGAGGAGAACGGTATTGAATGTTTCTGAACATGGATTATGGTGGGGGTTGTTTCCGATGAACGTGACGTCAGCGGCACACTTTCAAATGAGATATTCTTTCAAAATGAAAAAAATATAGTGGAACTCTTTGTTAAATGGACGTTTCAGAATAGAATCTATCGATTTAAAAGAGTTTTGCAATTTATTTTTCATAAATGTAAAGGTCCATTTGTTACCTATCAACCATATCTAATTTTTTGTTATTTCTTTTTTTCATATGTATATTTATATTCGTTGTCCCTGTTTAAACTTTTCATGTTTCTTGGGATTGACCTGATAAATAAAAATAAAATAATTTCCATAGCGTCTTCCAAGGGTTAGCAACATTAGGTAAGTAGACTTTGTCTTTTTGTTGTTTTATTAACTAATTATATTTAGGAAAATTTTTTTAGCCTTTTATGAATAGTTGAGTTGATTTTCGAGACACTTGATTGCAATGCCACCGAAGTGGTAGATATCATCATCATTCTCAATTATTAGATATTGCCAAACACTACGAAGTTTCAGTCTTGTAGGTAGAAGGTATTTACACAACAATTATTTACATGTTTCATCGTTTGTAACATTGTAACGTATGAAGTGGATATAAATATGTTCACTCCCCTCACGATGGAAGTCCGAAATGAATGTACTCAAGTGTCATCATCGTCTACAAACTTCAAACAAATTGTTTTATATTGAACTAACCCTAAGTAACATCTATTTTGCAACATGACAGCGTTATTTCGTAAACATACTTCTGATTACACCTTTATTGTTTTGTGGTTAGAACACAGAACAGTAACATTTCTTCTCGCTTCTGTGTAGATAAGCTTAAATTTTCAATCTTTATTTTGTCCTTTGAATTTACTTCTACTTGACCTTGTTTGTGTTGGGTTCGATTAGTGAACGGGGATGGCTCGTTTTCACCTTGGTTCAGTTGGCAACACTGAATCTCAAGGTGTTCTGTTCACCTGAGTAGCTGTCCAATTGTCCCAAAGAGTAGCTAGCTCGGGCTAGTTTCTGGACTGATCTCACAGACCACGAACAAGCAACCCAGTCAACACAAAATGGTCTCAGAGATGATAGTGGGATTCACATTCATGTTTCAGATCACACCAGTGAATCGCAAAGTGACTTCCATTATTATCGCATAAACGTCTATTCGGTGCCCCGTTGGTCATGTCGAGACATCAAAATGTGATGCAAAATGTGACTCGAAATTAGTCCAATGCGACATTCCATTCATACTTCGGAATCGAATGCACATCGAGGCCCTCTCGATGTAACAATTTGAAATTGAAAGGACTGGTACTTATCTAAAAATGCGCTTCACTTTATTCTGATTCTCCTGTAAATCAAGAATGAAACAAAGCTCACCATGTTTCAACATAAATAGAAATTATACCTCAATGTTATTATTTTTACTAATGAATTACGGTTCATATGGAATGGAATGCTAGAAAACAAACACGTGCGAGTTGATTCCGTACTATATACTTTTCAGAAACTCTGTCTAAATCATAAAAAAACATTATACAGAAATATAGAAAAATCTATAATTCAACTTCAATCCTCTGGACAGCATTTTCTTTTCGGCGAAATCAGTACCTATCCTGAAAATGCCAAATTCTGTAAATCACTGAATTTATTTTTCTACTTTTCTACTCACCGTTCTTGAAGGGATACAGTTTTGGTAGAAATAATAATTGAGCAATGTTAATAAACTCATTTTATTCAAGTATTGAAATAAAAAGAATCAAACAGAACACTACACACTATCAGAAGTACATATAGGTATATTAACGGATATTAAAGGATGGCGTCAACCAAATACAGATTATACTTTACTCTCATCGACTCTACAAACAACTCTGGCCATTTTGTGTCGTGATGGTGATGTCATGCTCAATTTTGTTACCAACCTAATTCCTTCTATGCCGACAAAATCGCAATGAAACCTAAATTCATGTTATTGTGCTTTGCAAATTTTCTTCACATTTTGTGCTCAAAGCGACACTAACGAGAAGAAAATTGTGAACAATTCATAAAATTTGGCATCACTAAGTGGTAACAGTCATGTCTAAATGCAACTCATTTTGTTACCATAATAATCATGAAAGCAACATCTCCTAGATGTTTGTGTTAACTGGGAAAAGGTTAACAAGCTCAATTAGAAAGTAAGTTTTCGACCTTGAAATCGGAGTGACATTTCTCATTTACTGTTTGACGTTGATAAGAGAGATACATCTTGGCCACTAAACCTATTTGAATTTTCCTATGTCGTATTAAATTTTGATCATCTTAGATGGGTTTTGGGAAAATCCATATCTGGAGATTTCCTCATATTGTTTGCGATATTTGACGCTATATATTTTGTATGAAATCTTCTTCTGTAAGCAGGATTCTTGAGGTTATGGTTTTGTAGTGTCATCCTTCATTGGCAAAACTGTTGGATCAAGATACTAGCTATCAGACAGCAAACAAACCATCAAATGTGTTACCAGAACCCTCCCACTAAATTGAGCGTGTTCTGTTTTTCCTGTTTGGTATTCCTGTTCCACTGTTGTTGCTACACTGTTCAATTGTGGTTGTTCCACTGTTCCTCTGTTGTTCAGTGTTCCTCCTCTGTTCATCCCCCTTTCTTTGTTCGTTTGGATCTCTGCACCACTCGCTGTTATTGGTATTCGTTGTTATTGGTATTCGTATGTACTATGTTCTTCGTTTGTGTCGTACCCACTGTGCACACCTATACTCACCAAGGCATTGAATTGAGAAACTATAACTGGTATTCTACTTACTATCTAGCTTAAGATTGAAACTGCCCCTAAGGCATATTTAAACATGACAGATAACTCAGTGCATAATTGTAACCTATCACCGTGACGTCACAGGCATAGCCCTCACTGAAAGTTTAATATTTGTCATACAACGATACACTACTCTCCATCATAGCGTACTCTTTAATTCATCTTGGTGGTTTCATATTTAAATTATTTTCATTTCATTTTCTATTGTGTGCCGAACTGTGCACATACAGTGTGAAACATAATTCAATATATTTTATTAGTTGTCCCATTCCATCAGGGTGCTTTCGGAGTTTTCACTTGCGATAAATCCGTGGCGCTCCTGAAAATTAAACCCCACATTTCAATCTCATCAAAACCAATTTTTATTGTCGAATCCACTTCTAACTGAGCTATCGGGTTTGTTACGGGCGTGAAACATCTTTGCACATTCACTGCTCTCCTCTCCTGAATTTCATTCCTAACAAATCATAAAGTCGAACCATGTTTGTTCTTTTGTCATATTCAATAATAATAGTAATAGGTCATTATTTCCTACATATACAAAAACCAAAGATGAAGATTATATGGAAAACATATGAAGTACATGAGACCTCTGTTATTATTAATTTTATTTATGATTTCCTAAAGTATTGGCCAAATCATTTCAATATTACATGGAAAAAGTATTTATTTTCACATAGGGCTTCTTTTTTCCAGGACATGTACGAGAAAATGTGCCAGATTGATCAGAACGCGCCGACTGAGGAAGAACACAAAATGAAAGGAGTTACGAAACCGAGGTACATGGTTTGGAGAGAAACCATTTCTTCGACGGCTACCCTCGGCTTCAGGATAGAAGGCATTCGTAGTGCGGACGGTACTTCAACGAAAGATTTCAAGACTACCAAAACCAAAGAAGAAGTCATCGCCGCGTTCGAAAAATTCACTGAAGGCTTTCCACATGCAATTGTGAGTATATTTTGCATTGGAATAATTTCTTCACGATTTTTCTAAATAGATAATCTGGTATTAGAAATAAATTAGTCGATATACAATGAGGTCAAGGTTGTCCACCACGGGGTTATCTGAAACGGTAATAGATACAGTTTGGGTTGAATGCAAGCATGAATTTTTCAAAACATTTTGAAAAAACAAATTTTTTCGATTTCTTATTTAATTTTTTTGGTGTTTTCGTCAAAGCTGGAACAAGATTTGAAGTATACTTTCCTGTGATATTAGTTGTACTGTCCGATGTTTCGTTATAGAACAACCATCATCAATTCTCTTTAAAAAAATTATTTTGGTTTCCACGAAAAGGAAAATCCTGTAATGTTCAGAGAACATTGTCAGAATAATTGACGTTCTTGAATTTCTGTCGTGCCTCAGAGAACACCTCCCAAGTGCAGTTCGTTGAAAAAACGAGCACTAGGAAAGAGTCGTTCGGCATGTCTACAAGATGATGACAAAATAATGTGAAAACTGAGCTCAACGGGTCAGTCTCGATGGTACCGTTGACGGTGGAACGATTGATGATGTTTCAGAAGAGCTTCGTCCATGTAAGTATCTATAAAACAGAGACAGATCGCCAACATTTCTACGGAAATGAGCGAGTTGTAAGGGTAGCATCACCGATATGACGAATGGCTCTTTTTGTACAGATTCCAAAAGTTTCTCAGTATGTTTAGGGGCTTCACTCCTTATATGGAAACAATATTCCGGACAGGTCGGTTCTGTGCCTAATGAATCATAATAAATTACCGGGAAGAGAAATAGAAAACCAAGTTTTTGAAAGACACTTTTGGCAATGTACCTCATATGGCCTTCCCATGGAAGGCTACTGCAGATGGTAATACCTAGCATCGAAATGTAGAACTTCATTGGTATCGTTACTCATTCTGACGTAAATACGTTGGCCAGTGTGAGATCAGTCTTTCTAGGAAAAAAAGTGCTTGGGTTTGATTCGCTTACCAAGTTGTTGGATACTTATTCTAGAATTTTTGCTAGATCCATATTTAAATTGTTCACGTAACTTCCCTGTTTTCTTTTGGTTTCACGGGCTGATTTCGGAACTTTGGAAAATAAAGCGTTGAGAAAGGTTCAATCATCCGCAAAGCTGTGGGCAACTAACCACTGATGTGAAGAAGAAACAGAGTTCGTTCTTAAATATCTAAGGGCACTGCCAGATTTTCACCATATTCTTCAATAGATGGCTGCCATATATGTGAGACATAAGCAAGCAGTTCACCGGTTGATCTGTAAAAACGGAAACCATACAGTCGATCATTAAAAATTCCTGTTCTAGATGTTGATCGCTTTTTTCATGACCTTCGAAATACCAGATCTTTTTCCCTTTTTGAGGACTCTTGCAATTTTCCTGTTGGACGAAAATATCCCCAAATTATAAGAGAGGTTAATTAACTTGCAAAGAACTGGTGTTAGTTTGGGGCACATTTCTTGAGAACAACCCAGTTTTAATAAATCCATATTTTGAAAATATTTTTCATTCTTGATTCAATATTGTATCACTTTATAGGTTAGTTTCGTAGACACCAGCTCAAAAAAGGTAGTGTTACATACTTAGTTTAAACATGAAAAAAGTTAGGAGCACTTTTTTCAGAAGCAATTAACTCATAATTCACAATTACAAGAACCAATATCAAAAAAAATTGACCTTTTTAAACAGTGCGGCATTTTTAGCCCCTTTGTTAACTTTTAAAAATTTCGAATGACATGGAGAGTCAAGTGACACATGTAGCGTCGTTGAAAAGAGAACAATTCTCCTCACAACGATCTAAATATTTTCGGATTTCGTTGATATTTTTTCAACACATTGTGCCGCGCCTGTTCATATTAGCATGCTATATTTGTTCAATAATTGCTTCTTGGTTCAGATTCGTTACCCTTAAAACGTTCACGCCACTGGCGTAGGAGAAAATTATGTCATATAGTTAGTATTTTGTTTTTATTGTGCGCGAGTACGGGACAACAATCCGTTGCGAGGGGCAACAAGTTGTTTGGGGAAAGACGTTGACGGAGAGGCGGTTGAGGCGTTGAAGAATAAAAAGTTATGATTTGATGGTTTTTGGACCATCAGAGCTTCGAGTTGAATACCTACTAGGTAAATGATTATTATTTCCTTCAACTGGAAAACCAGTTGAACCTATCAAAGCAACGAACGAAAGAAGGGAAGTATTTGAGGCGGAGAACGAGTGAACAATCCAAGGTAGGATCCAACCATTTGATTTAAATGCCTTCACTTGACTGACGCTGTCGTGAGAAACGAAAAACTATTCCGTTTTGCACCAAAGTGCTATTGTGTACACGTTTTCTATAGTAAGAGCTCTGGACTTGTTCGTTTTATCGAAATTCGGGACTAATTATTCTTTTTAAGTTAGAGTTAGACATTAATTGCCACCTTTGATGTTTTCATTAAACGTTGTTTTGAAATTATGAAAGGCATTGGTTTTCCTACTTCATTCAATAGAACCCACTTGACATATGAGCCCGTTACAACATGCACTCGAAATATCAGGTACAATTCAGATCAAGTACAATTGCAGATCTGAATTGTACCTACTCTTATCTCGATAAATTTGAACGGTTTGATGTGAAACAATGAGACAACAATATTTTGAATTGTATATTACCGATACTACTTTTTGAGAGATACTTTGGAATTACTTGACAGATGGCGCTGGGGACACATCAACTTGAATATTTCCAAAGGCAAAGAGATCGAAATTGTGAAAATAAGTATTATCGAAAATCAAAAAAATATAAATAGCTGAAAAGAGAATTCAATTATGTTTTCGACGATGTGTGCTTTGACCCGCATGCGATTTGAAATATTTAAATTGATGTGCCTCCCCATCCCTTTACCGAACAACCACGTTGTCTTTTATTTCAAAAAGTAGTATCGGTGATACCATTCAAAATGGTTTTTGTTCCATGTATGTCCGTAAAAATGTTCAAAAGTTCGTGGGGGAGACGAAAAAAAGCCACGCTGTATAAATAAACATAACCTACCTTTTTCATAGATTTTTAATAATTTTCATGGTAAGTTGTTCAATTTGAATATGAGCAAACACTTTTTCACTTCATTTAGTTATTCTGTGAATTCAGAAAAGTACTCCATGAAACTGTATTCTTCAAAACAGGGTCGTATTTACAAAAATTGAAGTTGATGGTGGTTGTTCGATAACGAAACGACGGTCAGTAAAATATAATGTGTAGAAGTATTTTTCATCATGTTCCAGCTCTGACCATAGCGTCAGAGGTAAAATCGGAAAGCGGAAAATTCAGTTTTGTCAGAATAATTCCAAAACCAAAAATATTTTTGTATATTCCAGACTTCTTTATAGATGGCCCTTCCATTACGCGATTTTTTCCATATCTTGGACTTTACTGTAGACTCCAGTCACTCCCACCAAACTCAATCTAGCTGTAAAATTGCAAAAGGTTATTGGAAATATTTAATCAGTTGTTATCGGATTCCTAATGGTGCCATATCCCCAAAAAAATATTCCACAGACTTCTTGTCTTAAGAGCAAACACTACCTTGATGATACGGGAATCGCTCTTATATCTTCAGTTTTTTTATGATTTTTTTGCAAACGTTTCAAAGCATTTGTGTTAATTCGGTGATTTTTGATGATGACGCTTTTTGAGGAAAAAAAATGGAACCACCGTGTCCATTCAGAAAATATCTCTTTCATGAACTCATTCGTTTTTGCAAAAAAACTATTCTACGATCGAGAAATTTGTTACTGATTGGCGCTGTAATTGAGAACGGACAGGCGCTATGTTTGTTGCCAATGTTGATCGAGTCCATTATCTTCACTTCCATTCTTGATAAGTAAAGTTGCCTACAAACCTTAGCTGGGAGTGGTGAGGAAGAAATCCGATTGATTTTACTATCAGCAATACGGAAGACTACTTGATGATCTACTTCTCATCTCTTCGTCACTGCTTTGAAACACTACAGAAAAATTCCCCTTTCACTCTTATGTTTATCCTTTTTACTGTTCTGATTTCTGAATCTGGTCCATCGTTGCACTTTCATCAGAGTCACTTTTATGAACCTGACTGGTCTTTTCAGATCATTGACATCAACCTGAAGATCTGTACAACCTCTCTCAGTCAACTGATAACAACATTGATTAAGATGTTTTTTTTTTCTGGGACCGAAAATTTTTCCTTTTTGTCCACGTCAAACTTTAGTTTCTAGTTGAGTATTATTAGAGAATAACAGTGTAGCATTTAACACTTTGTATGAAATTTTTACCAAAGGGATTCGGCATGTATACGAGTCAAATTCATTCGTGGAAAATGAGCTTCAGTACCTACTAATAGTAACAAAAAATGACGATGATCTAGTAGATGTTATAACTATTATAAATGTTGAGAAGGATAGAAGTTGAGATGGCATCTATACTAGTTTTATGACTGTAAGATTTGTAACGTATACATGTTATAAACATTTTCTCATGAGAAATGACCAGGAGTTCATCAGAAGATACGGAGTACTCACGAGATAGACCTGACAGTGGGGGGCAAAAAGGTTCTACAATGAACCGGGGGGCAAAAAGGTTCTACAATGAACCACCTTCATTTCGGTCAATGGCCAGCCCCGGCGTATCAATGTACAATATGAAATTTGCACGCCATTAGTTGTATCAACTGAAAATATTTTCTTTCCCAACGTATCCAGCATTTCGATAAATCTCCATATCAAATAACTTTCAACATATTTGTTAAATGATTCCCTTTTTTTTCAGCCTAAATATATTCAAAGACTGAAAGCTATCAAGGCAACACTGGAAACTTCGACGTTCTTCAGTTCACATGAAGTAAGTGTTAAGTTATAAAAAAAGATATTTATGGGAAATCTCCATCTAAAATCCTTTAAAATCGTTCAGTGTCATAGCTCTTTGAACGCTATATCTGAAAAGTTTTCAAATTCCACAATGTAAATCATTTTTAAGATTTTAAGAATTTTACCAACGATCGGTGATTAGCCAGCAGAAACTGTTTTCACCAATCAGAATGTGCAATTTTTTTTACAGAATTAAATGACAGCAAAGGCTTCTTCTTTATCGTTTGATTATTCAGGTTCCGCATGAAAAATTCTACACGCAAACTGCTCAAGCATCCATCACGTCACTTTTCTCTTCTGAATCACAATAATCTTGACCCCTCACACATTAATTAGAGTAGTTAGATATAAGATTCGCATGATTTCAGATAGGGTCAAAAGCGGCAATTTCTTGATATTGTTTGGTTATTTTTTGTTTGTCGACAACCAGTGACTACAGCAAAGTCGATAGAACTCTCCCTTGGGGACATAATGATTTGTAAAGCTTACGACGTATTTTTTGAACGAATGTTGGCCAAAGTTTATCGTAAATATCACTCATGACTTGCGTAAATGATTCTTTGTAGCAGGTTTTTAGTTGATACAGGTTGGATTTTAAAAACAAACAACACTTCACAGAAATGGGATGTTAATTGTCTAATCGTAAATGTGGCAACTTTGCTAATGCTCATGAAATGATGGCTTACTAGAATTGTTCGTCTGGTTATCCAGTTAGTAGGGCACCTATGCTGATTTTGGTCCCTCAAAATTTCGAGCCATTTTCAAGTCAATCCCAAAATTCGGACGAAAGTGACACTCAAAATTCAGCCATATTGGCGGTATCCTAGACATGGTGGCTATGCTGGCAAGGTGCCGGTCTGTCTTAAGGTGGGATTTCCTAGCGACGTCCAGCGTTCGCGTCCCGCCGCGACGTCTGGCCGTTAGTATTTTTTTTACAGTTTTGTCCATAAATTAAAAATTCTTTGTTTTTTTTTTACTTGGTTCAGAAAAGATCATTTATAGATTTGAGTTTTGTGAATAGTAGGGAGTCTTGAAGTCAATTAGTTTCTTTGTGTTTTCCCCAATATTTTTATCGATAAGTTAGATAATTGTCAGTTTATTCAGATAATTATTGTCGGTTCAGTATAGTCGTCATCATTCTCATCTCTCAGTAAGTCTCGTTCATGTCCTCGCGAATTTCGCAATTTTTTTGCGAATAAAATGGCTATGGACAAGGTTTATTCGCAGAAAAATTGCGAAATTGGCGAATGTATACAATACTGTAACATTAATGCTGCTAGAACATTCCCATTCATTATGACAACAAGCAATCTTCACTTTTAAATTGCAGTCAACCAGAACACAAAACGCACTAGGGGTATAATTTCATTACAAAAACGCGGACGCCAGACGCTTCAAGCAAATCCAACAATCGTCGCGGCCAGCCGTTACTGCTGAACGTCGATGCGGGCCGCGAACGCTAGACGTCGCTAGGAAATCCCACCTTTACAAGTATGGGGTTTGGCCAGAGGTGGAGAGTCAGATAATTTAGGTTCTTCTTGAAACGGTGCCAGACAGTTATTGATATCATTTCGTTCCCAAGATGACAGATTGTACGTTTTCAAATTGACACCGTGTCAGATATTCTGTTCTGTTTAGTAGGGATGGCAATACACTGCGACTCATCAGATCTATCAGTACAGGAGCCGAAAAGAGGTCGACCTTCACCCATCTGTTAACCAAACGAATTTTATTTTATCCGATAGTTTATAATATAAAGAATATGCCTGGTAGTATTGTCAGGCTTTAAAGTCTGAAAATAGGATCACGCAAAGTTGCGCGAGAGAAAAAGCAGATCGTCCGAAGCCTGTGAATAGAGGAGGGCATAACATAGCAGCTACTCGTGACATGTCAGTTAAATGTCAGAGAGAGTGTTATATATTATTAATCAATATATACAGGGTTTTCTTAAGTACGTGTAGAAACTTCAGGAGCATGTTGCTGATATCGAAATAATAATAAGAAAAAAAGTTCCCATAAACACGTGTCCGCAAGTTATTCGTTTCTGAGATACAGAGTGTCAAAGTTTAATTCTTATATTTGTTTTTTGTGAATAAATTCCAAAATATTTGTGATATTCGAGTAAAGTTTGGTATCTGGGATGATTTTTCAATGACAATATCAAATTTTATGTTAATTGTGAAAAAACTAATTTCTAATTGAATTTATTTTAAATTTGAAAATCTTGTCATTCAAAATCATTTGCATCGATTAATTCAAATCTCAATAACTCGAAAACAGTTGCTCACAAACTAAATAATAAATATTCCTAGATACCAAACTTCACCCAAATATCAAAATTATTTTGAAATTATTCACATAAAATAAAAATAAGAATTCAACTTTGACACTCTGTATCTCAGAAACGAATAACTTGCGCACATATGTTTATAGGAACTTTCCTTCTTATTTTGATGTCAGCAACACGCTCCTGAATTTTATACACGTACTTAAGAAACGCCCTGTATAATATAAGAAGTAATATAAAAATAAACAAATAGTGTTTTTTGTGTAATTCAACAAAATCTGTTATTGATTTTGACGATAAAATATTCGAAAATTGTCCATTAAAGCACAAAAAATAATAATTATAACTGAAATTAAGATCATTGTTAATCGATCCGAAATGATAGTCGACAGTAAGAAATGCTGTCTTTGTCAATCGCATGTATAAAAAGCATGTGCACTCTCTTACGTTTAATGGACATATTATGCGCAGCTGCTATGCTATGTCCTCCTCTATTACACAGACTTCTCTTTCTCTCTCTCTCGAACATCTTTGCTTGCTACGATTTTCAAACTTTAAACCCTGGCAATACTATTTCATGGACGGTTTATTGCAGGCAATACTATACCATCGCGTTTATCATTGATTTATTTATCTTCTGATGTACAGGGTGTCCGGTAAACCTTGTACAATATTGAAACTGGTGATAGACCAGGACATGACTGTTCAGAATATCGGAATTTCACCTCAGTAAAAATATCACCGTTTTCGAGATAATGGGCATTATAAGAATTTCTGGAAAATCGCCACCTAACCTTGGATTTTTGAGTGCCATGTATACAAATTGAGACGAATTCAAATATCTTTGCTGCTGAAGATTACTGATGAGTGATGCTTCTAGATGTACACAACAGTTTTTCAGAAATAAAAAACATTTTTCAAGAAATGAGGGTAAAATGACAGATTGAGTTTCATCAATTTTTTTAAAAAAAGTTTGACATTATTATCTTAAAGAAACATAACCAATTGGAAGTAGACATTCATTTCAAAAGAATGCTCATTTTGTCCAGACTCTACCATGGTATAAAACAAACTATAATTATTTTTGGAAGAAGTGGTTTCCATTGAATTAGGCGTGGTTCTAATCTAGGCTTCTATCAACTTTTATTCAAGAAAAAAAGGAAACTACCCAAAACCAAAACAAAGTCACAATCACACTTGACGCGCGTTTCGCCAACAAAATTAGCATCTTCAGGAGCTAAAAGTAAGCTTTTAAGATCTTAAGATTGTTTTAGTTTTGGGGTTTGGGTATTTTATTTTATCTTGAATTGTATTTACACCAAAGGTTCCAAAACATTCATTTATTTGATCAACTTTTATACTTACGCCCAATAATTATTTTATTTAGATTTTATCAAGATAAAATGTGGAAATAATTATAAATAATAAAGAATAGACTGCTTGGTAGCATTAAATAGTATGTCAACAAAATTAAATTCTCATGTAATTAGGCCTAATAAAATTATCGAAATGAAATGTCGATTATCCGACATGGCACCGATTAATACGAATTTTTGTGATAAATGTCTCAATTGTTCAACATCTAGATTCCAACGAAGTTTCAGAGACCGACATATATACAGGGTGTAAACAAATAAGTGCAAACTTTTTTAAGAGATGAATCCTTGTCGAAAATTAAAAACTTTTGTTTGAACAACTTGTGACTTCTTTCGTAGTTTTTTGAAATTTTTCCGCTTGTTTCATTCACTGGTATTTATTTCTTTGTGATGCCGTACACACGTTATACTCCTTGAGAATATGCGCATATGCACAACATTTATGGTGAATGTGGAGGTAGTGCTACTGGTGCAGCAGCGCTTTATGCAAGACTATATCCGATTGCACAATGCCGCTCATAGAATCGCTGATTTGGGGGCTATAACTTATAACGCATTTGAAAAAGTTCTTCTTGAAAATATGTCGTCTCTGCATACGAGTGGACGGAAAATAACATTTTTGTAATATTATTCAGAGCGATGTTGAATAATCGTTATTGTGGTTTATAGTGTATGTTGATTAAAAAAAACGTTGAATTAGTATTAACTTCATTACATCTCATTGAATGCTTCTAAGCAGTTGATTCGTTATTACTCATAATTATTTAATCATTTCATTTTGATAGGATAAAAATGAAAGACATTACCATTGTTTATATATAGGGTTATGATAAAGTAATGCACAAAATTCATAAAACGTACAACGATCACTTTTGAAAAAAATGCAAAAACACGTCAAACTGTTTTTTTTTATTCCGCATCTTTTGACATAAGTTACAAAAATAACACGTCAAAGTTGTCAAAGTTATGACGTCATCAACAATT
Organism: Chrysolina oricalcia; assembly: GCA_944452925.2. Taxonomy (NCBI): domain Eukaryota; kingdom Metazoa; phylum Arthropoda; class Insecta; order Coleoptera; family Chrysomelidae; genus Chrysolina; species Chrysolina oricalcia. The sequence continues at coordinate 13,164,067 of OX101819.2, forward strand.
TTTTTTAATGGGAAGCTAAGATGTTTATTACATTATGTGATAGAGCTTGTGTTTTTACACAAGGGAAAAATAGTTGTAGTAGGGCTCACATAAGAAAAAAAAACGAGAAAATTGTATTGTTTTCTGAAAAACTGTTTCGTATGTCTGAAAGCATCACTCATCAGTAATCTTTAGCAGCAAAGATATTTAAATTCGTCCCAATTTGTATACAAGGTAAGGTAGTGATTTTCCAGAAATTAAAAAAATGCTCATTATCTCGAAAACAGTGAGATTTTTACCAAGGTAAAATTCCGATATTCTGAACAGTCATGATCTGGTCTATCACCAGTTTCAATATTGTACAAGGTTTACCAATCAATGGAGGCCAGGCAAGGCAAGGCAGGGCATTTTAGGCGTATTCGTCTATTTATATAACTTCATGAAAAATATGTTTCATCCAGTTAACATATGGATGGAGACCTCTCTCTGGCTCTTACTATATTCTTTCCTCTTCTGCTGCCCAGCCGTTTAGGGAGTATAAACGACTAGAGCAGTTCCTCCAGTCCTATGGCTTCCATGAAGGTCAGGATATCGGATGGCGTCAGGTTAAGTAGATCCCTCTCTTCTATTTGATATCCTCCGAAGTATCATACCCTCTGATTTTGCTAGTAAATGCATTCTGAAAAAATTTGGTTAGAGGGGTCACAATCAGATATTTGAATATTCACATATCAGTCGTTAGTAATGAGAAAAACGTTGGGCCAAATTGGGAACCTTGATGATCTCAACTAATTTTTCTCATTTTTGAATAGCCTTAATTTCTAGATAGTTGGTGGCTTTTTAACAAATTAGATTGAATTTTAAGAAACCATAACCTTCCATTTTTTTTGTTCCAGGTAATCGGAAGCTCTCTCCTTTTTGTCCATGATCGCTACAACGCCAACGTCTGGCTGATAGACTTCGCGAAGACTATCGTCCTACCCGAGGACGTCAAAATCACCCACAACTCGAAGTGGAAGGTTGGAAATCACGAAGACGGATACTTCATCGGTATCAGTAATCTGATAAAGATATTCATGACGATGCTGGAGCAGCAGCCAATCACGATAAGTCCTCCCCTGACCCTCCACGAGCCGCCAGAGGTTGCTCAAGGGAAGGTGGAGAAGACTTGACGCAGAGCTTGAGGGCTTTTAGTATAAAGTTTACTGTTTACTTTTGAATTCAAGACAATCACTTCCATTGAAATGGAATGAACACGTGAATAAGTGTACCCGGTGGCACAGTCTGTGCGGGTAGAGGACGGTTATTATTATTATTTGCCTTGGCGCTCCGGGGCAACTTTTGGTTGCGTATTTTGTTTTCAGCTGTACGGAAACTGAATCTTCAGTACCGTGGTATGCTTTTAGCTTCCCGGCTGCAGAAGTTAGCAGAGAAGACTATTAACGTGTATATATTCGAAGTTATTCAGATCTGTTAATTGAATCATCTCGAGAATATCTGAAAAGCAATTTTTTGAAATGGGTTTCTAGACGTCTGTGGTATCTACAATGAAAATGTACGTTTCCCCTTCACCACAAAATTCTACTTGATTCCTAGATGCCCATTTTCAACCATGTTTTCTTCATCGGTATATTACTACATTGAGATAAGTCAATCACAATTTTATGTTTCCTGTAACAAGAGTTTAATCACTTCCATTGTCTAGAAACAAAGAAAATAAATTCGTTGCATGTTTGTTGAGTCACGATGTTTCAACAGTTAACATCCACTGTCGTTATCAAGTTTGTGAATGCGACAAGATATCTCGGATACTTATTATATAGCCTGCAACTAATGTACTAATTACCAAGGTAATTATGATCTTCGTAAGGTCTCTCTCAGGTCATCAATGTTAATTAATGTGATTCAACGACCTTTTTGGTGAGTGTAATTATTGATTTTGACTGGTCTTGGCACAGAGTTTTTTTATTGAAATCTCAATCGATCTAGCTGTGTGATGAGTCGTTGAATCACATCAATTAACATTGATGACCTGAGAGAGACTCTACGAAGATCATAATGGACCTTTCCAAGAGATATGAGGTAACACTGAAATTAGAAAGTAAATACGCTAATATCACTCGGGATTTTTTATTTATTTTTTCTGACCGCTAGTTTATCTATAATCAGAAGAAAAGTGGTTTCGTGACGTCACGTTCATCAAAACTAAACTTAGCAACGTTGTTAAAGTTGTGCACCAAATTGTCCCCACTAAGCAAAGTAACATTCATTCAATATTTCAGTAACCTTTCATGGTAATGTGTAATGTTACATCAGAGTTTTCTGCTACCTTACTGCAAAGGTTCAGCAACTACTGAAACGGACGTTCAGCAATATCACAAATGGTATATGCCATTATCAATTATTCCAGCAAGGTTTCTGCAACATTGCATATAATATACAGGAAAATTGCAAATGTGAAATTGAAAATGACGTCTTATGACAATGTTGCAGCAACTACTGAAATGGATTGATGGATATAATCTTTCATAATTAGTAATTGCAGCAAGGTTGCCGCAACATAGAATATAAATTAGTGGAAAATAACGTATTCAATATTTTTATATAGCAGCAACTTACCACCAATCTTGTCTATTCCTTTCCATAACACAACAGTAAGATTTCATAAATTACGTTCCAGTAGGTTTGTTCGCCACTGAATAATTTTTGGATTTTCACTACTTGCTACTAATATTGATAGAAAATGAATACAATCTTCATGGGAGAGAGATCATTCAGTATTGATGTGTCCTCTATGGAAATCAGATTCATCATTTTCTAGTTTTTAGAAACAAGCAGTGACAACCCAAAGAATCTTCTGAAATTGTTGTTGTTAAAAAATTGTTGTTTGATACCTATCAATTTGAATGTCCATTTAAATCTTGGAGATCAAAAAGACAAAGATTTGATATTGAAACCTTTAATAAAAATATCACAAAAAAACAAATAAGTACTCATATTGAAATGTCATATTTGAAATAAAAATCTGTTTGGCCTTATCAGGTACCTGAAACACAATAATCAATGAATTGAATGTGTAGCTCAAATATCGACTACCTAACCCTACAAGTAACGTGTTTTTGCGAATTGTAGCCAAGTCATCACATTTATTTGAAATGCATCATCTCTGATGCATGGAGATGAATTTCTCACTGCATCTGGAACAAAAATATTATTAATAAATATATAATTAGTCAACTCAACAAAATTATGGTCTTATTTCAATATAGAATGTACAATTGAACTTGTCCTTGATTATGACACTATTGTGCTTGCATATTTGCTTTATATTCAAATTAACCTGACTCGAATTTTAAAATTTGTTTAGATTTCAATTCTTTGATTCTGAAATTGTCTTTTTTGTTGATTCAATTGCAAAACATGGCACAATGATTTGTTAAAAAACGTTCAAGACTTGTTCCAACACAAAACTTTTCATTCAAGCCACCACTATATAGAAAAACCTGCAACTAAAATCGAGATGTAAAAGTATTCCACAACATTTACAAATGTAAAAGTACCTTTCAAATTGACACTACTACCAGATTTATTCGCAATATGAGAAGAAAAAACCATCCCCTAATAAACGCAGAATGAGCTTACCAGACCATCCTAACCTAAAATAATATTTGATGTATCGCCTTACCTTACATGAAGATGCCTTAAACTTATTAGCATTATCCATTATGCTGCTTCAACACTCAGTGAACTCTTAATCAAAAAACAAAATTGCAGAAGAATATGTACTTTACTTAGGTACCTAGGTTAAGAACGAATGAAAGTATCCAAAACGAAACTAACGCAAAGGCACGACACACAACAACAATATAATTTACAATATCAAAATGGCGCGAGGCGCGTGCTTGTCTGGGATCTGGGTTACTGGGTCGCCCCGTTAGGTGGCATCTCATCAAGACCAGGAAATTCAAAACTGGTTGGATTCCTGATAAATGAAATATTATTTCAAGTTTCTTTATACTTACCATTTAAAATTGTCCTAGCGTATCATTTTGTATATTTCTGCGATGATGCAATCGAAAATTGAAAGTGTATAGTGTTTTCTAAATACTGTCAATATTGTTTGTAGTTAGCTTATGTATGGTTGTAAAAATAATGGAATTTCAAACTCAGTGCAACATTGCGATTTGAATTCGTTCGATAGTTCCAAATGTAACTTGCACTCACATTGTTCGTAGATAGTTTCTGTATTGTTGCATTTACAATGAACTTTCATGGATCATGTAACATTGCACTTGAAACTCAATCAATAGCTTGCTTTATAACTTACAAACAACTTGTCTGTAGTTTATTCTGTTATGTTAAAAACTTAAATTTAGCACTGAGCTTTATGCAATATTATGTTTTCATTTTACGATTGCAAGCCATACATAATATTGTGGCAATGTTTTGTAACATTACATGTTTAGTGGGTCATTCAAATATAATGTGTCGTATGACAGTTGTCATTTGATACCAGATGGGTTCTTTCGTCTGTTTCACGGTGCGATCAATAAGAATAGTTTGTCTTTGTCTAACTCATTTGCCTACCCATTTGATACAAGTGAAGCAGTTCCATCAGATCTAAACTTCAACGAACACTACCTTGATTTATTTTTTGAGGTTTTTGAGAGCTTTTGTTGTTTGTGTTCTGAAATTTGTTTTCTTTTTCTTTTGGTGTTTTGGCATCGACTGCTATGGTCATTAGCCATGTGTTCTTTATGGACCTTGTTACTAACTCCATACGCCACTTTAGGAGCAGCACTGTTAATTGGAACGCAACAGTGAATCGTGCAGGACTCACCCTAGTCAAGCCACGAGATTTTAACAATTTAATCTGTTAAATTAAATAAAAAAATCCCAGCCCAACCAGGGTTCGAACTCCGGACCTTTCGACTCAGAGTCGGACGCTCTAACCACTGCGCCACGCCCCGACATTCTAAAATTTGTTATTAATAACTGTATCTCCAGTACCTGTATCCCTGCAATAACAGAACATGTCGAAAGGGTGCTTTGTACCCGGTTGTGTGAACACCAGTGCAAATTCCAATAAACAATTTTTTTTATGCACCTAAAGATGAAGCGCGTCGAAAAATGTAGTTCGAAACAGTGAATAAACCTTTTGTGAAAAGCGGAAATATATGTTTTTGTGAAGAACATTTCCAAGTGAGTACTTTACGTTATGTTATTATTGTATTCAAAGCAGAGTTCAAGGAATGATTTTAAATTTTAGTCATTGCAAGAAAGACCGTGAACAATTACACAAATAAATTCACACCAAATCACTTATGATAACAGCTCACTACACTATTATCGAATTTATCAGTTGAATGTTGATTGTTGAATGTAAATAAAATAAACATTAACCTTACATCTCCATATAACTTTTGAGAATTAAGAACTGTCATTACGATTTGCTGTGTTGTCAATGCTCGTTCTTCATCAAAAGGATGATCCGTTCAGAAAAGTTGAAAGTTACAAATACAATAAAAAATAGCTAATATGTGGATTTTTATCTATGAGTCACTTGATCGACAATGTATTGATTATTTCTCAACGGCTTATATCTTGCTAGAAGTTATATTTTTAAGGAGAACGGTATTGCCTGTTTCGGAACGTGGATTATGGTGGGAGGTATTTCCGATTAACGTGACGTCAGCGCCACACTTTCAAATGTGATATTTTTTTAAAATGAAAGAAAAATAATGGAACTTTTTGTTAAATTGACTTTTCAGACTAACAACTATCGATTTAAACGAGTTTTGTAATTTATTTTCCGTAAATGTAAAGGTCCATTACCTTTATAGCAGGTACATTAGTTGCAGGCTATATAATAAGTATCCGAGATATCTTGTCGCATTCACACACTTGATAATGACAGTAGATGTTAACTGTCGTGACTCAACACATGCAATGAATTTATTTTGTTTGTTTCTAGACAATGGAAGTCGAGAAGAATTCTACTAACACTAATACATTGTCAACCACTTTCAAACAAGGGTTTAATCACCTGCGAATGACAGTTATAATAACTGGTCCGAATAGATTTTGGGATGAAGAAATTGCAATGGAAAACCTCCATCGCGATGTACTTATCAAGGTACTGATTGTCGAAATCAGGGGAACAAGTAAAAGTGTGTGGGAAGGGAGAAATATTTTATTGGTTTTCAATGTCAATTCTGTTGACGTGTATTTGATTGATGTCATTAATTTCAGGTAGTGAGTTTCTGGCACATTTTATGAATGAAACTTCAAATAAACTGTTTGACCTAACTTGCTTCGTTTCCGAGTAACGGAGTGTCAAAGTTTCAATTAAAAATCGGATTTTCATCCATTACTTGAAAGTGTTTTTTGGCCTATTTTGATTAAATCTGTTGTTATTAGCAGTTGTATATTTTATTCTATAGGGTATTGTGCTAGGAGCATTTGACAACAATAGGCCCAGGAACACAACATACAACCATTCCATCAAGGCTGCAACAAATGAAAGAGTACATCAGGTAAAAATAAATTCATTAAGGCAATCCATGAAATGATAAACTGTTGCTATTTCAAATTCATAGCATCATAAGTTGTATTTTTAATTGTTCAGTCTGATAAAAATATGAAACAACAGTGGCGTATGATGATTCTTGCCATAAATATTATTCAGGTGTCCCTTTGATGCTTATAATTTGAAATCTAAAATCATGAATCTTGGAACTGCGAACAATCACACATGGTTTCATGGAAATTGGCAAAAAGACTTTGGAGTAATTGATAAATAACCGATTATTTATTAAAACTTTGACATCCCGTTACTTGACAATTAAGCAAGTTAGGACAAACGTTTATTTGCACTTTTTTTCATAAAATATGACAAGGAATCACCACCAGAAATTAATGACATCATTTTAGATACACCCTGTTATTATCAGGTTTTCTGAAAATATTTCAATATTATTACGCTAAATTTAAATTTTTGCAATTTATAAGGTGTTTTCAGAAACATTCTGGGTATGAGGAAGTACAAGCTTTCATCATTGTCAAAAATTTCAAAAGAAGTTATAAGGATGTCAAAGATTTAAACTTTTTTTCAGGATTCATTTTGAAGATTTTTTTAATGAAAACAGAAAACGAAAATTGTTAAATATGAACGATTATTAATCAATACTTAATTTTTGAAAATCACAAGTTTTGTCAATAAATTCAATTTCTCAAAGTGAGAATACACTTAGATTTATTATGCAATGAGTTTTTTTCAAATACTCGTAAAGAGATACTGGAAAGGAGTAATGTCAATTTAATTGGTTCAAGGATAATGGGAAATCATTCCAGTCATGGAGAATATTTTGTCATTATCCGAAAGGTACTAGTATTTCAACGAGAAGGTGATGATTTACAGAAAAATATGTTGTGATTTTGTAGATCAAGTAGTGGAAATCATGAACATCGAAAGGTATTTTCTTTTCATTCTAATTTTCATGTCAATTATGAATTGTCATCAAGGATCGACCAGGTCAATTGAATTTTCGATAATTTCATTCCTTCAATTATCCATGTGAATCCTATTCACAAGCATATACTTAGGTAATCAAAAGCCAATATTTTTCATCGGTATTTCTAATATCGTTCTGTATTTTTCACTTAACCATGTTCTGACTATTGGTTCATTTTTCGAACCTCTGAATAATTTTAACGCAGTTCCTTACCGCACTATTGAGAGTAATTGTTTTCTTAAGGATGAGGTACACTACTTCGTCAATTATTGTATATAAACATTGTATTATTTATTTTAATTTATCTTTTGAATAGTATATTTTGTTTGTTGTAGGCTAGTAATTTCAATGCATTGATATAATTGACAGTTTGTATACAGAGTGGAGCAAGATAACGGGCAAAATTGTATGAGGAATGACAAATATTTACCGCCGAAATTATAATTACATATCACATTTATTATAATGGTTGAAAACTATGATCTAGTTTGATAACATTGCCAACCTGCGTTGGCAATGCAAATATGTGCAGAACTTCTAATTCCCATTTCTGAGAAATGGTGAATCTAGATTTTTGCACTAGAACAGTTACAACAGAAAAAAAGCTGAGGCATTGTTGCCGAAATAGGTCTATTCTAATTTCAGTATCCTCAATATTTACTGTATACTGTTACACCTTGTATAAGTGGAGAAACTTGGATTTTAGATGTAAATATAAAAAAATTATAAATCAAAAATTAAATTTGAGAAAATTGCCTATTGTTTTATTTCATTTGTTCGATGTTTTTTGCTATTTTCCTCTATAAAGGGTTCTTTAATTTACAGCATGTCTAATAACACAACTTCACAAAATCACCGATGATTTATTTCCAAAACTAACATCATAGTCTTCATAAGCATTTTCACACTGTAATGATGAAATTGTTGGACTATTTCTTGTGTGGTGACTCTTCGAATTTTTTTTTACATAAAACCAGTCATGGGGATGGCATGTTGATTTTATTGAAAATATGTACAGGATGTTCATGAAATCAGATAAGGAATCATCTGCGACTGAAAGACATACTTAAGTCGTTATTTTCCTTCGTTCAAGATAACCTCCATTTTCAACAGAATCCGTTCCAAGAGACAAGATCTACGATATCAGTGTACATTCAACCTTATCACTATATAAATACCATTCTTACCTAGGTTGGGTTTTAGCAAGTCGCAATAGGGTCAGTTCTAGTTCTTATTTGTCGAACCTCTTGCATATCGTAGCGCTGGACGCTCTAGCACAATCAATCAACTACACAAATCTGGTCCTGTGATTCTGGTTTAGTTCTGCTTCGGGAAGATGCTGCTTTACCTCCTCGGTCCCTGAAATTGGTTCTGCACCAACTTCCCCGGTGGTATTTTTGGCCCCATGCTTCCCTTTAAGGGAGACATTTCCAGTTTCTTGCTTTCCTCTTTGCCCATGGAGAAAGCCCATGTTTTACCTTTGACCTTGAGATAGCGTCTAGAGGAATGTGTTGAGCCCTTGGTTTGAGACTTTCAGCCTATGCAAAAATTTTTCCACTCGCAGTTATAGTTCTCTCTCATCGGGGGCCCATCATTTCTTTTGGAGAAGAATACGAGAACGTAGAAGGCAACGAATATGAATGAGCGTTGTATTTCGGTATATAAAGTAGAATAAATGAAATAAAAACACAATATTCTATTTCTCTTTTTTCAAAAAAACTTGAAATGCAAGAAATTCCAAGGCGCTAGTCAAAATTAAGATACTAACCGCGATTCGAAGAACTAATGAAACAGAACGGCATATAGTAAGGGCTCTAATTCAACAGACTAAATCTTTGACTCAGATAAGGTGTTTCTTTCGGAGTTTCCAGTTCGTCGAAATAACCTATAATATTATTCATTCTATCTATTTCTTCTGACTTTATTTGTTATACTCAATTGATGGTTGAATACAAAAATGGAATGAATTATGTTTTACCTTCAACAGATCTGCTGTGATGAATATGGAAGATTTCAAATATTGCCAATTCGGTATTTATGGAACCACAGTATTTCCAAATTTATTGAATTTCAGAACACATTAGCTATTTTGAATGTATTTGTGGTAAAAGTAGAGGGCTAAATTTTTTCTCAAAAACATGTAGATTATTGAGCTTTACTTCATGACATGAAGCAGAAAAAAGCAATACACACATTCAATCTGGTATTTCACAGATTCATTCCGTCAAATGAAATAACCATATAGCTATTAACTAAATAACCATATATCTATGTAGTTGATAGATATATGGAAATAACTCATTTGGACATCCAATGCAGTGAATGGCCTTCAAGTTATAGTGATTTTTTTGTCTGCAACATAGTGAAATTGGAAAAATTATATCATAAAACATCTTGCAAACGAACAATGACGTACATGTCGTACCCATATTCCTGGGTACTAACAAAAATGATCTCAACTTCAGCAAAATTATAGGAATAATTGGTGTTGTTACATTATTTTATCAATTTAAGAAAACTCATTGCGACGTGGTCAAGTTATAAGTGATGAAGCGTCTATAGTACCTAAGTGGTCCTAAAAATGATTCAATTCAAATTAGTTTGATCTTATGCCATCTGAAGTGATCACATATGACCCAAAAACTCTACCTCTTACCGAATGAATTCGCATTTGTCTAATTGCACTCTCAATTTCTACTCGTGAAAATTAGTTTTAGGTTTGCATGTTCATTGAGACTAGACGAAAATATTATGATGTCGTCTTTGTTTGCAAAATACACGTCATTCTGAAGTTCCTGTAAGACGCTGTTGATGCTGGAATGTAGCGGTGGCGTTTTTGAGCCCAAATGGCATTCTAACATTTTCGAAATACACATTTTCCCGATAGCCTGAACTGAAATACAATTTTCCTATGCCATGATAGATTTGCAGTACTTACCCCTAGGCCACAACAAAATTATTTAAAACTGTATAGCGCCTTACAACTCAACTAGTTGAAGGCCTAATTGCACTCTCGATTTCGACTCGTGTAGTTTCCTAAAAATTATTTCAGGTTTGCTAGATGAAACTATCACGACATCGTACATGTATGCAAGAGGCAAATGTTGTTCTGTAGTTCCTGTCAGACGTCATAAATGACCCGCTCTAATGCAGCGGTGGCGTTTTTGAGCTCGATGGCATTCTAGAAATACACAGTTTTCCCACTACATGACAGTGACTTAAGAAAGCAGAAACTTGTAAAATAACTCTTGAAAATGCTAACCACTCGTGTTGGCGAAACGTCGAGTTCTTCTCTGAACACACGTCGGCCTTACAACCCGAAGAACCACCATGTAAGTGACGATGGCCGCGAAAGCCTTTCACAATTTTCCTATTTCATGAGAGATATTCAGTACTCACCACCAAGGCCATGACAAAATTAGTTGAAACTACATGTCGTAAACTAGTTGAAACAATTTCATAAAAATAATAGATACGGTACACAAACATCTTAAAAATATATTTAATAAATCGTAAAGGAACAACAACCGACGATCAATTTTTCGGGCGTGAATTAAATGGAACAATTTTAATTTCTGAAAGAAATATCATGAGCTTTGTTTCATGATACGCGATACATGAAGAATTGATGAAAGAAAGTGTTTCTATGCAGTACACGAAAGAATAAATAATTGATAGTCAATCTTTCAACAGACAAGACCTATTTTTTTAACACATTCAATATGATAATTGACAGATTCATTCTGTCAAATGACATAATTCATCTGGACAACCGATACAATGAATGGCTTTCAAGTTAATGCGATTTTAAAATTTGGCTGCAACATTTTAAATTGAAGAAAAAACATAACATATTGAAAACGAATAATAACGTCGTTATATAGTATCCATATCACTGGGTACTAACAAAAATAATCTTTGCATCAGCAAAATGATAGGAATAATTGGGGTAGATACATTTTTGGAGCTTGATAGTTTCAGATATCCAGAAAATAATCGTTTCTGTAGCATGTGAAAAACAATGAGTTTTCACACCCCTCTACACAATATGTTAGTTATCAGACTGAATTGTAACAATTGACAGATTAAAAATGGTAATTATAAATTTGCCCTTTCAATAAAATGATAAGAAAATATTTTGTACAAATACTCTCGCATTCTGTATTATTTCAACAAATTGTACCAACAAACAACTTGGTAGAATTTATGAAGATTGGTCAAATATATTTCTAGCAGATCAAGCAAGTGTGAATTAATCTTATTCAACCAGACTGGTACAACTCAGTCAAAAACTGAGCATTTCTTGAATATCTGATTTGTCAACCCACATTTCGATTACTAAGACACTCTGATCGGTGCAGTACTCATCAAACTGCATAATTCAACGATTTTCACTTCGATGCTTAGGTAATATGAACTTAAGCTCACATCAAGGGTCAATTTTTTTTCGTCTGTTCACTTGATTTTTCACCGGACTGTTCACATACGATGCCAAATTAGAAGTGTTAGTTGGTCTCACTGAAAACCTCCGACCTGTCCTACCGACACCGAAAGTGTTTGTGGCCTCCGGAATAGAAGGACACTGTTCTTTTGCAAAACTCAAGAGGTTCTCCTCCACCGGCCTCAAAGATAACCTTCTGGGTGTTGGGACCAGATTGGAAACCGGAATCAGAGATGTTCTTCTATTGGCAAAGTGTGGCACGATAGACATTTTTCTAGTTTTTGGAGAATAAGTTGGCGGAGTCAAGCTGGCCGTACCAAGTTTCCTCCTAGGCTGATCCTCGGGTGAATCATCCGATACCGTGATGGCACTCAGCGCTCTGATAAAATCGGCTATGGATGTTTGTTCCAGGACGTGTTCCTGGCGCAAAGACATTATAGAACTTCTGCGAGCACTATTGATTTCGGGCGCCGGTAGGAGAACGCTAGCCCTCTTCTTCTCTGGTTGATTTTCCACGTTTTGTTTCTCGAGGTCCTCACCTATGTCTTCCTTTTTGAAAATATTCTTCAGCCGTTGCATGCGTTGGCGAAACGAGGGTTTATCATCTTCAGGCTTCGGCTTCGCCACTGACCAGGCGCGTCTTTGTCTGAAGAATTTGATAGCTGTTGCGGCGTCCTCTCCATACCAAGTGTTGAGTGACTGTTGGCTCGAGTATTGTGGGGGAGGAGGTTTTATATCGCTCATAGCCCGTCTTCGTTGTGGCTTGAAATTTGGTGGCTCATCTAACCGCTCACTGGCAAGGATTTCCACGTCAGAGAAGCCGTGTACGCCACCTTCATCCGGAATTCTTCTCATACTCAGAGCATCGACAACTTTGAGCAAGAGATCTTTCTGTTTCATAAATGCGTCAGACGGCTTGAAGGTCCTCTCTTTGTCGATTTTGTCTAGTTCGGTGTCCGATTGTACCTTCTCCAAGACGTTATATTTGTAACATTCAGACATTGCTCTCTTTCTGGCCATCGAAGGGGAATTCTTGTTCCTCCAGATTGTGAGGTCAGGACAACTCTGACTCCGTTCTAAGATGTTGGGAGTGTATTCGAAATCTGACTTGTATACTGGTTTCACTCTCATGAAAAGGAACTCATGAAGAAGGGTGCGTAGCTCGTGTCTGATTTTCTGTGGAGTTCGCTTTATGTTTTCTGACAGCATTTTTTCTATTTTTGCTATCTTTTTGCTTCTCATGCCTTGTGTTATGAAACCGATCACCATCAGTACATAACCTATGCCTCCTATCACCCATACTAATAGAAATATCTGATAGCCAGCCTCGATCAGTGTATCAAAGCCATGGACATTCTGGACACCTATAAAAATAAAAATTGGTAATGAAGTCGGTTTAGACTATTCTGATTATGAAAAATATTACTGAAGTTGCCAGTTTCCAAAACCTTTTCATTGTACAGGATATTTCATGAAAGCAGAACAACTTGAAGTCGAGTCGAAATTAATTTTATTAATTTTTTGCAGAATTCTGATGAATGGTGCAAAATTTATTGATTTATTTCGATTTTGGAAATATTTTCCAGTGTTTTGCGAAATGTTCATTCACAGTTTACTCTATTTTTCATATTGCAAAATTCAGTCGAGAATGATTCGTTTATTTCAAATAGAACACCCTGTATTTTTCTGCTAAAATCGACTCCCCTTTTATTCGATTTTCTTATCAATGTAAATCAATAAATAAGTAATGAATCGTCTAAGTAGTCCTAAAAATTATTTAATTCAATTTAGTTTGATCTTATGCCTTCAGAAGTGATGACATGTCCCAAAAATACTACCTCTTACAGAATGAATTCGAATTTGTCTAATTGCACTCTCAATTTAGATTTGTGTAGTTTCCTGAAAATTAGTTTTAGTTTTGCAATATGTTCATTGATGCTACACGGAAATATTGTAATGCCGTCTTGTATGCAAGACATGTATATTGTTCTGAAGTTCCTGTCGGCTCTGTGATACTATATACAAGTTTTAGTATCAAGTAGGTAGGTACGCTCTTTCAATTATTTTCTTTCTTTGACAATAAATATTTAAGCTTTTATAGTTCATTTGTACCAAATTGAAATTTTAATTTATTTTAAATGTGTTTGACTGTATTCATTCTAACGTGTATATGTTAATAGGGAATATGCATAGTTTTTTAAAATTTGTTTAATCAATTTTTTACTTCGTTACAACATAGTAAAAAATATAAATACGGTTGAAAGTCTTGGAATTAATTTTTAAAATAATATATAAAATACCGATTGAATTTGACCTATTTGAACGCCTCCATTTTCGCGCGCTGTGGATGACGTCACATGGCGCGATCAGTGTTGTTCTTCTTCAGTGTCGATCCACTTGCTTGAAGTTGATATTTTATAAAAGAGTAAGACAAAAGCAGTACAAGTGTTAGAGAGAGATAAACATATGTGAAAGTGATCTCGATCAACCAGAGCAGTCTTCAATGAACAAGCCTTTCTATAGTTATGGCTATTGACAGTTATTAATTAGGTTAGGGATTTGCAGTTTTAATCGCTATTACGATAATGGAAAATGCTAAAAAAACATTTTATCGTCTAGTACCGGAATGCCAAAACACAATTATAAGTACACCAAATAAAGTATTTTTTTCTATTCCAAGACATGCGAAAATACGTAAACAATGGTGTAACGTTATGAGAAGAGGCGAAGTATCTCCAATATCACATTTACATGTTGTGAAGGTCATTTCAACGTGAGTACATTGTATTTCAATAGTTAACATGATGTGAATTGATCAGAAGTAAGTTTTGTATGCATATATGTTTTGTATATCAAGCGGGAGATAACTCTGTTTATACCTGCCTCACCTAAATTACAAAAGGAAAACTACCATTTGATAAACTATTACTACTAATCAGTTCAGGTATTGTCGGATTGTGCTTTGACAAAACCACTTTCAGTCATTGCTCTTGATAATTTACAATTGTCACTAGACCAAAATCGCAGTATGTAATGGAAAACACTACAAATATATAAATAAAAACAAATTTTCTATGAAAGACTACTAGCACATTATGAATATCTACACAGATAAATTTCATAACGTGCCATGTGACGTAATTCTTTGTTTCGACCAATGGTGATGCGTTTCGCAAATTTGAATTCCGCGCGCTTATTATGCACTTTTTGATTAAAGTTTTATGGAGTTAAATACAAACTAAATGATAAACTAATGGTTTAGGTGTAATGTCAAGACAATAAAATATAAGAGGTAAAAAAATCAAGTAAATTTAAATCACTTGCATATTCCTTTTGTCTTACTTAGGGCCAGTTTTTTCAGTTCGAGTTAAACTCCGGATAACTAACTGATAGTCTAGATGGTGAATGACTTTCTTTGAATGATGTTTGAAGGATCACATTCTAACCATTAGTTAATTAATCTGGAGTTTAACTGAAACTGAAAAAACTGGCCCTCACTTTTACTAATGTGTATATGTTCCTTGTTTTAAATTGTGACTGTTCATTCATCTACTTGTATATGATCATTTACAAATTTTTATTATGAGAATATAACTGTTTCATGAATTTGATTTTAATGTGATTGTAACTTTAACATTTTTTTATATTTTTCTTCTTTTAGTTACTTACATATTTATATTTATTTTCACTCGCTTTGTCAATAAGAATGTCATTCTTCAGATGATAAAGCATATTTATTTTGATTGATCGATTGAATACAACGGGGGCGTTTTTGGGCATTCTAACATATTCGAAATACACATTTACCCCATAGCATGAAGTATTTTCTATTGAGTTGGGTTATCTCGATTTGGCGAAACCCAGACGCAAGTTTTATGATTGCAAGGTATCCTAGTAGGACCACTTATCAAAGGAGTTATCAAAATTATAAGTTAAAATTTGGACCGCTTTTAATGAGCATATTGCAAAAATAATTAGATGATCCGTATGGAATTGAATTAAGTGATAAAATAGGGAAACAATTTATAATATTCTTTTCATCGAAAATAAATGAAAGGATTCAATACCAAGTTAAAAATACAAATTGATCAATTTGAAAAAAAAACTAATTTTCGTGTATATATGCTAGTCAACGCCGGCCGGTTGGAACCAATTTATATTTTCTTCATATCAATGGAAAGAGATTCAATACCAGGTTAAAAATACAAATTGATCAATTTGAAAAAAAAAAACTAATTTTCGTTATATATATATATATATATATATATACAGGGTGTTAATTAAGTACGTTGACAAACTTCGGGAGGTGATTCTTTGAAGGTTTTCAGGACGAAATGTTCATATAAACATATGTCCCAAACGGCTTGGTTTTCGAGATACAGGGTGATAAAAATACATTTTTTTCAAGATTTTTTAGAGTTAACTTCGACAATTTCTACAATAATCAGTTCAAATTAGGCAAGTACAATCCATTCAATAGTACGCACGATACAAAATAATGCATTTCTCAAATAATTCACAGGGTCCTCCTTTTTTCAGAGTCAAGCTTTGTTCAACCCTTCAGAATTTTTTTTTCCGCCGCCACTGACATATTATGAGAAAGGAATAATGAATGTTGTTTCATTTAACATCTTTTTGCTCTCTTGATGTTTTTCATTTACTTGTACGGTTCAGGAGTTACAATGAAAACATTAACGCAAACATTTTCCAGTAACGCATAACATAAAGAAATTTAAGAAGCAAATAGTCTAACAAACTTGAAGGGTGATTCTTTGAAAGGTATCAAGATGAAAAGTTCATATAAACATGTCCCAAGCGGCTTGGTTTTCGAAGTATAGGATGATCAAAATACATTTTTTAGGAGTTTTTGGAGTTTACTTCGAAATTTTCGACAATAATCGATCCAAATTAGTTCAAATTGGACAAGTACAATCCATTCAATAGTGCGCATGATATAAAATAATTCATTTCTCGAAGTGTCATTGCCACTCTCCAAAGATTAGCGCGTGACGCAATACGTCATTTTGTTCTCATTACACAAATAGCTATTTTCTGCTCGTGTAGAGAAAATGTAATGTTATGGAGCTCCCATACATTTTTTACCATAACTCAGGTTGAATATGTATTGCACAAAGTTAATTATGGCAAAATAATTTTGGACATTTTCAATAGTGAATAACTTTATTATCAAATACTAGAGCAAAGTAACATAAATTCCCTAGGAATAAAATTAAGTTCAGAAAAGGACCATTATTGAAATTGATATGTCAGAGCAGCTGCTGGAAATGGCCACCGCCAACTTCAATGCATGCGTTTATGCGCCTAACCATAGACTGGCGGACACGCTCAAAAATACCAGGAGTGTTTCTTATAATTCCGCATGACTCCTGTATGCGATTCCTCAGGTCTTCTTCACTTTGAACTGGAGTTCGGTACACTAATGATTTAAGGTGCCCCCAGAGGAGAAAATCAAGTGGATTCATATCGGGTGACCTTGGTGGTCAAAGTTGTGGCCCACCACGCCCAATCCAGCGATCAGAATAATTATCATCTAAATATTGGCGTGCAACCAATCTGAAGTGTACTGGAACCCCATCATGCATAAACCAAATTCCAATAAGATGAATTCAATAAAATGTCGATAATGGTCACCATTGAGTCTATGAGGCAGAAAATGTGGCCCGATAAGGAAATTCCCTACAATTCCAACCCAAACATTCACAGTAAACGTCTCTTGAAAATGGTTTTCAATCACGGCGTGTGGGTTTTCATCAGCCCACATATGATTGTGGTGAAAATTAATAATGGCTTTACGGGAAAAGCATGCCTCATCGGTGAATAACACTTGAGATAAAAACCATGGATTTTCCAACAATTTATTTCGAATCCAAGTGCAAAAAGTTAATTTCTTTGGAAAATCCCTTGGCAGAAGAGCTTGAACACGCTGTATGTGATAGGGATAAAGTTGTTGCTCTTTTAAAATTTGCCATACCAATACATGGGTTACGTTAAACTGTGCCGGAATTTGTCTTGTACTGGTGTCTGGATGCTGCTCAATTTCGTTAAGTACAGCTTCTTCTATCTGAACAGTTCTAACTCTCCTGGGTCTTCCTATGAGAACAGCAGACCTCTTGAAAGTACCCGTTTCACGAAGACGGGAGTGAATATTGATGAACATTTGTGTGCTGGGAATATGACGTTGTGGAAATCTTTCTAGATACATTCGTCTGGCGGCACGAGCGTTACCATCAGCCATTCCATACATTAAGTGCATGTCTGCCATTTCTGAATTTGTATATTCAACCATTTTATCCAAAGGAATATTGAATGAATCTGCTTTATAGCTTGCACTAATGAAGAATTCACAATGAGACAGTTTCTCAACTTTCGAAAACTGTCAAGTTGTTGATATTTAAATAAATGAATTAATATCAAAGCCCACATTGCTATTTTTATGAATTCAAATTGATTACAAAATTTCTGCGTTACTGCAGAAGAAAAAACAAACCGAAATTTCTGATAAAATAATGTACTCCGTACGAAAACAAAAATTTGTTTGATTTAGTTTTTCGGAGTTATGACCAGAGATTCATAAATGAAAATCAAATGTGTAATGATCTGCGACTATTATATAAACCCTATTAACTATCTTCCATTACAGGATTACCTTTCGGAAGTTTTTTATGTTGAAAAGGAAACGTTCAATTGAAAACTAAGAAATATCTTTTTTTAAAATAACAATAAATTTGTATGAGTTCTCTATCAAGACTGATGGGTAAAAACATTTTTTATCAAATATCTCAATGAAAATGCACATTTTTACCATCAGAATCTTCAGGTTGAAAGTTAAGGTTTTCCCAATATCTGTCAGATCTAGTTTAATATCCAGCGTACCGCAGTGACGGGGAGATAGTAGTTTTCTGTTAGATATCACAAAAAGAAATCACATCTTTACAATAACAAGCTTTTATTTAGCTTCACTTGTAACTAACTAACAAACAATTTAATAAAAGTTGAATTTGACCCACTTCTAATACTCCGATTAATTTGAAATTTGGCAGGTTTCCGTAATTCCGGTGACAATGCATTAAAAAAAAAGTTTGTTAAAAACAAAATGGCGGCTCCAATATGGCGGACGAGTTTTGTGATTATGATCCGATTCTGTTCAAAATTGGTATGTGATGGTTTTTGGGTTGGAGATTTTCAGTTTCACATAAAAAATAAACTAAAATATTAAAAATGAAAATTATAAAAAGAAAACATTTTAAAGTTTTTATACAATACACTGAAAAGGAAAAAATAATTCATTTCATTGTTTGATCTAGGTAATCTTGTACAGAAAGATTTTGATACTCACAGAATAACCTACAAAAAATTAAACAAATTATTTTTTCATTTTCAGTGCATTTGTATAAAAGCTTGTCTTTATATTTTTTATTGTATAATTTTTATTCATCGTAGATTTTTCTAATTCTGAAAAAATATTTCCATCAATTTACAATAATTGAAAATGTTTAATTTTCAAATTTTCTAATGTTATGCCACACTGGAAAATGTTTAAATTCATATTTTCATTATAGCCCCTGAACCGTACAAGTAAATGAAAAAATGCAAGATATCAAAAAGATGTTAAATGAAACAACATTGATTATTCCTTTCTCATAATATGTCAATTAATAAAATTCTGAAGGGTTGAACAAAGCTTGACTCTGAAAAAAGGAAGACCCTGTAAATTATTTAATAAATGCATTATTTTGTATCGTGCGCCCTATTGAATGGATTGTACTTGCCTAATTTGAACTGATTATTGTCGAAAATGTCGAAGTTAACTCTAAAATATCTTGAAAAAAATGTATTTTTATCGCCCTGTATCTCGAAAACCAAGCCGTTTGGGACATATGTTTATATGAACTTTTCGTCCTGAAAACCTACAAAGAATCACCTCCCGAAGTTTGTCAACGTACTTAATTAACACCCTGTATATATATATATATATATATATATATATATATATATATATATATATATATATATATATATATATATATATATATATATATATGCTAGTCACCGCCGGAACCAATTTATATTTTCTTCACATCAATGGAAAGATAAAAAAAAATTATTTCAGGCAAAAACTAGACTCGAAGTCGTCCCGCTTTTACGAAACACCTTATGCAGTTGAGCATATTTTTAAATGGGCAATTTCAATATCTAAGTGATAAAGTTTTTCACTATATGTTATGATTTTCGAGTGGATTTTCTAAATGGAGTGTATTCAGAACTGTTACTTATTTTCTGTCAAATTGTCATGGTATTGTTCTCAACAAAACAAAGTTAATAATGAATTGAAGTGAAACAAATTCCAGCCAAATATTAAAGGTCATTTCTAGAAGGTGTACAGTTTGTTTGATTTGTTGTGTGATTCAAGTTCCAAAAAACGTTTTTACTGGTGTGATTGAAGTTTCAGGTAGCTCGATAAAAAGTCACGGCGACAATTATTACTTCCAAAACAAACATCAATTTCATTTACCTGCAACATAGTCTCCAAAACCAATTGTGGTAAGGGTAACAAAAGCAAAATACACTGCAACGTCATAGTCCCACCCTTCGAAAAAACTAATGATGGTTGATGGCAGGAAAATAAAAAACGTCAGACCAGGAACAGCATACAGAATGATTTGGCCAATCAAGCCTAGTTTCGCAGAATTTTTCTCGATGTTTAAACTCTTCCAACGGCGATATAATTTTTTGAACTGAAATAAAAATAGTACTTTTATTTTACATATCAAAGGTGAATTTATTTTATTGCAGAGTCTGACAATCAACAACTTCTGTGTAACGTAAATGATTTTGAAAAGCTATTAATAGCTATTTATGATATAGTTTGTAAAGTAGGACTTTTTTGTATGAGCGTGAAGTTTGTTGAATGAGGCGCAGCCGAGTTCAACAAACACGCGAGTACAAAAAAGCCCTTTACGAAAGTGTTTCATGCAAAGTTTTTTCTTCGACAGTTATTATATCGAAAAAGCAATGAAAGAACAAATAACAGACTTCGCTTATGGAAATAACATCATAACTTCAGTACAGTCCGGCTTTAGACAACAGCACAGTACCACTACCGCTCTGCTCCATATTTCGGACGATATTTTCAGAGCTACTGATGAAGGAAAATTGTCCTGTTTAGTATTACTGGACTACAGTAAAGCCTTTGATAATTTAGATCACAATATACTCTGCAAAAAACTTGTTTATTTTGGTTTCAGCGATACGGCAAAATGTCTAATTGCGGATTATTTAAGTGATCGTAGTCAAAGTGTTATTCTAGACGGAGATGTGTCCAGGCCTGTAAGGGTGTCTAAGGGGGTACCCCAGGGATCTATCCTGGGACCTTTACTTTTTTCTTTGTATATTTCGGACTTTTATAAATCAGTCACAACATGTACAATACATCACTACGCAGACGATACACAGATATACTTCTCCTTCCACGGTCATTGTTTACAAGAGGCTCAACGCAATATCAATAGCGATCTTAAATCTATACTAGATATCTCTTCTGCGCATAAATTGAAACTCAACGCAAAAAAATCGGTAGTATTGTTTTTTGGAGCTAAAAAATTTAGGAAAACTGCACTAGAAACTTTCGAAGTAAAAATCGGAAATGACAAATTGCCATTATTGGAAGAAAATAAGAATCTTGGAGTTTTCTTTGATTCAGAATTAAGATTTACAAGACATGTAAGCTATCTGTGTCAAAGCTCATATAACACTTTGAGGCAATTGTACCCAAATCGCGATATTCTTTCTACAGAATTGAAAATGAAATTGTGCGAATCACTGATTTTTTCAAAAATTGCATACTGTGATAGTATTTATGGACCTGCTCTCTTGCAGACTGACGCTCATCGCCTACAACGTATACAAAACTCATGTCTGAGACTTTGTTATGGCATTCGCAAATACGATCATATCTCAACTCAAATGAAAAAGTCAGGTTGGCTTAGGCTTGAGAACCTCAGAAAGCTGCACCTCTTAACACTCACACATAAAATCTTAATTTCCAAAAAACCAGTATACCTTTTCAAAAAACTCTCTACTTTCTCTTCTCTGAATAGGTTTGAGACTCGTAATAATAATCTACTCGTTATTCCCAAACACCAGTCTGCCCTTTTTACCCGCAGTTTTTCATATAATGCTCCAAAGTTATATAATCAACTGCCCAGTGACTTTAGATCTTACACTCTTTCGAATTTTAAAAAAGGTTGAAGGTCCAATTAAGTATGAAAAAATAAGCATAAAAATAACCTATGACCTCAGCTATTTACATGGTAATAACGAATTTCGAACCAAGCTCATTTGTGTACCTTCTGATTAACTTTTGGAATCAATATCATTTATGTTGAGGTTGAGTTGAAAAACAGCACCTGCTGATACTCCGCCTGTTCATCATCTTTTCTTTTCTTCACGTATTTTAATCGTAGGTATTTTTTTATATTTGATCTGATGATGAATAAAGTCGATTTATTATTATTATTATTATATTGCCAAATTGTAGCAATTATATCATTGATTTGAATGTTTAATGATATGAATTGTCGTCGTATTATCAAATAAAGACTTCCGAGTTATATTTGACGCAAAAGACTGTATTTTTCAAAAATGCATAAATGTATGAACAGTGTGTAAAAAATTACTTTACGCACAGTTGATGATTTTACGCACAGGTGATATTTTACGCACTTGTGCGAAAATGTATTACTTTATGCACTGTCAGCGGTGCGTAAAAGCTTAGTTTACGCACTGTGTGGTAGAAAAATTATATTCAGTATTTCCAGAACTGAAAGTGGGTGTTTTCCGTCATGATGAAAAATTCCTTCGTACGTTCTTAATCAATGTTGACTTCTTACTATAAACCTCAAGTTCAATGTCTTGAAATAAACATTTCCGAAAGCTCGACCAAGTGACAAAGTGTATTTTTCAAAACAGCCCAGTATTTCTACTGCATCCTCAAGACTTTGTGTTGATGTGTTGATGTATAAATTTTTATGGCTAACTTAATATGAACGAAACTTTTTTGCTTTTGCTTTGCTAATTGAAACACAGTATCCGTATTACAGACACCATTCCGCATCGTTACTAGAGTGCTTTCGAGTCATATTCACAGATTGAGCCCAGGACCGTTTTACCCATAAGGCTGATTATGCTAAAGCAAATATTAATCGCGAACTTACTGGTGTTGTATTGAAATATGACAATTTCGGTTCACATCTCGATTCTAGTAATCGAACTGCTAACTTGGAGTTAGAAAAACGAAACTTTGAGAGTGCATGCATAGTGCTGGCTAATATTTGGAGCCAATTGGTCATTGATGATTTTCCTGTGGTTGCCAATTATATTGTGGCAACAGATACTAGACTGGATATTGAACAGGCAAAGGTACTGAAAAATTATGCGACTTGGTAATCAAATCATTTATGTGAATCACAATATTTATACAAATAGTAAAATCCGAGGTTGTCCCGTGTTGTGGTATGCGATAATCTAGCCTTTGGTGACTATTACGAAAAGGGATTTTTACCACCACCTGTTTCAATTGAACAGGCGTCAAACGGGTATGAAACCATAGAAAAATTAAGATGTCTCCGAACGTAAATTCGCTCCACTGTTACTTAAACTATCTTTGGATCACCGAACCTCATCACATTTGAGGCAAGTTCCATATGAAAGCTATTGCCCCAGTTTCGAGACATACTTGTTTAAGCGACCGTTAGGCATCTGTGGTCCATATTTTGCATCATACTAACCATTACAAGCAATCACAAAAGAGGCAACAAGAAGTTTTGCTCATCGCGAAGAATCGTCCTCAAAGAATTGCTGCTGGGAGTGCCAGAGAAGCTCTTTGTTTTGATGATGATGATGCTATATGGTTGGATCAAAAAGATGTTGATAAAACGAATGTTCCTGGACATTGATGGGCCGTTGTGGCCGTGCTGGTAGAGCATTCACATCTGAAGCAAAGGTTCGAGGGTTCAAATCCCCGCATGGTCTTCTGTCTCGTGCATGGCATCACACGTTAAAAGGTAAGGGCTGCGTCTTCCCTAGCTAACACAGGTTTCTCGAAAACTTCTGAGGGTTGCGCGTAGGGAAGCAATCGGTTGACGGAAATAACAGTAAAAAAAGTAACAACCCAAATGAGAATGAATTGACTGTTATGCCAGTTATAAATAATTCAGATGATTGGTTTCAAGGTCCATGAATTGATTGTTTGTTTTTGTTAATTTTTTTAAATGTTTGATTTTATTGATTATTGATTTTTAGATGTAAAATTGCAAAATATTTGACTTCTCATAAATGTGACCAGCTGTGACAAGGATGGGGAGGTGGTCAAAAAATCATGAAATTCAAATGAAATAATTCATAGATGGCCCCGAAAGACAAAATGATGAAATGGTGAAGTGTCAGCTATAGCTGTTTTTCATCCTGAGCACAAAAAAAGTACAAAAAAATATGAATAAAGAGATCTTAATCAATAACATACACAAAGGAGACGAATAAAAAATAATAACAATGTAATAAAATTGTATGTAAGAAAGGTAGTAAATATGTATAATCAATAACATACACAAAGGAGACGAATAAAAAATAAGTATGATGTAATAAAATTGTATGTAAGAAAGGTAGTAAATATGTATAAAATTGTTTTCAAATGAGGAACTTTAAATTAGTAACATGCCAAACCTTGATAAATCGTCAACTTTTGAGAGAAGATGGGGTATCATTTATAAATATTTCCAGTCTTTTTTTGAGATTGATCAGTGTATAAAGCCTGAACTCACTGGGTAACTGGTTATAGTATTTGGCAGCATTGTACGAAAAGCTTCTTGTAAAAATTGCAGAAGAATGAGGAGGCATAACAAGAACGTGCCTGTTGCATGTTCTAAGATTATTCAGAGAGGAGAACGTCTTCAATTTTTCAAAGAGATAATTTGATGTAGTCGTTTTCAGAACTTTGTGAATCATAGATATCTAGTTGATAAAAATTCTGAAGACCGCTCAACCGCAGCCAACCAGAATTTTCAAATTCCACACTCAAGTGATCAAATTTTCGGATGCCGTAAGAGAAACAAATGTAGGAGTTATGTATTCTCTGAAGTCGAGTCTGGTCAGTTTAAAGGAGAGCAGGACCACAAATGACATCGCAGTAAGACAACTTGGATGTTATTAATGTTAAACATAGTGTCAGCTTCAGATACTTAGATATGTGTCTAACAGGAAAGAGTTGTCTAAGAATGTTGAAGGATATTTGGCAAAGACGATTCACATGTTTGGTGAATCTCAGCTCAGAAGCAAACCACAAACCTAAGTATTAGCTTTCAGTCACTAATGGCATTGCATTATGCCTTATCTTTATTTGTATATTCTCGTGAACATTCTGCACGTTTTTTTTTAACCGAATAACATTATCTGGGACTTTTTTTAATCGAGCAGTCGAAAACTTGTAAAGATTGTTCAAGTCTCTGTTGATAGTTTCTGTAGCCACATAGATATAGCTATCATATGACAGTATTCCTCCCGATAACAGGTAACAGGTATCGAGACCCCGCTTGCTCACAACCGTGATAGGCTAGGTTGCACTGATCAGGAACAATATTTTAAAAACTGGCCTGCAGTTGCCCCCACCCCTTTGAAACGGCAATACCATATTATCTTTTATTCTTATTAATAGAATTTAAACCAAAGAATTGTGTGAAAAAGGTAGTTCATCTAGAACATCTGACGCTGAAGAAATTATTGATTTTCCATATAAAAACATCAACCTCAACGGCAAGGAATGTCGTAAAGTGACTTTTGCATTAACATTAGTGAACTGCATAAGTAATTGATGTCATTGATTGATAGTTATCTAATGCACGACACACATTATGTTATCGCAATATAAACTCGATACATCACTGATTTCTGTGGGATTGTATTTTTATTTCGAGATAATAATGCCTGTGCAGCTGCGTTGATTTTTAGTTTTTGTAGTGTTGTGGTAGGTTTGAAATAGTAGTAGATGTATCAATGAAATGATCAAATTTATAAAAATTATATAGTGGACAATTCTATTGTGATTTTTGGTTTGTACAAAATGACAATAGAATAGTCATAAAAAAATTGTTTCAATTTAGTATCAACGTTTTCTATTATGAAGATGATGCAACATCGTGGAGTTTAAAGGAGTGTATCTATCTTTCCATATGCTTGACCACACATCATTCATGAGAAGAGCGTTAATACATAATTTAGATCATTATATATTAACGCGAAATACAATTTCAAAATTGGGTTGAAGTGTAATCGAAGAAAAATAAAAATTATAAGTGATTGTAGAAGCATAAATCACATTCTCACGAATTAGAAAAGATAACTTGAATGGATTATGTCAATACTTTGGCAGGAGATTGTTCACTAATTGAAAAGGAGACAGATTGAACACACACAGATAGAGAGAGAGTGAACAGAGAGATGAGAGAGAAGGAGAGAATATGCACTATTGTCCCAAAGATATAAAATTTTGTTGACAAAGTAATGGCCTGAAACTATAACTTTGAATCAAAGTAAAATTCACAAAAAAGAATGAAAAATCAGAAGAAACGCCTCCAACAGTAAAATTACAGTTGGTAAAATAGTATTAAAATCTCTTATAAAGCAACATAAAGTTAGCACATGAGAAACACTTTACAGCATATTGAAAACAAGTTTGAGTTAAAATGCATCATCATGAAATTCTTGTAAACTATAATAGGGTTTATCAAACGAGTGCTTTCACTCCCTTCCTGAATTTTTCTAGAAATCTTATTTTTTTGATGTGTTTTGGTACATCCAAAAGCCCCCATAATTTATTGAATCTTCAACTAGGGTCGTTGATAGAATCAGGAGTTTAATGTTGCCATCTTGGCGGGTGGCGTGATGTTTGGAGGTAGTGTCAAATTTGTGAAGGAGTTTTTTAATTAGACGTACCGTTTCCATAACAAAAATTGCAAATACTGTTATTATTTTGTATTCAACAAAAAGGGATTTGCAGGATTCACGAATTTTTGATTTGCACACAAATTTTATTGCGCGTTTTGGTAGTACAAAAATCGAGTCTAGGATATTCACATTACGTCCTTCTACCAGAATGGGATTCCATATCTCAAGTGAGATTCTACTTAGAATAGTACACAACCTTGGAGGAAAAACGACCATCAGGTTCATTCCATGTGACTGTTAACGCATATCATCTAGAATCAGTATTTTGTTCAAAATTAAAACATGTTCACCAAATTTTTATTTGCAATCTGTTTGTATACCTAGAAAATAAATCTTGTATTATTAGTGTTTCCTATAACATCGTCACCCATGGCCAGCTATTCAAAGGTGGATGGATTCCTTTGAATAACATGATATTAGTTTTTACCATTTTCAAAACTTAATTTGAGTCGCATGATCTTTTACCTCACACATATGATCCTTGATGATTTCAAGAAGTGTTTTGGAATTTTTAATATGCCAGAATATACTCGTATCGCCCGCAAACAGGTTTACTTTTTCTGAAATGATTGTTTTGGTCAAGTCATTTATGTAGAGTACGAAGAGAATTGGTCCAAGTATTGACCCCTGAGGTACACTGCACGTTTTCACAACGTGGCTTTGACTTGAGAGATATGACTATAGCCATTCCTGAGAGACACCCCTAACACCATAGCTTTCGTAACACTATTCTGTGGTTCACGAAGTCGAACGCTTTGGATGAATTATAGAAAATTGCCGCAGTAACTTCACCTCTATCTATTTCAGTATAAACGTCATTCAAAAAAGAAATAATTGCTGGAAAGCCGAACTGGGGGGTCTATTCTCGAGTTTATGCGAAATCATTTTCAAACATTTGAAGTAACATAGAGCGATGCAAACACCGCGCGTTGGAAAGAGATACAACATTGAATTCATATACGTTGAAACTCGAGAGTAGACCCCCTGGTCATGGACATTTCGCCCAATGTGCCCTACAGTATGAATATTTTGGGTTGATATGGTGACGAAACCATAAACAAACATCTGAATGTCTGCAAAAATGAGGTTAGAAATGTTGATTTTATTGAAAATATGACTAGGATGTTCATAAAGTCAGTTGTGGAATCATCTGCGACTGAAGACAAACTAGTCGCTATTTTCCATCGTACAGGATAACCTCTCTTGGAAGGAATTCATGTTGTAAAGTGAAACATTCTCAATTGAAAATTGAACCAAAACATGACTCATTTGGAAATGGAAAAAAACTACGATAAATTGAAGTTATTTTTTGGAAAATTTAACAGAAAACAACTACTTCCCCGGCAAAAGCCACGCTGGACATTGAACTACATCTGATAGATATTGTGAAAAGGCCCTAAATAAATTGAGACAAAAAATCAGAAAGTGAAAATTTGCATTTTTATTCAGATAGTTGAAATTAAAAGAAGCTATTTTTTGTATTATTTAACAGAAAACAACTAATTCCGAATGTCCCAATGTCCAGCGTGGCTTTTGCCGGGAAAGTACTTGTTTTCTGTTAGATATTACAAGAAAGTAACTTCAATTTATCGTAGGTTTTTTTCATTTCCAAAGGAGTCATGTTTTGGTTTAATTTTCAATTGAGAATTTTTCACTTTACAACGAGGTTAGAAATGTTTGACCTAACTGATTGTTGCTCTAGTCAATGCTTTTGATATAGAAACTTCCTAAATATTAGGCGATAATTTTAAATACTTGTTAGAAATAACTGAGAAATCGCGAATCAGAAATGATGCTCAGGGATATGTCCATTAATGATCATAGGTATGATACTCATGATATTTAACGTGTTGAATTGGTAAATTTTAAAAAAAAATTTATGTAATTTCACACTCACCGATTTCCCAAAATAGTCTCCAAGTGTAACCATAACTATACCATTCATCGGTATTCCAATGAGACCATAAAATATCATGAACACTCTCGTGAACATGGTTGTGGGAGCCAAATTACCATATCCTGAAATTCAGAACATCATTTGAGAATGGATAAAGTTTCATGAGAAAACTAAAGGGCCAATTTATGCAACATATCATTATCATAGTCATAATCACTATCACAGTACTAGTCTTAGCCGTTGTCTTAAGAAATTTTCAGTTGTAATATCCCGCCAAAATGCTGAATTTTCAAAAAATCCTTTCACCTTGCTGTCACGAAAACAGTGTTGCTTAGAAACACCACGAGAGCTAGCTCGAGTGCTGTTTTGTACAGCAACACAGTTTGAGCGACTGGCAAGGTGAAAGTATTTTGAAAATTCTGCATTTTGAAGGGAAAAAGTCCTTTTCTCATTGGTTTGAATTCAAAAAATGATGGCATTTGGTTGGTTTATATAATATGAGGGAAATTGTTAGTAGTAATATCCCGACAAAATGCTGAATTTTCAAAAAATACTTTCACCTTGCTGTCACGAAAACTGTGTTGCTTAGAAACACCACGAGAGCTTGCTCGAGTGGTGTTTTGTACAGCAACACAGTTCGAGTGACTGGCAAGGTGGAAGTATTTTGAAAATTCTGCATTTTGAAGGGATATTCGATCAGACATTTTCCCGAATACATTTAATTATCATGGACTACATGCGTATTGCAGGAACGGTTCATCATGTGTCATTAATGTCAGTTGAAGAGTTGAACCGTCAAACTGACATTTCTCTATTCACAGAAATTTTTGTAACTTTGGAAACGTATAAATAAGGAAGAGACGAAACACCGATTTGAAAATACTACGGGCTGGAGACAGTGTTTGAAGACAGTTTGAATTCAAAAAATGATGACATTTGGTTGGTTTATATAATATGAGGGGAAATTGTCATATTAATGTATCACAGTCATTAGTTCGAAAATAAAAAATTGACAGATAACAAAACTGTCATTAGTATCTTTTTATCCCAAAGGAGGAGACATTTTTCAATCATTTCAATAGGAGTACTCTCTTCCTGGCTCGTTTTTTCCGAAACACAATAAAGAATAACAGATAAGTCAAAACAACTAATTATTTATGTCATTTGTGAATTAGGTCTCGACGCGCATGCGCTTTGTGCATGTTGTCCTAATCATAATCATAAAAATTGGAAATTGCCAACTTTGAAGGTCAAATTCTTATAGTATAGTTTTACTTTGATTTTATGATGAAGATAGTGACTGTGATGAGGCCTATGATAATGACAATCAATCAATCAATCAATCTTTATTTCCTTTTTTTGACATGGTATACATGTTTTGGAATTGTCAATCAATAAAATTAAAATTAATAATAATACATAAAAAAAACTATACATTAAATTATACATAAAATGTAAATGTATGTAAATGTAAATGATGCATAAATTGGCCGAATTCCAAAAAATTATAATAGTTACTTTTTGAAACTAGCCCCTATAAAGGACCCCGAAAACTCCTTATGGAATTTGTGTCCCGGTGGATTTTTTTGAATTTTTGGTATGATGTAGTCCATGTAATTCTCAACCAATGTTACCGTTGCGCCAACCCAAAAAGATTAACAGTTTTGCTGCTAGGGGGAGTTGAAATCACCCCTTGCGCAGATTAGACTATTTATTTTTGAACCCGGTAACAATATTTTCGCTTGTTTCATTGTTGCAAATGTTGCACAATATTGTACTGTTTTATTAAAAAAAATCTCACCCCCTCCCCTTTCCCCCCCAACTCCTATTACGAAACGCAAAAAAATATTTACCGAGTGCCTTTAAATGAATCGTCGAATGTTTAAATATGCCTAAATAAGGGAAATAGCTATTTTTTATGTTTATCTCCCCACCCCCAAATGACACAAAACGAAAAAATTTCGGGTGAATTTTTCTGAATTTTTGATATAATGCAATTCAATTCATTTTGAACAGAAATTAATTGGGAGACAAACCCCAAAAATGAATAGTTTTGATGCTAGGGGGCGTTGAAATCATACCTTGCTCAGAATAGACTATTCATTATTATAGGCGGAAATAATAGCTCTACGTATTTAATTGTGTAATTTTTTATAAATAAAAAATCTAAAACCTCCCCTTTACCCCTACCCTTATTTTAAAACACGAAAAAAATCAATTCCCTACTTGTTTATCAAAATAAATGGTTTAATCAGCTCAAATTGAGGAAATCGTACGGATGTTTAATTTCACCTTTCCCTCACTTCAGAAAAATATTGGTGGAGTTCGCTGACTTCTTAGTAGCGCGTAGTTCATGTTTTTTTAATATAAATTAATTGATCGAAAGAAAAAAAAATAGACATGCACAATTTGAATTTGAGGTGGTGCCTGAATTAATTTTTTTCTGAAATAGGGGTTGAGGGTAAGGGGGAGGATTTAGATTTTCAATTTATAAAAATTTACACAATTGTTCGGCATAAAATAAAACAAAAATACGTAGAGATATTGTTTCCGCCTATAATAATGAATAGTCTATTCTGAGCAAGGTATGATTTCAACGCCCCCTAGCATCAAAACTATTCATTTTTGGAGTTTGTCACTCGATTTATTTCTATTCAAAATAACTTGAATTGCATCATATGAACAATTCAGAAAAATCCACCGAAATTTTTACGTTTTGTGTTATTTGGGGGGTGGGGGAGATAATCATAAAAAACTACTATTTCCCTTATTTAGGCATATTTAAACATTCGACGATACATTTGAAGGCACTCGGGAAATATTTTTTTTGCGTTTCGTAATAGGAGTGGGGGAAAGAAGGGGAGGGGGTAAGATTTTTTTTTATAAAACAGCACAATATTGTGCAACATTAGCAACAATGAAACAAGTGAAAATATTGTTACCGGGTTCAAAAATAAATAGTCTAATCTGCGCAAGGGGTGATTTCAACGCCCCCTAGCAGCAAATCTGTTAATTTTTTTTGGTTGGCGCAACGGTAACATTGGTTGAGAATTACATGGACTACATCATACCAAAAATTCAAAAAAATCCACCGAGACCCCAATTCCATAAGGAGTTTGCGGGGTCCTTTGATAAGTTTTTTTCATTTGTAAAGTAAAATATTAATATTTTTCATTATAGTTACATTTAGTATTTCATAAATGGATCTTTTATCGTTCTAACTTTTTTCAGTGACTTTTACTGTTCAAGAATAAATCTCATGAATCTCAAAATGGGAGTGAAATTATAATATCAGTAAAAATATGTAGGTATGTATAACAATATTCGTCAAAAAAAGTGTAAAAAAGTACTACAACTCCGTCTATACAGTTACATCGGAATAAATAAATGAATGTGACAAAATATGCACAACATTTCAACACGTGTACATACAATATGTTGGGACATGCTCCTAAAAATTATTATACTTTTATTATTGATTCCACAAAAAGAATTTTCCGTGATGAAAGTTAGTGCTTATAGAGAAACTCGTAATAGGTGATCAAACAGTTATGTGAAAATTTTTTTTTTTTTTTTTTGAAAAGTCAGGAATAAATTACCACTACTTTTCAATACTCTTCAGATTCAGTATTCAGGTGTCTTGCAACATGGCTGTCACAAAATGACTGTCACAAAATGACATTTCTCGGAAAACGTCAACTTTGCGTTGAGATCTGAATACGTCAAATGTTACAAAGGTTATCCGGGACGGAATAACCTGGAAACGTCATCGAATATTTAGAAAACTTCTACAAACTCGAATATTGTGATTTCGTTAAATATACGAGAAATGATTTCAATATGGAAAGAATACACAGAGACGTTTGTATCTGGGAATCAATAACACTTCCAAACCTGAAAGCATATTTTAATGTAGATTGCATTCTACCTGAAATTTTGGACAAGCGTCGTCTTCCTAGAGGAATGAAAATTAGGGATATTTGCTTCTAATGTTGTTGAGGATAGAGAAATAAATGTAAAAAAAAGAAAGAAATAGCAATATTTTTTAATATTCAGGTATATTAGAATAAAACATCTATCTGAAACATTGTTTAATTTCATTAATTTTCAACAGTTACAATAATTCACATTCGTTAAATTGAATGTTTCACGGGTGATATAGTCTTATATTGTCTCATCCTTTATATGGAATTAGGCAAATGTACCTAAACTATGAGCCATTCCTAAAAAAAATTACTTTCAAATCGAGCAAATAGTTTTCAAGAAAGTTGCGATGAGATATCATTAGTCACTATTTTCAATTATGTTTCATTTGATTTAAAAAATATATCTGCCAATATGAATTAATTTTAATAAAAAATATAATATACTTCGAAAAGCCATAGATGGAATTCTTTCGAGAATCATACTTTAAATCACAAGAATTTTCCGTCATTTTGAATAGATGCAGAAAATTGATATAGTGAAAGAACTCTAACTTGAAAGTCAAAATCTGATCATTGATTTTTCTATTTTTCATCGATATGATTCCACATCTGATTTTCTGAACACCTTGTTTATATTTCCGAATCAATTCAAATTAATGCATTCATTTACACCTAAATAGCAATTTTGAACAGAATACGGCCATAAATTACTAAATAAACCGAATCCATCTTGGAGCTACCATTTTGAAACATTGATATTTGATGAAAATATGATTATCTCTAACCCCAAAATACCTTTCTCATATAGAATTCGACCATAAATCACAAAACTCGACTGCCATCTTGAATTCCTGAATTTCGACAAAATAATCATTATCTTCGCACCCAAAAACTACTATATAGGTTATATTCTTCTATAGATCCCGCCCAGAAATCACAAAACTTGTACGTCATTTTAAATTCGAAAGATTCATAATCTACGACCCCGAAAACATCAACGTACCGATTTTGAATCGAATCAGAAACCAAATCACAAATCTCGCTATTTTGTTTTTTCCTTAAAAACATTTATATTGGAGTACCTACTGTTGGAATTATGAAAACCTGTCAAATATCAAATCATTCGAACGTCTGCAAGTGAAAATTTACTTCAAAGATTCTGTTAAGTACGTATATAATATGTCATAGAGGTCAAGATATTATAAAGCTTACGAGGATGTATTGATATCTAGTTAGCCTAGACCAGTTCCCTGGATAATCAAAATATTGCGTTATCATAGCAACGATTAATAACTTATTAGAAGTGTCAGTATAAAGTTTGACGTCAAAAAAGTAAACCAGAGTTACGCAATAAATTAAAAGAAAAAACATGTCCACCGAAATTGTGAAAATCGAAAATTTGAGTATCGAGCCATCATCAAGTACCAGTATTTAAAAGGGTTAAGAGGCAAGCAGATTCACGAAGATATGCTTAATACCCTTGGTGATCAATGTCCTTCGAATGCGACCGTGAAAAATTGGACTGCAATCTTCAAAAGAGGTGAATTTTCCATTGAAGATGATGACCGATCGGGAAGGCCAGTTTCTGTGTCAGTCTCCGAAAATATCGATGACTTTAACAGACCGTCGAATTGGGCTAAAACGGATATCTGAAGCACTGAATATTTCATACGAACGCGTTCATCATAAAGTTCACGTCAATTTGGACATGAGAAAAATTGCTGCAAAATGGATTCCTAAATGTTTGAATGTTGACCAAAAGCGTGCAAGGGTAGTAGCATCGCGTTCGATCTGTGCTCGATTTGAAAACGATGTAGACTTCTTAAACCGAATTGTTACTATGGATGAGTCTTGGGTACATTTCTACGATCCAGAAACAAAGCAACAATCGATGGAATGGCGACACTCCGGTTCTCCGAGACCTAAGAAGTTTCGTGTCCAAAAATCTGCTGGAAAAGTTCTTGCTTCACTTTTTTGGGATTTTTTGAATAAGGGTAAAACAATAACTGGAAATTACTATTCGACATTACTGACCACTCTACGGGAAAAAATTAAAGAGAAAAGACGCGGAAAGCTATCCAAAGGTGTTTTGTTTTTGCAGGACAACGCCCCTGCACATGAATCTCATGTTGCCATGCAAACCCCTGTTATTCACCAGATTTGGCTCCGTTCGACTATCATCTCTTTCCTCGACTGAAAAAAGTAAAAAGTCGTAAATTTTCTTCCAAAGAGGGGGTAATAAAAGCTGTGGAGATCTGGTTTGCAGAGCAAGAAGAAACATTTTTTTGAAAGGTCTAGTGATGTTGCAGGTTCGCTGTAATAAATGTATTCAATTAAGAGGAGAATATGTTGAGTATGAAGCGAGACTCTCAGGGCAAATTTTATCGTGGGATCTAACCTGGTGTTGTAGTGATGGTTGATGAAATAAAACTCTAACAATTTGTGGGACCACCAAAGCGAACAGTACTTTATTCCAAGGTGACGACTTCAAGGTCGAGCTAAAAGGACATGAAAGGCTTACAAATTGTTTAGGGAGAATTTAACATTCGTTATAATTATAGTTTCCCTTAAACATGAATAAAATGACTTCACAGTTACACAAGCACTGTTTTCTTAAATTGACAGAAAATGAAGAGTAGGGTCAAACGATTGTGTAGCAATTATTAGTATTTCTGGAATTGATACAAAAAGGCACTAGAGAAAATACATACCTAAAAGGCAGGCGCATTCCAGAGGAATTCTTTAAGAAATAGGGACCACGGCACTTTTAACTCGTGGAACGTCTCTTTTCAAACAGCAATCGTTAATAAAATGCTCAACGTATCTACATTTCAAAACCACGAAAAACAAGAAACTCAGTTGTTTTTCCAACATCACAAAAAACAGGTAAAATTTAAATTGGGAATAAATAACTGAATGGGCCTATTAGCGCCATCTATGATTCAGTAGTTGAATCTCCAAGCATTGAACCTACAGGTACCTAAATGTAATAACACAGAATATATAAATATATCAAGAAACTTTATGACCATGAAATTCATGAATGTTTCTCTCGAACCAATTATAAAAGAACAAAAGAAATGTCGAGCAAAGCTTAATATACAGCTGTTTTGCTACAAGTAATAAAATATTTTGACATTGAAATTTTGTTTGGTTCTATAGTAGGCTAAGAATTTTTCAATATATCCTCGTATAATAAGAAAAACAAGAATCTCAATTAAAGCAATTCTGGTCCAATACATTTTAATAAAATAAACCCGATTTAAAAATAATAGGATATACTGTTTACTTACTTTACTCAGATTACCACGAAAAGAAACAGGTTTGAATCTAGATTTCTAATTTGGAAGAAAGAGCACTGAATTGTTAAATTCGGACCTGTATTTTACGAGAATCGCCAAGTAAGGCGCGAGTTTGAATTTATTCCATCAGGAGAACTCGCAATTGGCGATATATGTTTCTTATTTTGAAGGCTAATGACTCCTAAGGCAGTTACCTAGCAAGTGTATCACTTATGCAAGAACCCAGAAACTTAGCAAAACTTATGTGATTCACAGTCCCGAAATGATTAAAACGAGGTCAGATGATACAAATAATTGAATAATACACTCGAATCGGAAGTCGAGTATTATAATCTGTAGGATTAGCATTTTGTTACTTATCTGATCCAGATCCTCGAAAGGATTATAGAGATATTCGCTGACGAAAATGATTGATTGATACTCTGAAACGGAAAGTCGAGTTTTGTTGTATGTGAGATGAACAATTGATACTTTTACAATCCCCGAAAAGATTGAAAATGGGTAAGCTGTTATAGTTGTCGTCAAACATATAAGATAAATAAAAAAAAGCGCAAAAATGGCCGTTTAGCACGAAATTGACTCCCATGCCACCAACAAGGGCCGGACTAGTACATATGCCACTAAATATTGTGATGCGTGCAGATTAATCAAGTTAATTTAACAAGAGCACTGTAACTTTTGTATTCAGAATAATCCAATATTACATTTCTTCAGCTTGAAGATTATCATCGTCATTCGAGTCATCATCACTATCGTCTCCTTCATTTATGATGAATTTTTTACCATTATTGATATGATAAGCACCAAAGCATAAGCATAAAGAGTTGATACAGGAATTTCTGTATAAAACGAAGTTTTTTCAATTGCATTTTCTTTCCCCTCACTGTCCACAATATTCTGGTAAACTTTCAAAACAATGTTTTTGGAATGTTCGCATAAATGTTGACGTGTATTATTTCCCACTGGTCTTTATTTTTGCGTCTCTGAATTAATAATTGAATTTGATTCCGAACTGGATAAGTAATTTGGCGGATTTGGCTTATTAAAAGACCCATCACTGGATTCCCAAAGCCTGAAGAATTTCTATATTTTTACAGTGTTTAATATTCTCAGATTAGGTAAACAACTGCCCCGTCGAAATCTGCTAATAACTGTGATTTCTATTATAACTAGGTACGCCCGACCCTGCATGCAAAAAACATACCTGCTTGCTGTGCGGGTCTTTACATCTTCCGCGCCAAGTGTTACGTGGGGGCGATAGGTGGAATAATTTGAATGAATGTAGAGATGTCAATAATTCTATTTATTGATTTATTGCAATTTTTTTATGAAAAACTGTGTTTGGTTATTGACAAAATAGGAATTAATTTCCTGGTATTTTCCTGAAGTTATGTAAGTGTTGATATTGACTCACACTGAATTTAGCCTATATGTTCATGTGATATATATATTTTGTGATCGATAAATTGCTCAGTTGATGTGAGGACTATCACAATACATATTTGCTTATACAGGATGATTCCTAAGGAGGACCGGTCCGTTCATTAATTTCTCACATTGCAACGAAAATAATGTCTATAGGTGAACATGTAAAAGACAACAATTTGTTTTCGAGATGCGGGGCGATGAAGTTGAAAATTAATATTGAATTTACTTTAATTACTGGAGGATCACCAATCACATACTATTCAAAATATTTTAGATAGTCACAAAATACCCAAGAGCAGATGAATAAATATATGATTCTACGGAACAGAATGCCAATGTCCAATATTGATTATATTCCCGAATTTGATTTCAGGATATGAAAGTACATTCAATTTTATGTAAGAAATAAATATGATTGCACTAAAACTTGATAGAAATCACCAATAAAAATCGAGAAAACCATTTTCGGCACCAAAATTTAATGTAATTGTGTCGGATGAAAAGTCCGAAAAGACTTTGGAACTTTAGCACAATTTATCATTGACATACCATACTGAGAGCTTCCATCAGAAAAATTCACACAGGGTGTAAATCATCTATTAGAAAATCTTCAACCGCGAAAGTATTATTCCGGTCGTGTGTCACTGAGCTGAAGTGGTTCGGATTCCACTTTTATTTAAACTCTAGGTCCCGGATCTCCCTTGCTCACACAACTGCTTTTAATAACTTTTTAATGAATACATCGAATCATTATACTGCATATATTTTTTAAATTACTTGTATCTATGTACTAAGTATTGATCTTTAGTATACTCGTTTATCTAAACAAAAAGAATTAATTAACCCTCTCTCAATAATGAATTTGATACAATTGAAAAATTCTTTACCCATGGCGAATTTACCTATAATGCAGTAGCTATTTCAAACTCTTCCACCACTTGCCCCCAACATTATGTGGCCCTTTCCAGGCAGAGATGGACAAGATAATACCATTTTTGCGCCTTTTTTAATTTATCTTATATGTTCGACGACAACTATATAAATAATTGATTCACATTTCCAAATCAAACAACTAAAACAAAAAAGGTTTTTGAACACAATCGCAAGGAAAATGGAAAAATTTAATAAACGGAAAGGTTTTTCAAAGACTTCATTCACAAGCACTGAGAAGAAAATATTGTTGCAGATATGTCACGTATGTTATTCTGTGAGTAACAGCTTGCCGAGCAAGAAAACTTATTATTTTGTATACAAACTGACATCTATCAGCGGCAAGCTTTTGAATCCGTTGCTCACAGAATAACCTACGGCATACATCTAAAGCAATCATTTTCAGTCAGGATCGAGAGATACACTAGAAATAAATTCACTTCACAAAAAGGGTCATCCTGCGTGTTATACACTGCACCCCAGCAGCGATGGAACCACCCATTTTTTCGTCGCTGCTGGCGTGCAGTGTATATCACGTAGGATGACCCCCTTCGAAGCAGTGCATGTGTATCTATCGATCCTGAAAATGGTTCATGGTTCTACGTCGAAAGTTACGGGGGCGTTTCCATGAAAAGTGAAACAAATTAGAATTTTTCAGGAGACAGGTATATCAGTATTAATTTGGGTATCCTATACACGAATTCATTTACGAACACCATTTACTCTTTTATTATTATAATAATAATAATAATAATAATAATAATAATATTTATTCATCGCAAGATACAAAATACAAAGTATGGT
The DNA here is from genome assembly GCA_944452925.2 of Chrysolina oricalcia. Lineage (NCBI taxonomy): Eukaryota > Metazoa > Arthropoda > Insecta > Coleoptera > Chrysomelidae > Chrysolina > Chrysolina oricalcia. The sequence continues at coordinate 13,203,306 of OX101819.2, forward strand.
ATATATAAAACACAGATATTGGTGAATAAATTATAGTCCCACTGAGGGTAAAACCCTGTGTGTGGTAAAATTAACAGTAAATAAATAAAAATGGTAAAAATATTAAAAACAGATAAAAGGTAGTATATAAGAACATAAACACACACATACATTTCCAGACACATGGACAGATGCTACCATAATTCCTATCATCAAATCGAACAAACCAAGGGATGACCCCCGATCATACAGACCCATATCACTAACAAATTCAATGTGCAAACTACTAGAAAAAATGCTGAACAGACGTCTTCAGTTTTTATTGGAATCCAATAACTTGCTCGTTCCCGAACAAAGTGGATTTCGGAAGAATCGATGCACACTCGATAATCTCATAAACATGGAAACAAATATCCAAGAAGCTTTCATAACCAAACGGAAAGTGGTAGCAGTTTTTTTCGATATTTCGAGAGCCTATGATACAGCTTAGAGATACAACATTCTCGACAAACTCAACAAATGGGGTATAAATGGAAACTTCCTTGGATTTGTGAAAAACTTCCTCCATAACAGAACCTTCAGAGTAAGATCGAATAATACATTATCCAGGCAAAAAATTCAACAAAATGGCACACCCCAAGGATCTATTCTGAGCGGCACACTTTTTTTGGTTGCAATGAACGATATAGCTGATAGAATCAAACCACCAATCAAAATAGGACTGTATGCTGATGATCTTGTAATTTACATAAAGACAAATAACCTACACTCAACAGAAAAACTCCTACAAGATACCATAAACAGTCTAGAAGCTTAGAGCCACGACACCGGTTTCCAGTTTTCCACAGCCAAGACTAAATGTATGCTCTTTTCACGGAGAAATGAAATAAGTAAACTCACGCTCACCCTTCAACAACAAACCTTAGAATGGGTCGACAAACACAAATTTCTTGGTATGATTTTTGACACGAAGCTTCGCTGGGACGCTCATATTCGACAACTGAAACAATCCTGTCTGATTGGTCTCAATCTCATGAGGACTCTGGCTAATCAACACTGGGGTGCTGACCAAAAAACCTTTCTAACGATATATAGAACCTTAATCAGGTCGAAAATTGATTACGGTTCGATCGTCTATAATACTGCATCGAAGACACAACTCAAACAACTAGACACGATCCATAACACCGCAATTCGACTGGCTCTCGGTGCATACAGAACCAGTCCCGTGGAAAGCTTATACGTGGAAGCTGATGAGTCACCCCTTATAATCCGTAGGCAATATTTAAGTCTTTGTTACGCTGCCAAGATATCTGCCAACCCTAATAACCCAACCTACAGAAATACTTTCAAAAGATCGGAAGACCTATTTCCTGAAAACTCGAAAACAGCTTTGCCTTTTTATGAACGGATTAAGAAACTGAATTTCAATTTTGAAAATGTCATCATACATCCCCAAAACCAACCAGCCCCGTGGACAGTTAAAATTCCTCAATGTGACACAAACCTTTCTCAATACCCTAAATCCTCAACTCCGTCCACTTTATTTCAAAATCTCTTTCTTGAACTGAAAGATAAATACTCCCATTATGGTTGCATTTATACTGATGCCTCCAAGACAGATGGCTACGGAAACGTGGGAGCCGCGGTTATCACGCATTATTCACAACTCTCCTACCGTCTGTCAGCAACATGCACTATTTATACTGGGGAGATTTTTGCCTTAGCAGAAGCCATATCAGAAGCGCGCAACAGTTCCAGTACCAAGACAGTAATTTTCACAGATTCTCTCAGTGCGGTGAAAGGAATCTTGCAAATGTACCCGAAACATCAACTCCTACAACGTATAAAGAGGGACCTTTTCGCACTATATCAGGAAAGCAAAAATGTGGAGATTGCATGGATTCCTTCACACACTGGAATTGGAGGAAATGAAATGGCTCATACAGTAGCAAAGCAAACCTGCACAGACCCCGAAGCTAAAGTCATTCTGGAGATACCGAACCAAGACTTCAAATGGAGGATAAATGAACTGTCCAGGCAACATTGGTACACTAAATGGCAAAATTCTAACAATAAGCCCCAATCAAAACCCTATCAAAAATAGAGTAGAAGGTGTAACCAGAAGACAACAAGTTATCCTTTCCAGACTACGCATTGGACATACCAAACTAACGCATCAACATCTCCTCTGTAAAGAGGAAGCCATCAAATACGAGATCTGTGGTGTCAACATCTCGGCGGGGCACATCATCTCAGAATGTCCCGGGCTAGAGCGACAACGAGTATCCAACGGACTATCGAATGATCTTCAGAAAAATCTCCAAGGAAACAACATGGTTAATCTCATAAAATTTCTCAAGTCAATTGATATCCTGACGAAAATATAGGCATTGTAAACTCTGATGTATAATGTAATGTAATTTAATGTAATGTTATGTAATTATTGTTCCATCGCTAATAACCTCTAATGGTTGATGCGATTTATTTGAAAAAAAAAAAAGAACATAAATATATTGCATCACACGTGTATACACATATATTAGATATAAATAAATGAACAGAATTTTTTTTTATTTCATATTTCAATAATTGTATGTAGAGTCTATCGTGGTGTAGCTCGTATAAAGTTTTTCAATTGTTTTTTGAATATGTAAATGGAAGATTGGGAACTAAACTCGTGAGGCAGAAAGTTGTATACTTTGGGAGCTAAATAACTATAGCATCTTTGTCCAATTGCCTTATTCATCAGGGGTGTAACAAAATCATGTTTTCTCCTTGTACTATATGGATGTGTTAACGCTATTAGTTCTTTTTTGTTTGAATATTGTCTAATGGCTATTTGTATAATGAATAATTGCCTAATATATAAGGTGTTTGTTTCAGAGTAAAGTAAGTCACTAGAATACCTATTTTCTTTTTGAAGCATAAGTCTGAGAAACCTCCTTTGAGAGATCTCAAGGGTGTTAAAAGGTAAGTCTGTTATATTTATTATTCATATTTAAAAAAATGTATGTATGCAAATTTCAATATTTGACTGATTGTTTTACCTTCAATTTAATTTTACAGTTGTGACTATTTTTATACATGCACTTATAGAATGTTATTAATTTAATTTACACTTATACATAGGTACTCGCTTTGTCCATAAGAAATAATTCTTTGATAATAAAGCATATTTTGATTGATTGATTGATTGATTGAATCCGAAGGAATTTCGGGCCAATTTTGCCTCCTAATATAACTTTCCAGAAAAATGGGTGGTTCCAACGTTGCTGGTGTGGTGTGCAGTGTATATCACTTGCAGTAAGTTCATTTCTAGTGTATCTATTGATCCTGAAAATTTCATGGTTCGACGTCAAAAATTACAGAAGATATAAAGGTGTTTTCTTGAGAAGTAAAACACACTGTATATGGGTGCAAACATGTAAAAAACAAAAATGCTAACACGAGCAACCTCGGGAGAACTTTTGGCTTCGAGAAATTCAGTGAAAAGTCCACACTTGGGCGAGAAGTTAATAAACAGGTTTTAGAAAAATAGCCTCATCCATTAAGTATGCACACCACTCAAAGTCAATTGATATTTTTCACAGCCTACGATACCCAAAAATCAAGAAAAATCAACTTACAGAATTCCACAATTGACATTAGACATTCAACCCAATTTTCTAGCTCGCTCAGTAGGGCCAGAAAAAATCGAATGAAGAAAGTTGCTTCTTTTGGCCTCTAGAATGATATATAAAAAATAAAAGAAATCTGTCGAGCCCCAGGAATACATGTATTAAATGCCATGAGACTTTTTCCGTGAATTGAACTATGTTATTTTATCATCATCATGAGATGGAGGGTGCATTATTGCTTGAAGAAAGAACGTTAACTAATCATGAGAGATCGATTAAAAACCATACAGACTTCCGTATAAACCTATAAAATAGAGGTATTTTCATTTCCAACAGAAAGCAACGACTGTCCCCTACGACTTTTTTCCTTTTTTTTCAAGGTATTCTTGAATAGAAATGATATGTTTGCCTTATAGACTACAAGCCCATATAACAATTTTGGGAGGTCATTTGACCCAGCATGAAACATATTCAGAACGATGCTGCTACATGAAAAAATAACTATAGTCGCTATGCCGTCAATTCTTGGTGGTGCAAATGACTGTAATAATAATAATACTAATTTTTCATCTGAAGATGTGCTTGTTCGACAAAATATTCCCGTACGGCATTCCTCACGTTGGTAGATTATGAAATAATACTCTCCTAGAACCTACTGCCGTACAAAAATAATGGGACCGGAATCCAGGATAATTTTTTGTATTTTCGGAAAACTTTTTCTGGCTTCCAGTCCCATTATTTTTGTACGGTAGTAGGTTCTAGGAGATTATTATTTCATAATCTACCAACGTGAGGAACGCTGTACATGATTATTTTGTCGGAAAAGCTCATCTTCAGATGAAAAATTATTATTATTATAATTATTGTCATTTGCACCACCAAGAATTGACGGCGTAGTGCTTAAAGGTATTTTTTCATGTAGTAGCATCGTTCTGAATATGTTTCATGCTGGGTCAAATGACTTCCCCAAATTGTTATATAGGCTTGTAGTCTATCATATGGTCTACATTGTCTGTGTTGAACCTGTCTCAGAGATCTCTGTATATACTTCTCACTTACCTATTGTACTAACTACAGTGATGACGAAAAATAGGGAGTGGTAAAAATCCCATTTATAATTCGGTGGTTCTTCACTCATATTTTGATGGACGGGTTTACCACAATACTGAGACAACCTGTTGAATATGTAAAATACGCTTTTATTGTCTCCCTTATAGTGCTTCACAAGTAATTCTGAAAAAAAGAGATATACGTCAAATAATTATGTTCAATTATAGAAACTGATTATTTTCAGTCATTTTGTAACCATTATATTGATTACCTCTCACGGTTTGAGAGTATAACCATCAATTCGAAAAAGTGAAATATAACTTTCGGGTGTCAAGTCCTTTTTCATCTTAGAACAAAAGATATTTACAAATTATAGGTCTCTAGGTCTCAACGTGACAAAGACAACATTATGGTATCAGGACGAAAACCCCCCGGACATAGACCCCCGGACTTAAACCCCCGACAATAAACCCCTGAACTTTAACCCCCTCGTATAAAATCCCCCGGTTCAAAAAACCACCGGTATAAGTTCTGGTGGGTTTTGTCCAGAGGGTAATTGTCCTGAATTGTTCATGTAACCGAACGTATAGGCATTTTATGACCGGACATAATAATTTACCCAACCCCTAGTTGAAATATCTCAAATATCCTCTCAGGTCAGGAAACCATCGAACACTTTTGTAGAAATAACGTTATCCTAACAAAGATTCTCAGAAATACATTGGTTACGAAGGAACATCTTAAAAATATTACTTTCAGTGTATCATATTACATTTAAAAGTCAGTATGTAAGAACATTTGCAAATGGGACATTTCAGAGTAACCGAGAACAAACAACAACTTTTAAAATAAATATTCGGATGGTATGCATAAGGTTATTTTCTGGTGAGAGGCACAGATTGTGATGATATCCCAGTAGACCACCCAAAAGGTCTCCGAGAGGGTACGGTTTAGCAGGTCAACTTTGAAATTAGATAGAATGTGGAAAAATCATTCTTCTAATCAACTTTTAATATTAGTTGTATTTGAATAATTCCGAGTCTTTTGTGTTTTATCTGGTTCAATTATTAGTAATTGATTTCGTCTCATTCATCTTTTTAGATTATTAGTCGAAATCAGAAGTTGTTTATCAAATAATTTAAGAAATGTCCCAAACATCGTTTGTTGTTATTCCTTATTGTTTTGTTTAATAGATATAAGTGTTTTGAATTATGGCTTTTTATTCTCAAAAGTTCACATCCCAGTTTACATAAGTCCTTTTGATTTGAGAGAGAATTATTTTAATTAGTAGAGTTGAACAGAGTGAGTAAACTTGAGTGCTAAAGTGAGTTCCGCAACGAGTTCTCAATCCAGCATTCGAAAGAAAGAACAAATGGAGCATCGAGTAAAGAGTAAAGTTGAGATCATCTGCTGAAAAAGTAAAATAAGGTGAGTTAAAAATTTTAAAAGCTGTGAGGTATGATTCCTAGTTCCTAGAAAATTAGAGCCCAACGTTCTCAATAATTATTGTTTTAACGACTCCGCTCGGTCGAATAGTTGTGATGAAGGTCTATTTATTATAAAATCAGCATTTGTTACATTCGTCCATTCACTAAATGCATGAACGGTATATAGTTGATACAACAGAAAAGGGGCCGTTTTGAAAGTACCATCCATAAACTATAGTGATGATGATTCTATTATCTTCAGATCATTATTGGCTCCAAAAATTAACATCCTGTTAGTACTTACTACGCCAGAATCGTATAATAGAAATTCTTGACCATCTCTTGTAAATTTATATTTGTCTGTAATAATTATTTCGCTGATGTTTGATGGAACTGGTAATTGATTTTTTTTCTGGTAATTTATAAAATGCGAATGCAGCGAGCATCTGCTTTGATTTCACCTATTCACAATAACTAGTGATCGAATTAGCAGCAACATGGAAAGCTAGGTTAGTTAGTTTAGGATATGTCTCTTTTTTGCGTTAAGAAATTTGGTGGTCAGCCAGAAGAAAGAGACACGCCGGAGGCGCTCTTTCGTCTGCTAATTTATAAAATGCTAATTAATGATCGAATTACCAGCAATTTGGTTATAGGTTGGGTTATGCCCCTTTTTTTGTACCGGGAATATATTTTCACTAGGAGGTTAATGTTCCGGGAGTTATTTTCGGAGGATTTTGTCTGAGGGGTTTTTGTCTGGGGGGGTTTTTGTCAGGGGGTAATTTTTATAGAAGACATCATTATAACTGAATTATTGTTATACATTTTTTTCAAGGTTGGAGAGGTAGCGAAGAAATATATACAGATACTGATATAAGGAACAGAATGTTGGACATCGTTCAAAAACTTGCCATGTTTGCTGCGACTTCCAGATAAATTGTTTCATTTTCCATTATCATTGTTTCGATTGTGTGAAGTTCGTCTTAGTTCAAGCCATCAAATTTAATCCCTATGATTAGTAGATCTAGATTCGTTACGTCTTACGCTAGGATGATTGATTGATGATTTATGGTTATACCTAGCACTCGTGTGAACTTGCGTTTGTAATCTATTCTATTGTTCCGGATTGTTCTAGTTTTTAACTCTTCATCCCAAGCTCTTTTTACAGAAGTAACATAATATTCCCATTAAAAATGTTGTACTCTGTATATTCATATCTTCGATAACTCTTGCTGACAGTCGAAGGTTCAACCCTGCAGGAATTTTTCTGATGGCCCGAGAAAGTGCCAGGAATCGCACGTAAATCCTTGGCTCGCATAAGTTTCGACTTCTGAGGGCTGCCGTTCGTAAGGGGGCGCCAGTTGGCTAATGGCAAAAACTAATTTGAACAACTTTTTTTTTACTATTGGAAGTGAGTTCTGGACCAAGAAATATTGCATGTTCTTGACTCATATTGCGATTTCATGTTTATGTTACATATCAGATTTCAATCAATGTTCCTTGTTTCTTTCTGCTATCTTTTTGCTTTGTTATTTTTATCGTTCACTTGATGGCGAAGGTCTATCTTATCAATGTGATTACAAGTAAGCGATGTTGGTATTAATTATAATAACAATGAAAATAACCATATTTATCCTGCTTTGCAATCATTACATCAACAACCCGAAAAGTTTTGTACTATAAAACTTGTGGCCTTGTAGAAGAGTCACAGGGCTCAGTACTCAGACTCCTGCAGTGGAACAAATCCTATACGATGAACTCATAGGCATTAAGCTAGCGGAAGGGGCCACGTCTATTGATTATGCTGATGACCTGTTCTTGTCCATAAAAGTGGAGTTTGATGACGGGGAAGAACTCATGGATAGGGCATGGGATGCAGCAGAAACTGCAGCAAGCTGAGTGGCCAGGCAAAAACTGGCAATAGCCCCGGAAGAATCAGAGACGATAATACTGAATGCCCACGGAATGCCCTCGAAATCAAATTCACATATTGGAAGTGTGGGAAATACTGACAGCAGGGTCGATATGCCTGGATGACAAATTGGTCTGGACTTGAAATACATCAGACTCATTGGCCTGTATTTGCCTGATGGCGGAAAATATAATTATTATTATGAAATAAAATTCTCCACTCAAGCCCTGTCACCGAAGCTTCGACATATTGGGAGGGTGCGCTGGACTCATTATTACCGCAATAATTACTCCCCAAACTAAGCGGTAAGCAGCTATTGGGCCCGGGAATCGTATGCTCTGAGCAGACGTAATAAACCAAGGATGGCATTCTTCCGGCTATGATTTCTGACATCTTGCGACATGCCGGAATGGTTTTCAGGATCTAGAGTCGCGAGCAAATTCATCACAAGCCAAGGGTCCCTATTATCAGAACAATCATGTTTACATAATGGTCTGGGTAGAGTCTGCGGAGTTCGAAGAGTAAATCGCGATATTTCATCAGTTTTTCGTTCTCGTTTCGGACGATATTTTTTCGCCTGGAACCGAAATCTCTATTACAAAAATCTTCATACTTTCATGAGCAGTTATTATTATTTTCTGTTCCTGTTAGGAATATCCCAGTCAGGCCCTTCCTCCAAAGCTCCGACACATCTGGAGGGTACGCTGATGTCGTTCACCCCAATAACCACTCCTCACCTCCGTAGGGTTAGTGACTATTCAGCCCGAGAATCATGTGATCTGAGCACACGAAATGAACCAAGAATGGTGGCTTTCTGCATTGGTCCGGCTAAGATTTCTGCTATATAACGGCATGTGCTGGAGAAGAAAATAAAACAATACTCATAAATTCATTTTCTTAAATGTTTGTAGGTCCGGGTATGAAGAAAGTCGAATTACTGTTGCCTATATTTCATATTTGGCCAGTCTATGCGCTTTTCTAGATTTACCGTTAGACTAATAGCTATTCAACCATAAAAGTATATTTTAATGACTTGATAACTGTAGGTAACGTAACCCAACTAGACACTTAATGAGAGCAATTGAAAACCGATAGTGTGCTCAGGAAAACGTGATACCAGTGACATAGTGACAAGCGAAAATTCGTTGGAATCGGGGAAGAGAGTAGGTACCAGAAGGGCGAATAGATTTATTCATTTACAGACTCTCCCTAATTCTAGGTCAATACTATAAACTTTATAACAAAATCATTATAAGTGCAAGAGATATGAATTTCGACAATCTGAATTTGAAAGACTGTGCCCCGAAAGAAAAGAAAAAACAATGTTCATCGATTTTCTGGAAAGCTATCGACTCCATTTCAAAAATAAAAAACCTACGAGAGTTTTCACTGATAAAAACGGGGTGAACTCGATCTCCCAGTTCGATTATTTTGCAACTAATATAGGAAGCTTGTCATTTAGTGCAGGAGTGGTTTAATGTTTAAAATGAATGTTGACGATCACCAGAAAAAAATTCTCATAAAAAACTACTACCGGGCGTTATACGTGTAACAAAAACCTATACATTATTGAGTATGAAAGACCAACAATATGTATATAAAAATAACATTGATGTTTATGATGCCTATAAGAGTTTTTTTCAATATTATATAATATTATTTAGATGTTACATGGCCCTATTTGAGAATTCAAATTGGAATGAAAAGTGACAAAAAGTAGGAAATTGAAGGAATTGGGGGAATTGGAATTACGGTTGACTAAAAAATTTCGTCATGAAAAATCACAAGACTTCTATAGTAGAATGAGAACTCAACACAGGCATAACATAAATTAAACAAAACGAATGTATTATCAGAACAAGATGATTACTGAAACCGATAGCTTACAAAAAAAACAAAAACAGGTCTGGAACTGTCCACAAATTGACAGGGAAGCAAATCCAATATAAACAACCTCAGGAGTTTCTTAATGATAATAATTTAGTGAACGATAATTCAGTTATATCCAACAAATTTGCGGATGTTTATTCAACTGCAGTTTCAAGCTGTCGTCTCCAACATTTTCATGATAACGTTTCAGTGGGCACAACTGAAATGAATAAGATGCTGAATAATTTTTATTTATACCCCTTTACTCAAATTGAAGTTTCCAACGTCATCAATGAGCTCAAAAAGTTAAATTCTACCGGTATAATTATATTTGTGAACAACTTCCATTTATTATAATTAAATCTGTAGAAACAGAAACTTTCTCAGATATGCTGAAACTGGAAAAAGTCATACCATTGAATAAAAAAATTGTCCGATCATCATTGATAACTACAGACGAATCTCCATTCCACGTACTATAGGCAAAATAATAAAAAATATTTGTTTGAAAGTGGTTGACAATGTTTCACTTTGAGTAAGGTTATTCTGGACTTTCATTGTCTAAAAAAGAACAAAGAAAAATTCAATTCTCTCCAATTTTTAATCACGACGTTTCAACTGTTGAAATCTACAGTCGTTATCAAGTGTATAATGCGACAATCTCAAGGATACTTCTTATATATGCTATGGATAATTTTGTGTCATTAGCCTAGGGGTAATTTGGCGGTATTCAGGTAAGCTTGTTAATTACAGTGCCAGGTCCCTCCGGTACGGCATTGTTAATTCTTATCGCAATTTCAATTGATCCATGCCACTAATTAAGGGTTTCCACACATTACGGATTTCTATGCTAGCTTGACTAAAGACTTTGTTGTTCATAATATATGCACTCTCTTTAAACTTCCTTCTATACCAGCCCTCTTCTTTATGGATGACTTCGGCTTCAGTCCATTTTATGTTGTGTTGGGTCGTCCAGACATGATCCGCTATTCCTGACTTTGATGTTTCTCCTCGTTGAGTGTTTCTCTTGTGTTCAGCGAGTCTAACGCTAAGTGGTCTCTTAGTTTCTCCAAGATAAGCTTCGTCAATGTCAGCGTTACGTGGTCTGGTCTTTGTGAGATGGCTGCGAATAGTGTTACCTGACTTGAAACATAACCGTATTTTGTATTTCGACCCAATTCGCTTTATTCTTTCCTTATATAAACTTCACGATGGAAAAGGAGACGCAAGACGGTTTACCTTTTCTAGACGTGAAAGTTCAAAAGAACAATGATAAGTGCCAAACATCAGTATACAGAAAGCCGACTCATACCGGACAATACCTGAACTTCGAATCGAACCATCATGGTGCTACAAAGAGAGGGGTTGTTCGATCACTGGTGGACCGTGCCTACAACCTATGTAACACAGATAAAAGTCTTACCATCGAATTGGACAAAATCAAGAAAGATCTGCGACGAAATGGGTACCCCAAAACACATATAGAAGAGGTTCTAGCCCGCAGGGGGGATAAGAACAAGAAACCAGATGAGCCGACACAAGCCACCCTGTGCGTTCCGTATGTTAGAGGTCTATCGGAAAGAATAAAGCGAATTGGGTCGAAATACAAAATACGGACATGTTTCAAGTCAGGTAACACTATTCGCAGCCATCTCACAAAGACCAGACCATGTAACGCTGGCATAGACTCCAAAAACTGCATCTACCGCATCCCTTGTGAATGCGGCGAAGCTTATCTTGGAGAAACTAAGAGACCACTTAGCGTTAGACTCGCTGAACACAAGAGAAACACTCAACGAGGAGAAACATCAAAGTCAGGAATAGCGGATCATGTCTGGACGACCCAACATCACATAAAATGGACTGAAGCCGAAGTCATCCATAAAGAAGAGGGCTGGTATAGAAGGAAGTTTAAAGAGAGTGCATATATTATGAACAACAAAGTCTTTAGTCAAGCTAGCATAGAAATCCGTAATGTGTGGAAACCCTTAATTAGTGGCATGGATCAATTGAAATTGCGATAAGAATTAACAATGCTGTACCGGAGGGACCTGACACTGTAATTAACAAGCTTACCTGAATACCGCCAAATTACCCCTAGGCTAATAACACAAAATTATCCACAGCATATATAAGAAGTATCCTTGAGATTGTCGCATTATACACTTGATAACGACTGTAGATTTTAACAGTTGAAACGTCGTGATTAAAAATTTCAGAGAATTGAATTTTTCTTTGTTCTTTTTTAGACAATGAAAGTCCAGAATAACCTTACTCAATAAAAAATATATCTACATTATAGGTACCTTATCCATTCTTAGTGTAGCATAATATTACCAGCAGATGTCAAAACGGTTTTTTTCCTGGTAGTCGACAGAAAGTGCGGCTGAGGCATTCCTCAAGAATATCTATTTTGGCATTGTTTAGTTCACACTACAAAGTTTATTTCGTTTTTCTCAATACTACACTGTAGTTGAATTCAAATATTAATTTCGAAAGTTATGTTCATGAAAATGTATTCCAATTATGAATTTTATCGCGATGTAGCATGTTTCAGGGTCGCACATATCAAACTCGAAGATTCGAGAAGACAGTGCGACCGAATAATGTCAGATTGACAACACCGGAGAAAAATAGGTGCAATGTCAGATACTTTGTCACGACAAGAATTGTTCGAGATATTCGGCGATTACGCACAGTACCTTGCCGTTGACTTTGCATAGTCACTACCTTTCCAAGAAGAACAGCCCAGGACGGCCGTCCGGAGGAGCCAGCTCCAGCACCGTTCAAAGCTACATTGTATTCGAGGTAAGCGATCCTTGTCATGCTCGTTTCTCTCTAATTTTTTTTAAATACAGTCCATTAGTATTGCACTCGCCCAACATATGATTGATACGGGAAAGTATGTTACTGCACTTTTTCCTTTTTATCTAAAGCTTTCTACTCTATTAACTTTGATAAATTGTATGCGCTATAGGATTTCGTGAGAAATTCCTGTCATGGATTATGTCCTACATGAAATATAGAAAAATATTCGTTAATTGGAATGATACTAATTCAGAATTATTCGAAGTAGGTAAGAGTGCACCGCATGGATAGGTCTTGGGACCTTTAATATTTTTACTGTTTATTAATGATCTTCCACAGTATACGGGACGTACGTCGATTACACTTTTTAGTGATGATACTTCAGTTTTGGCTGAAGCCTTGAAGAGGTTCAATCCGAATTAAACATAATCGGTGAAAGATTTGCCGCATGGTGTCAAATCAATAGGCACGCATGGTTAATGCGGAGTAGACTCAAAGAACTAACAGAAGGGTTTAATAAACTTTAGCGAATCAGAATCTTGTAGCATCAACGCGCCATAGTGATGTACTTGGACATGAGTACAGAGTCGAACTCGAACCAAGGAACAAAACTGTCTCCTGTAACTCTCGTGTGCAGAGTGCAGGTACGATAGTCCGTCACACTGTCCATAGAGAATAGCGGCAATGACATTTACAACTACAACGCAAATGTTCTTACTTCTCTGTCTATTAGTATCACCATTGTCTTATGTGGATTAGACTCTCCTAGTCAGATAACGTTTAATCTCTTTGGAGAAGACTGATAATTAAGTTCTTCGGCAGGAAAGCAACAGAGTCACCTATCGCCGTTATAATAATAGTAGGTACTGTTCATCCATCGGAAACAACAAATTTTAAGGTATACACATAGACACTGGTCTAAAATGGCAACATCATATTAACCATGTATGTTATGTTATGTATCTTATGTATGTTAATAATCTTATCGATGTTTGTTATGCGACGATGAACTCAGTACTTTCCTACAATGTCCTCCTGTGTGGTAATGGAACGAATATTGAACGAGCTTTCATTGGCCAAAAACGCATAATTCGACTTATATAGATAGATAGATAAGTTTACTCATTGTAAATGCTATTTTTACAAGAAACGTCATGAAATTAGGACTAATAACAATAATAATATAAAATAGTAAAAAAAATTGGTTGTTTAAGACATTGACAACCAATTACGAACATGAAACACTTCAAAACCTACACCTAATCAATTTATGCTCATAAAACTATTTGAAAATATTCATCAACTATTTAAGAATTCATCAACGGAGTAGCAGCACAGGTTCAGTAAGTACATATAGTTATACCGAATTATGAATATCTATTTTAAAAAAATATAACATTCTAACTCTACCCTCTCTATACATTCATCATTTTATCATGTATGATGTGTGTGACAACGATTTTGAAACAAATCGTAATTTTCATACCTACCCTACAAGGAGCGGCAAATTACTGAAAAAACATAGACCAAGCTATAGAGGTTTTTTTTTTACTCCAGTTTTCGCCCCAGCAAAATCGCTTTGTGGAATATTGAAAAAAATTAATACATTTTTGGTTTTTTAGAAATATCTCAAAGATGGAACTTTTGTAGAGATTTATAAAACCTATAAAATTAATCGAATTGGCGAATTGGTGCAGTTTCCACTGAGTAAATTCAGGAAAATCTCGAAAAAGAGACCATTTTTCAAAAAGTTATAATTTTTATGAATCTGAAGCTGGATAAACAATATTTCGGAAACTGATAGATAATAATATGTGGTTCAATTGTGCGCATGATGTCTTCTGTCCGAAGTGTAGTTTTTGCACAATCTCGTTATAAACAATTTGAGGGCACATCATGCAAGAAAAGGCATCTGGTAGTAGAGATCAATATCTACAATTTGTTTATTTTGGATTTTCACCTGAGAGGTAGGAAATATGTTGAAAATGTCACAAAAAGTTGATCAAAGGGGGACTCGAATCCTAATAGCTGCCACTCATTATTTCGAAAGTCGCCTTTTGCGGCTGGATCTAAGTTCTTCATTGGCCTGCCTTCAGACATTAAGGAAATATCAGCTTTTGTAGGTTTCAAAAAGAAAGTTATAGAATATTTGCTGGATGGAAGTTTTTATTCTAGAAAAAAATTCCTTAAAGGAAAATGTATAGTTTTGTGCCTATTTCAATGTAATAATTGTTGTCACTGTACATATTTTTTTTTCAATACGTAGATGTTCCATTTTGTGTTTGTTCTGTACTTATACTTTGTTCTTTTATAATTTTTTATCATCAATTCAAGGAATAAATATTATTTATCATTATTATTTCCATATCAAAACAAAAAGAGACCGATGGAAAATGATGGTACCCACATAGATGAGTCACTAGATGATGGTGTTAACGTGATGGGAAGCACATCACTTCAGATATTGATGTCACCAACGTTATCAACGATCGGTAAGTGTTCTTGCATATTGATGTTATTTGCAGAAAAACGATAAACGTATAGAATAATTTCGATCGTTTACCTGCGTAAATAGTAAATAAACGTCACCGGGCGTTCCGATAAGCAGAAGTACGCGAATATGTGTGATAATGAGTCGTTAGGGAAACAATACCCGATCTCAGAGTTGATTACCGGTACGTTATACGTGATAGGGTTCCCAATTTGAATATAAAAAACACCGATAATCTTTCGAGAGTGTTTTCTTTTTATCTCCTCAGTGAGCATGAAATTACACTGTATGATTAGGTTGGGTTCAAGATGAGTTGGAAATAGACCAACCCTCAACTGATACCGCGTAGGTCACACCTATGGTTATACTTCAACGCACAATTTTATTCTTCTGATAACGTTCAAGATTCTTGTGGTAAGAAATTCTTGAAATTCGTAGGTTTCATAGTAAGAGAAGTCCAAATGTCAAGAGCCTGGCTTTTTCCGGGTAGTTCTCGGGTTTGCACACTCCAAGAATGCACAGAATGTCCTTACTCCATTCAGGAGGCACTTTCTTTAGGAAAAAGAAAATCATTTTTATACAAATTCAAGGTAAAATAAGAAATATGCCTTCAGAAAGGAAAACGGTTATTCGTAACTCAGGAAACAGAAAATACACAGGTTTTGACATTTTAGTTTGAGCATAGATGGTCAAAGATAATTTGAATACGACTTTGATGCGTTTACAACTATAATTGAACACCAATAATATGAGTACACGACACCAAGAGGAATTTGTTGGATAGTTAGATATCTCTCATTCATCATTGAATCCGTTTAAAACTAGTAGTAGTAGTAGTGGTTCTTTGGGGTGGGGGCGAAACCGCGGACAGGCAAGTAGGACCTCATGGACCCTTTTTGCCATGCCCTGTTCTCCACTTATCTGCATTCATCCTCCTAGTTTTCCTTTTCGAACCTTTGTGACCTCCTAATGAAGGTCAGTATGTCCGACCACTCCAAGTCGATTAGTTCCTCTTGTTGGAGTTTCTCAACTCCGAAGGTTCCAAATCTTAGCCTCCCGCATGCCTCACACTCGCCGAGGAAGTGAGATAAAGTTTCTTCGTCTTCTTCGCATTTGCGGCAAGTGGGGCTATCTTCTATACCTATAAGTGATAGGTGTGTGCCTAGCTTGTTAAGTCCTGTTAGTATTCCTATAGGAAGGCGTAGTTTAAAACTATAATTGGGCATCAATAATTTCAATACTATGACTTGCGAGACTTGAAAGAAAAACTAATTTTCAAGATATGAAAAAAACTTCAAAGGAACTTTTTGTAAACCTGTTCGAGGGCACAAAGACTACTTATATACATTTTTTCGATATCTCGTTTCGTTTTCGAGTTTTTGTTGTTTTTAGAAAAAAAATGGCAAACAGTTTTTGAAATATTCTCTATTGGTATTACGGAAAAAATCATTTACATTTCTTGTAGGTTTTCAAAAGATGATCAAAAAGGTATCTTTTGAAAATTGAAAATCTGTCGACGTCTTCGAGGGGGAAAATGGGGGTAAATAATCAAAAATCAGTATTCTCGGAAAATTTTTGGGAAGGGTGGGAAGAGGGGGTACATAATCAAAATTCCGGGAGCGTAGCACCTAGACAAATTCGGGGAGGAGGAAAATGTGTACATAATCAAAAATCTGTCGGGAAGTGTCCGGAAAAATTAGAGGAGCGAATAAATGGGGGTATTCGCCATTTTTCCACTTTTTAATCGAGTTGGTGAAAAATGGTTCAGAAATATCGATATGGTCTGTAAAGACGTATACGAAGCCATTTTAAGATTTTCATTTATTTTATTAGTACGGTCAATATCACGATATTCCATGTTTTGAAATATTTCCCGGACTATTGATTTAACAGGAAAGTAAAAAAATCGTTTGTAAATGTTCTGTAGATAGTCAAAAAGATATCTTGGTAAATTGAAAAATATCAACTGTTTCCGAGATAATTCGTACTTTCCAAAATGCAAATTTCGATTTTCAGATGCTTCATGTTTTCCCGGTTTTCCAATCATTTTCGTGAAAAATAGATCCGGTAGGATTTGTTCGTCTATTCGAGCTCAACCCGTCGCATTTTTCGAAATTCAGTTTAAAAGAGCGGTTCCGCTTATTTTTTTTTTTGATCGACATTTTTCGGAAAATTGCCTGAAAACCATCTTCCGATCATTTCCAAAAACTATGTACTACTGAAGATTATATTGAAGTATATCTTTATATATATATATATATATATATATATGGATTATATCAATTTCTGAACCTTCATCGAGGGAAGTGGAAACAAAAAAAACCCATAATATTTAAATTATACATACTGCATCCACCCCGTATTAACCTTTCTGCTCCATATCTTCAACCTGTCATTGAAAACCTATACACTTACTGAGATATGGGAAACAGCCCCTATGCGTCACCAAAAAAGGGGTCTGTTTCCATACTACGAACTTCTCAAACTTTTCAAAATAATTTTATACTGTTTTATTCATAACTCGATTCATAACTCGACCAACATGGGTTTGTGGAAAAAAAGGTCATGTGTGACCAATCTTGCTTGCTTCTCACAACATGTCTCAGGTGCTTTGGATAGAAAACAACAGGTTGGTGTAGTAAATACGAACAAGCAAAAAGCGTTCGATCAAATTGATATTTACATCCTCCAACTATTATCATCATTTGGTTTTTCTGAAAGTTTAATTAAACCCTTCACAAGGATCGAACTTGAGGCATCTTTTATTGAGAGATGAACTGCTCTAGACTCCTTTACGCCAATGAATTAAATCTCTACAAAGTAATTGACAATTATGGAGAATGCCTGAATATACAAAATGAAATCGATTTGTTATTTACATTTGAATATATTAAAATGTCATATCTTATCTTATTTTCCTACGTTTTAGATGATAATCCAATCATTCGAGTGAATTACTTTTGATCATAAATTCACTCTCATTTCCCATATAGATCTGACAGTTTCATCAGCAAATTAAATAGAATATTGGATTTTATAATAAGGAGTACAAAACAGTTCAAGAATACAGATACAATATGATGACATTATTCAACGCTTATGTGAGGTCTAAACTAGAATATAGGATATTAAAATTGTGTACTATTCATAACTATCACAGACATCATTCGTCGGTCCCACGTCAAAACCGCGAATGTGCAAATTCCAGGGTTTTAACTTCAATTAGTGAAAATACTAATTGTCTACCGAAATTTTCAATGCCAAACTCACGAATGTGCTAGTAGGTTGTCTTGTGAATTCGCGAATGTGAAAACTTAACAAGGTGTTTAAATCAAGAATCACAAATATTCTTAAAACTCTTCTCATTCAAAATGACAAATTGCACATTCGTGGTTTTGGCATGGTACCGACGAATAGAAGCTGTCCAAAAAAATGCTAAAATGTTTGTCACAGGAATGTTCTCAATGAGGAACTGAGCTGTTTGAATCAGTTTTATGTTATATCGCTAAATACACGATTGAATGGCTCAATGGGTCTTTCCTTCGAATGCTAAATATTCCGGCCTAGACGGTAATTTGATTATTAAATTAAGTAAGATTTGTTATTTATTCTCGACATGGATTGTCTCGATTTCATTGCGGTAGGATGATCCTTAGTCCTGGAGAGACCAGACATACCGACTCACACCATAATTTGGTTGTAAAATAAAGTAGTTGACTTATAAAATTAGGGATTGGATTCGGTGTGATCGTTATTACAAACATAGACATGGCGACAGGAGGGGTTGGTATTCGAAAATACAAAGATGTCTTCTGAGAAAATGATAAACTTGAAGTTTTGAAGGAAGAGAACAGATTTTGTATTTCAGTCTAGTTGCGTTGTAGGGGGCAGAGTGTTTGCATATTGCCGTCCTGATCACCGTGTATTCCTTGCCAAGTTCTAAACTGATCACTTTTTAGCGGCTCGGAAATATTGATATTATTAATTGGATTAAGTATTAATTACCTGTGAAAGGATCTCTGACTTCAAAATTATTCAACACTATTCTACTCGGAAACTTCTGCTCCAACATCATAATCAAGCTTTCAACAAAATATTAAAAATTAAAAAAAAAAATCTGTTTTTCATATACCAAATATTATTTAATTCTTTTCAAATTTTGAGAGCCAATTGCTGTATTCAAAATTAAGTGAGTTATCACAACCGAGGTAGGATAAATAATCTAAGAATCAAAAGTGTATTGCTGAGGGGTCGGGTTAATCATGATTTGTTTTCGTTTCACAGAGATATTCATAATGGATCTTCTTTGTTGCGTCACCCGGTATGTGTGTTCCAAAAAAAGCCAGAGAACTCAGAGAAAATAAAAGATTTTATCAATAGTCAATATTCATATACGTAAGAAAGGCGTATTCAAGATAAAATTTTGCGTAATTGATTTGTTAGAAAAATATCACTCAGGCATCGAAATTGTTATCTATTCCATATCTAAATGAAAAATTGTTGTTCTGGGGGACAATATCAAGTAAGAGACTTTCAAAACTCATTATTTCGAACAATGGATATTTCATTGAGTAATTTATTGATTCAAATCCAACCGTAGCAAACAATATGCAACAAAAAAAACAATAGCGTAAAACTGCAGGCAACTGATAAAAATTTGTGAAAAAAGTCAAACTCAAAACCGTTAGAATGAAAATAGAAACATATTAAGGCTGAACTCGTCTGATCTATATACAGTATAACAGGTCTATTCTCTAAAAAGTCGTTATTTAACGAGTCGTTGATTAACGATTGTAGTTCAATTTACGATTACGTCAATCTAAACGACAATTCGGAAATTCGTATTCTGTAAACAATGTCGTTACGGCTTCAATCGTTACCGAATGAATAACGACCAACCTGAATTTTTGAGACGGGTAGTACATATAAATTCATGTTTTGTGTTCGAATGATGGATGAAAACAAAATGTTGAAACTGCCTGTTTCAGTAATTTGACTATTTTAAGGAAACTTGAATCAATTATGGAAATTGGTGAATATTACGGAACTGTGAAAAAAAATAGTAAAACTATTATAAAGGCAACAATTTTCCGTATATTTGGATAAATTGAAAAACAAATTAGTGGTTTCGTACAAATAAGTATAAACCAAGTAAACCAGAGATTCTCAAAGAAACTTGGCACCTCCTAACAGCCTAACTGAACAGCTCTGTTGGGAATTTTATATAAATAAAGGGGCCAAATAAGCAACCAATATTTCTGATACTTCGTGAATACACCTGCTGCAAACTGAAGACTGGGACATGACACACGATTTATCTTTTGCCATAGGCTTCTGGTAATTGCCATGAGCAAAAAAATGCAATGCTAAAAGAAAACTGTGTAATTGGTTTTTGAATGAAAATTTACTATTTTTTGTTTACTTGTATAACTGAAGGTATCCTCGTATTCCTGAAGGACATAGTGATCGCTCATTTCGTTAAATAACTCCCACGCCAGTTCTTTATTTAATTTAAAATCTTTCCGAAAATTTTCTTCAGGAGTCTCGAGAGGGTTGCTGATATTCCTCAGCTGTCTATTGAATCTCCGATTCAACTCTCTACGGAACAACAGATACGTGATCTGATTTACCTTCATAAATCATCATAACACCTTCTTCACAGTTCTTCTAGGATTACAACCAATAGGTCCCGCTCGAACTGATCAATTTCCATTGGATTACTATTTAAATTTTGCAAAGGACGAGTGAGAATAATCTTTTTGTTGAACACGTCTATTATCGTTGACAGTAATGACAGCCAAATAGGTGTCGTCTGCTCAGCGATGTTTTGGCAACGATATATCGTTAAATAACGATGAAGAAACAGATAGTGAATACGATTCTGTGATTTTATCGTTATTTAACGGCTTATCGCTTGGTTACGACTGGTAACGATATCGTTGAAAGACAGTGAATAGACCTGTAAGAGAAGTTACAAAGCTTCAGTTCATCATTTAAAAATTAGTTTACTTATATGTATGATTTCACGATAAGCCTTCTTGAGTGCATTGTTCCTCCGAAGTTGCAATTAAATACAAACCCTGTGAAGAAAAACAAATATTCGATTCCTCTTTTCTCAGTTTCAAGATACACCCCCCAAAACAGCAAACCAGATCTTCAGCTATTCTTATGTGAGCGACAGAATGTGTGACGAAATGTTAAGAAGCTCTTACCACGAACTATGAAGTTGACTCTTGAGAGACATTTTTATTCCCTTCTTTTTCAAGAAGAATAATGATTGCATTGGTATTATGATACCCAACATAATGTATACTCCATACCTGGTGGAAGTTGTGATAAGAGACACATTGGACAAACGGACAGGATACTAAAAGACAGAGTCACTGCTCACAAATGTGACATTAGAAACATCAAGAAATGTTCCTGAACAAATTATACAGTCAGATCATAATAGAATCAAAACATTAGGCACTTCCAACATCAATCTCATTCTTATCAATCTTCATCACTCAACTCAAGAAAGAACATAGAAGGCCCTAATGACAACTATTCGTATCTGTCTCTCTAGAACATACATTCAGAAGAAAAAATTAAGAATCATTTTTGTATTTCGGTGCAGTAACATTAAAAAATCTACAACTACATAGTGGATGTTATTAATTTACGGAGAATGTCTTCAAAATAGTGTTGCCGCTTGTCAGTTATACGCTTAACGGTACCACACAGAAGACACCCATAAAGAACCATTTTCAATAAGGTGGAGAGAAGATTCCGAAAAGAACCCAATAATGAAGATGATCATAAAGGGGGACAGAAATTAATGGTTTACCTTATGTTGAATTTGATTCAACCGTTTCGATTTGAGAATGGGAATAACAAAGTAATGTCAGTCAATAAAGCTCTAGAAGAATTTTTAAAAAATACCATTATCGTATTCACAAGTAATACAACCTACATCGACATCTTTATGAGGATGACTGGATTATTGTAAATAGATGTTGACGAATCATATGCAAGTGAAAAATTTCACTTTCAACTCAACGTTTTTTGATGAATCGATATTTACCGACAATGGGATGTTCAAAATAATTTCAAGAAATACGAGGATGTATTGATATCTAGTTAGCCTAGACCAGTTCCCTGCATAAACAAAATATTGCGTTACCATAGCAACGAACAATAACTTATTAGAAGTGTCAGTGTAAAGTTTGACGTCAAAAAAGTAAACCAGAGTTATGCAATAAATCAAAAGAAAAAATATGTCCACCGAAATTGTGAAAATCGAAAAATTGGAGTATCGAGCCATCATCAAGTACCTGTATTTAAAAGGGTTAAGAGGTAAGCAGATTTACGAAGATATGCTTAATACCCTTGGTGATCAATGTCCTTCGTATGCTACCGTGAAAAATTGGACTGCAAGCTTCAAAAGAGGTAAATTTTCCATTGAAGATGATGACCGATCGGGAAGGCCAGTTTCTGTGTCAGTCCCCGAAAATATCGATGCAGTTCATGACATGATTTTAACAGACCGTCGAATTGGGCTAAAACGGATATCTGAAGCACTGAATATTTCATACGAACGCGTTCATCATATAGTTCACGTCGATTTGGACATGAGAAAAATTGCTGCAAAATGGATCCCCAAATGTTTGAATGTTGACCAAAAGCGTGCAAGGGTAGTAGCATCACGTTCGATCTGTGCTCGATTTGAAAACGATGTAGACTTCTTAAACCGAATTTTTACTATGGATGAGACTTGGGTGCATTTCTACGATCCAGAAACAAAGCAACAATCGATGGAATGGTGACACTCCGGTTCTCCAAGACCTGAGAAGTTTGGTGTACAAAAATCTGCTGGAAAAGTTCTTGCTTCAGTTTTTTGGGATTGCCATGGAGTAATCATGATTGATTTTTTGGATAAGGGTAGAACAATAACTGGAGATTACTATTCGACATTACTGACAACTCTACGAGAAAAAATTAATGAGAAAAGACGCGGAAAGCTATCCAAAGATGTTTTGTTTTTGCAGGACAACTCCCCTTCACACAAATCTCATGTTGCCATGCAAAAAATTCGTGATTTAGGGTTTGAATTACTAGAACACCCCCCTTATTCACCAGATTTGGCTCCGTCCGACTTTTCTGAAAAAAAGTTTGAAAGGTTTCTTTCAACGAGGAGGTAATAAAAGCTGTCTGGTTTGCAGAGCAAGAAGTAACATTTTTTTTGAAAGGTCTAGAGACGTTGCAGGTTCGCTGTAATAAATGTATCCAATTAAGAGGAGAATATGTTGAGTAATAAAATATTTTGACATTGAAATTTTGTTAGGTTCTATAGTAGGCTAAGAATTTTTCAATATATCCTCGTATTTGCTGATTAAGCCGTTTGGTTGGCGTATGTCAAAGTTTTAAAGTTCATATTTTACTGATTCACCTCTTTTCGATAAAATTAAGAATAAAATGTGCCTTTCTGTTATACTCAGAGAATCGAAATTCTGATGATGATTGGATACGGTATTAGAGAACGACGCAACAAGAAGTAGTTGGACTGTTAGTGTTATGTGATCATACAACTGTTCCTATATCCCTATATAGCAAAAACGTACTTGACAAGAACAGTCATTGAATTGTCAAAGATGAGATTGACTTGTAAAAGGTTTACAATAAAGTTTTGTATCATTTAAAGTAATTGCTTTCACAATTCATCGAACCCAGCTCTGCAAATATAACGTAGGAAGTATAAAACATGGTGGCAGCGATGTTTTGAGTTATATGATATTGCGGTGTACATAGAAAGTACGAGAGCAAAGAAGTTGAAAAGCATTACATTAATCAACCAAAAATGCCAAATAATACAACTGTTCAAGTTGATCCTGCAAGATATCAAGTTGTACCTGCGGTAAACCTGTCTTTGCAAACTCCAGAACCCTTTAGTTTCCAACCGGGTGAATGGGAGCAATGGAAAAATCGATTTCAACGATTTCTGCGAGGAAGTGGCCTCGACACTGCATCCCAGGAACGACAAATAGACGTTCTGATCTATAATATGGGAGAACGAGCTGAGGAAATTTTCAACTCATTTACTCCAGCTCCGAAGACATATAATGATACACTACAGAAGTTTGAAGAGTATTTTGTACCTCGAAGAAACATAATTAATGAAAGAGCAAAATTCTTGAAACATAAGCAGGGAAATAGTCTTTCGAAAACATGTAATTGGGGAACTTTGAATGATGATATGGTTCTATTAGTCATTATCGTAGGCATGAGAGAAACGCATATAAGTGATAAACTACAGCTTGATCCTACATTATCCCTTGAAAAAGCTGTTACATGTTTGAGACAACATGAAGAATTGATACGTCAGAAACAAGATCTAAGTGAACCTAGTGTTTCTGCTGTGAATAAAAAACAGTTATTTAAGAACAGAATAAAATCCCAAAACGACAATTCCAAGAAAAATGCGGCAAATCAGAAGAAATGTTCCAGATGTGGTTATGATTGGCACGATAAACTGGCAAATTGTCCAGCAAAAAATGCTAAATGCGGTTTCTGTAAAACTGGAGGGCATTATAGCAAAATGTGCTATCTGAAAAAGAAATCCGAAGAAAGAAACGTGCGAGCTGTCGAGCAAGAATCCTCAACCGGAGACGACGATGATGAATGCTACGTTCACGAGGTTAAAGCAAAGGATGAGTTAAATGCTTGGACACAGAAGTTGCGAGTGAGCTGTGAAGGGAAATCTCTTAAATTCATTACATTTAAGCTAGATACAGCAGCTGACGTCACAATGTTACCTTTGAATGTACTGAAAGATGTTATAGCAGAATTGCCTCTAGGTACATCAAAAAATAAAGTGTTCAGTGCTAAAAAACAAGAGCGTTTCAACATAGTGGGAACTCTGACTCTGAATTTGAAATACAAAAACAGAGAAATAGTTGAAAATGTATTTGTTTCGGAAGATATTGATGTGCCATTGCTGAGTAGAAAGGCATGTCAAAATTTGAACCTGGTGAAACGTATTTATGCTATCAATACGGATGTTAATTGGCATGAGGAATATTCTGCCCTTTTTAAAGGATTGGGTAATATGAAAGGGGAATACAAAATAGAAATAAAAGAAAATGCCAATCCGTATGCCATTTCTGCACCAAGAGCTGTTCCTGTTCCCCTCAAAGCACAAGTGAAGGAAGCTTTGGATGACATGCAGAAAAAAGGAGTCATCGTTCCAGTAGACCATTCGACAGATTGGTTGTCAGTATAAAAAAAGGTGGTGATGTACGCATTTGTGTGGACCTATCCAGGCTGAATAAAAACGTGAAACGGCAGTTTCATCCAATTCCAAGGATTGAGTTATCACTCGCAGAAGTGAGTGGTGCCGAATTTTTCAGTAAACTGGACGCCAACCATGGGTTCTGGCAACTGAATTTGGCTGAAGAATCCCAAGACTTCACAACCTTCATAACTCCATTTGGGAGATTCAAATTCCGAAAACTTCCGTTCGGAATCACATCAGCTCCGGAAGAGTTCCAGAAGAGGATGTCCAGAGTACTTGAAGGATCGAAGAATTGCATTGTTCATATGGATGATGTGTTGGTCTGGGGAAAAACAAAATTAGAACATGACGAATGTCTGAAAAATGTTCTGGAAAAAATCAAGAATGCTGGAATTACCCTCAATAAACGTAAAACCGAATTTTGCAAGCAGAAAGTCGAGTTTTTGGGATTTATTCTGTCAAATGAGGGTATATCTCCTGATACCAACAAGATAAAGGCAATAACAGAAATGGAAGCACCTATAAACACCAAAGAAGTGCAAAGATTCATAGGTATGGTTACCTTTCTTGCTAAATTCATACCTAACAGAAGTGAAATTATTGCACCCATTACTAGTCTTCTTAGCACGAAGAATTCTTTTATTTGGGGCCCAGCACAACAAACTGCTTTTGATAAAGTCAAGGAGTTGCTGACTGCTTCACCTTGTTTGACAATGTATGATTTGAATAAACCAACCATTCTATCATGTGATTCTTCAACTCAGGGTTTGGGCGCTGTTTTACTTCAAGTCGAGAAGGAAGGTAAAAAGCCCGTTGCATATATATCCCGAACTCTGACCACTGCCGAGAAAAATTATGCAAACATTGAACGGGAAGCGCTAGCTTTGACAAGGGCCAGTGACCGATTGAAAAGTTTTCTGCTAGGGAAACGCTATACAATCGAGACTGATCACAAGCCACTTCTACAAATTTTCAAGTCGAAAAATTTAGATGATCTTTCACCAAGACTCCAGCGTTTCAGGATGCGTATGATGCGCTATGACTATGATATTACGTATACACCGGGGAAAAACCTGTTCATTGCTGATACTTTGTCAAGAAAACCCATACCATCAGAAGACGACAATGAGTTAGAGGAGGAGGTAGACGCCTACATTCATGCAGTTATTCTTGGTGGTATTCACACATCTGATGAAAATGTGACAAAAGTTGCTAACTCCCAAAGCAATGATCCTACCTGCAAGAAACTCAAGGAAATTCTGAGACAAGGATGGCCTAACAAGTCTGTTTTATCGATAGATCTCCAACAATTCTATTCTGTCCGTAATGAATTATCTGAAATTGATGGAATTTTACTCAGAGGGAGTAGAATGATAATACCATCTGAACTTCGCAACATCATGCTGGAGAAATTACATGCTGGTCATCAGGGAATCACGAAGACTAGACGACGAGCCCAACGGACAATGTGGTGGCCTGGAATATCCAAGGATATTGAAGCAAAAATAAAATCCTGTCCTGTTTGTATTCAACACTCGTCAAACCATCATGAACCTTTGTTGCCGACTAAATTTCCTGACTTTCCATGGCAAATAGTATCAATGGATTTGTTCAAACTTGAAGACAAGTGGTATCTTGTCATTACGGATCACTATTCGAGATTTTTTGAAGTTTCTCGGGTCCAAAGGATGAGATCCTTCGATATCATTGAGATCTGTAAATCCGTTTTTGCAAGATATGGTATACCACAACTTGTCTGTTCCGATAGTGGTACACAATTCCACAACACAAAGTCATCAGAATTTCAATTATTTGCCAAAGAATGGGGATTTTCAACATCGATAAGTAGTCCTCATTTTCATCAAGCAAATGGAGCGGCAGAAGCAGCTGTTAAGGTCGCAAAGAATCTTATGAAGAAAAATAAGAAAAATATCGAATTGGCCCTTCTCGTTTACCGAAATACACCATTAGAAAATGGCTTCAGTCCAGCAGAGTTGCTGTATGGCAGGAAGTTGAGAGACAATCTACCATTTCATGGTAATGTTTCACTCAAACCACCCGAACATGTAGCTAAGACCGAGGAAAGGTACCGATCACGATATAAGAGGAACTATGACGATAAACATGGAGCAAGAACTTTGAGTATTCTTTAATGTGGTGAGTTTGTGTGGATAACTGATTTGAAACGCCACGGGAAGATACTGAGGAAGCTCAATCCAAGATCGTACATGGTACAAACTGCCAAGAGAACAGTAAGAAGGAACCGTTTTCATCTTATTCCGGCACCATATATGGAAGAACTTCCAGGAAATGTACCACCTTTAGAATTCGAAGAAATGCAACAACCTGTTGAATATTCAAACTCAATTGTAGACGTTACACCAAATGTTCCTTACCAAAGAGCAGAGGAACATGTACTACTCCATCGAGGAATCGATCAGGCTGCAGGAGAGTCTAGAAGATCTACAGAACCTGGAACTTCTCAATTGTCATCAGAAGCACGTTCTACAGAATCTGGAATTTCTCGATTGACTACACGTTCTGGCAGAGCAGTAGTGAAACCCTTGCGTTTCCTTCAAGACTAATGTTGATTAAGATGTTATCATCTTGGAGGGGGATGTTATGTGATCATACAACTGTTCCTATATCCCTGTATAGCAAAAACGTACTTGACAAGAACAGTCATTGAATTGTCACAGATGAGATTGGCTTGTAAAAGGTTTACAATAAAGTTTTGTATCGTTTAAAGTAATTGCTTTCACAATTCATCGAACCCAGCTCTGCAAATATAACGTAGGAAGTATAAAACAGTTAGATACTAAATACCCGGATAGGCCCATAACTCAATCAGTAGTAAGCAAAGTTGAGATAAAGTTCCGAGACACTGTAGTGTTGATGATCTCCCTAAAGCTGGGTGTCCTAAAATTTTAAAATTGGAAAAGTGGCATTCCTATAAGATGACTCTGGCCCAAGAACTTTCCGAGAATGATTCAGACCGACGGATACAGTTCTGCCAAACGTTAATGGATATGGGCAATGCTGACCTTTTGCTAGTTAAAAATATTGCTTTCTCAGATGAAGCTACCTTTACACTAACAGGAATAGTGAATCGGCAGAATTGCAGGTACTAGGCGAATGAGAATCCGAAATGGATGGGAGAACATCACACACAGTATTCTCAGGAAATAAATGTATGGACGGAGATTGTATAAAACAAAACTATTGGACTCAACTATTTCGAAGAAACCTTAAATTGTCCAAGGTACCTTCAATTCCTACAGGACTATGTTGTACCCAGTCTGGTGATCTTATTTCCTAACGCAAATAACCCTGCTATACCAAATGAAAATTGATGGTACCAGCATGATGGTGCGCCGCCGCATTACGCAGCTGATGTTAGAAGGTATCTCGACCAAGTCTTTGCCAACAGGTGGATAAGCAGGCGTGGTTCTATTGAATGGCCCCCAAGTTCCAATCATATTTAGCTGATAGAAAACAGATAGTGAAAACAACATCACACTCGCAAGAAATGAAGGTGAACTTTGGAGTTCCGCAAGGATCTGTATTAGGTCCATTATTGTTCCTCTTATATGTAAATGATATTAATGTCCTTGGTTTAACAGGAAAACTCACTCTTTTTGCGGACGATATAACTATCATGTGGCATAGCAAAACGGAAAAAAATTTGAATAATGTAATGACAATAGATCTCAATAGAATCAAAGATTGGTGTGATGCTAACTCGCTCTCCTTTAATATAAAAAAAACGAATGTTATATCTTTCAAATGTATCTTAGACAACATATCATTGAACAACTATATGGTTGAAAATAAGGAGTGTACGAAGTTTTTAGGACTCCTCCTGGATAACAAATTGAAATTTGAAGGTCACATTCATAATTTGAATAATAAATTATCATCTGGATGTTACGCAGTTAGAGTGATTGCAAGAGAACTGGTATTTCAGCCCGCAAAAATGGCATATTATGCCTTAGTGGACGCCCACCTTAGGTATGGTATACCATTTTGGGGCGCATGTAATAATAGATTGATGAGTTCAGTCTTAATCATACAAAAACGAGCTGTGAGAAACATATGCAAAGTTCACCCTAGAGATTCGTGTAGAGAGCTTTTTAGAATAAACAAAATACTCACAGTTATTTCAATTTTTATAATGGAAACTGTGTCTCTCATACACAAACATAAGTGTAAGTTCTGTAGTAATCCGGGTCATCATGTTACACGTCAAACCAGTAATAACCAACTGAATCTTCCAATTCCAAAATCGAAACTGGTAAAAGATTCAATTTTCTATAATGGACGTAAAATGTACAATCATATACCAAAACATATAAGAGAGATTGCTCAATATGATCACTTCAGACATGCCCTAAAAGATTTGTTCTCTTCCAGACCATACTATAATATACAGGAGTTTTTTGAGGAGGAGTTTTGATAACTATACTATTATTGATATACGTTCTTTGCTTTTTATATTTACATTTATCCATTTTAAATAATTTTTATATATACACATTTTTTTAATTTAATGTTCTCATGTTTTTTACATTTAGTTTTTGACAAATATGTGCACCGTACATTTTTATATGTGTATACAATGTATGTATGTATGTATGTGTATATGTGTATATATATATATATGTATGTGTATATAGATATTTCCATGTTTTTATACTTATAATAATTTTTTTTTGACTGTTATGTACACCGTTACATTTTCATATATATATATATATATATATATCTTTATTTTTATTGTCCATATTTTTATATCTTTTAAATTTTGACTGACGTGTATATCGTCATATCGCAATTATTGTCTACCTACGATGCTTTGTCTACAAAATTGATAATTTTTTTGACAATAAAGTATATTTATTATTATTATTATTATTATTATTCTCCGGACCTTACTCGATCAGATTTTTTTTGGGACCATCTAAAGAATGTCGTGTACAAAACTAGATCAGATAATATCGAGGAATTGAAAACTAGGATTACAAATGAATGTAACAATATTACTTAGCACACTGTCTTTAAGGTCCAACGAAAATTTATTGACCGTCTTGAATACTGCCAGGCTCTGGAAGGACTTCAGTTTGAACATTGGATCAATTAGTTTGTTCAATCAACTGTGTAAAACAAATTAATTTAAAATCGTTGTAACATTAATTTTCTCGAAATTTTCCTTATGTAACGTTTTGATGGAAAAAAATATGCTCTTTCAAATGGCACTGTCAAGAAATAGGTTGCCATTTCCGGAAGAGTAATGACGTCACCAATCCGACTAGGACGCCAAAAGATGCGCATCTTGAAACAAAAGTTGACATGTCCAAGAATTTTTCCGAAAAGCTTTTCCTTTTCTAGATAATGAATTTATTCCTTACTTTATGTACACACTGCAAATCTACCATTGTTTTTCTCTTCCCTCTGAATGCCTGAACCAAATAACTCATCCATCTCTATTATCAATCATAAAATAATACACAGGTATGACCCGAACAAATCTTACTGTGACGTTTATGAAAATGGTTCAACTGAAAACTTTTTCCGAATTGTTATGTATTCTGTTGAATGGTTTGGGAATGAAAACTTCACTTCTTCACCATTCAAGTGAGTCTTCCACATGTTCTCATAAAGTCGAATACTAGTTACATCCACAGTAATTTTCATTGACATAACATTACGTGTCTTGCTGATTTTTTAGGTAATACAATATTTCAGTGTCAATTATTTTTTATGTTGTTGCTCTATTTATTTTTAATTACATTAAAAATCCGCTATTGAATAACATGTAACTCAACATTTTTATTATCCTTTTATAGCAAAAAACTAGTTTTCATGAAGAATATCTTGCCAACCTTAGTTGTTCGTTAGTTGAAGATCTGCTGGGTCAATGAGATGACATAATTTTTTATCCACGTTCTCGAATCAGTTCTGTCAATCATGAATATCGTACAAGCAGATCGAGGGTAAATCACTGATTTGTTACTTTTAATTGGCGGGTATTGTTTCAACAAATTAAGAATAAGAAGGCAACTGTTAGAAGTGAATAAATATTTTTTTGAATAGCTAGTGATTAGGTGAACTCGATATATCTAGCGGAGACATTAAATTTTACCCAGGAAATATTTCAGAATCAAGAAGAGAAAAATAATGGGCCGATGGAAGTAAATGGCGTTAAATAACAAAAAGAACGAACAATTCTACTAGAAATTGAGTAATGCATAGGTGAAGATACTGACCAACAAAGAAATAATAATAATGTTGCGTTTTCAGTTTCTAAATGAATAATACGCAACTGCCTTTATAAACTCAACTTGATTTCAAGAAAAAAGAAACTACCCAAACACCAAAACTATGTCACAATTTTACTCGACGCGCGGTTAGCCAACAAAGTTAGCATCTTCAGGAGCTAAAAGCTTACTAAACCACTTATCCTACCTTATTTCAATTTATACCACTATTTTTTAATAGACGTCGAATTATTTAACATTTCGAATCTACCTACTCTACCTGCTACTTATCTGAGGGACAACTGCACTCATTATCAAATTTGCTTACTTTTGTTGTTTATACTAATTCTAGTAATTTACCCGTACCTACTAAATTAATTTTAATGTTATCCTACTTGTTTTAGATTTGATGACACAAATTTCTTGGAAAAAACAATAATCTATGAATTTATTGTGAAAAAAAGAAAACATTTTTTAATGTACTACGAACTTGAATAATGGGCTATAAGGGATAGGACCCTTTTCAGTATTCATACTATTCTTACACTTGGCAATTTCTAGACTCTCGAATGCATCGAGAAAGAAGTCTATGGTCATGAACCTGTCTGATTAATTTTAAGCTTGTGTCATCAAATCAGTGGTCGTGATCCAAAGCATGTTGGACCACACTCGATATTTCGTGTCTTGAATATCGGGAGTTACTCGAGGTTTCGAAGTATTTTCAGAACCCTCAATATGAAGGTGGTATACAAAACTTTGTATAAACTTGTATACTTGTGTAAGTATTGGGTACTCCAAATGATAAAACAGATGAAAAAGAAAAGTCGGGGATTTATGAAATTAGCTTTAAGGACTGCGAGAAAAAGTATTTTGGTCAAACCCGAAGGGCCATGAAAGTACGGTTCAGAGACCACATTGCTCATCATATCCGATTTTATACAAATCTTCATCAAGTAACTGCCGAGTCAATCAGACAAATTAAATTATCATTGAATGAATGATGAATGTCTAAGAAAATATACAGCAAAATGAAGAAACACATTAAAAGTCATCAATACAGGGAAACTGCACCATGCAATTTATATTCTGTCACAATTATCACTTTTGAATTGTATTCAAGTTTGTTGAAATTCCATAAAATTTACAACAGTCATCAATCACCATATCCCTGGAATATTGACAGGAATAAAATTCTATAAGACTAAAGAAGCAGAACAATATTTCATTTGCTTATTTGTCTTCTGAAAAATCTAAACAAAATAGAATCACTCGACACACCAGGGTTTTTAGGCATCTTTACACGGCTTATATAATGAGAATAGTAAAAGGTCTTTATATTTCTTGAAGGTGTTTAGCAGAGCTATTCGTCCACTTATCCAAGTACACACAAATTGAAAAAGTGATATTTTGAATAAAAAATCATTGAACTCAAATAATAAAATAATAATGACGGTATAAAAATAAAATCACCTTTATTGACAGTCATCAAAATACATATAGCCTATTATTTTATAATTTAAATGTATACAGACTGGTCAAAAGGCAGATTTCAGTCTGTTGGAGGTTACACGAGGTGGCCTCTAAAATGCCAACTCTTAAACCAACCTCCTGTTTCTTAGACAATGAAGAGTTATCGGACGCGAACTTTAGAAAGAGCAGTATTGAAGTCGCCCTTATTTTGACATCTGATAATGCGCTCAAATACCACATCTTATAGTTCCCTTATTAAAGATAGTGCCTGACTTTATTTATACCTTCACTACAACCCTTCAATTAAATTATTTATACATTGAAATACATGTCTATAGTACAATGCGGTCCATGGCTATGGAATAAATCAATTTTTAGCATTATTATGAATTGGTTCAAAAAAACCTGAAACAGGTCGATATTTTTTTCAATCTGACAATTTACAGAATGAAAATATTACCCACTTCTTACACCCCATCTGAATTATGAGCACCCTCTCAAAAATTTTAAACATGAATTGGGGTCGAGGTACCTTGTATGAAAAGAAAGTATTTTGAAATTGTAAAATTTTGATACTTCACGTAAAATGAAGGAAATAATGTAACAATGCCAGGAAGTATTTTTCAATTTATTTTACAAATAATTGAAATATTCAAAAAAAATGGCTCTTAGTTTCTCCAAGATAAGCTTCGCCGCATTCACAAGGGATGCGGTAGATGCTCCCTTGTGAATGCGGCGAAGCTTATCTTGGAGAAACTAAGAAAGCACTTAGCGTTAGACTCGCTGAACACAAGAGAAACACTCAACGAGGAGAAACATCAAAGTCAGGGATAGCGGATCATGTCTGGACGACCCAACACAACATAAAATGGACTGAAGCCGAAGTCATCCATAAAGAAGAGGCCTGGTATAGAAGGAAGTTTAAAGAGAGTGCATATATTATGAACAACAAAGTCTTTAGTCAAGATAGCATAGAAATCCGTAATGTGTGGAAACCCTTAATTAGTGGCATGGATCAATTGAAATTGCGATAAGAATTAACAATGCTGTACCGGAGGGGCCTGGCACTGTAATTAACAAGCTTAGCTGAATACCGTCAAACTACCCCTAGGCTAATGACACAAAATTATCCACAGCATATTTAAGAAGTATCCTTGAGATTGTCGCATTATACACTTGATAACGACTGTATATTTTAACAGTTGAAACGTCGTGATTAAAAATTGCAGAGAATTGAATTTTTCTTTGTTCTTTTTTTTAGACAATGAAAGTCCAGAATAACCTTACTCAAAGTGAAACATTGTCAACCACTTTCAAACGAAGAGTATATACGGTACCATTTTTTGTAATCTGCTAACACTCCGCATATTTTTCATAAAAATCCTTCAGAGTTCAAGGCCATCGATTAGCTTTTGAGTACCAGTGCAGTGCTAAGTCTTATCGGTTACCGTTTGAAGGAGTAGGGGATTTCCCAGTCAAGGAACAGTACACAACGCAGTCGATGTTAACTTACCTCTCTGTTTTTTCCACGACCGATGCGAATGTTATTATTGTTGATACAAAGCAGTTATCACAAAAAGCAGACTTAATGGCATTTTTTAGCTATCGCTCGTAAATTATCATACTTTTTTCGAATAGCGACGCTAAATAATGACTAGATAAGAAATAAGTTGTTGCAATAACATAGTAATAGATGTATTAACAACACTCTGCGACTTTCTATCTTATATATCATTTCGAGAATATGATAAATGCTCTAATTGAGTTATTTGTCACAGATATCCAAAGAAGCATTACCGAATAATTGTGTTGTTAATTATATATAAAGAGCTGTCAAAAAGTTGTACCGTTTTATCTATTATCTGCGAACTATATTTAACAAGACAGTTTGAATTGTAAATTAGTCAAACCTTGAGTCTCAGTACGTCACAAATGTTATAATATGAAAAAAAATGTGAATTTTAATCAGAAATAACATCAACACAAATTATTGAATGAGTTTTCTCAGAAGTTCAAATGATCGGCTGAATATAGGATACATGTTATACAGTGCGACGCTAAATTATGGAACAAATTCATTATTTCTGAATATAAAGATTTATCGGAAAAATCCTCGGACAGGTCGATTTTCTTTTCCGATACGCCAATTTTTGAACCTCACCCAAAATATATAGGGTTAACCGCATTTGAGGAAAAGCAACTTTGGTGATATTTTTAAATGGGACACTCAGTATATTTGTCCATATTTGGTTAGGGATCGTCATTACAAACCCAGTGATACCAAGTTTGATGGGATTATCTCAAACGGCTGCGGATATATGGCCAAAAAACTTCTCCATATACCCAATGAGTGCGACAGAGACTTTTAACCTTCTAAATCTTGTGAAGTATCGCAGTCATACTCATTAGACATACGAGGAAGTTTTTTGGCCATATCTCCGCAGCCGTTTGACATAATCCCATCAAACTTGGTATCACTGGATTCGTAATGACGATCCCTAACCAAATATGGAAAAATATACTGGGTGTCCAATTTAAAAATATCACCAAAGTCATTTTTCCTCAATTGCGGATAACCCTATATATTTTGGGTGGGGTTCAAAAATTGGCCCATCGGATAAGAAAATCGACCTGTCCGAGGATTTTTCCGAAATATCTTTATATTCAGAAATAATGAATTTGTTCCATAATTTAGCGTCGCACTGTATATTTATGTATAATGTAATGTTTTAATCAGATTGAAAGTCTGACAGAAATAATTTTACTCCAATTCAGGGTAGATTCAGTCAGCATCACTTTAAAGTTGTGCTTAAATATTATGTTAAAATCGAAAGTTGAACCTCTTATAACAAATGGCTCTGTTTAAACAACAATGTTAAGTTTATGCTAAAAACCTTTGAAACCGTTATGTTTATGATAATGCTTGTGCTAAAGTTGACTAAATCTACCCTCAAAGTTACTTAAAGTTATGAAAGAACGAAAACGAGAAATAACGTTGGTCCTTCGAGCAATAATTGAACTAGAGAAGAAAAATTGTCCTAAGGAGAAAAGTATGTCCAAGATTCTTTGATCCGGAAAAAATCTGATTGCAAATGTTGAGACGATAGATGAAGAAGTCAAACCAAAAGCCGATTTGGACATGAATTCCAATAATTATAAAATAGATGACAGTAAGAAATCTACAACGAGGAGATAGGGGAGGAAACTGAGAATTCTAGTAGAAATCGAAGCCAATGATCAATTGGCCATGATTGAAGACGGAAAGGAGAGCATGGAAATTCAATGACTAGAAATAATGCAGTCAAGAATAATGTTAGAATTGGAATACAAAATACAGTTATCTATATCAAAATAATCTGAATCCGGTGAAGGAAAACCTGAAATATCTGTCGATGAACAGGATAGTTAAATGAATCACATTAGAGTGCAAAAATGGATTGATGATATATCCTAGGAAATGTTGAAAACGAAAATAAAGTGGATAAACAGATGGCAGCGGGACGCAAATCTATACCAACAGCTAAATACAGAGAAAAACCTATAGATTTTGAAGAAACATACACCAGACAGAAAACAACTCGAAAACAAACAAGAAAACTCTAACAGAGAAACAGGAAATCTTTCCTGTTTTGCTGGATATCCCCTAGAGCAAAACTTTATCACAAAATTCCATGAAACCAATGAATAATTCCAGTTTTCACAAAGGGAAAACATGAATAGACTTCAAAAATGCCTTAAAGGAAAGTGATTTCTAATCAAATACTCATTCAGCCGAAACAGACCAAACCAGTTCGAGACAAAAACTTGAGAATCTGATCGAACTTTCGAATACCTTACAGATTGTGACAGTATGATTAGAAAGCCTGAATTGTACAGAATATTTGATAAATAAATATCTGAAAGAACTAGATGAAAGAATGCCGTTGTATCTCAAGATGACGTGGGGTAGGTAACATGTGAAATTGCTGGAGAAGAAAGTAGTTTCTATCAAACACTTTTCTCTTTGGTTGGAAGAATTTACCCAAACTGTTAGTTTCATGCAATTGTCAAAAGAAAAGAAAGACAGAAGACGGAAAACCTTTTTAACTACAAATTTAGCAGAGAAATTTTATTCATTGTGCAAGAAGTTCGGTCACTATCAGCTGACAGTCTGTGAAAAGATTGAAGAATCAGATGTTTTGGATTGACGTGGATTTATGTAAATTATGTAAATAATAAAACACATTCAACATATGCCAATCATATTTTGGAAGTAGACCATGACTTCGATGAAAACTTTGAAATCCTTCATGTTGAAAATAAGGGTATTAGACTTAATTATTTAGAATTCTTGGAAATTAATAAATTGAAAAATTCGAATTGTTTACTAAATAATCAATTGGACCTTAATAGTTCCCCTTTGTTAAACCTAATTAAGTGGTAGTAGATATGTTTTGAGATTTACAGGTACCTACATTGCATTGTCAATTTTATTATAGGTAGCTCCTAATTACCTCAATTGTTAAGAAGGGTATTAAAGTAATGTTCAACGTAGAATAATTTAATGTACCTATTACATTCGCTTGAGAAATATACTGTGTATCGAAACATCTCGCGTAGACAATAAATCTGTGAAAATTTAATTGTGTTTATCTTATTGTCGAATCAGATGTTGTTGAAAGGTGGAAATTCGTGGTTGATGAAAAACTGTGCATGTCTCCTGGAAAATAGTTTTTGCAAAAAGTGACATGCATGTAATGTTAATGGATGCAAAGGTAGACACAAGAGTTTGTTACATAACTCAGAGCACATTTCATCAAGTTCCAACGACTATTCCACTCTTCTCAAGATATTCACGTAATCTGACCAATCACAAATCAAAGACAACTTGTATTATCGCGAAAACACCAGCTGTCTCTCAATTGTGATTGGTCTGTCAGCGTTGGTGTTTTCAACGATGTAACCATAGATGACAAAGCAAAGTTTGACAGAAAACGTCAAAATGAGTCGCATCGTAACTATATAATAAATTATTGATAGTTATAATACATTTTTTGTGATTATAGTTGATTGATTATGGTTATGATGAATTGATTGTTCATGTTTATAATAATACTTTCAATGCTTCGTGAAATATTCTAATAAAATTCCACTCGTGATTGAATTTATCTCATACACTGAACTCAACTGAATTCAGCATTTTGTCAGGATATCACTACTGACAATTTCCCTCATATTATATAAACCAACCAAATGCCATCATTTTTTGAATTCAAACCAATGAGAAAAGGACTTTTCGAAAACACTGTCTCCAGCCCGTGGTATTTTCAAATCGGTGCTTTAACTCTTCCTTTTTTTTCCAGCCCGTGGTATGATCAAATATAATTGTCTAAAGAATACAATGTAAATATTCCAACATAAAATGTAACACAAAGAAAAAATTAAATAAATAAAACG
The DNA here is from genome assembly GCA_944452925.2 of Chrysolina oricalcia. Taxonomy (NCBI): domain Eukaryota; kingdom Metazoa; phylum Arthropoda; class Insecta; order Coleoptera; family Chrysomelidae; genus Chrysolina; species Chrysolina oricalcia. The sequence continues at coordinate 13,241,895 of OX101819.2, forward strand.
AAACAAAAAAAAAATTCAAATGAGTGAAATAGTGCTCTCCTTCTCATAGAAGAGCAGATACGCTTTTCCGCTCACAAAGGATTTTGAAGAAATCGTGGACACAATCGAATCGTCGTACTCGTGCCACAGGCCTGAATATGGATGCTTACAGTGAGCAGTGTAGTGTCCTTCATTGGTGGTTCCGCTGTGGTTCGACAGTGCGTACAAGTTATATCGACAAGAGGGCGCATTTTCCGCTGAGTAGCTGCTCATATCTAACCCTTCTAGAGGAAAATCAATTGAGACGTTCAATTTACTGAAATCCTCTGCTTGAGAGAACCTTTTCAAATGAATTACTAAAATTTTTGAGACTTTGTGCATTTCCTTCTTTCTTTGCACTTAGAACATGTCGGTTTCTCATCACCTTCCAAAGTTTCTTTCCTAGTGAATGAATATAAACATTCAGAGAGGTTAATTGAGACTGTTCTTGGTGAAATCGGAAGGGAAAGATCCCAGAAAGTATCAAAAGTGACTGAACAGTGACCACAATTACAACAATTTCTGTGAATAGAGAAACGTCAGTTTGACGGTTCAACTCTTCAACTGACAATAATGACACAAAAGATGAACCGTTCCTGCAATACGCATTTAGTCCATAATTAATATTTAATGTATTCGTGAAACTGTCTGATCGAATATCCCTTCAAAATGCAGAATTTTCTAAATACTTTCACCTTGCCAGTCGCTAAAACTATGTTGCTGTACAAAACACCACTCGAGCAAGCTCTCGTGGTGTTTCTAAGCAACACAGTTTTCGTGACATCAAGGTGAAAGTATTTTTTGAAAATTCAGTATTTTGTCGGGATATTACTACTGAAAATACCATATCACCTGAGGTAACTCACCATGCAAAACAGCTGTAATCAAATTAAACCACAGTTTTCCCCCAAATTAGTACCTGTTACTTTGTGAGGTCCAAATTGTTAAATTGTTAAAAATTGTTAATTCCGTCAACCGATTGCACCCCTACGCGCAACCCTCAGAAGTCTTCGAGAGACTTGTGTGAGCTAGGGAAGACGCAGCCCTTACCTTTTAACGTGTGATGCCATGCACGAGACCGGTGAATCGGTGAATCGAACCCACCACCCCACGCATGCGAGGCGAACGCACTACCAGCCGACCACCACGGCCCATGGAACTATAGAAACATGTGCTCTGTGTGATGAGGCATCCACAATCACCATCATTGAAGAAGGAATCGTAAATATTCTGGGATTTATAGTCTAAGAGCTAGCAACGTTTTCGAGAGAGCATTTCAGGTCGGCCAGTTTTTAGAAATGTTATCTCTCTCACTATCCCGGACGTCATACGGGCCATCTGGCTGGCGGTAGAAGTTGTGTTCATCACTGCGCATCGTACCTGTCCTGTACAGGTAATATATTGATTTTTCAAGAAGGTTTGTTTTTTTATTAGTTTCATTTAACTTTTTGATACATGAATATATTACTGCCAGATATTTTTATCGTTGTTTAAACTGTGCCAGACGCCAATAACAAAATAAAGAAAAAAATTGAATAATATACAAAAAAGAATTCAAAATATTTTAGTATGGCTGAAATTTTTATATGATGTTTTCTAAGTATCTACAAACCCAAATTTAATTTGCCAAACAATAATTCAGTTGTTAAACCTCCAGCCAGACCAATTTGAAAGTGAAAAATGATTGGGCATGTTAGAAGAGTAAAGGCAGTCAGGCGCTAGTTGCGCAAGCGAGATAAACCACAACAGCGGTTTGCAGCTTTGGCCGACTGATGCGCCTGCGCATAAGCCTCAATGTGGTACATTTTGTTCTCATAATAATACCACATCACTTTTCACTTTCAAATCGGTCTAGCTGGAAGTTTAACAAACAAATTATTTTTTTCCCCTAGGTGTTTGTTTAGCAAATTAATTTTGGGTTTGTAGGTACTTAAAAAACATCATATAAAAATTTCAGTCATGTTAAAATATTTTGAAAAAATAAGTTATTTTTTAATCAACATTAGCGTCTGGCACAGTTTAAACAACGATAAAAATATCTGGCAATAATTGATTCATGTGTCAAAGAGTTCAATTAAAATAATGATAAGAAAAGAAACCTTCTTAAATTAATTTGAAAAATAAATATTTTACCTGTATAGGATCGATGCGCACTGATGAACGCAACCTCTACCGCCAGCCAGATGGCCCGTATGACGTCCGGTAGAAAGAGAGAGGTAACATATCTATAAACTGGCCTTACTGAAATTCTTGTTTTCCCGACGTTGCTAGCTCTCATACTATTACGGGAGAAACCGTTTACTGACGATGAAATGGACAGAACAGATGACACCATCAAGGAGAATAATTCACGAAGTGTATCTCTACGTATTGAAGGAAAACATGAAATTAATCAATTTACTAGGTAGTACAAATTCTAGCACTGTGAAGCATCTCCAGCTACCAAAACAAACAGTAGATGTTCAAAAATTACAAGAAAACTACCGATTTATGAAAGTAATCAACAACATGGGGGTCTTTGTTAAGATGAAACCAACAATTTTGATAGGGCAAGATAACTGACCACTTATAATAGGATGGGAAGTTATTTATGAGAATTGGAATGGTTCTGCTCTTTCAAAAACGTGGCACGGTTGGATGTAAATAATTATATCCTACATATTCGTGAAATTCATCCTACAACTGTTGAAGAACTCCATAACCAGGTCAAGAAAATAAAAGTAATTTATTGAGTAAAAAAGCGGAAATTACAATAAACTACTTAAGGAATAGGATAAAAATGAGGCAAAAAGTTTGTCCAAAATTGTGAACATTGAGCTTAGTATAACAAAAATCCATACGTTATTACGGAATCAGTTTCTCTTGAATTTTCAATAAAATAAAAAATATCTCCAGCCACTTTATGTTTAAATGTATTATTTACCTTTGAAATGAATAAGGCAATTCACACATTCATCTGAAACCATACATTCAATTTTATTGTTTTTTCATACTTTCTATTCAGTTCCGTTTCATAATGAAATCATCGTAAATAACAAAATGAATAACACATGTTCTATACAGGGTGATTCAAAATTCGATGTAAATATTTCAAAGGCGTATTGTTGGGATCAAAATAAGACTTTTTCTTCAAATCAACATGTGTCCTGAAATGCACCCCCTCCGAGCTACAGACCCTGTAATTTAGGGAAAAAAACGAGATTAACTAAAACTGTATCTCGGAGGGGGTGCATTTTAGGACACATGTTGATTTGAAGAAAAAGTCTTATTTTTATCCCAACAATACGTTTTTGAAATATTCATCGAATTTTGAATAGATTAGCTAATACATGTTTTGTTAGTTTCATATTGTGAAAATACCCCCCTTTCGTTGATTACGATTTTCCGGCAAACGGTTGGTTGTACGACAAAAATGCAAGAGACCGAATTCTTAGCTTTTTTTTATGGCCAATAAGATTATGCTATTCGAATTCGGAGTTTCTCTTTTTGAACATAAAAATTGGGCCAATAAAAGTGTGGACACCCCTCCAACTCCCCCAAAACTGGGTTTACATAATTTTAGAAGCAAAAAAAGAATAGAGTTCCTAAAAAATAGGGGTACGCCAATTTTCAGAAGATTCGATTCGTTATTATAGTCACAGTTTTAGATAATCTTGTTTTTTTCCTAACTTATAGGGGCTGTAGCTCGGAGGGAGTGCATTTTAGGACACATGTTGATTAGAAGAAAAAGTCTTATTTCGATCCCAACAATACGCCCTTGAAATATTTACATCGAATTTTGAATCACCCTGTATAACTCTACCGAGTATAATATTTCTTGAATTATTATTTTTGAGTCAAATTAAATTCTTTTTACCTCGAAAATATCTGTCGACTCTACTGATCTCATATTCTTACTTTGTAATTGTAAGTTAACATTTACTATACCTATTTATACAGGGTGTTCCGTACAGACCACGTCAAACTTAAGGAGAATGTTGATCAAAGGATCTACCTGCTAAGAAGAAACTCCCGTTATAAAAGTCTTACCGTTTAGTTTTATTTTATGAAAACATTGAATTTTTGACACTCTCAGCAGTTTTTTCGGTGCTATTGATACATTTTTGCACTTATCTGAATCGTTTTCTCAGCAAAATATTGTTGAATGACTATTCCTCTACATTGCAAAATACTCCGAATATTTTAGAGGGAGGCTGTGAGAACTGTTTTTTTTTTAAATTTTGGGAGCATTTTTAATAAGTTTAGCCCATCGTATTGAGAACTGGGCTACTGCTACTCATTAAATCAATAAATTGCTTATTTTATGGTGATTTCAAAAAAGTATAACAAGTGATTTGTCATCGTAAAAAATATATTGCTAGTCTTATCAAAAAGGAGAGGTTTCTTACAAAATCTAGTTTGTCAATTGTTTCAAACGATATTTGATTATGAGTTAGCTACTTAGTGAAAATTTCAAGTGATTTGTCATCGTAAAAAATATATTGCTAGTCTTATCAAAAAGGGGAGGTTTGTTACAAAATCTAGTTTGTCAATTGTTTCAAACGATATTTGATTATGAGTTAGCTACTTAGTGAAAATTTCAAGTGATTTGTCATCGTAAAAAAGATATTGCTAGTCTTATCAAAAAGGAGAGGTTTCTTACAAAATCTAGTTTGTCAATTGTTTCAAACGATATTTGATTATGAGTTAGCTACTTAGTGAAAATTTCAAGTGATTTGTCATCGTAAAAAAGATATTGCTAGTCTTATCAAAAAGGAGAGGTTTCTTACAAAATCTAGTTTGTCAATTGTTTCAAACGATATTTGATTATGAATTAGCTACTTAGTGAAAATTTCAATTGAAAATTTCAAGTGATTTGTCATCGTAAAAAAGATATTGCTAGTCTTATCAAAAAGGAGAGGTTTCTTACAAAATCTAGTTTGTCAATTGTTTCAAACGATATTTGATTATGAATTAGCTACTTAGTGAAAATTTCAAGTGAAAATTTCAAGTGATTTGTCATCGTAAAAAAGATATTGCTAGTCTTATCAAAAAGGAGAGGCTTCTTACAAAATCTAGTTTGTCAATTGTTTCAAACGATATTTGATTATGAATTAGCTACAGTGAAAATTTCAAGTGAAAATTTCAATTGATTTGTCATCGTAAAAAAGATATTGCTAGTCTTATCAAAAAGAAGAGGCTTCTTACAAAATCTAGTTTGTCAATTGTTTCAATGATATTTGATTATGAATTAGCAACTTAGTGAAAATTTCAAGTGAAAATTTCAATTGATTTGTCATCGTAAAAAAGATATTGCTAGTCTTATCAAAAAGGAGAGGTTTCTTACAAAATCTAGTTTGTCAATTGTTTCAAACGATATTTGATTATGAATTAGCTACTTAGTGAAAATTTCATGTGATTTGTCATCGTAAAAAGGATATTGCTAGTCTTATCAAAAAGGAGAGGTTTCTTACAAAATCTAGTTTGTCAATTGTTTCAAACGATATTTGATTATGAATTAGCTAAAGTGAAAATTTCAAGTGAAAATTTCAAGTGATTTGTCATCGTAAAAAAGATATTGCTAGTCTTATCAAAAAGGGGAGGTTTCTTACAAAATCTAGTTTGTCAATTGTTTCAAACGATATTTGATTATGAATTAGCTACAGTGAAAATTTCAAGTGAAAATTTCAAGTGATTTGTCATCGTAAAAAGATATTGCTAGTCTTATCAAAAAGGAGAGGTTTCTTACAAAATCTAGTTTGTCAATTGTTTCAAACGATATTTGATTATGAATTAGCTACTTAGTGAAAATTTCATGTGATTTGTCATCGTAAAAAAGATATTGCTAGTCTTATCAAAAAGGAGAGGTTTCTTACAAAATCTAGTTTGTCAATTGTTTCAAACGATATTTGATTATGAGTTAGCTACTTAGTGAAAATTTCAAGTGATTTGTCATCGTAAAAAAGATATTGCTAGTCTTATCAAAAAGGAGAGGTTTCTTACAAAATCTAGTTTGTCAATTGTTTCAAACGATATTTGATTATGAATTAGCTACTTAGTGAAAATTTCAAGTAATTTGTCATCGTAAAAAAGATGTTGCTAGTCTTATCAAATAGGAGAGGTTTCTTACAAAATCTAGTTTGTCAATTGTTTCAAACGATATTTGATTATGAGTTAGCTACTTAGTGAAAATTTCAAGTGATTTGTCATCGTAAAAAAGATATTGCTAGTCTTATCAAAAAGGAGAGGTTTCTTACAAAATCTAGTTTGTCAATTGTTTCAAACGATATTTGATTATGAGTTAGCTACTTAGTGAAAATTTCAAGTGATTTGTCATCGTAAAAAATATATTGCTAGTCTTATCAAAAAGGGGAGGTTTGTTACAAAATCTAGTTTGTCAATTGTTTCAAACGATATTTGATTATGAGTTAGCTACTTAGTGAAAATTTCAAGTGATTTGTCATCGTAAAAAAGATATTGCTAGTCTTATCAAAAAGGAGAGGTTTCTTACAAAATCTAGTTTGTCAATTGTTTCAAACGATATTTGATTATGAGTTAGCTACTTAGTGAAAATTTCAAGTGATTTGTCATCGTAAAAAAGATATTGCTAGTCTTATCAAAAAGGAGAGGTTTCTTACAAAATCTAGTTTGTCAATTGTTTCAAACGATATTTGATTATGAATTAGCTACTTAGTGAAAATTTCAATTGAAAATTTCAAGTGATTTGTCATCGTAAAAAAGATATTGCTAGTCTTATCAAAAAGGAGAGGTTTCTTACAAAATCTAGTTTGTCAATTGTTTCAAACGATATTTGATTATGAATTAGCTACTTAGTGAAAATTTCAAGTGAAAATTTCAAGTGATTTGTCATCGTAAAAAAGATATTGCTAGTCTTATCAAAAAGGAGAGGCTTCTTACAAAATCTAGTTTGTCAATTGTTTCAAACGATATTTGATTATGAATTAGCAACTTAGTGAAAATTTCAAGTGAAAATTACAATTGATTTGTCATCGTAAAAAAGATATTGCTAGTCTTATCAAAAAGGAGAGGTTTCTTACAAAATCTAGTTTGTCAATTGTTTCAAACGATATTTGATTATGAATTAGCTACTTAGTGAAAATTTCATGTGATTTGTCATCGCAAAAAAGATATTGCTAGTCTTATCAAAAAGGAGAGGTTTCTTACAAAATCTAGTTTGTCAATTGTTTCAAACGATATTTGATTATGAATTAGCTAAAGTGAAAATTTCAAGTGAAAATTTCAAGTGATTTGTCATCGTAAAAAAGATATTGCTAGTCTTATCAAAAAGGGGAGGTTTCTTACAAAATCTAGTTTGTCAATTGTTTCAAACGATATTTGATTATGAATTAGCTACAGTGAAAATTTCAAGTGAAAATTTCAAGTGATTTGTCATCGTAAAAAGATATTGCTAGTCTTATCAAAAAGGAGAGGTTTCTTACAAAATCTAGTTTGTCAATTGTTTCAAACGATATTTGATTATGAATTAGCTACTTAGTGAAAATTTCATGTGATTTGTCATCGTAAAAAAGATATTGCTAGTCTTATCAAAAAGGAGAGGTTTCTTACAAAATCTAGTTTGTCAATTGTTTCAAACGATATTTGATTATGAATTAGCTAAAGTGAAAATTTCAAGTGAAAATTTCAAGTGATTTGTCATCGTAAAAAAGATATTGCTAGTCTTATCAAAAAGGAGAGGTTTCTTACAAAATCTAGTTTGTCAATTGTTTCAAACGATATTTGATTATGAATTAGCTACAGTGAAAATTTCAAGTGAAAATTTCAAGTGATTTGTCATCGTAAAAAGATATTGCTAGTCTTATCAAAAAGGAGAGGTTTCTTACAAAATCTAGTTTGTCAATTGTTTCAAACGATATTTGATTATGAATTAGCTACTTAGTGAAAATTTCATGTGATTTGTCATCGTAAAAAAGATATTGCTAGTCTTATCAAAAAGGAGAGGTTTCTTACAAAATCTAGTTTGTCAATTGTTTCAAACGATATTTGATTATGAATTAGCTACTTAGTGAAAATTTCAAGTAATTTGTCATCGTAAAAAAGATGTTGCTAGTCTTATCAAATAGGAGAGGTTTCTTACAAAATCTAGTTTGTCAATTGTTTCAAACGATATTTGATTATGAGTTAGCTACTTAGTGAAAATTTCAAGTGATTTGTCATCGTAAAAAAGATATTGCTAGTCTTATCAAAAAGGAGAGGTTTCTTACAAAATCTAGTTTGTCAATTGTTTCAAACGATATTTGATTATGAGTTAGCTACTTAGTGAAAATTTCAAGTGATTTGTCATCGTAAAAAATATATTGCTAGTCTTATCAAAAAGGGGAGGTTTGTTACAAAATCTAGTTTGTCAATTGTTTCAAACGATATTTGATTATGAGTTAGCTACTTAGTGAAAATTTCAAGTGATTTGTCATCGTAAAAAAGATATTGCTAGTCTTATCAAAAAGGAGAGGTTTCTTACAAAATCTAGTTTGTCAATTGTTTCAAACGATATTTGATTATGAGTTAGCTACTTAGTGAAAATTTCAAGTGATTTGTCATCGTAAAAAAGATATTGCCAGTCTTATCAAAAAGGAGAGGTTTCTTACAAAATCTAGTTTGTCAATTGTTTCAAACGATATTTGATTATGAATTAGCTACTTAGTGAAAATTTCAATTGAAAATTTCAAGTGATTTGTCATCGTAAAAAAGATATTGCTAGTCTTATCAAAAAGGAGAGGTTTCTTACAAAATCTAGTTTGTCAATTGTTTCAAACGATATTTGATTATGAATTGGCTACTTAGTGAAAATTTCAAGTGAAAATTTCAAGTGATTTGTCATCGTAAAAAAGATATTGCTAGTCTTATCAAAAAGGAGAGGCTTCTTACAAAATCTAGTTTGTCAATTGTTTCAAACGATATTTGATTATGAATTAGCTACAGTGAAAATTTCAAGTGAAAATTTCAATTGATTTGTCATCGTAAAAAAGATATTGCTAGTCTTATCAAAAAGGAGAGGCTTCTTACAAAATCTAGTTTGTCAATTGTTTCAAACGATATTTGATTATGAATTAGCAACTTAGTGAAAATTTCAAGTGAAAATTTCAATTGATTTGTCATCGTAAAAAAGATATTGCTAGTCTTATCAAAAAGGAGAGGTTTCTTACAAAATCTAGTTTGTCAATTGTTTCAAACGATATTTGATTATGAATTAGCTACTTAGTGAAAATTTCATGTGATTTGTCATCGTAAAAAAGATATTGCTAGTCTTATCAAAAAGGAGAGGTTTCTTACAAAATCTAGTTTGTCAATTGTTTCAAACGATATTTGATTATGAATTAGCTAAAGTGAAAATTTCAAGTGAAAATTTCAAGTGATTTGTCATCGTAAAAAAGATATTGCTAGTCTTATCAAAAAGGGGAGGTTTCTTACAAAATCTAGTTTGTCAATTGTTTCAAACGATATTTGATTATGAATTAGCTACAGTGAAAATTTCAAGTGAAAATTTCAAGTGATTTGTCATCGTAAAAAGATATTGCTAGTCTTATCAAAAAGGAGAGGTTTCTTACAAAATCTAGTTTGTCAATTGTTTCAAACGATATTTGATTATGAATTAGCTACTTAGTGAAAATTTCATGTGATTTGTCATCGTAAAAAAGATATTGCTAGTCTTATCAAAAAGGAGAGGTTTCTTACAAAATCTAGTTTGTCAATTGTTTCAAACGATATTTGATTATGAATTAGCTACTTAGTGAAAATTTCAAGTAATTTGTCATCGTAAAAAAGATGTTGCTAGTCTTATCAAATAGGAGAGGTTTCTTACAAAATCTAGTTTGTCAATTGTTTCAAACGATATTTGATTATGAATTAGCTACTTAGTGAAAATTTCAAGTGATTTGTCATCGTAAAAAAGATATTGCTAGTCTTATCAAAAAGGAGAGGCTTCTTACAAAATCTAGTTTGTCAATTGTTTCAAACGATATTTGATTATGAATTAGCTACAGTGAAAATTTCAAGTGAAAATTTCAATTGATTTGTCATCGTAAAAAAGATATTGCTAGTCTTATCAAAAAGGAGAGGCTTCTTACAAAATCTAGTTTGTCAATTGTTTCAAACGATATTTGATTATGAATTAGCAACTTAGTGAAAATTTCAAGTGAAAATTTCAATTGATTTGTCATCGTAAAAAAGATATTGCTAGTCTTATCAAAAAGGAGAGGTTTCTTACAAAATCTAGTTTGTCAATTGTTTCAAACGATATTTGATTATGAATTAGCTAAAGTGAAAATTTCAAGTGAAAATTTCAAGTGATTTGTCATCGTAAAAAAGATATTGCTAGTCTTATCAAAAAGGGGAGGTTTCTTACAAAATCTAGTTTGTCAATTGTTTCAAACGATATTTGATTATGAATTAGCTACAGTGAAAATTTCAAGTGAAAATTTCAAGTGATTTGTCATCGTAAAAAGATATTGCTAGTCTTATCAAAAAGGAGAGGTTTCTTACAAAATCTAGTTTGTCAATTGTTTCAAACGGTATTTGATTATGAATTAGCTACTTAGTGAAAATTTCATGTGATTTGTCATCGTAAAAAAGATATTGCTAGTCTTATCAAAAAGGAGAGGTTTCTTACAAAATCTAGTTTGTCAATTGTTTCAAACGATATTTGATTATGAATTAGCTACTTAGTGAAAATTTCAAGTAATTTGTCATCGTAAAAAAGATGTTGCTAGTCTTATCAAATAGGAGAGGTTTCTTACAAAATCTAGTTTGTCAATTGTTTCAAACGATATTTGATTATGAATTAGCTACTTAGTGAAAATTTCAAGTGATTTGTCATCGTAAAAAAGATATTGCTAGTCTTATCAAAAAGGAGAGGTTTCTTACAAAATCTAGTTTGTCAATTGTTTCAAACGATATTTGATTATGAATTAGCTACTTAGTGAAAATTTCATGTGATTTGTCATCGTAAAAAAGATATTGCTAGTCTTATCAAAAAGGAGAGGTTTCTTACAAAATCTAGTTTGTCAATTGTTTCAAACGATATTTGATTATGAATTAGCTACTTAGTGAAAATTTCAAGTAATTTGTCATCGTAAAAAAGATGTTGCTAGTCTTATCAAATAGGAGAGGTTTCTTACAAAATCTAGTTTGTCAATTGTTTCAAACGATATTTGATTATGAATTAGCTACTTAGTGAAAATTTCATGTGATTTGTCATCGTAAAAAAGATATTGCTAGTCTTATCAAAAAGGAGAGGTTTCTTACAAAATCTAGTTTGTCAATTGTTTCAAACGATATTTGATTATGAATTAGCTACTTAGTGAAAATTTCAAGTAATTTGTCATCGTAAAAAAAGATATTGCTAGTCTTATCAAAAAGGAGAGGTTTCTTACAAAATCTAGTTTGTCAATTGTTTCAAACGATATTTGATTATGAATTAGCTACTTAGTGAAAATTTCAAGTGATTTGTCATCGTAAAAAAGATATTGCTAGTCTTATCAAAAAGGAGAGGCTTCTTACAAAATCTAGTTTGTCAATTGTTTCAAACGATATTTGATTATAAATTAGCTACTTAGTGAAAATTTCAAGTGAAAATTTCAATTGATTTGTCATCGTAAAAAAGATATTGCTAGTCTTATCAAAAAGGAGAGGTTTCTTACAAAATCTAGTTTGTCAATTGTTTCAAACGATATTTGATTATGAATTAGCTACTTAGTGAAAATTTCATGTGATTTGTCATCGTAAAAAAGATATTGCTAGTCTTATCAAAAAGGAGAGGTTTCTTACAAAATCTAGTTTGTCAATTGTTTCAAACGATATTTGATTATGAATTAGCTACTTAGTGAAAATTTCAAGTAATTTGTCATCGTAAAAAAAGATATTGCTAGTCTTATCAAAAAGGAGAGGTTTCTTACAAAATCTAGTTTGTCAATTGTTTCAAACGATATTTGATTATGAATTAGCTACTTAGTGAAAATTTCAAGTGATTTGTCATCGTAAAAAAGATATTGCTAGTCTTATCAAAAAGGAGAGGTTTCTTACAAAATCTAGTTTGTCAATTGTTTCAAACGATATTTGATTATGAATTAGCTACTTAGTGAAAATTTCATGTGATTTGTCATCGTAAAAAAGATATTGCTAGTCTTATCAAAAAGGAGAGGTTTCTTACAAAATCTAGTTTGTCAATTGTTTCAAACGATATTTGATTATGAATTAGCTACTTAGTGAAAATTTCATGTGATTTGTCATCGTAAAAAGGATATTGCTAGTCTTATCAAAAAGGAGAGGTTTCTTACAAAATCTAGTTTGTCAATTGTTTCAAACGATATTTGATTATGAATTAGCTAAAGTGAAAATTTCAAGTGAAAATTTCAAGTGATTTGTCATCGTAAAAAAGATATTGCTAGTCTTATCAAAAAGGGGAGGTTTCTTACAAAATCTAGTTTGTCAATTGTTTCAAACGATATTTGATTATGAATTAGCTACTTAGTGAAAATTTCAAGTGATTTGTCATCGTAAAAAAGATATTGCTAGTCTTATCAAAAAGGAGAGGCTTCTTACAAAATCTAGTTTGTCAATTGTTTCAAACGATATTTGATTATAAATTAGCTACTTAGTGAAAATTTCAAGTGAAAATTTCAATTGATTTGTCATCGTAAAAAAGATATTGCTAGTCTTATCAAAAAGGAGAGGTTTCTTACAAAATCTAGTTTGTCAATTGTTTCAAACGATATTTGATTATGAATTAGCTACTTAGTGAAAATTTCATGTGATTTGTCATCGTAAAAAAGATATTGCTAGTCTTATCAAAAAGGAGAGGTTTCTTACAAAATCTAGTTTGTCAATTGTTTCAAACGATATTTGATTATGAATTAGCTACTTAGTGAAAATTTCAAGTAATTTGTCATCGTAAAAAAAGATATTGCTAGTCTTATCAAAAAGGAGAGGTTTCTTACAAAATCTAGTTTGTCAATTGTTTCAAACGATATTTGATTATGAATTAGCTACTTAGTGAAAATTTCAAGTGATTTGTCATCGTAAAAAAGATATTGCTAGTCTTATCAAAAAGGAGAGGCTTCTTACAAAATCTAGTTTGTCAATTGTTTCAAACGATATTTGATTATAAATTAGCTACTTAGTGAAAATTTCAAGTGAAAATTTCAATTGATTTGTCATCGTAAAAAAGATATTGCTAGTCTTATCAAAAAGGAGAGGTTTCTTACAAAATCTAGTTTGTCAATTGTTTCAAACGATATTTGATTATGAATTAGCTACTTAGTGAAAATTTCAAGTAATTTGTCATCGTAAAAAAAGATATTGCTAGTCTTATCAAAAAGGAGAGGTTTCTTACAAAATCTAGTTTGTCAATTGTTTCAAACGATATTTGATTATGAATTAGCTACTTAGTGAAAATTTCAAGTGATTTGTCATCGTAAAAAAGATATTGCTAGTCTTATCAAAAAGGAGAGGCTTCTTACAAAATCTAGTTTGTCAATTGTTTCAAACGATATTTGATTATAAATTAGCTACTTAGTGAAAATTTCAAGTGAAAATTTCAATTGATTTGTCATCGTAAAAAAGATATTGCTAGTCTTATCAAAAAGGAGAGGTTTCTTACAAAATCTAGTTTGTCAATTGTTTCAAACGATATTTGATTATGAATTAGCTACTTAGTGAAAATTTCAAGTAATTTGTCATCGTAAAAAAAGATATTGCTAGTCTTATCAAAAAGGAGAGGTTTCTTACAAAATCTAGTTTGTCAATTGTTTCAAACGATATTTGATTATGAATTAGCTACTTAGTGAAAATTTCAAGTGATTTGTCATCGTAAAAAAGATATTGCTAGTCTTATCAAAAAGGAGAGGCTTCTTACAAAATCTAGTTTGTCAATTGTTTCAAACGATATTTGATTATAAATTAGCTACTTAGTGAAAATTTCAAGTGAAAATTTCAATTGATTTGTCATCGTAAAAAAGATATTGCTAGTCTTATCAAAAAGGAGAGGTTTCTTACAAAATCTAGTTTGTCAATTGTTTCAAACGATATTTGATTATGAATTAGCTACTTAGTGAAAATTTCAAGTAATTTGTCATCGTAAAAAAAGATATTGCTAGTCTTATCAAAAAGGAGAGGTTTCTTACAAAATCTAGTTTGTCAATTGTTTCAAACGATATTTGATTATGAATTAGCTACTTAGTGAAAATTTCAAGTGATTTGTCATCGTAAAAAAGATATTGCTAGTCTTATCAAAAAGGAGAGGCTTCTTACAAAATCTAGTTTGTCAATTGTTTCAAACGATATTTGATTATAAATTAGCTACTTAGTGAAAATTTCAAGTGAAAATTTCAATTGATTTGTCATCGTAAAAAAGATATTGCTAGTCTTATCAAAAAGGAGAGGTTTCTTACAAAATCTAGTTTGTCAATTGTTTCAAACGATATTTGATTATGAATTAGCTACTTAGTGAAAATTTCAAGTGAAAATTTCAATTGATTTGTCATCGTAAAAAAGATATTGCTAGTCTTATCAAAAAGGAGAGGTTTCTTACAAAATCTAGTTTGTCAATTGTTTCAAACGATATTTGATCATGAATTAGCTACTTAGTGAAAATTTCAAGCGATTTGTCATCGTAAAAAAGATATTGCTAGTCTTATCAAAAAGGGGAGGTTTCTTACAAAATCTAGTTTGTCAATTGTTTCAAACGATATTTGATTATGAATTAGCTACTTAGTGAAAATTTCAAGTGAAAATTTCAATTGATTTGTCATCGTAAAAAAGATATTGCTAGTCTTATCAAAAAGGAGAGGTTTCTTACAAAATCTAGTTTGTCAATTGTTTCAAACGATATTTGATCATGAATTAGCTACTTAGTGAAAATTTCAAGCGATTTGTCATCGTAAAAAAGATATTGCTAGTCTTATCAAAAAGGGGAGGTTTCTTACAAAATCTAGTTTGTCAATTGTTTCAAACGATATTTGATTATGAATTAGCTACTTAGTGAAAATTTCAAGTGAAAATTTCAATTGATTTGTCATCGTAAAAAAGATATTGCTAGTCTTATCAAAAAGGAGAGGTTTCTTACAAAATCTAGTTTGTCAATTGTTTCAAACGATATTTGATCATGAATTAGCTACTTAGTGAAAATTTCAAGCGATTTGTCATCGTAAAAAAGATATTGCTAGTCTTATCAAAAAGGGGAGGTTTCTTACAAAATCTAGTTTGTCAATTGTTTCAAACGATATTTGATTATGAATTAGCTACTGAGTGAAAATTTCAACCGTTTACGTGAGAAAATGTTGCACAGTTATATTTTAATAACCAAGCTCACCAGTAGAGTAGAAGAACAGAAACGCTGGTCTCAACGGGGAGAGACGTCACCTCTACCACATACAATGTGGTGGAAAGCTTGCTACCCAAAGATGACCCAGCCCGAGTACAGTATTGCTAGAAAATGCGGCAAAAACATCATTGAGATCCAGATATTTTTTACCAATACCATTTGGTGCGACGAGACCTTCGGTACAAAGGATGGGTATATGAATCTCCACAACTTGCATAGCAGACATATCATAAATTCACACGAGGAGAGAGAAGATAGGACATGCATAAGACGAATGTAGACCGTGGTATGAAAGAAAACACATCTACATTCTTTCTGACAGCCATAACGCTATAAAAGCTCTGAATTCAATACAGATAAAGTCAAAGCAAGTCTGGCATTCCTTCAGAGCCTCAATGAACTGTCAAAACACAACAAGGTTACACTTGTGTGGGTGCCCGGACATAGGAGAATTGAAGGCAATGAAAAAGCAGACCGACTTGCAAAACAATCACCTCAATCACCATTCACAGGCCAGAACCAGCGTTTGGAATTAGCAAAACCCGATGCGGAAACCTAATCAATGAGTGGAAGAAATCAAAACACCAAACACATTGGGACCAAATCGAAGGGCATCGACACAGCACAGCCATGGTGAGGCACCCGAGCCAAATACTGACGGCTGACACCCTCAACCTCAACAAATCTAAGATACGCACGATCACCGGCTCACTAACCGGACATTGTGGCCTTAGAAAACACCTACACACCATGGGAATGAATAGAGAAACCGTGGACTGTAGACTCTGTGTTGACGAGAAGGAAACAGCCTCTGACATCATCTTCGAATGCGACGCGCTGCTCAACTAGCGCAACAGAATATTCGTACAGATGAACCTAGAAACAGGTGTGAATCCAAAACACCTGGTAAATAGACTACTGAACCTGCTGATAAACACAGACCTATAGTCCGCAAGCCCTCGTACAAAATCTTAGGTGATAACCAGCAAGTTGTAACTTTGTATACTGTTTAAGTATGCCAAGTCCGACAAGATTTCGTAAAGAAGAAACCTTGATAGTGGTAAGTTTTCCTTTGGCTTTCTCAAAAACATGTCAATTTCGCATTTATATGTAAGGTAATGACCAGCATTTAGTTTTCAAGTTAAAGTGAAAGATATTTACTAAAATTAATCTAAAAAAAATTGTCTGACAAAAAGTTTAGGTACTTCTAGTTTGTCCGCCACTCTAAACGTGTCGATTTCACGACTTGTAGGTTGGCAACAACCAGCAATCTGAGTTTTCTAGGAGCATACAATAATCAAATGAGATTTTCAATTGCACCATTGTCCGACAAAATTAATAGGGATCTTCAGCAGTCCGACGCTCCAAAGATGTGGATTTGACGACAACAATGTTGGTGATAACCAGCTGTCGGACAAAAGTGGCAACTGAGAAAAAAATATAATACTTATCGGAAGTATCGATTGTCCGACAAAAATATTGGACTGTTTTGCCTGTCCGACAACAAATGTTGAAATTTTTTAATTTCATTATTTCTCGCGATAGAAGTAAAAATTCAAAATTATATAAAAATACAATGTTGCTTTACAGTTTATTTCTTAACTTGAAAAATAAATAAACATGAATTTTTATAAAGAAAAGAATCATTCATCATCTTCTTCTTCAGTAGATTCTTCGCTCGCACTCAAAGTATCACTTTCATCGCTCGTCTCGGATTCTGACTGTGCTGCACTGGCAGAGTGGACGCCATCTAAATCTATATTAAGATCGAAATATTTATACAGTATGTCCAATTAAGTCGGCATCATATGGAAAACTTCTTTATTTTTAATATTAGTAAAAAAACTCATTGTTCATAAATGGTTCTACATGGTCTTAAATCTAATATGCAAACATCAAATATAAAAAAAATTTCAGTTGTATGCGAGGTTTCTTAAAAAATATGAATTCGATGCTAGAGTAGTGTACCTTTATTTTTGACAATTCGCGAAATGCGTTCCTGCTAGATGGCGATCAGATTTTAGGCACGAAACAGTGTAATGGTGATCAGCCTCCAAATTCCATAAGAGACCATAGTGTTTAATTTTATTCTAATTCAAATTTGAATAAATTGCTGAAGATGTTGAAAATTGAAATTATTTAATCAGACATTTTCGTATACGTAGGTATTGCCACTTTTTGCCTAACTCTTTGTTTTCAATCAATGGGAAAATAATGTAATGAAACTTTGTGTTTGGTACTAAGCATTAAGCATTGGGGTACCGAGCAAATAAACCAGTTTCAAGTTATCTTATTTCGAAACTATGAACACCAAAGAATATCATCAAACTCATGTCGAATATGTATAGATCTATTATCTATTTAATATAAAAAGACCTACAATATTTTCATCGGCAGAGAGAAGAGGCGAAATACATTGCAATTACAAAACAAATTATTCAGATATTTTTATCTTTCTATTTGTTTTTCAGGAATAAACATCCTGTAGCCTGTATATGTTTACATGCCTAAATGTGTGGGTTATTGTATAGTTTGGTGGATTTGGTTAGTGTTTATATATAAAAAGTAAAATTTTAATATTTTTTTGGCAGTTTTCAACAAATTTACCAACTTTATTGTCGGACAAGTATATCGTTGTCTTATATATTCTATTTCTTTGAAAAAAAAGTCAAGACAACATTGCTGATTATAACCAACATTGTTGTCGTCAAATCGACATCTTTGGAGCGTCGGACTGCTGAAGATCCCCATTAATTTTGTCGGACAATGGTGCCATTGGAAATCTCATTTAATTATTGTATGCTCCTAGAAAACTCAGATTGCTGGCTATCGCCAACCTACAAGTCGTGAAATCGACACGTTTAGACTGGCGGACAAACTAGAAGTACCTGAACTTTTTGTCGGACAATTTTTGTTTAAATTAATTTTGGTAAATATCTTTCACTTTAACTTAAAAACTAAATGCTGGTCATTACCTTACATATAAATGCGAAAATGACATGTTTTACAGAAAGTCAAAGGAAAATTTACCACTATCAAGGTTTCCTCTTTGCGAAATCTTGTCGGACTTGGCATACTGAAACAGTATACAAAGTCACAACTTGCTGGTTATCACCTAAGATTTTGTACGAGGGCTCGCGGACTACTATTTAACTAGGAAACACTGACGACAGAACAATACAATAAACCCCAGCTGGTCTCAGTGTTGAGGGAAACCTCAAAGGTAAACCTCAAAGGTAAACCCGGTATCTCGCTCGTCACCAACCAACCAACCCTCTAAAATGCTCGAAGTATTTTTTCAAATGTTTGAAATTTTTTCAGTCAATCGTGAGGTTATTCAATTGTTTTTCAGTATATGGAAAAGCCCTTCGACGTTGAGACCATCATTTTGCCTTTGCTTTAAAAGTAATAATTCCACTTCATTTACATCACACATGCTTTAGGACATCTCTGTTTACATTAAGAATTTCATCACATCAGGTAGACTAATTTGTCCAATATTTATCAAAATAATTTCTTGCAATTAGCACTACTTGATTGGTTGTAAGAAATATACGTAAAAGTGGACGGTGAGTTCCACGTCGCTAAATAGAATGACGTAATTTATATCAACACGAAATCTCCCCGATATATCAACATCTCGTGAAAAGTGTTTCACATCATACTTCATATGTCAATGACTTTTTTAGGACGTTTCTTGACTACAGGGTTGTGTTCTAAAACCTTACTCTCTTACCCGGAGTTTTCTTTCTCTGTTCCGAAATTTACTCTGATAAATTATCTTGCGCTTTTTAAACGTTCAAAAACCTTTTGGGTTTACCCCAGAGCTTACTCAACCGTACTCAACCAAAAAGGAGGGTAGAAGAGTACTCTGACAGTAATTTTGTCACATTTTTCATTTTAAAACTTCAAATCAAAAGTAAGTCATAACAAATAGATTGTTCTGTCTGCTTTTATCTAATAAAGTGGGTTTCTATTCATTTTATGAGATTATGTTTGCTTCTAAGGTTTGCTTGCTAAGTAGGCCAATAAACAGAGCAATTTTTCTCATAAAAGTTCAACTTAAATTGCTCCGCCGATTTCTTTTTTGCAATTCGGTTGTCACGGAGGGTTGCATAATTAGCAATAAAGTTATCACCCGCTGGGGGGGGGGTGCAACCCCCCAAAATCATAAAAAAAAATCTGGAAGGTATTTTCTTGACATTTCAGCTCTGGTCAATAAATATGAGTGAAAATCGGTATTAATAATGGGGGCGAATTATTTTCAACAATTAAACCCCCTCCAGGGGCATCAACCCCTTCCCGAAATCGTGTTTTTTTGGGGTATTTTCTATGAATATGTAAAATTGTCAGTCCTGAGTAATGAAACTGAGCGAAAATTTGTAAAAATAATAGGTATAAATTATAACAAACGATTTTCCCGCCCCCGCATACGGGGCATATCCCCCGCATCGCGGAGATTTTGGGGTAAGAGGGAAGGGGGAGAATATTTGAAAAAAATCTCATACTACTACTCTTAGATATAAATGTGGGTAAATAATCGTTGAGAACTGTCGTTATTGAGATTTAGAAGTATTGTTATCAAAATTATTCGCAAATTCGAGAGAAGATCAACTTATTGTATAAATCAAACGCGGACCGGAGGTAACGAAATATGAGTGTTTTTCAATGATATCGAGAAAGGGTATGGAGAAATGAATCCACAAGTAGGTAATCACCTTCAAGAAATGTATAGGAAATTATATTTATTCACTCATACAACTCATCATCTACTTCACCTTCAGTCTCCTCGTCTTCATCTTCACAATCCGGATATTTTGAAAAGAGCCGAGTTCAACATGAAACAAATATTTCAAAAATAATTTTACCATTTTCAATTAATAACAGCGACAAAGCACTAAGAGATGTTTCCTCGTCTCCGACTATCGATGTTATCCCAGTATCCAGTGTTTTCTGCACAGGAACTTTTATATTATCTGACGTTTACATAGAGCAACGTTGACTGCTGCTCACTGCGCACCGACAGAACCGCGCCGCTGTATACTATACATCGGCGTGCTAGCTGCCGCATTGACAAGGTCCCAAAACAATATTTTTCAGGTTTCAGAATCTCAGTGAGTTTAAAGCAGGTACACTTCGGGACAGTTTCCTTTGGTGCACTGTCTTCCTCGGTCTCGAATCCCCATATTCTATCATAGACTGATTTTATTTTTCTTTCCATAGAACAATAATGGGATCAAATGCCGAGTAACCTCTATTTAAGTACTTAAAAGATTGACAGGATTGCATTTAAAATTTGTGCAAGTAACCAAATTTGTATGAATATTTTCAATAAGAGCAGGGTTTTTTCTGCAAACTGGCTTTTCATTCATGTTGATACGTGCTTTTGTCTCTGAGTTATTAGCATTTGAATTTATAAACTCCCTCATGATTTTGTAACCTAAAATATGCGAAGAATTTAAAATACTCGTATTCAAAACCAACATTATTTGGACCGGTTAAACGTTATGCAATATGACAATGAAGTATTCCTCAACTGTTCATTTTACTTGCTACAAGTGATAAGACATTATTTCAGTAATCGCAAGCATTATTTCACGAAGTCAGGAACTTTAATATTATAAGATTTTCAATTACAATTTTGCAGCTGGCAACTGAGCGTATAAATATAAATAATATCAGAATACTTATCTTCAAAATGACGTAAGATTTATCCGAATTTTTTCAAGAATACCGTGTGAATTCTCAAAATTTTGGTAGAGACAGTTTTTTTGTAAAAATTTGTGCTCTTTCTGAATATAAGTTATTTTTTTGATTTAAAGTAAATTTTTTGAGATATTTCGAAATTACTTCAAAAATTAATTTCAACGCATTTTGGGGGGGGGGGTTCCACCCCCCTGGAGGTGATAATTTTTCTCAGAAAAAAAAAATTATCGGCGGAGCAATTTAAGTTGAGGTTGATAGCCCTGTTGATTAGCCTAAAGGTAGAAACCCCGAGAAATCTGGTGTGATTTAGGTTGCTCAAAAAGAATTAGAAAAAGTTTCTTTGAATGATGCAGCTACAAGGTGCCTGATATATTTATATAAAGATAATGAGAAATTCTTCAATGATAAAACAACAAGAAACAATTGAAGTTTCATTTGCTTTCCTACGTCATAAGATCGAACACTGTTCCAAAACCTTGCTTACTCTCTGTCAAGCTAGTACCTTGACATTACTTTTACTCCTACTCCAGGGTAAGTTTTGGAACATAGCCCTCTAGAGGCTTAAAAGAGACCCAGCTGGGTTTTTCTAACACACTATACTTCAAAAAGACTAACTATATCAGGAAGATTTAAGTTTTTATGTGTAACCAATAATCGACATAAAATATAAATGCTATAAGGCTGAAGAAATTAGCCATATATTGTCAATTTGGTCAGTTCCTGGATGATGCTCTACGAGATAAATTACTCAGTTTGAGGTATCACATCCGACAATGATGAGAAAAAATTGCTGTTCGAAGAAAATTTAACTTCCACACAAAAGCTTGTCAAATGTCCCAAGGAATGGAACTTGACGATGAAGCAAAAATGATGGGAATGGATACGATAAACAAAGTTGAGAGTCGGTACATCCAAATATAGGCAATCAGGTCCAGGTCAGTACAGTTGAGTAGTAGTCTATCAAAGAAGTTTAAGAGATGTCTACGGTTCCATATAGATGAGTCAATATGCCCAGCATTGCTATGGAAGTGTTTTTCATGCAAGAATAATATCAGTTTTATTCAGGAGACCGAGTTTGGAAGGAAAAGCATGGAGATGGACACCCAGGAAGTTGATGAAGAAGAAGTTTTTTTTCACTGTTCATCAGTCAAGTAATGGTAAAACTGCTCCCCTGATAGTAAAAGTGACAGTTGAAAGGAAAAATATTGCTTTTGAATTAGATACAGGATCTGATTGTTTCAATGACAATTTAATTCATGCACTAAAAATGCCATTTGTCGGTGTTTTGTCATTATGACAGCAAAAAAAAATTGCCCCAACGTTTCGAGCGACAAAACGGAACCTAACTAATAAAATATTGGACTTGATGTCAAGCGGGTGAAAATAACAAACCATTCTAATCGAGCTGCCGCCGTAACTGAATTGTACAGGAGTGGTATAGGTGAACAAAAACTTGTGAAAATTACGGGACATAGCAACCCATCGTCATTAACACCGTACCTTCAGTTAGATGAAGAACATCATAAAAAATCATTGGTTCTATTCGTACTACCGTCCAGGAAACAGTTACTACCACCGCACAAAAAACTAGCATGCAGCAAACTATTAACAAAAGACAAGAAAGTTCTGAAAATCAAGCTCTTTTTAATAATTGTGTTTCTAACAATTGTACTTTTCCGTTAAATTAAACAAACTAATCTACATCTTATTTTTTAATTTATTGATTCACATATTCATTAAATTAACTTACCGAATTACACTCTAGCTTTTTTTTGTCGAAATTTGACATTTATAATTCGAATTTTGTTGCCATTAAAAAATTACGAGTCCGTAGGACGAGTAATTTTTTCTGGCAGTTTTTTGAGTTCAGGCAACAAAATTTTCATTAATACATGTTAAGTTTACTTCGACAAAAAAAACCTCTCGTGTTATTATAAGTGAAAATGTTTAAAAATATCAAAGTTGAATTAGCCAAAGATACTTCAAAATTAAAAACATTATTTGGTCAGGTGAATGACATAGTTTTCAAAGCTGCAGTAAATGTGAGATCTGGTGTGGGAAATGAAAGTTCGGCGAGTCTAGTGTTGAAAGTGATTTTCAGTCTTATGTTTGTTTGTCAGAGAGATCTTGGTTAATTGGAGAGAAAAAGTTTATTCGTCAAATATCATATTTGTCAATAATACAATAATACAAAGTAATGTGCAAGAAGTCATAAATAAATTAAAGTATGAATATGAGAGTGTTTTCAGTAAAAATGAATGTATTAGAGACTTTGTAGGTGAAAGATGATGCCACACCCAAATTCTGTGAACCTTAAAGATAATACCTACCTTTTGATGCGAAAGAAAAAGTACGAGAGAAAATCCCTAACATGAAGACTGTTTCTGGAAATGATATGATGCCCTCCTCAGAGAATGTTGATAATGAATGAGAATGTGTAGGAAGTTATGATCAAAAAGTTGTTGGAAATAATGATGTTGAAAACATTTCTTTGATGAAAGTGCAACTGAAATGGCACCTGATATTTTACGTAGATCGACTAGAGTACGGAAAAACGTGATAGAAATTTGATTTGATTTAACGGAAGAATGCTGTTATATATTTGTATAAACAAACATTGTGAGGAATCTTATAGTAGTACCTACGCCCCATTGAACGTTGGTTGTTGACTGTCAGCTTCTTGTCAATGGACTGTAAGTAAAAAATTAATAAAATATATAAAGAAATGAGTATTTAGTCTAAATATATAACAATAACGAGTAAGGAACTTCGATGATAACCTACCCAGATGAAGGACAAGAACCCAGAAACCAGTCTACAGGTTGTCATTCCGTTATTTATTATTCTCTATTTTATATTAAACCAGACTTTTGAAATAGGTTCCCACCCTAAGGAATTATTGCCGAGAAGCAGTTGTATTTTGACTTGTTGAAAGAATATCCTATATCTCATCACATCAAAACTATTGCTAATGTACCGAGCACCTACTTCCAGCTGTCAAAACCTTCTCAAGTTGTTTATTTTAACACTTAAAGGATTATACATACTTGAAATTTGTATTGGTATCTCCAAAATCCATGATATAAGTTCCCGAATTAAATTGATATTGTTGTTTACAATAAAGTGTCACATGAGATGAAATTGTGCTTTTCTTTGATACGTTTTGACTAAAATCCGAATCACGATTTTGTAGAAGTTAATTTATACATTTATTATCAATACATTTATTATCAATACGTGATCCACAAAATAAATATCCCTTGCACCAAAAATAGTCCTCAAAATATCCTTTTGTCCTGGATTAGATGAGTTGATTTTCACCTGGATGTTGATAAAACAATTTGCATTCTTCTCTTCCAAAATTAATTTTGCAAGTTTCTGACTGAGTCATGTTCACAAAATTTGTAGGGATGACGTAATTCTACGAAATGGTGAAATAATATACTGGGCGATTCATTTTTAAAAAATCCAAGTTTTTGGTATTCTAAGTTTGTCAAGGTAATACACCCGTGATCTACCCCTGGTTACGAAATGCAACTTTCAGTCCATAGTAACATTTTAATTTGCAAGTTTTGAATATTTTTGCTTAAATTCTATACTAATCTCCTTTCGGCAATAACTTGAAAACGCCGCAAAAGATTCGAAAAAAGAAAATACTCCTATATGTAAAATTTGTTGCTCAGTTCAGATATGTACAATTATATGGAGAGATACATTAAATTAATACTTTGTGTTGCCCCGCTTTATATATCTTTCAATATTTTCTAATGAGTAACAAAGTAAGCCGTAAAATTTGCATTTGAAATATTTTTTCACGTTCCTTATGACAGGCGAGAAGGGTCACTCTGTATATGAATAAGTCATTATCATTATTAGGGTATCTTCCATTAGATATCTAAAACCATGTTTATCGTGTTTCTGATAAAAACTCACCTTCAATTATTTGTCGTTCGTGGTAGTCCTCATTAGTCCTTCTGATTTCCTCTTGAGATTCTACATAAAAAAATATTGAAGCTCCCAGTAATAAATAAATAATAAATAGGCAAAGCAGCACGAACCACTGCTTTTTTGACATCATTCTCACAAACGCTTTTTCCTGAAAATATAATGAACACTAGATCATTCCACGTTTTGAGTTTTTCAGTAGTATATTTCACTGTGATATTTGTGAGTGACGCGTGTAGCGAATTCAATTTAAATCAAAATAATTTAAACATTTTCAATAAAATTCAATTTTTCCGTCGCGAATAAACTATAGAAAAGTGTTCATGTGGATAGAAGCCGTCTCTAAATTCTGCTTACTTGGAAAATCAAATACACTGAATGCATCATTAAAAGTTGAATAAAGCGGTAAACCAATTTCTCAAAAACTTTTGATTGATTTTACAATATATTTTAATAGATAGGACGCCTTTTTCTGTGGAAAGGCCCAATAATTCACTTGGTGAAGATCTTGTTGATGATTTGTCAAAAATTACACAAAACAAAAATACAGTAATTTTGTCCAAAAAAATAAAGAATGTGCGATCGTCGAGCCCAACACCCGAGGTACCGTTTTTGTAATACACAACAGTGTCGGATTGTACCACCGGAATACCGGGAAATTTGCCGGTAGGCCCTCGTGACAGACTCGCGAAGGCCCTTAAAGTGGCCCCAATTTAAAAAGGAATAAATTAAAATTTTTCTATTTTGGGCGTTACAAATCATTAATTATATAACATACATTAATAAGAAAATGTTTGAGGCCCACCCCACCATCAGTCCGGTTATTCCGGCATATCCTGTGTTTATGTAAGAATCCTATAAGAGAGACGCAATATGGAAACAACAGATTGGATCCAAAATTCAACGCCTGAAAAAATTCAGCAACACCCGCTGGTGGAGCAAGACTAAAGCCTTGGAGACTATCTTTGGACCATTTCAACATCATAATAAAGAATTATACTCAAAACTTTTGATTGCACTGCACACCAATATCCATTAGTGATGAATTTGATGCCAAAACCACTTCTGAAGCTAATAGTCTATTAGATGATTGGGAAAGTTATGAAACATTAGCATAAGGTTTCACATTTTTGTCACTTTTTGAATATCTCACACCAGCTTCTAATTATTTACAAACCAAAGGACTTGATTTCAATACTGCATTCTGTATTATAAAAAACGCCCAGAAAAATATAGCAGGTTTGTTTGATAATTTTCCAGATATTCTGAACCAAGTAAATACATTCATAGATTACGTATAAGTGAGAACGTTTCCTTGATAAACAGTGAAATTTATATCGAAACAGAGTTTCCAGTAACTCGCCAAAGAAAAGTTTAAAAAATGCCTGTTGAAAAGTGCTCTGATGAGAATGTACAGGACCCAACTAGAAAATTTGAAATAGAGACCTACAAAATCATTGTGAATCAAGTAAATGAAAGTTTGAAAAACCGTTACGCAGATCATGAAAATACCTACAAAGACTTTTATTACTTTGATCCGCGTAATTTCCAAATTATGTTGAACGACGAAAATTTTATTTTGTAGTCTAGTTCATTTTCGGTAATATCTGAATTAACTGGCCTGGATCCATCTTCAATAATGAAGGAGCTTATCAGCTTTGCTCAAAATTTTGAGGATTTGAAGAATAATTCTTCTGTCAAAGGCATTAAAGAGGAACAATCTGATAAGGATAACGCAGATTTCAGCGAAACCACCGAGAGTGAAAACGAATTGGAAGAAAATAAAGTTGAAAGTTTCGTTCACAAAGATTCTTCATGTTCTGGTTTGTTGTTTAATTATTTTGGAAACATATAATCTACACTCTGCAACATATTCTAATATATACGTTGCCTACAAGTACCTATTGACTCTGTCATGTACTCAAGTTTCTTGCGAGAGAGTTTTTAGTAAGACGAAGATCATTGTGAACAGACTGAGGTCTTTATTAGGGCAAGAAAGACTGGAGGCGTTTCTTCTTATGAACACCGAAATCGATGTGTTATATGACCTAAATTATGACGATATTATTGATGCATTGACAAAAACATCAGCAAAGTATGGAAGACAACTTATATGAGAGACCAATTGCCGATTTCACCAACTGATTCCTAAAGTTAGGAAATACCTAAATCGGATTTAGGAATACCCAAGTGCAATTTGCGTTTCCCTACACGTTAAGTAATGCTTAATAAGAGAGAGTTGAAGTGCTGCCATGAACGTTAACGTACAAATTGACATCTAGGCATGCGCATTCGTCAGCTATTCACGTTAACGTTGAAGATAGGTTTACGGGCATACGTAACTTAACGGTCTCACACGGATACCTTAAAAATCAACGCACGTTAACCGACGAATATACGAATCACACCGATGAGTTGCGAACGAACGAAACTTGACTTTAAAGTCAAAACGTCAAAAAGTGACAAAGCATTATTTGCAATTTTACATCAATCATCATTTCTTTAATGATCTTGTTCGGTATTTCGCTTTATTTAATACAATGAACATTTCGAAAAGACAATTCCGGAAGAATTTGATTTGCATTTGACAAGGAAGGTATATGGTCTAAATCCCTATTAAGATCTGCAAAGATGAACTCTAATCCAGTTGTTCAGAGAAAACAGCATAAAAGCAAAATAAAGACAAATTAACATGTTAGAGGTATAACGGTTGACATACGTTCAACTTCAACTCAATTTCATAACAACCCGTAAACGTTATATTTCGTACGTTAACGTCTACCTGAAAGTTCACGTACTGTAATCACTTCAACTCTCTAGTGATGGGAAATACCCCCGTGAGGTATTTCCTATTTTTTTTTAAGCATTACTTAACGCTTGGTGAAACGCAAATTGCACTTGGGCATTCCTAAATTCGATTAAGGTATTTCCTAACTTTAGGAATTTGTTGGTGAAATCGGCCATAAGTCGTCAACATAGCGGCCAAGTTAGGTTCCTCCTATAAATTAAACCTGTTTGCTTGTCCAAAATACTTTTTAACTATTATAGATATGTTCGAAAGTTCCTTTTTTACCGAAGATTTGATATAGCTAATAGATAAGTTGTTTTGTTTTATGTTATTTTGATTTTGTTAGTTCGATAGTTATATGTCAATACATTATTATTTTTATTTTTTAACTGCTCCAGAATGAATAATGTTCTTTTTTTACCAAAGATTGCATATAACTATCAAGACGTTTCATGTTTTGTTTTTTATTGTTATTGTTTTTAGTTTAGTAGTTATGTATCAATAGGATTTTTTATTTTTTACTGCATCAATACATAACTTTTAATTTTCAACTCCTATAGAATAAATGTACTTTTTTACCAAAGATTTGGTTTCTCCTTTAGCTCAATATTTCTTTTATATCAATGATTTTATATAACTAATGTGATGTTTTGTTTTTTGTTATTATATTTGTAATAGTTAAATAGTTATGCAGTTAATCAACACAATATTATTTTTTGTATTTTCATAAATGCATGTATGTGACAATGAAATGTATAGAATAAATAAATTATTGTTCAACAAATAAAAATGGAATGAATAATCAGTGTAGTATCAAGAAATTTTCCTCGTAAATATTTTGTTACATATCGTCGATTTCAATAAAACGAAAATTTAAAAAGGGTGCATATATTCTTCTTGATTTCGCACAAAAATCAACTTGTACAGCATTGAACTTAAAAAATTAACTATCAGAAACAATTAAGAAGAAATTATATTGTACTCATTTGAAAAAATTAAATGATAACATTGGGATCAGTGCCTTCTCATAGCAATTTAGTGGTAATGCGCACCACGGCAAATAATACTAATATCCGTCCTCTACCCGCACAGGCTATGCCTTTGGGTACACTCTACGGGGATATTATTATTATCATTATTATTATTATATTATAAAATCGTCACTTTTCAATTCATTAAAATCGAGAGTTGAGGCATTTTTGTGAGTCACTCTTCAGATCAACAAGTTATTGAACAACACCTAGTTTAAAAGCCTAACTAGGAGGAGGAGGCCCCATTGGTAAATTTTCCGGTAGGCCCTTTCGCCCATAATGCGACCCTGTGCACAACACCTAATTTTTACTGAATCTGCTCATAATTGTCTACAAAAAAGGTAGTCGATAACTTGTCCAACAAATGTTTAGTTCATCAACCTGAATAATGTCAGTATTGACAAAATAAGTTGCGCGAGAATATAAAAAAATTGTGTATTTGAAGATGTGTGACAATAGTACCAAAGCGAGACTACAGAGTGAAGAGCAGCTGGTGGCCTCATGGTCCGCCAGGCTCAATTATCAAGTTGTAACATACATTTTCCTAAAATGTTTAAAAATAATTTGTACCTAGATAATTGTAACATATTTTTGAGCTCTGGACCCGAGTAATATTTTATTTCCTACGTTATTACAGATTTGGAATTTTTAAGTATTATTAGAACAAGAATGATCAGTACCACCAACCAGTTGACCATAAGCCACAATTTAATTAGCTAGGTAGTCTGTTCATGTCAATAGGAAAACAGGAAAAGGAACATTGGTTTTTCAAGATAAGAGTTACTCGATCTGGCATCGAGTTTTGAAAAATTTATTAGTACCTCTCGATGAAGTCATCCGAAGAGCGTGGGTTCGAATCCCAGCGCTGTCACTGGTCCCGTGCATAGATAGATAGATATACAGGCTGTTCTAAATTTAGTCGGCACCATTGCCAACTCCGTTTTTAATGATGCCATGAATTCGGTTAAATGGGCAAGCTAGTATTATTTTTAATGGCCTTCTCGATGCTGGAGACAAAACAAAAATTGACAGTAGCGTTTTTAAAATATTTCATAAAATGTTTTTTTTGTATGTGACACCCTATATTTTATCATGCATTTCGATTTGTAACTACATTCTGCATTTAGTGCCTTGTACAATTTTCCTCTGAATATTTTTAATGAAATTTATTTTATAAATTTGACAGTTACCTCATCATATTTTCCACTTTGTGGGAATGTGTGGAGAAAAGGTATTTGGACTTCGGGTATGAAAGGAATACTGTTGATTCATCGTGTAGATGTGGTATTTCAGTGAAAAGTTTGCGTCCCTTCTTATCCAAAATTCTGTATTGTGATATTTTCAAATTATGGCTCACAAGATTGCTATAAATTTTTCAACGAAACGGTTTTTTCTCAATAGAGACATTACTCTAGCAATCAAAAAAAATCCAATAAATTGAAAAGAAGTCCAATATATTGGATTTTTTCTTAAGAATAATTTTAATTTATTTGTGTGTCCCCTAGACGCCTTCGTAATTTACAGTACATTGCACAATTATTTTCTAACAGGGTATACATTAACTAAAATTAGAATAGAACACATCAAAATCAATTTACATAACATTTGCAGCTATAATTACACGGAAATAAAAATTCGAATTTGGATGCATCGTTTTAACCTTATTTTGTCGGACTGCCAATCTGATCCACTATTTTTGTCGGACAGTGCTATATTTCGTTCAATCATGTATGATTTTATCTAAAATTTGGTAATCACAAAACGTAACCTGCCATAACTGACATATTCAGGTTATCGGATTGAAATAACGAGACTGAAAATTTATCTACAAGTTATCTACTATCTTCTTCACACAATTATTACCAGTTTCAGTTAAACATTAGCTGTTGTACAATAAAAAACGGTACCGGTACTGGTACCGGTTTTGACGAGTAATCTTTCAATTAAAGGTGCATTTAGTCAACATCATTTCAAAATTGTGCTTAAATATATGTTAAAAACTAAAGTTGAATCTGTTAAATCAAATGGCACCATTTATACAACAATTAAGTTTATGCTAAAAACATGTCACTTTGAAAATCCCAATTTTATAAGAATCTTACTTTTACGATAAAAATATTGTTCTTAAGTCACGTGCACCAAAAGTTTCATGTCATAAAATGTACCTATCATTCTTAAATGTATGCTCAAATCTAAAACTCGTGTAATATTAGGTCTCATACCAAATTATTTTCAATGTTATGCTTATGTCAGTGCTTGTGCTAAAGTTACGTTTATGTTGACTAATAAATACACCTTAAAATAAAAAATTCGAGATTTGTAATGAAAAAAAAAATTACAGTACGGTAGAACATTTTCACATTTGTAATAATTGTCAAAAAAGACGCTGTAGTAGGGATTACTCCTCTCAAGATGGCCTTTTCAATGTGTGGTGTGTATGAAGTCGAACACGTGCTGTTAAATCTAATTCTCAAATTCAGCCTACCTCGCTTCAGTGTGAAGATATTTTCATTTTTCCGTCATCGGTATTACTTCCAATAGCTTAATATGGTGGCCTTTTCAATAGGTGAGTGTGCATTCGAACAGAGGATGATCTCGTTTCAGTTAGAGGTTATTTACATTTTTCTGTTATAGGTATAGCAAACAATAGTTCTATATGGTATCCTTTTCAATATGTGGTGTGTTTGAAGTCGAACACGTGCCGTTGAATCTAATTCTCAAATTCAGCCTACCTCGCTTCAGTGTAAGGAAATTCTCATTTTCCGTCATCGGTATCTCTCCCAATAGCTTAACACGTTGACTGCCATGTCGGTCTATGAGACCGAGGAAAAATTATTCTGGTGAGCCACCTCGGTCTCATAGACCGAGGTTGAGGTTGATACACCAGGCCAACTCGGTCTATGGGACCGAGCCAATTGAACTGTTCTTGAAGCCATCGGTCTAAATTATTGTCGATAATATCGCGAAAACAGACCGAGACGGCTTCAGTAACAAGTTTGCGTTGCAAATTGTTCTCATTCGACGCACAGACCAAGTCGGCGTGGCAAACAAATCAGTAAAAACAACGAATTTTTGGAAGATGCAAGGGTGTGCACTTATTGAAGAGCACCGACTCGGTCTATAAGACCGAGCTGAATTTTTTAAATTTTTTGAACTCTGTGTCTCAATTTCCGAAAAATTCAACGATATACTATCTTCTGTAGGCTGTACCTACATAGAGTCCATAATGGTTTCTGGGACAAAATTTTCGATTTTGCTTCGGCTTTGATACCAAAAATGAAAAAATGAGCACGGCAGTCAACGTGTTAATATGGTGGCCTTTTCAATAGATGTTGTGTTTGCAGTCGAACGGAGGATGATCAAAATAATTTCAAAATCCAGCCTATCTTGTTTCAGTTTGAGGATATTTACATTTTTCTGTTATCGGTATAGCACACAATGGTTCCATATGGTAACCTTTTCAATGTGTCCTTCCAACTCAGTAGACAATAGTCTCAACTCGAGTTCATTGTCACTCGACTTGAAAATGAACTTTATGAACATTATTACCCAGTGCTCTTCCAACACAAGATCGTGGTTGGAATGATGCCTACACGAGGGATATAAACACAACCATGTTCAGTATGAAAGCATTTACACTGGTGATCAAGAAACTATGGTCAGGTTTTCCATCAGACTGTGTAGTTACCTAATGATGACATACCAAAAATTAAAACTGACAGGTTTGCAACTCGTTTCATACGGGATGAGAACTTAAACAGAATCACAGAGAGGCCTACCCATCTTGGCAGAAATCGACTATAAATTGAGTAACAGTGAAAAAGCTAAAGAGTTATGGTCATGGTTCCTGTTAAAGGATAACTCCAAGATTGTAGATATCTACATTTAGGTGTACATATTGTGGGCATTGTTCGGTGACTCTCGATCAATTCTGGGACCTTATCGATTCGACAAATAACAGGCCAACTGTCATTGGATTATTTTACCAATGAAAAAACTTTGGTTGATAATGAAAAATATACATGTTCGTAGTGCAAAAAGAAAAGGAAGTTCACAAGGTCCCTAAAATACTAGTGATCAATTTTAAACGCGAAGCCCCTTGTCTATACAACCTGTATGCATTGTCCAATCACAGCGGGTCTACCGATATTGGACACTATACGGATCACTGTAGACACCCTTACGCAGATACGTCAAACGACTACAATGATTCTTGTGTCACCAATTACATCAATAAAATTCTTGTGTGCAGAGAGGCATATGTTTTTTTCTACTCGTCCTGTTCGTAGAATATGTAAGTTACACTGTTCATTATTGATGTTGAATGTATATATTTTAATTAAAATAAATGAACTTGTACCGATTGAGACCTGCATTTGATTATCAATTATAAGCAAACTCATCGTGATTCATTCATCATCTAATCGTAAAATGATGAATTACATAAATGAAATTTCGGAAATCATCTGTAAAGATTCAAGGAGTGATTCAAAATCAGAGGAATCCGCATGGGAAATCACCTAATAAAACTAATTCATCAATAAATATATAGAAGAACTAGGGAATTCGCAATAATTCCTATGATGAATTAGATTTTCCACCTGAGAAATAACTAGCTACTTCATTAATTCATTAATTACTATTCTATCTAACTCAAATTACTGTCTAGCTCGAGCATTGCCTTCAATAAAACATTTGAGATTATGTTCAATTGAGAAAAAATCCTTTAAACTTACTGTTTTCTTTCTTGAGCTTTAAACTCAAGCTTTTCAGAAAAACCAGTAGAATGAATTCCCGCTTTGGCCCATATATGCTAGGTTGAAATTAAACTCCAGATGGCACACAGTTCTCATAAAATCTCGGGCGGAGAAATAGCTCGATATTTTGTACTTAAGATTGAAAACCAGAAAATATTTGGAAAGTTAGAATTTCTGCGGCTTGTGACGTGGCCAAGGACAATCGGAAGAAGCCGCATTCAAGACAGGCTTTGGAATGATATAGGTGATGCGAGGGTGAAATAAGTGTAGATGTACTTTTATAGTTTCAAAATCATAATAACGGATTGAGAACAGAAAAAAAAGAAAGACAAAATTCATCCTCGTGTTAGTAGGTTGATTTTAATAACATACATATATATTTTTTTACAAATGGACTTTTTGTGTTTTTCAGATGTCTTGATAATAAAAATAAATCTTTTTCGAAAGCTCGACAATTTAACAAAGAGTTTTTTCTATACTATGGCCATACCCAATTGAGTGCAACCTCAAGGAAATAATCTTTTAGTGATTTTTTCAAAACTCAGTTTTCTTATATTATCATGTATATACATATATTAATTTTACAGTGTTTTACCTGTTGAATTAGTTAGTATTTTGCAGTGATGTTTTGATTTTACTACTATTCATTGTGGATGAAAACTTTTTCAATAAAAGTTGGATTGATTGAGTGATTAATAAAAAAAAAATTTGCAAACAGAAACACACGTGTACAATTTTTTCAAAAATTAAAAACGTCTGCCTTAGCTTCCAATCTATTATTTTTGAAAGCATACTGGAGTGATTTGGGAACCACAAACAACAAATAGCCAAGGAATTATTATTTTTAGCCAATGTTTATGTTTATCAATACCTGCTATAATTTTTATGACCACAATGGATAAAAATATCTTGACCTTCTCGATACAACTCTGAGCTATAAAACCGCCCAGCTACTCAGAATAGATCTTCTCGGAATCACCTCACTTTTCATCGAAATGGAGGTCCTCCACATTATGTTGGACCGGTACTCAAGTTTTAGATGACCATTTTTATGAGAGATGGATTGTAAGGCGAGGAGCAGTATAAATTAGCCGATTAGATCTCCTGATTTATCTCCATTAGAGTTCATTTCTGGATGATTTTGAAATGCAGAGTTGTTATCAAATTATCAGTGATTCCACAAATGTTGAGAAATACGAGGATGTATTGATTTCTAGTTAGCTTAGATCAGTTCCCTGCATAAACAAAATATTGCGTTACCATAGCAACGAACAATAACTTATTAGAAGTGTCAGTGACGTCAAGAAAGTAAACCAGAGTTACGCAATAAATTAAAGGAAAAAATATGTCCACCGAAATTGTGACAATCGAAAAATTGGAGTATCGAGCCATCATCAAGAACCTGTATTAAAAAGGGTTAGGAGGTAAGCAGATTTACGAAGATATGCTTAATACCCTTGGTGATCAATGTCCTTCGTATGCGACCGTGAAAAATTGGACTGCCAGCTTCAAAAGAGGTAAATTTTGCATTGAAGATGATGACCGATCGGGAAGGCCAGTTTCTGTGTCATTCTCCGAAAATATCGATGCAGTTCATGACATGATTTTAACAGACCGTCGAGTTGGGCTAAAACGGATATCTGAAGCACTGAATATTTCATACGAACGCGTTCATTATATAGTTCACGTCAATTTGGCCATGAGAAAAATTGCTGCAAAATGGATCCCCAAATTTGAATTTGGACCAAAAGCGTGCAAGGGTAGTAGCATCGCGTTCGATCGGTGCTCGATTTGAAAACGATGTAGACTTCTTAAACCGAATTGTTACTATGGATGAGACTTGGATGCATTGCTACGATCCAGAAACAAAGCAACAATCGATGGAATGGCGACACTCCGGTTCTCCAAAACCTAAGAAGTTTCGTGTCCAAAAATCTGCTGGAAAAGTTCTTGCTTCAGTTTTTTGGGATTGCCATGGAGTAATAATTGTTGATTTTTTGGATAAGGGTGGAACAATAACTGGAGATTACTATTCGACATTACTGACCACTCTACGGGAAAAAATTAAAGAGAAAAGACGCGGAAAGCTATCCAAAAGTGTTTTGTTTTTGCAGGACAACGCCCCTGCACACAAATCTCATGTTGCCATGCAAAAAATTCGTGATTTAGAGTTTGAATTACTAGAACACCCCCCTCATTCACCAGATCTGTCTCCGTCCGACTATCATCTCTTTCCTCAACTGAAAAAATGTTTAAAAGGTCGTAAATTTTCTTCCAACTAGGAGGTAATAAAAGCTGTGGAGGTCTGGTTTGCAGAGCAAGAAAAAACATTTTTTTTGAAAGGTCTAGAGACGTTGCAGGTTCGCTGTAATAAATGTATCCAATTAAGAGGAGAATATGTTGAGTAATAAAATATTGTGACATTGAAATTATGTTTGGTTCTATAGTAGGATAAGGATTTTTCAATATATCCTCTCGTATGTGAATACATTTCGAAAATTTCTCATACATCTTTATGGTACCTATTGATGGTTGAACCTTTCAAATTATGATATCATATCAGGTGATGTTTCATTAAAACTTCCATTACAATTGATCAAGTCCCAATTACATTACACCGATGTATTTCTGATTGAATTCCCTGATGCATCACAAGTATTTTTTTATGACTTCGGAGACACACTATTTAGGGGCACAGTGTAAAACGAATTTTTTTGAAGCTGGACTTGGAATCCTTCAACGATTCGTTCAGCTACAAAACAACAATTTTCTGAAAGTAAATGAAACTTTTTTTTCTGTGGCAAGCGATTTGAAATATACGGGTTTGAAAATGTTGAAGAAAAACCTACTACTTACACCACAGAGAATTCCAAACTCCTGAATTTCACAATTTATAGGTAAAACATGTATCATTGTTTGAATCAAATTTACTTCGCTTGATAAATGAAGTTCGTAGATAAGACACTCTATATCCATTTGGGAACTAGCAGGTCCATATTAAGGGCGTTGGATTCGACAAATACCACTGAGCAGTCAATGAAGATGAAATTTTGATTTCGGCGCTTCATATGTTATTATTACTCTGATGTTAGCGCCTTACTAGCATATAATTTACGAAGTTCTGAAGTTTCAAACACCCTGAATATGTATATTGGTTCAAATATAAATCATTTACTAAAAGTACTAATAATATAGTCCGGTGGCATGAAGGGGTTTTCGTTGCCGATGAAGTGCGATGGGGTCACCCAAGGTTTCATCATGTATTTTGACCCGCTGAATCCGAATTTTGAGGGTGATAAGCCGGGAAAGCACCCGGAAAATTGTTAAGGGCGATTTTCCGAGGGAAATCGAAAAATCCATTTTTTCCAAACACAAATGACGCTATGGTATTCTGCATAAAATTCTTTACAAAAAACAAGTTTTTCTCCAAAATACACCGTTTTCGAGTAAAACGTGCTCGAAATTCTAAAAAATGCGATTTTCTCAATTTTCAGTGCCCTCTCATTCTGTCAAATAATCACATTGTCAGGATCACCTTGTCCCAAATTGTTAATACATGTCTCGACTATGAATAACGGAAGAGACATTCCTGAAAAAATCATTCGTGTGGATTTCTCGGCACTGAATTTCTCGATACTTTTACCTTGCATGAGCGACATTTTTATATTGGTGAAGCTCACGTCGTGGACGAATTTTTTGTAGTGTCAATAGAGAAATTCGGATAAGGATGCAGTCATGCCACCACACAACTTTTGGTTTTAGAACTACTGGCACGTTCTTCGTCATGTCAGGGTTCCTGGCAGCCTGAGGAACCCCCTACTAGGTTTAAAATTGTTCATAACGGCCGAAAAATTAAGATTTTCCAAAAATTACAAAACACTAGTGACTTTCATTTTGTTTAGGGATTTTTCTTTCAAAATTGTGCTAAATTCAAAACTATAGAGCTAGAGCATTGTTATTGAAAGATGTATTGTGTAATGTAGGGTTGTTTCTTTGTCAGTGAATATTTGTTCCAATAAAATTTCAAAGTCATCCATTTTAACCAACTGTTATGATTAAATTGTAACATGTACCCTACAACGCCGTAGTCAGAAAAAAAATTAGGGGGCGTCTGTTGACTTGAGCTTAAGAAGAATATTGCGTACCAAGTTTGATCAATTTTAGTATAGTTTGTATGTTCAACACAATTTTGTAATTTACCCAGGAAAGATCATATTGGATATACGGTATTATCCATGTTACAATTTTGCAGATTTATTCATAAAATAATATTTAACACTGCTTGAAATCATATCTACTCAACAATAAAACAAACAAAATTAAATACATTAATGTCAAACATATAGAGGCATCAGATCAACATTAAATAATATTGAGCCTCGAGATTTTTTTTGCTGCAAACAAATCAATGATCTTCTCGTTGTCAATGTTTACGTCTCAGTGAATTGACATCAGCGCCAATCCATTCTGTCTCTCCTGACCTGTGGAATTTCTCAAATAGGTTTTGAGGCGTTTCAGCGAGGAAAATTATCTCTCAGAAGTACATGTGGTCGAGATGAAACAGGTTCTTTCAGCCAGATCATTTTCCATAGGTCTAATTCTCCTTTCAATGAGTCCCATTCCAAAAACTTTTTATACGGTATGAAATAGTCTTCTTCAACACTGGACTGTTTTTCACAACAAACTGATGGAATCAAAATATATGAAGATGATAGAGTAGATTTATGCTTCTGGAATCTTGAGTGGAGTTGATCAATGAAATCATCTAGAAGTAGAATCATAGTACTTTTTCTAAAGTACTCTTCTGGATCTTCGGTTCCATAGTTTGACTTGTGACACTGTTGCGACACTTTCATTTCTTCATTTATGGATTTGAGTAAACCAAGAATACTCTAATAAATGTTGGCGAATTTTGATTTGACATCTTTTCGAATATAGTTGATAGTATCTATGATCAAATCAACATGTTGTAAAGTGGCCACCAAATCACAGAGAGGCGATTGGAGTATTTTACAAAGTGGAAGTATGAATGAAAACAACATGGTCAAGCAACTCACTCACTACAAAATCACTAGTAATCATAGACCTTAAAAAGGAAGTTGCTCTTGATAAATTTTCAAAATCCCTTTCTTCACTTAGTTCTTCAAGAGTTTCGAAGATAGCCTTGAAAATTTCCTTGAATCTAATTAAACCATCATGATTCTCAACGCAAGTTTCGCACATTGCTTTAAGATTTTGCCATCTCACTTCGGGATAGGTTTTCATTATATTTTCTTTCAAGTTTTTCGTTCTTTTTGCCGATGCTCTGAAGAAATTGAATTTCGGATTGGCTAAATTTGACAAGAGTAACTCAAAGCCGCTAAACTCACCGAATGCGAGCTGCAATGAACGTATAATGCTTCTGGATAAGTTCGGCGGACACCTGCTTGGACACCATCAAAACAGCCTTTTATCGAAGAAGCGCCATCATACCCTCATCCGATTAGGTATTCACAATCAACCTCTAAACGATTAAGTGTGGAGAGAATTGTATCAGCCAAATAATTTCATAAAGTACATACTGTACTGAGACAAATCTTACAAAATCTTCACGTAGTATATTATATATGTTATCTCTGGGCTCAATACCTCTCACATATACAGACATTTGTTACTGTCGTGAAACATCAGTAGTTTCGTCAACCAGTATCGAAAAACATTCAGAAGAATTTGTGAGTACAGTACCCACAAAACTGAAGTTCTGTGATGTAACCTCAAAGTTAAGTTATGAATGAAAGGCCGAGAGCATTTCAATCAAAAAGGTACTAAGGTTTGTTTATCCATGAAATTTAGCAAGCTCAGAATATTTTCTAGATCGATTAATTATTTGGCAACTAGGAAAATGATATATTTTGAAATTAGCGCCATTTTGTAACAAAAATCCCTAAACAAAATTAAAGTCCCTAGGGCTTTGAATTTTATGGAAAATCTCAATATTCCCGTCGTTATGAACAATTTCAATCATATTACGGGGTTTTTGAGGCTGCCAGGAACCCTGACATGAAGAAAATTTGCCGAAAAACGTGTCAGTAGTTTTAAAGCCAAAAGTTGACTGCATCCTTTCCCGAAGTCCTCTATTGAAACGGGTTCAGCACATATTTTGACATGATTGCAAAGTATTTCATTAGCGAAAAAACGGAAAATGTTGCTTAAAAGTAAAAAAAAATTCCAGAAAATTCACTTTTTTGTTGAAGGAAAAAAGTATCGTACTTATTTTTTTTTTCATGCACAATTTCTGCCCAAAAATTTTCCAAGGTCTAATGAAAAAATTGAGTTTTATTCAAATTTTAATTTTGCATGTGTAACCGCGGTGACAAAAACAAAATGAGCAGTATGAAATTTTTGTTGCCTTACAAACGCATGTATTCCGTGTGCAAATTTTGCAAGTACAATTCGGTACCAATTCTGTACTTGGGGGAATCAAAATTTCATCCCTTTGCGGTTTAAGCTAGAGTCTTCTTCAATAAACCCGAAATCCAATGGGTTCAATAGAAAAATATCCCCATCCAAACAATGAGTTTGATGTGAAAAGCTCTGAGAATATGTAATTTAATACATGCACTGAAAATTGAGAAAATCGCATTTTTTCGAATTTCGAGCACGTTTTACTCGAAAACGGTGCATTGTAGAGAAAAATTTGAATAGACCTTTTTTGTTGAGAATTTTATGCAAAATATTATGGCGTCATTTGTATTTGGAAAAAATGGGTTCTTCGATTTCCTGCGGAGAATCCGGCTTATCCGGCTATCATGCACCCTTTAAATTCGGTCAAAATACATTAGAAAGACTTGGGTGAACTTCATAGACCACGAAAACCCTCCATGCCACCGGACTAATATGCTTTTGGTTCATTTCAGTTCAAACGAAAAATACTTCGACAAATCACTGATAATATTCAAAACTTTATTATGATAACAAAATATTACCTTCGAAATCAGCCATTGTAACAACTCCATGTTCCTGAGCACAACACAAAAATATCGACTATGTATATGTATGAACTAGCAAAGTATATTGGGATTTTTCAGAACGTGTCTTTAATTAATTCAGCCACATTGGTGTTATTTATATAGCGAATAAGTACCGCTGATTTCTAAAGAACTGTGTGATTTTCCTCATAATTTGTTTTGTGGACTGGAGAGAGAGAAGTACCGGGTATACAAATGCTTCTAATATAACGCTCTGAAAGAAAAAGTTAGTATTACAAATAAAAGTTTTGTTCCGAAAAAGATTCGTTTTGGGTTCTGGGTGTTATAAACAAATAATAAAAAGCGATACTGGGGTCAATAATCGAAAAATTCTATAGGCCAAGATGTAGATAAAAATAAGAGGCTCTTACACAAAAAATAAAATACGCAAACTTTTTATAAGATGGTTTGTAAATGAAAACCCCGGTTTTCGCCCCAACAAAATCGCTTTGCGGAATTTTTTAAACAAGAAATAGTGAAACAAATTACAACTTTTTTGTTTTTTTGCGAATATCTCAAAAGGTATTGGAGGTATCGTTTTACAGTCAATAGAATTATAAAAACTACAAATAGTTTTTTATACGACCAGAAAATCCGGAAAAACCTCGAAATAGAGACCATTTTTAAAAAATTCTGAATCTGGATAAACCATATTGCGGAAACTGATTGGTAATAACATGTGGTTCACTTGTGCGCAAGACGGTTTATGTCCGATGTGTGGTTTTTGCTCAATCGCGTTATATTTAAGGATAATCATCTTGTTCGAATTCTGTTAACGGAATTTGGAAGTAGAGATCAATATCAATAATTTGTATATTTTGGGTTTCCACCTGAGAGGTGGGAAATCTATTGAAAAGTCACTGGAAGTTGTGGTAGATCTCCAGCCAACTCCCTGTAGAATCATTTAATCATTCAATTAGATGCAAGATAACGTCGAAACGTAGGGAAAATAATTAAAGCAATAAAAACCCCATCGTAGGACAAACTACAGAAGGAAAAAATCTAACGTAAATTCTTGTATTTCAGATGCACAAAAGATTTCAATTGATTAGTCACCAGATCACAGCTGGTAAACCAGATGGAGTTACATTTCTCTTAGGAATTTATAGACTATAAAAGTCATGAGGATATATTTATAGATGTAATAAATATAATTACAATACTCGTTTTTGACACTTCCTGTTGATAAATCTCAATTTTAAGGATGACGTGGAACCGATTAACATTATGAAATATGATGAAAAGACTATTAGATTGTTATCAATAGCCGTAATTAGTGTCGCTATTGTTTTAGTTTATTACTCAATGAAATAAAATGTACAGCTTCCCGAGAATATAAAATGACCCGTAAGCGTATGTTTGAGTCAGTATTCAGTCAGTTCCGATTCATCGAGTTCCAATACAGTCAGTTCCGTTTCAACGAGTGAAGAATCGCGATGGTCAATTCTCAATTATAGAAATGAACTGACAGTTCATATAATTTGTGGCCCTTATCCATAGTTCGTGATTTTCAGCCCCGAGTTAGAGAGTTTTTAGTTCGAGTTCAAGAACAACATTCAGAATCGACGTTTCGTGTTGTCCATTTTCGTGTGTCTAATTAAAAGCAGCAGTGTGCTAGACGTTAAGAGATAACTCAACATTGCCAAACATTCGTTGGAAAGTCTGCAACGAATCAGCAATTGTATAGTCGGATCTACTAGTTTTCTCGAGCCAGTAATACTCCATTTTTATCAAGTCTCGCGAATACGTTTCAACAGTCATAAAGAAAGTTCCCGAATCCTCGGTTACGCCATAAATTTCCCTTCAACAAGTATAACATTTTTTGCCACGCGTCGGCATTAACAGCTGTAGATATGTAAGTGATACCCCCATATAAATTATCCTCTCAATTCAGTTGACATTCTGGTCTGCCGTAGAAATTTTAAAGTTATATCTGTGTTGAACAGTTTATTTCTGATTACTGTTCGTCAATTATATACATGTGATGTTTTGAGTCTCATATAAAATTTTATTAAACTTATAAATTAATACAGTGTGTTGCAAACCATAATTTATAGCTGTCGCAGCTCATATTTATTATGAATTTCATTATGGCTTACTGTGGTCAACAATCACATATGTTCATTTTTTAGATCAAATTAAATTAAATTTAAGTACAGATTTTATGAGTTTCTTTTACTGTCCTGAATTACCAAGCATTATAAACACGTTTCCTGAGTACCCTCCAATTAAATCATTACTCAGCCGTTCGAGTATTGGTTTTCGATGCCGAGAAGTTTCAGGGCTTTTATTTTGTCATCAGGGCAGCCTCTTGGCGAAATAAATGTGCGCTGTCTCGTCTAAGTATTGGTTTCGTATGTAGTGCTCTACAGGGTGTTACAAAGATACTCTAAATGCTTCAAAGTACACCCGAAGTCGCCCGAACTCAACTCGAGTTAACTTCAGTGCGACTTCGGGTGACTTCGGACGCACTTTGAAGCGTTTTGATCAAGTTTCAGTGACATTTTCAACACATTTCCCACCTCTCAGGTGAAAATCCAAAATATACAAATTGTAGATATTGATCTCTACTTCCAGAAGCCGTAGTGCTCTACAGGGTGTTACAAAGATACTCTAAATGCTTCAAAGTACACCCGAAGTCGCCCGAACTCAACTCGAGTTAACTTCAGTGCGACTTCGGGTGACTTCGGACGCACTTTGAAGCGTTTTGATCAAGTTTCAGTGACATTTTCAACACATTTCCCACCCCTCAGGTGAAAATCCAAAATATACAAATTGTAGATATTGATCTCTACTTCCAGAAGCCGTTTACAGAATTTGAAGACGATGATTTCCTTAAATCGGCGCATCTTGCAAGATGTGCCCTTAAATTGATTATAACGCGATTGTGCAAAAACTACAATCGGCCAAAATAGTAATTTACGTGACAGGTCCGGAAAACACTGTTTTTTTGGATGAGTAGACCAAATTCTTGGACGAGCGTTAGCAAGTCCTAGAAGTCTGCGAGTCCAAAAAAACTGTTTTCGGACGTGTTGCGTACACTATTTTTTCGGCAACCATGTAGAATAACAAATCAATGAGACGCATTTAGTCTAACAGACGAAGAGAGGTCGACCTTCACCCATCTGTTAACCGGATGAAATATACTTTTTATGAAGTTACATAAATAGACGAATACGCCTATCAAAAGGTGGTCATGACTATATACAGTGACTTTCAAAAATTTGCACCATACTGAAACTTTTTTATTATCGATTTGTCAGAAAATTTTATTCTTCATAAAAATTGGTGCATTACGGAATACTTGTATTCGAGTTATCAAAATTCTATATTTCCAAACCGGGTACAGGAGGGAACAAAAATTAGAATTTTGATCAAGAGTAAAACTACCCTGGCTGTGATTACAAATTTTAATATTTCGAACATTTTAGTTCTTATTTGTATTATACAGGGTGAGTCAGGCTGAACGCCTCGGACTCTCGTGGCCATATGGTATTTTTTTCTGTAAACGGCCGGGGGGAGTACATGTATGTCGATCTGAAGCACATTTTAAAAATAATGATTTTTATACAAGGTGTTTGAAATAAGCGTGACATATCAAAGTTATGTTTTTTTAATGAAACACCATGTATTTTCTTACATTTTTTATTTCTTTGAGAAAAAATAAGCTGACTTTGCTAAAGTTTCCCTATACCTAACTCTCTCCATTTATGAGATATTCAACTTTTTCTCAAAATGTAACGTTGTCAAAAAAAATCAATATCATTGTAATTATCCACTGCATGTGTACGAAATTTTTACCGGTCACTCTTATCCCTTTCAGCTAGTTACTGCAACTTCAGACAACGATCAATATTTTACAGTGTGTTTTATATTGTCAGGAACACTAACCGCATATTTGAACTCCAATAACTTTGTTATTTCAAATGGAACACCCTGTATTTTTCCACGTGAAAAGATTCACCATTTCATTTTCTTTCGAACCATATAATATGTCCCTATACCTACATATGGTGCTTCAGGAGTTTTCAAAGTCTTTTTGTAAACCAATATAAGTTTCAAAATAATAAAATTCCATCAACCGGCTGATGTCAAATACTGAAAAAAGTAGTTGTCCATTATCTTTAGTAAATTGAATTTGAACACTCTCTACTTACAGTTGATTTTCTTTGGAGCATTTGTTATATCGGTCCATCTGTATCTACTAATTTTGGGGTTTCTGGTTAAAAAAAAAAACAATATTTAGCAATTAAAGTTTAAGTGAAAATTTAAAAAATCA
The DNA here is from genome assembly GCA_944452925.2 of Chrysolina oricalcia. Lineage (NCBI taxonomy): Eukaryota > Metazoa > Arthropoda > Insecta > Coleoptera > Chrysomelidae > Chrysolina > Chrysolina oricalcia. Next base: position 13,286,760 of record OX101819.2, read on the forward strand.
AAAGGAATGTTCGACGTTACCACCATCTACTTCAATACAGCATCTAATTCTTTTTTCGAATGAGCTTCTGACATTGTTCAACATATTTGGAGTAACTATTTGGAAGGCATTTCTAATCCTCACTTTCATATCATCAGGAGTAGTAGGTGGTGTACTGTAAACAATTTTCTTGATATATCCCCATAAAAAAAGTCCAAAGGTGTAAGATCGGGGGATCTTGCTGGCCAGTTATAAGGACCACCTTTCCCTATCCATTGATCTGGAAATTTTCTGTCCAGATAGTTCCTGACAACACGTTTGAAATGTGCCGGTGCACCATCTAATTGTAGCCACATCTTCTCTCTCAAATTCAAAGGAATATTTTCCAGAAGATTCCAAAAATCTCTCTTCATGAATCTTAAAAATTTCCTTCCATCCAGATGCCCGTCAAAGAAATAAGGACCAATTATGGTGTCTCCTATGATTCCACCGAATGAGTTAACACTCCACCGGTTCTGGCGATCGACGGTTCGAAATAAATGTCTGTTTTCGGTGTCATAATAATGAAAATTATGTCGATTCACCAGACCATTGTTATGGAATGTTGATTCGTCAGTGAATAAAATATTCTCAAAAAAGTTCATATCTTCGCCAACTCGTTCAAGATACCATAAACAGAAATCTATCCTGCGTTCAAAGTCCCTTCCATACAAATGTTGATGCAGCTGAATGTGGTATGGATGATATTTGTGTTTTCTAATAATTCTGCTAACGCTCGATTGACTTATACTTGTGGCATTTGCAATGGCTCTGGTACTGGTATTGGGATCTTCAATCGCATGTTGTAAAACTTCGAAATTGTGTTCCTCATTCCCAGTAACTGGTTTCGATAGCTCTCGAACAGTGTACCTACTCGATACTACCTGTTTCTCGAAATGTGGATAATAATCTTTCGAATACATTTTTATCAGGATGCTCTTGATCTGGGTATTTTTGTGCATAAACCCTCGACGCTAATAAGCAATTTTCGTAACACTCTCCAATGGTTATTATCATATTTATTCTTTCTTAAAGTGTGAAACTTTTCATTTTACTCCTCAAATTTGAGAACACTTGAACAAAACAATTTCAACACAAACTTATGACAAAATATGACGCTATTTGTCGGAAGCCCGCTTGGAACAACGCAATTGAACACAGTTGAACGCATTACTCAAGTATCCATGGCATCAGCCTACTTGATGAAATAATGTCAATGCAAAAAGTTCATCGGATTTTGAAAATGCTTCGATAACTTCTGAAGCACCACATTTAGCTATAGGGAAATATTATATGGTTTGAAAGGGAATGGAAAGGTGAATATTGTTACGTGGAAAAATATAGGGTGTTCCATTTGAAATAACAATGTTATTGAAGTTCAAATATGCAGTAAGTGTTCCTGACAATATAAAACACACCTTGAATAAAAATCATTATTTTTAAAATGTGCTTCAGATCGACATACATGTACTCCCCCAGGCCGTTTACTGAAAAAAAATACCATATGGCCACGAGAGTCCGAGGCGTTCAGCCTGACTCACCCTGTATATTGAAATTCGAACAGAAGATAGGTGCCAACAGAAACATTCTAATTCTTATTTATATTAATATTTATATTAAAATTCGAGCATTTCCCGGCCTAGTCCGGGAAGTACGTACTTCCCGGACTAGGCCGGGAAGTGCTACTTTCCCAAAAAAAAGTGCCCGGGGAGAACACTTCCCGGATGGTTGTCGAAAATACATCTTGAGCACAGTTCAACCACATATTATTATCTATCAGTTTCCACAATATTGTTTGTCAAGTCATTTTTGTTTCAGTGTAGTCAATGTGAACTAGCTCAACTAGCGAGCATTTTTTCATCCAACTCAAAACAAATCTTTCGAGAAATTAGCGTACGTTTCTAAAGAATTAAAGAAAAGTACCTGTTGGCAGATTCATCCTGTATTCTCACTAACCAGAGCACATGAAAGGTAGACTATTCACTTTCCAAGCTCACCAAACACCTTATTAAAACCTATACCGGAATTTTTCAAACGTGCTACCTAATTCATTCAGAATATTATGTGAACAGCAAAATACGTATTCCAATTTGCTAAATGCACCTTGAACATTTGCATTTTTGATAGATACTTCATCGATATCGTTGAAAATGTTGTAGCGGGTGGATCAAGTAAGTCCAAATCCACAATTTCGAAATTATTTCAGACGCCTTTTGTCAACTACTAGGATAACGCTGAAAACTTTGAGGAACTTTATTGAATTTGCAATACATTGTGTAAAATAATAGAGGTTGAATAGGAATATTGAATGAATGCGTTATTGTATGATTGGATAGGTTATGAGAGATTGTCTATACCAGATGACAACTAAATCCCAGAACGTCATTCAGTTGCTTATCAAGTTAAGCTTTTGACATTTGGATCGAAGATATAGTTTTTTGAAACCCATATTCTCCATGAAAAAACAATTGAATATCACTTCTGGTTTTATCAAAAATAGTCCTAGTAATGCAATCATATCGGGTTGTTTTCAAGGAAAAATTCCGATAGTTTCTTTCTCAACAGTTTCAAATGTATTTTTGGTCGCTGAATCCGATTTTCAACTTCAACACCTCGTTAGAGGTGAGCCAACTTCAGTAACTGCAGAATAACATATTCTGTAACAAGGTTAGAATGAAAATTCGATGCAAGTGGAAAGTTCCGAGCGCGAGCCGAAGGCGGACGTGAGGAACCACTAGCATCACAAATTTTCATTCTAACCGAGTAGCAGACTATACTTTCTCCACGATCAAAGATTTTAAAAATACATTTTTAAATGGAAACGAACAAAGGATAATGAATGTTACAGAACTCAATCATAATTATATTAGGTAAACACTCAATAATTCAAGAAACGTTCTACTTTGTATTAATTGTTATATTTGTACAGTTCTCGTAATGGAAAAATTATTGGAAAAATTTTCAACAGTTGCGTGGTTCGTAGAAGATGAACTAACAGTCACATAATTTGAAGTGGAAGGCATGATTATTCTTCTGCCACTTGAGAAAACTTCCCCCCATGCCTTTTTAGTGTATCCAGATCTGCTCCTGCGTCCACTAACACAGTTTAGTAGCCGACGTTCTCCTATAACAATGACCAGTGTATTCTTGAGGCTTCACGGGATTTAAAAAAGTGGCAATTTGTTTGGGCATGTTACCAATTTTATTGATACCGATCACCTGTTTCGTGCACTTTCCTCTTTGGAAGTTGACAAAAAATTATCAGAAAGGATGTCTCGTCTCAATGGCAATATTTTTTCACAATGTTGTAGAATTCTCCTGTTACGGAAAATTCTCTTGGTTTTTTAGATTTCGTATTTGACATGGAAATTAAAAATACAATTCCTTGATCTTTTATATTCGAAACCTTCAGGTTGTAAAGCTCATTTTTGCTACATGCTCCCATGACACCAATGACAAGAACGATCTATAAAAAATAACAAAGGTTATATCGTAACGAGTACCATTTTAAATATTTTCTGTCCACGCGAAATAATAACAATAGCTTAAAAATACTTTTTATCAGAAAGGACTAATCCTGGACAAACCAAAAATAAATTTTTATCGCAAAGATGCATTAAAAATAAACTATTTAGACCACGCACACATCTTATGGGAAAAAGTCTTTAGGTGAAAACGGGCTGTTTTTTTTATATATTGCAGTTGGACCCATTCTGAGTAAAAGTCACTATTGGCACCACTCGATCGTATGACTAGATTCGGAGCTAGAGGGCGCCAAATCATGAAATTTGTGATTTTTTGGAGAAATTCAGATGAGTAGAAAAATATCAATATCTCATTTATATCAAATACTGAACATTCCTAAAATTCGCTAGAAATATTTTTCCATAATATAGGCAATACAATCAATTCTTCGGTGAATGAATTCGCCTACGAGTTTATAAGTTGATTGATTTTATCATTGAGGATCATTCAGAATGGTTTGTTGATCGACTAAAATATAATGAAGCCATGAATACAGAGTTTGGAATGAGGAAGGGTCCAATCTCACATACACATGTAATTACTCCAAATCACGAATTTTATAACAATATAACATATTATTTGTTATGGATAGCCTACTGTTGTTCGACTGAGCGCCACTAAAATCGTGAATGATTCTTCTTTAAAACAAAAAAAATTCTAGAGTGTAGTGTTTCCAATATAATTATTGTTTTGGTAAAAGAAGTCGCCTTCGAGACTGTGAGTTGATGAGGTAAATTATTTTTGTTGGTTGATCAGAATGGAAGTTGATCTCTCGAAACAAAATGCAAATGAAAATACATAGTGTTTCACACAAGGAAGGGTACATTCAATTTGAATAAGTAATTACCCTTCTCGAGGACTCATCATGACTTCGTCCTCAACAGATAGCTGAAGTAATCTCCTATTAACCTAACTACGTCACAATACCTAAAGGTTTAGCGATAGAGGTCGCCAAATAATTAATTTTGTATTTTTGTAGGATTCAGCAAGCTATAAAATATGAACATATTTTGTGAGTTACTCAAAGAAATACATCTGATGTTCTGAGGATATTGAGTATATTTCCGTCATCGACTATACATGGTCTTTCACGACGAGCGTTCGTAAGGAATATATGGAGAACGATTCAAAATAATAACTTGAAATTTTGTGGTAGTGGGCTTTACAAAATGGCCTTCCCAACTAAAATATTTTCAACTTCCGGTCTCTTTCCGTTATACCGGAAGTTGAGGGCAACTTCCTTATTTCAAATGGAACACCCTGTATTTTATTACATTTTTGAATTTCTCAGCACATTTTTGGCCCACTTTGTATAACAATGCCTATACCCAAATTTGTTGGTTTTCGAGATATTGATTTTTTTCTGAAAAATTTTACAGTTACAGCACCACTCCGAAAAAATCATTTCTCATTTACAGTAACAGTTGAAAATGTGAAATTTCACAGAATCACTCCTCAAGCATCAAGTCATGAACGAATCTATCCAATTTTCAAAAATAATTTACAATGTGGTCGAAATTTCCACCTAAAACGTAACATCGAGAAAACTGATGAAACACGATTTTTTCAAATGGAAACCATACACTATTCTATTATTTTTGGATACTACGAAAAAAAAAGATATCAAGTTCATGAAGAATGTCCTATACCTATACCCCTGGAAAGATATATCCAATTTTGGGAAATATTTGAAATGTAAATCATTCGAAGCAATACCAAACCAAGCAAGCTTGTCAAAATTTGATATAATTGACGTGTATTTCGTAGTTTTCTATTTGTGTGCAAAATGTCTCGTTTGGGGTATTCTAATGAAGATTTCCTGAATTTAATAATCATTTATGGCGAATGCAATAAGATAATGGACAGAACTTGTGTTTTTGCAGAAAGATTTCCAAATCTACACAGACCCAATAAAAATATTCTGAGAAGACTTCTGAGAAACTGCCGTGATTTCGGATCTTTTTCGTCTGTCATCAACAAAAAAAAACCACTCGTAATCAATGAGGACATCGAAATTGCAGATTTGGCTTACTTCACAGCCTATCCAGAAAATTCGTTGAAAGACGCAGAAAAGTCACTTAGAATTTCATGTTCGTCACTAAACCAGATTTTAATCAAACAAAAGTGGCGTCCCTTTAAATATCACCGGGTCAAAATCTGAAACCTCACGACTTACCTGCACGAGTGGAATTCTGCGAATGGTTTTTTGTCAAGATACAGGAGGACCATGAGTTCATGAAGAACATTATATGGACAGATGAAGCTAAATTTGCCAAGAATGGTATGTACAACCGCCATAATAGTCATTTTTGGGCAGCAGAAAATCCAAAGCTCGTTCGCCAGCGCAACTTCCAGGATTCATGTAGTTTTAATGTTTTTTGCGCTATAAAAGAAGACCGAATTTTATGTTTATATCTTTATGATGAGAATTTGAATAGCGATAGATATTCGCATATATAATTAGGATTGTGGTTGGTGAACATAAGGCATGTTTCTGAACAATAATCGTTCTAAGTTATGGTATCAGATGGATGGAGCCCCTGCACATTGTACTGCTACCGTTGCTGGGTTGTATTATGGGATGTTCGAAGATCAGTGGCTTTGCTACAATGGGCCATTTAAATTTCCTCCTCGCTCTCCAGACCTGACGCCACTGGACTCCTTCATCTGGGGATATATCAAAGAAAATGTTTATGCGGATCCTGATAGTGACAAAGAAAACATGAAACGAAGGGTTCTGAGAGCTTTCAATAATTTAATTCCTGACTCCATACAGAAAGCTACAAATAGTGGCAAAAAGAATATATTCTTGTTTAGAACAAAACGGCAATGTCTTTGAACATCTGTTGAAATGAAACACAATATTATTTGAATTTAAAGAAATTAAGTTAAATTATAAAATTAAAGTAAAATCTAACCTTAAAAAATATAAACTGTATTCGATATCAATATACAAAGATATAATTCATCTCTCTGATAGTATTTTATTTCAATCCATCCATTTTCATGTTGAGTTACCTTTTACCAACAACAGAGTTAATATTAGTTCATTTGTTATCAAAGCTTTCTTGGTTTGGTATTGCTTCGAATGATTTACATTTCAAATATTTCCCAAAATCGGATATATCTTGCCAGGGGTGTATTTTAGGTATAGAACATTCTTCATTAAATTGATATTTTTTTTCGTAGTTTCCAAAAATAATAGAATAGTGTATGGTTTCCATTTGAAAAAATCGTGATTCATTAGTTTTCTCGATGTTATGTTTTAGGTGGAAATTTCGACAACCCTGTAAATTATTTTCAAAAATTCGATGGACCTGTTCATGACTTGATGCTTAAGGTGTGATTCTGTGAAATTTCACATTTTCAACTGTTACTGTCTATGAGTTATGATTTTTTCGGAGTGGTGCTGTAACTGTCAAATTTTTCAGAAAAAAATCAATATCTCGAAAACTAACAAATTTGGGTATAGGCATTGTTATACAAAGTGGGCCTAAAATGGGCTGAGGAATTAAAAAATGTAATAAAATACGGGGTGTTCCATTTGAAATAAGGAAGTTGCTCTCAACTTCCGGTATAACGGAAAGAGACCAGAAGTTGAAAATATTTTAGTTGAGAAGGCCATTTTGTAAAACCCACTACCACAAAATATCAAGTTTTTGTTTTGAATCGTTCTCCATATATTCCTAACGAACGCTCGTCGTGAAAGACCCTGTATATTTGAACTGAATGAACTGAATTTACCCATCTGAATTCAAGGAGAATTCAATCATAGGCACGTAGTTATCAAACTAGTCCTTGATTAAAAATCCTAGAGGAACGTATATTGTTCATAATTTGTGCATGACATAAATATTTTTGCTTTGTGCATGATGGTCTGGTTTTCCGAAGATTTTCTTTCTTTTGGGAATAACATGACAACACCGCAGAACTTCCTAAAAAAAGAAGTACCTCCGTATGTAAAACGTTTTGTTCAGTTCAATGGTGAGAAAATTTACAAGGTGGTCTATTTAAAAATTGATACTTTCTGTTGCCTCGCTTTGAACAAACACTCTATATATTTCGAAATATTTTTATGACAATCAACAATATGATAGGGGAGATACTGTACTTCCTCACACTAATGGGACACCCTGTATATAATAAGGACAATTCCTCGTTTCAAACACTCCGTATTCGTAGCTTCATCATATTTTGGTCGATCAACGAACCATTCTGATTGATCCTCAGTGATAAACTCAATCAACTTACAACATCGTAGGCTAATAATTCATTCACTGAAGAGTTGAGTATGTTGTTGACTATACCCTGTAGAAAAACAGTGACGCTTTTTCTGTAGTATGAAAAAGAATTTCTCATGAATTTTAAGTAATGTTCAGTAGCACATTTTACTGAATATAAATGAGATATTGATATTTTTTTATTCAGCTGAATTTCTCAATAAATCACAAAATTAATGATTTGGCGCCATCTAGCGCCGAATCTGGTCATACAATCGAATTGTGCCAATGAAGACAATTACTCAGGATGGCTCCAGCTACAACATATCAAAAATTCAGCTATTTTCCGAAAGACTTTTTCCCATAAGATGTTTGAGTGGTCCTTTTAAAAAAATGCCTTTTCGGTGGTTTGAACCCACAACCTCTCGTCTGTTATGACTTCACTTCAAAAATGTTTATTGGATTAAATTCCTCATAAAACAGTAAAAGGTGTATAGATAAAAATAAATAACATAATTAAAAATATCTATTCCTTCTAAGTAGTTCATTAGGGGAAAGAAGGAAGAATCGATCATGCGGCCTAGGAGGGTTCAATCCTGCCCTTCCGACAAGTCGGCGGGCAAGCGAACCATTCGGTGGGCCTGTTATCCCTAGGGATGTTAGGACCACCCCTGCGATGTTCTGCAGTAGGCGCCCTTCTCCGTTAGTGTCTGCGTCATATTATTCATGCAGATTCCCCGCCTCCTCTGTATTATGCGTGGGATTTGTTTGTTCACTGTGTATTAGACATGAGACTATTAAAGCGAGTGACTATTAGTTTTCATGCTAAAGAGTTTCCCAGAAAATCAGCTAAAATACTGGGGATATATCGTCTATTATGCCAAAGCTATACCATCTGAGCCATGCGGCCTCTAGTTAAACAAAGGTTTGATAAACATTATATATCAAGGGCATTCTCTTCCACGCAAACTACAAGTCTCAATTCGGGTGGAAGAAAATTAAACATGCATTTTGTAAAAACTGCTGAACATTTTCAACTGTGAAGACCTTCGATTTTTTGGCTGAATACGTATCAGAACAACGTTTTAAGAATGCCTTATGTTTTTTATATCTTGAAATATCTGTCTCATGTTTTAAGTTTATCGTTGATTTTAATATTGAATATATTTTCCACATTATTGAAGATGTCCATTTTTCCGATAATTCACATAAAATCGCATTCAAAATATTTTCTGAAAAGGAATCCGTTTTCTTTGTTTGCTTCCAATCCATGAACAGTTTGTAATATTTTTCATGTTAATTCTTTGATTTTTTTGGTAGTAAACTTTCCAGTATATTATTTGCACTCTTTGTAATTTCAGGTTGTTTATTTTCACACTCTGATTCTGAATCACTGAATAAATTCATGATACTTTTTATATTTTCGAATGGAAACGTGACAGCAATATTTTTGACCCTTACTCAAATTTTGCCACTACTATGACAATCAACTGCATCAAGGCTAATGTTATTATTGCTAACCAGTGTGAGAATATTATTCTATCACAAGAGAGAGAATATATAATAGCTACAAGTTCGTAAAGTAGGACTTTTTGTGTATGAGGGTGAAGTTTGTTATTTTTCAAAAATGCGTCATGTAGTAACAGTGTGTAAAAAATTACTTTACGCACAGTTGAGGATTTGACGCACAGGTGATTTTTTTACGTACTTGTGCGAAAAAGAATTACTTTACGCAGTGTCAGCAGTGCGTAAAAGCTTAGTTTACGCACTGTCATAGAAAAAAAAACATTTAAATTGCATGGGGCAGAGGTGTTATTTCTTCAATCTCAAGAGAGAGAATTCCTGCATTCTGTAATCAAATGCTCGATGAGATCATGTGTAATTTCGAAATTTTGTAGGTAATGCTGATCAAATCAAGAATGATAGGCTTCTAAATTAACACACTGAAGGGTTGTTTTCATTCGAATTTTGTTTGAACACCACTATAGCAGGACACTTGATACTTGATACAAAGGTGAAAACACTTGGGGTGGGAAAAATAATTTGGAATGAAATAGTACTGTATTATAGTGATCATCTCAACCTGACTAATTCGAAAGTCTTCTTTTCATTCGAAGTAGAGATCGCTCGTTGAAAGGTAAGGCCCTAGTCATCCTATCACGTACAAGTATTCCGAAAACATCTGAAGGTTGGTCATAAGAATGCAACCGAACGAGGGAAAGAACAAATTTCTTTTGAAAAAAGATGAATATCAATTCTCATTAAAAGAGTTTAGCTTCACAGGAGTTTCCCTACGTGTATCCGTCAGGAGAATGAAATCTTTCAAAATTCAATGGAGTGATTGCACAAATCTACAAATTTACATATCTCGGCTTTCTTTGAAAGCTTTTTTTTATCTGCACCACAAATAATCAGATCGAGAGGTTTCGGTGAATTTTTATGATAAAACACTACTTATCCTTTCGGGGAACGGTATTTTAGGTATTATTTGATCATCTGAAGTTTAAGGTTGAAATTAACATTTCAGTACCGTATGTTTCTTCCATACGTATATACTTATATCATCAACTCAGTTATTATTACTGAAAATCATAACACATATAGTGGAGAAATGAGAAATCGTAAGGTTTTTAACCCTTTTCAAATCTATAAATAAATAGAAAAACAAGATTCATATACTCAACGGCAGGTCTCTGAAATTCAAAATTTAGAAAGGAAATATCAGTACTCAATAGCTGAAAAAATAATGTATGTTTTCCTGTTTGAAAAATAAATAAATGAATAATTTTACATGTGTAAGTTTTTTGATCAGGCACTCTCATTATTTTTTCCAGTAGTTACATAAAAAATGTGTAATTTTTTTTGACTATCAAATGTTAAAAGTAGGTTATTTTTGAACACGGCTTGCAGAAAGTACAGACCTTCGTTATTTAAATACAGGTAATATACAGTACCCATCATTACCCATCAGTACCAATCGTTTTTTATTAAACATATTACCATCATATTCCATCCTTAATAATATTCTACAAGATTTATTTTAATAGTACAATTATTGCTGTTATTTTGTATATGTTAATTTCAAACGATGATTTTGGTAATACCACATCAAATGGCTTTTCTTGTAAAATTTTACAAGCATTATTGTTCTCGACTTCGACATTTTCACTTTTCCTGATATTACCAATGAAAAACAGTTTTCTAATTTTCACGGTCACTCTGCCAAAACGATAAAAATTGGACCATTGCGGAAACGTCAGTAATAAACGGTATTTTAATTTTTATATTAAAAAACCAAAGTATTAGAAAATATCATGTATACAACTCGAATATAAACCCTCTTTTTGCACGTGCTCGTTATGAAAACAGGATCTTTATATTCTTGTTGTATAAATAACTATTTTACAATGGTCTCTGACACATCATTCACTCTTTTCTTTTTATTTGGCGCACAATTTCAAATTGACTATGGAACAAACTCTTAAATTCAGCAAAATCAGTTATGTTATGTTTCAATTCGTCAAGTTTTGTGTTATTGTTATTATTGTTTGTGTTATTGTTATTGTAAATTCATAAAAAATTATTGAAATTGTAAGTGTTCGTAAAAAATAATATTGCCAAATAAATCAAAAACCATAGTAAATTTTTAAACTTAATGGAAACTTTCTCATAAATACGTCTGCAATTAGTTGGATTGCCTATCGGCAACAAAATTCACTGAAAGATATACTCTCTCCAAATCTGGCTTCTTTGGACCTAGCCTGAAACCGTTATCTTTTTTTGTGTCTGGTGCGTTTTCCCTGTAAATTTTCCGAAATACGTTGTTTTGACGACATACACAAAATTTATGCAGTTTTTTTTCAAATTACGTAAAAACTTCAACTCAAACACGAAAATAAAATTCTCTGCATGGGTCATTGGGAGTATTCGCCACCTCAAACATGTAGGAAAAACGACTATAGGAAAATGTCTTAATAACCAGCTAACTTTCTCAAGATCCATTCATTAAAACCTACAAAATCGACTTTTCATTCTGTCTGACAAAAATTATTTTACGATTTTCTAGTCTGACGAGTCAAAGTGGTCGATTTGACGACAATAAAAAATTTGTATTTAATACATTTATTTTAATTTATTCAAACGCAAAAAAAATATTGATTTTTTTTCTGATTTTGAATTTTTTGAACATGTATTTATATTTGCTTAGCACCTCTCTGCGCATTCTCCATATTGTTTGAATTGTTTGAAAAAGCATTCAATGACAAAAAATTATTTGATAAAGTATTCAAACAGTAGATTGAAGGACTTGATGTTTCAATTATGCCACCCACAAAAGAAAAACTTTTATAACAGGTCAAAAGAACTATGTTTACATACATATATCTAGTATATGATGCAACGCCCATTCGACGTTAATGAAACCAGAAGATTGTAGGTGAACATTAGTAGCCATTGAGTTCCATTATTATTGGTTCAATGGGCCTCAAAGTTCTTTGTTTGAAGATACGAGGATGTATTGATATCTAGTTAGCCTAGACCAGTTCCCTACATAAACAAAATATTACGTTACCATAGTAACGAACAATAACTTATTAGAAGTGTCAGTGTAAAGTTTGACGTCAAAAAAGTAAACCAGAGTTACACAATAAATTAAAAGAAAAGATATGTTCACCGAAATTGTGAAAATCGAAAAAATGGAGTGTAGAGCCATCTTCAAGTACCTGTATTTAAAGGTAAGCAGATTTACGAAGATGCTTAATACCCTTGGTGATCAATGTCCTTCGTATGCGACCGTGAAAAATTGGACTGCAAGCTTCAAAAGAGGTCAATTTTCCATTGAAGATGATGACCGAACGGGAAGGCCAATTTATGTGTCAGTCCCCGAAAATATCGATGCAGTTCATGACAGACCGTCGAATTGGGCTAAAACGGATATCTGAAGCACTGATTATTTCATACGAACGCGTTCATCATATAGTTCACGTCAATTTGGACATGAGAAAAATTGCTGCAAAATGGATCACCAAATGTTTGAATGTTGACCAAAAGCGTGCAAGGGTAGTAGCATCGCGTTCGATTTGTGCTCGATTTGAAAACGATGTAGACTTCTTAAACCGAATTGTTACTATGAATGAGACTTGAGTATATTTCTACGATCCAGAAACAAAGCAACGATCGATGGAATGGCGACACTCCGGTTCTCCAAGACCTAAGAAGTTTCGTGTCCAAAAATCTGCTGGAAAAGTTCTTGCGTCAGTTTTTTGGGATTGCCATGGAGTAATCGTGATTGATTTTTTAGTTAAGGGTAGAACAATAACTGGAGATTACTATTCGACATTACTGGCCACTCTACGAGAAAAAATTAAAGAGGAAAGACGCGGAAAGCTATCCAAAGGTATTTTGTTTTTGCAGGACAACGACCCTGCACACAAATCTCATTGTTGCCCTGCAAAAATTCGTGATTTAGGGTTTGAATTACTAGAACACCTCCCTTATTCACCAGATTTGGCTCCGTCCGACTATCATCTCTTTCCTCAACTGAAAAAAAGTTTAAAAGGTCGTAAATTTTCTTCCAACGAGGAGGTAATAACAGCTGTGGAGGTCTGGTTTGCAGAGCAAGTAGAAAATTTTTTTTTGAAAGGTCTAGAGACGTTGCAGGTTCGCTGTAATGAATGTATCCAATTAAGAGGAGAATATGTTGAGTAATAAAATATTTTGACATTGACATTTTGTTTGGTTCTATAGTAGACTAAGAATTTTTCAATATATCCTCGTATATCATCGAATGCTGTAGGTACATTGTCAATTAAGTTCACTATTTTCAACCTGTACGATTTTTTTTTTCTCGGCCTCATTATTCTTTGCGAATAGATATATACACATCAATACACATCAATAGAGCATAAAATGAGTAATATTTTAACAAAAATACTATTAGGAAATCGACTGTCATCAAATGAAAGACAGTCCGTAGTTATATTTTGTTACATGTTTTGGACTTTTTTAATTTGTTAAAACCATTTAAATTTAAAAAAAAAGTTTTTTTCAGTAATTTGCTTAAAAAATGAAAACTTATACAGCAACCTGGTTGCTCCAACGGACAAAATAAGATTATTTTTGACCCAATCGGATCATTCGAAAAGGAGAAAAAAGGATAACAGGAAATTTTTGCAATTTTTTTTTAATTCCTCCATTTTCCAAGTTGTAGGGTTCGCCCTTCTCAGGTTAGTATTGAATCATGTGTACTTTATGTGTGCCTGGATGCTCTAGTGATAGTCCGATTTCAACTTCTCATAGTAGAAGTATAGTACCACAAAACGCAAATTCTCATTTTGCGCTAAAATGCTGCGAAGTGGGTGAAAAATGCTTGCAAATATGATTGAAAACGGTCGAGCCGGCATAAGTGGTCGAGTAGTAGGACAAACCGGAAGACCGGGATTCTCTACAATTTTTCTAGCTGGAGCTCTAAAAAAATACGTTTTTTGTATTCAAATGTTTATAACAAATTAATAAATGACATTTGCGAGTCGAAAACATAACACAATATAACTACGGACTGTTTTTCATGTGATGACATAGTCAGTTTCCTATTAGTATTTTTGTTACGAAAAAATCTTCTATTGATTCGCCTGCAATCATTAACATTTACAAAAAAGCCCAATTTAATATTGAAAATAAGTGTAGGTGGGTAAAACACTTTTTTCATTGCAAAATTTATCATCCCTGCCAAAAAAATACAAAAAGTTTTCAAATTAAAAAGTGACAAGTTTTTCTCCTAATACTTTGAAACCAGAAATTTTTCAAAAAAATATTCTTTTTGATGGGAATTTGTTCTTTGTGAAATTATGACACTGCCACAAAGTAATCCAAATCAATTTTCAGCTCAATCCATTAAGTTACCTCGAAAAACATTTTTCAAAAATAAAAATAAATCCTAAGTTACGATTCCTTTATTTGAACACTACTGAATTTTCAGATACTGAGAATGACAATTCTGATACTGAAAGTAATAGTGAGGAAGAAGATTACTTCGAAATCAATGTCGAATGTTATGAAAGCACGGACAACGATGAATGTGAAGAACAATGAGACACTTTTTATTTTATTTTTTTAATCGTTTGTTTTATTTTACTAAAGCGTCTCGGGGTCACACAAGTAAAATAAAATAATTTTCATGCAAAATCTAATATATTGGATTTTTTTTTCAAAATATTAGATTTCTTTTCAATATATTGGATTTCTTTTCAATTCATTGGATTTTCATATTTAATTGAGTTATTTCAACAGTGTAATGCTAAATTTCATTTATACTTCTCTATTGAGAAAAAAAACCGTTTTGTGGCAAAATTGATAGCAATCTTGTTAGCCAAAATTTGAAAATATCCAATATAGAATTTTGAATAAGACAGGCACGCAAACTTTTCTACTGGAATACCCCATCTACAGGATGAATCAACTATTCAAATTGAAGAAAAAAAAACAGTATCTATATAAATTTTGTATTTGTCGCCAAAACGACGTATTTAGGAAAATTTAGAGGAAAAATGGCCTCGAAACAAAAAGTCACAGATGAAAACAGTGTTAGACTAGGTCCAATGAAACCATACAGAAGGTTTGGAGAGTAAAATTTCAGCAGATGGGTACTCTAACTAAATGCTTTCTTGAAATTAATTTCCTTTTATGGGATTTTCTTTTGAAAAATACCACTCGATTTTAGATCAAATTTGAATTCGTACGCACCACTCACAATACCCAATAAAATGTACCAATTTGGTTGTTTATATTTCTGATGGGAAAGGCTAATGTACTTACCGAAATCGGAATCTAAAAATCAGCTCACGTAGCGGACGTTCTGGTCCGTCAAAACTTCCGTATTTTTAATGACGAAATTATGCAGAGGACTCTCGTCCCTCAGAACCAGAAGGCAAGCGATCGAACATAATTTTTTCGAAATATCACACACAAATCACTCAGTCGAAGGCAAATCATGCTGCTGCAGAATTAAAAACAAAACAACGACGAACACAATGGTGAAGGAGTGGAGCTTATATAATGGAGCCGTCCTCATCCTCTTCGCAATGTTAATGTTAAAAATCGAAATTTAGGAAAAATATCGACCGAAGATCGCTCTCGTTTCGAGGCACGCAGATAAAGATTACCGATCGGCGTCGTCTTTCGAGCAAATCAAAATCAATAAGAAATCAATGTGCAAACACTCGATCGAGTAATCGATGTCATCGAAAAAATACAATGCGATTATGATTTTGTGCGCCGGGTACGAAGCCAAGTACCTCACACTCCAATTTCTTCAATAATATATATCTGTCCTTGCCGGGACGGTTAGGGGGAAGCGGCCACTTGAAAATTGGATTAAATAGAATGATGAGGTGTTAGGTAGTTGATTTGATACCCGCAATTTCTACATTTCTGCAGTGGGTACGCGGCCTAAGGTCGTACGTGAGTAATTCTTTAAACGCGCAAAGATTGCTTTGGAATTGCTTGTTTCGCTAGCGTTATTAGAAATGAGACACTGGGAGTTTTCCAGGGCAGGGGTTTGTTAATGTTTTATCTTTGAACCCTTAAAGACGTAGCTGAGAATGCAAAAACATTCATTCAGCATTGAGACCTTACACATTAACAAATTTAAAAATTCACAAATACATAGGGATTATTAGCCTTGACAGCTTAGCATAGTGGGTAAAATTAAAAAAACAATAAGTATGGGTACAAAAAATAAAATACAGTAAATATCAATAGGGCTCCATTACAGGTCACCGGTATCATCATGAAATTCCTCATAGAAATAATATGCCTTCAGTGACAGATATGTACAAGGATGTATTGATATCTAGTTAGCCTAGACCAGTTCCCTGCATAAACAAAATATTGCGTTACCATAGCAACGAACAATAACTTATTAGAAGTGTCAGTGTAAAGTTTGACGTCAAAAAAGTAAACCAGAGTTACGCAATAAATTAAAAGAAAAAATATGTCCACCGAAATTGTGAAAACCGAAAAATTGGAGTATCGAGCCATCATCAAGTACCTGTATTTAAAAGGGTTAAGAGGTAAGCAGATTTACCAAGATATGCTAATACCCTTGGTGATCAAAGTCCTTCGTATGCGACCGTGAAAAATTGGACTGCAAGCTTCAAAAGAGGTAAATTTTCCATTGAAGATGATGACCGATCGGGAAGGCCAGTTTCTGTGTCTGTCCCCGAAAATATCGATACAGTTCATGATATGATTTTAACAGGCCGTCGAATTGGGCTAAAACGGAAATCTGAAGCACTGAATATTTCATACGAACGCGTTCATCATATAGTTCACGTCAATTTGGACATGAGAAAAATTGCTGCAAAATGGATCCCCAAATGTTTGAATGTTGACCAAAAGCGTGCAAGGGTAGTAGCATCGCGTTCGATCTGTGCTCGATTTGAAAACGATGTAGACTTCTTAAACCGAATTGTTACTATGGATGAGACTTGGGTACATTTCTACGATCCATAAACAAAGCAACAATCGATGGAATGGCGACACTCCGGTTCTCCAAGACCTAAGAAGTTTCGTGTCCAAAAAAAGTTCTTGCTTCATGGAGTAATCATGATTGATTTTTTGGATAAGGGTAGAACAATAACTGGAGATTACTATTCGACATTACTGACCACTCTACGGGAAAAAATTGAAGAGAAAAGACGCGGAAAGCTATCCAAAGGTGTTTTGTTTTTGCAGGTCAACGCCCCTGCACATAAATCTCATGTTGCCATGTAAAAACTTCGTGATTTAGGATTTGAATTACTAAAACACCCCCCTTATTCACCAGATTTGGCTCCGTCCGACTATCATATCTTTCCTCAACTGAAAAAAAGTTTAAAATGTCGTAAATTTTCTTCCAACGAGGAGGTAATAAAAGCTGTGGAGGTCTGGTTTGCAGAGCAAGAAGAAAATTTTTTTTGAAAGGTCTAGAGACGTTGCAGGTTCGCTGTAATAAATGTTGAGAAAAAAAATATTTTGACCTTGAAATTTTGTTTGGTTCTATAGTAGGCTAAGAATTTTTCAATATGTCCTCGTATATAGCTTAGTTTTGAAAATATTGAAGGTTGCATCATTCACATTAGTTTTTACATATTTATTTAAACAAGCAATGCCTTTATGAATATGAGAGTTCTGACCAACGGAGAGTCACGAAAATGGTTGAAGCAGGTCAGTGCAGTTGCGGGTTCCATAATTGAGGGATTGGCTATTTATTTTGTTTGATGTGTTTCTTGTTTTTGCATATCACATATCAATATGTAAATATACAAACATATATAGGAGTTTCATTATTTGAAAATCTTCAAAAATGGACTTACAGCTAGTGCTTGATAGAACCCCCGCCATAAACCTCAATAATTTTGTCTGTGAAATGAAGGCACTTTGAATATGAACTGAACAACCCCAAAATATTAGACCGTAAGAGAGAACAGATTCAGTAAGGCCAAAGTTTACTAATCTCATTACGTCAGGACTAGCAGTGTTTTTCAACTGTACCAGTAAAAAACATATGACACTCAATTTATTTGTAATATTGGTATTGGTAGGTATTGGTAGGTATGGATGGTGACTGATGCGCTGCGACCTAGTTAGATCTATTGTGCCCCATCTTCTTCTGCTATCTCGAGGTGTTCTCGTTCAGGAATTTTAGGATTTTGAGGGGGTCCATTTGTGGTATTTCTTCCACAGTCAGCTGGTGTGATCCCAGTATATTTAATCTTTTGTGGTGTACGGCATAACACTCCATCAATATGTGGTGAGGTGTTTCTGGATGTTCCCCACAGAATCTGCAGGTGTTGTTCTCCTCCAAGCCTAGCTTCCTTAGGTGTTCTTTGAGTCTGCAATGCCCCGTTAGAAATCCTGTGATTGTCTTTAGACTAATTTTGCTGAGGTTAATCAGTGTTTTCGATCTTGCTCGGTTGAAATTGCCGAGGAGATCTTTGGCCTGCCTTAGCCCTGGAAGTCTTTGCCAGTATGTTGCTCTCATTTCTTCTTCAGTTTTATTGAGTTCTTCTTGGAAGTGAGATTTTCCAAGTCCGCAGAATGGTTCTGGCCCGATCAGTGGCGTTGATGCCCCTTTTCGTGCCAGGGTGTCTGCTTGTTCATTGCCCTCTACTCCGACGTGCCCAGGCACCCAGAGGAGGATCACCTTGTTGTTCCTGCCTAGATCATTAAGTTTTTCTAGGCATTCCCAGACCATCTTCGAGTTGATGTTATATGAGCTCAACGCTTTGATGGCTGCTTGACTATCAGAGAGGATTGCAATTTCCTTGTTCCGGTAGTTCCTGTCGAGGTTGAAATGAATGCATCTTGCTATGGCGTGAATTTCCGTTTGAAAAATGCTTGGGAAGTGTCCCATGGGTTCGGAGTACTTGGTACGAGGTCCAAATACTTCTGCTCCAGTTCCGTCGGGAGTTTTAGACCCGTCCGTGTACCATGTAATAGTATTCTTACCCAGTGCTCGAATGGATTCTGTGCTCCATTGTTTCTTGGTATTTAGTTCCGTTCGAAAAAATTTCTCGAAACTAAATTTCCTGGTAATTTCGTCAGTTGGGAGATCGGCAAGGTGCGCACTTCCGGTGGGGGTTGAGCCCCTTACACTGTGTGCTGTCCCTTTGAGTCCGACTTTGGCCAACCTCAGGTCTGCTCCCCAAGCAGTTCTCCTCACTTGTAATATAATCGATATGATTTTTCCATGTCAACTTAGCGTCCACAATGAGATCAAAAATTTTAAAATGGTCAGTCTGTTCCGTAGATTGAAGGTTCATTTTAACTAGATAACTGATATTGAGTTAAGTATTTTTTGGTAAAAAGGTCATAGTTAGTGATGTCTTTAAGTTGACAGATAAACTATGGTTTAGGCAGTAAATTTAAAATTCATTTACTGAAGTGTTAGCCAGCTAGCAGTTCGAACACCTGTTTCGCTGATGATACGAAAGTAGTGACATCTGCATATAAAACCTCAAGATTTGGGGTAGAAGATGCTAATACGACATAATTCATGAAAACCAAATATAGAATGGGTCCCAGTATTGAACCCTGTGGTACCCACACTGGCACACTGCGAGTGCTTGATTTGTTTCCTATGTTGACAACCTGTACACGGTTTTCAAGGTATGAACTTATCCACCCAGACTCTGACAGTAACAACATCTTCATTGGTGATATATATTTTAACCTTTTAGAGAACAAACATATTACAGTAAAATATCTAAATATTCTAAGTGAATATTGATACGTGTCAATGATCAATAAAGAAACGAGACAAAAGTCCTGTCTAGATTACATATTCTTGAAACCTAAAAATAAGTGTAATAGAAAATTCAGTTCAACTAATATTGAAAACTGAAATCACTGATCATCATACAACTGTCCTACAGATTATTATAGAAAATGAAGTTCAAACAAGGCGGCGAAGGCATTACAGGCCAAATCGTGGAACCATCTTTTTATAACAGATAATCCAAATACAGCAACAAACATGTTTATCGAAAAAATAAAAAGTAGTTATTGTTGATTGTACAGAACGAAAAATATTCAAGCGTAAAAAGAGTCTTATTGCACCGTAGCTCACAAAAAGTGACCGACAAGAAAAACAAATTGCTCAAATCTTAAGACAACCAATAAATTTTTTACTGAAATGACATTACACTACGTATAGAAATAGAGATTCCACGGAAATGTAAAAAGCAAAAAAATGCTGCTCTCAACAACTAGAGGTGAATAAAAATGACACAAAATTCTTATGCAACGTGGTGCAATAACAATGTGGAGGAAAACCGAAAAAATAGGGCATTGATGCCATTATGAATGAAAACAATAAGGTAGTAGAGCTGCAAAAGAAATAGCAAACCAATTCAATAAAAATTTGGTTAGTTTCGGAAAAAAATTAGCAGAGAAAATTTTACCAAATCCTCACATGTCGAAGAATACCCAACTCAATAGCATTGATTTCAACTAACAGTAAAGAAAAACACATCATCAACGAAGTCAAAAACAACAAACCACCTGGCCTTGATAATTGAATTTTTGAAAAAAGCTGCAAATTTTCTGACAGGAGCACACATACATTACACAATCAATAAATGCATTGAGAGGCAAATTTGGCCTGATGCTTTCAAAATTGCAACTGTTATTTATACCGGTACATAAAGGAGGAGCTAGAACATGTGTCAGTAATTATAAGCCAACTCCACTCAGCAGTCATTTATCAAAGATTTTTGAAAAATTGATTGAAAACAGTATGGTTTTGGAACAAAAACACTGTTGATGCTGTTTTGAATTTGACAACAAAATACATAAATCATTAGAACAGGGCAACCTTTCTTTGTGCTTGTTTAGTGATCTGAGTAAAGCATTCAACACAGTGAACCATAAGATTCTGCTAGAAACCCTTGATAGGATAGGTATTCGTGGTAATGTACTGAATAAATTCGAAAGCTACCTGTTGTCAGAAAACATACAGTGATAGTGCATGTCATCGACAAAATTCAATGCGATTATGATTTTGTGCGCCGGGTACGAAGCCAAGTACCTCACAATCCAATTTCTTCAATATTATATATCTGTCCTTGCTGGAACGGTTAGGGGGAATCGGCGATTAAATAGAATGATGAGGCGTTAGGTTGTTAGGTACAGTTTGGCAAACATGGCTGAGATTGTGAAATTCCCACTTCTTGCGCGAACAATCACGTGAACATCACTGGATAGCCCGCTGTACGACTAATGCGCATCGTGGGCGTGAATATTTTCACAATTGCAGCTATGTTTGCAAAGCTGTAGGTAATTTGATTCCCGCAATTTCTATATTTCTGCAGTGGGTACGCGGCTTAAGGTCGTACGTGAGTTATGAGATACGTTCTGCGGTATTTCTTTGAATGCGCCAATATTGGTTTTGAATTGCTTGGTAGTTTTACATGCGTTAGGAATCGTTCATACCTCCACGAATATTCGCAATTTTTCTGCGATTCGCAAATCGCAAAAAAAATCACTGCATGGACTTTCATACTCATACAGCCAAAAGTATGTTATGTTATGTTATGTTATGTTATGTTATGTTATGTTATGTTATGTTATGTTATGTTATGTTATGTTATGTTATGTTATGTTATGTTATGTTATGTTATGTTATGTTATGTTATGTTATGTTATGTTATGTTATGTTATGTTATGTTATGTTATGTTATGTTATGTTAATGTTATGTTATGTTTTGTTATGTTATGTTATGTTATGTTATGTTATGTTATGTTATGTTATGTTATGTTATGTTATGTTATGTTATGTTATGTTATGTTATGTTATGTTATGTTATGTTATGTTATGTTATGTTATGTTATGTTATGTTATGTTATGTTATGTTATGTTATGTTATGTTATGTTATGTTATGTTATGTTATGTTATGTTATGTTATGTTATGTTATGTTATGTTATGTTATGTTATGTTATGTTATGTTATGTTATGTTATGTTATGTTATGTTATGTTATGTTATGTTATGTTATGTTATGTTATGTTATGTTATGTTATGTTATGTTATGTTATGTTATGTTATGTTATGTTATGTTATGTTATGTTATGTTATGTTATGTTATGTTATGTTATGTTATGTTATGTTATGTTATGTTATGTTATGTTATGTTATGTTATGTTATGTTATGTTATGTTATGTTATGTTATGTTATGTTATGTTATGTCAAAAAATGTTTAATGAAAAAGTTTTCGAGTTTTTTATTATCTACAACTTTTTCATCAAACAAATTTTGCTGGTTACGTTTCGTCGCAAATCGCAGAAAACATTTTCTACCCCGAAACTGTTCCCCATTTCACCATTTTGTGTGTTTTCGTGTTTAAATATTTTTTTCCATAAAGTTCGAACCTCAACAACATTCTCCACCTGGTCCTTGCCTGTTACTTGTTTTCAACAACCATTGAAAATATTGATAAAATCATGATTCAGAGAGACTTGTCGGTTTTTTTTAACTTATACTCATATATATTAATTAATTATCTTAAAGAAGAATCAATTATGGGTAAAAAATAACACAATAATATAAAATTTTAAAATAAAAATAGAACATAAACCCATGAAAACATTTTAAAAATTCTGAAAAAAAATTGAGTTACTTTGGCATTCAAATTAAATAATTAGAGAGATGTAGAAGAAAATCTGATGAACAGTTATCAAGCAAAAAAATAAAAACCTAATTTTTAGAGGTTTTTTTTTAAGTTTTCCCAGAAACCATTCATCAGATTCCATTTCAAATATCATGACATATCAATATCAAAGTAAAAAATAATCACGATTTTTTTCAGAATTTTCAACTTCAACGTTCCCTCACAATTTAAAAAAATTCTGAAAATCTTGTTATAAATCTTGTTATAAAAAGACAGTTGAGAAGAATCACTTTTGCAAGCGATATTTATATGAAATTTAGAAGACTGAACATTGAGGAACTATTTATACTAGTTTTCAGACATAAAATCAAACGATTTATATTTTTAATAATGATTTTCAAAACCTCGGACAAAAAACGGTAAATGTAAGTGATCCCTCTGTAGTACATGAACGAAAAGACGAAAATAGTTCTGCTACTGTCCACAAGGTATTGCACAGAATTATTGTAACTGTCATATTTACTGTTCAGCGTTGCCAATAGTTCTAGACAGCGGTAACCGAGGTAATCTGTTTAATTTTTGGAAAATGAAAGTTACTTCGATAGGGGTTTGTCAGTTCATCAGTTGGATGTTGGATTGGTCTTTATAGCGTCTTTATTGTCCATTCCAGTTGTTTTGAAATAACATTATATTATATACATAAAAAATAACGGCATAATAGGCGGAGTTCAGGTTAAAAATTTGTAAAATATTGATTAAAATAAATTATAGTGAGTTGTTCATATTAGCTGCTCTTTTTGAATTTTGCCAACAATATTGTTGTTTGAATGATGGTTATTCGGGTTTTTAGGCCGACGTTTATTTAGAGAAAAACTCGACGTTTCGCCAACACGAGTGGTTGGCATTTTCAAGAGAAATGTTTACAGTTTCGATCACTGAACACTACTTGTTTGGTATGCGTTGTCTCAGCCAGTATTTATGGGTCGGCGTACTCGTACCTGCGTCCGGTGCCATCGTCCCTTCGTCGGATACCCCCTCGGATTCATTAATTTCCCGGTATGGTGTTATTACCGTTTTCTTGAGAACAGGTAGCCATGCTTTATTCAATTGTAACCCTTCTTCAATTCTGTTGAAATTGTTGGGATGTTTTTTGATTTCGATTGCTTCTCGGAAGAGTCTTGGATAATATGCATGTGTTGTGGCAATTACTTGGGTTTCTTCGAACTTCACTCTGTGATTGTTATTGTTAAGCGCATGTTCCTGCGACAGCGGATTTTTCTGAGTGTCCTAACCGGCAATTGGCCTTGTGTTCCTTTATTCTGGTATTTGTGGAACGCTTCGTGGTTCCGATATAAACGTTGCCACAGGTACATGGAATGTGGTACACCCGAGATGAGCTTAGTTCATCACGTTTATCCTTCGCCGATCTCAAGTGATCCTTCAGTTTCTTTGAAGGTTTATATATGGTTTTGATATCATACTTTCGTAGTATACGGCCAATGCGATCTGTGACCCTAGGAACATACGGTAGGAATGCTTTACTTTGTTCCTGGCAGCCATTCGATCCACTGTCGCTAGAGTTCTTTCTTTTGCGTTTTGCGTTTTTGCGATCAATTTCGCTTTCCTTATATCCGTTTAAAAGAAGTGCGCTTTTCAAGTGTTTCAGCTCCGCTTCCAAATATTCGGGTTCACATATTCTTCAGGCTCGGTATACTAGTGTTTTGATAATTCCTTGTTTTTGACACGGATGATGATTTGAGGTACTGTGGAGGTATCGATCAGTATGCGTTGGTTTTCTATATACCTTGTGCCCCAAACGTCTTTCTTTTCGAAAAATGAGAACGTCTAAAAAAGGCAGTTCCCTATCCTTTTCAACTTCCATTGTGAATTGTATATTCGGGTGTATCCTATTAATGTGCTCAAGGAATTTGTTGAGTTTTTCCAGTCCATGACTCCAAATTATGAACGTGTCGTCTACATATCGCAACCATACCTTGGGTTTGTACTTTTCCGTCTCTATTGCTTGTTTCTCTAGCTTTTCCATGACAAAATTTGCAATAAGTGGGATCAGTGGGCTTCCCATTGAGACTCCATCTAATTGTTCGTATATTTTGTTGTCGAAAACAAAGTACGACGATGTTAAACATATTTCAAAAAGTTTTGAGATATCGTTTGGGAACAGTAGTTCTATTCCCCTCATGGCTTCATCTAATGGTATCTTCGTAAATAGGGACACCACATCGATGGCCAAATCTTTGATTTTTCCGATGAAATGTGTGGAGTCTTTTACGTATGATGCTGTATTGCCAATATGTGGTTGTAGTAGTTTAGCTAGATGTTTCGCCAGATCATAATATGTTGGTGAGCCGATGGTATTGACTATTGGGACAGAAGAATATGTGAACCCGAATATTTGGAAGCGGAGCTGAAACACTTGAAAAGCGCACTTCTTTTAAACGGATATAAGGAATGCGAAATTGATCGCAAAAACGCAAAACGCAAAAGAAAGAACTCTAGCGACAGTGGATCGAATGGCTGCCACGAACAAAGTAAAGCATTCCTACCGTATGTTCCTAGGGTCACAGATCGGATTGGCCGTATACTACGAAAGTATGATATCAAAACCATATATAAACCTTCAAAGAAACTGAAGGATCACTTGAGATCGGCGAAGGATAAACGTGATGAACTAAGCTCATCTGGGGTGTACCGCATTCCATGCACCTGTGGCAACGTTTATATCGGAACCAACAAGCGTTCCACAAATACCAGAATAAAGGAACACAAGGCCAATTGCCGGTTAGGACACTCAGAAAAATCCGCTGTCGCAGAACATGCGCTTAACAGAGAGAAGTTCGAAGAAACCCAAGTAATTGCCACAACACATGCATATTATCCAAGACTCTTCCGAGAAGCAATCGAAATCAAAAAACAATTTCAACAGAATTGAAGAAGGGTTACAATTGAATAAAGCATGGCTACCTGTTCTCAAGAAAACGGTAATAACACCATACCGGGAAATTAATGAATCCGAGGGGGTACCCGACGCAGGGACGATGGCACCGGACGCAGGTACGAGTACGTCGGCCCATAAATACTGGCTGAGACAACGCATACCAAACAAGTAGTGTTCAGTGATCGAAACTTTAAACATTTCTCTTGAAAATGCCAACCACTCGTGTTGGCGAAACGTCGAGTTTTTCTCTAAATAAACGTCGGCCTAAAAACCCTAAAAACCATCATTCATTCAACGATGGCCGCGAAAGCCTTTTACAATTTGTAATATTGTTGTTTGTGCTAAAAGCAAATCTAATCCAAGCAAAATCAAGGACGGACTGACTATATCTATAACAAACCCATGGGCACTGCAACCCCGAATATCAGAAAAACAAACGAAATGAATACAATAAATAATATACAGGTGAACCGGAAAAAAGGGGCAATACCAAAGATTTCCAAGATCTCCTTCCACAGGAAAACTGACTGCACAGGCATCATCAATAAACCAAAATCTAAGAAAAAGAATGAACCAACTTTAAATAAAATGGTCCCCACCTTTGGAAACACTGAAAACGATTCAAAAGATAACCCCTTTCAGAACAAATGGAAGTCTCTATCCATGGTAAGCCTGGATGTTCTGCAAATCAACGGAAATTTGCAGACAAGGAAAATACATCACGTTTTCTGAAAAATGTGTTGTAGTACATCCATCACAAAACTGAAAACTGCAAATTTTCCGAAACTTGCAGACATGAGCGGCACGGGGGTTAAGTTCGAAAAATGAGGCCTCCACCCAACACAAATCTGAGGGCGTTGCAAATTTCCTGAAATTTTCAGACAGGATACAGCAAGGAACAATGAATTCGAATATTGAAGTCTCCGAGGTCTCCACCCAACAAAAACCAGAGGCACTGCAACTCTCACCAAATTCACAGACTCAGCAGAGGCCACTGAATTCGAATAACGAGGCCACCGAGGTTTCCAGCCAACAAAAGAGCGAAGACACTACAAATATAACCAAATTCGTAGACATGACTCAGCAGAGACCCACAGTATTCGAAAAACGAGGTCTCCGAGGTGTCCCCCCAACAAAATTATGGGGGCACTGTGAATTCCACCAAATTCACAGACAGGGCTCAACTGATCTCGAAAAATTATTTCCCCGAGGTTTCCACCCAACAAAAAACTAGAGGCTCTGTTAGTTTCACTAAATTCACTAACAAGGCTCTGTAGAGGTCGCTAATCAACAGTAATGAGGCCCGCGAAGTCTACTTTCACAAAAAAAGACGGAGATACTGTAAAACTGAAATATTTTGTAAATCACTGGACAATAAGCCTATACGAAGAGCTGGAAAAGATAAGAAAAGAAAAAAGAGAATTTGGTGAAAGGTGTAGTGCTTCCGGTTTTTGGTTGGATGCAGACCTCGGTGGCCTCATTGTTCGGTTTCAATGTCCATTGCTGTGTTATGTCAACAAATTTCAGGAAATTTGTTGTGCGCGCCCTCAGATTTGTCTTGGATGGAGACTTTATTGTTCAAACTCAACTAAGTTATGTGTGCAAGTTTGAAAAAATATAATAGGAATGTTCGAACTGAAATAATTGTAATAATGATTAAAAGAGGAATTGGATGTTTTCCACCATCATGAATCATGACTTTGTATGTGTCTCATCAATGTTGACTTGTTACTATAAACCTCATGTTAAATGTCTAGATAAAGAAAATAAACATATCCGAAAGCTCGACCAAATAACAAAGAGTATTATTTTTAACAGCCCAGTATTTTGACTGCATTGAGGATGCAGTCAGCCACATTATTCCTCAACTACATATTATTTATATTCTATATCTCTAATGTACATAATACAGTAAATAAATAATTCATTATTGAAGAGAAAGAAATAACAAAATCATCTCCACAACGAACAAGAATTATAATAATAATTATTATTACTAGTAATCCGGCTATCCATAACATAATGCATTGAACCTCATTACCATAATTAATACCAGGTAATAATTAATAATCCTGTGAACTATTTCGCAGTACTCCGAATAATGTTGAGATTTGGCAACAATGCATCAGCAGTAAGTAGGGTTGACCGTTGCAGAAAACTGTAATTTATTTGGAAATGTTATAAAAGATCGCTGTAACTATGGTATGAAAAACATATCTTGTAAGTGCCATCTTACAGTTCAGAAACGCGAAATATTTGACTTTATATGAACCTTAACGATCAATAAACCAACAAGTTACATAGACCATTTGAAAGTAACAACAATTAAAATTATCACTTATAGACCTTCGAAATACAAAAAACACCAGAAGAATTGTTCGTGGAAGATTAGGGTATTTTTTTTCGAAAAATGTACCTCTCTAAATCCAATCGTTTTCTTAATTGTAAAAAAATCATGCTTATTCGACATCAAAAAAGACATATTTCTACAAATTTTTATCTGAAATAAATCATTTATCCGCGAGAAAAAAATTAAATACTGAAAAATCGGTTTTTCGCCATTTTGACGGTTAATTTGAGGTTATGTCGAAAAGTGTTCGATGCAAAAGTTTTTGATTTTTTTATCATCTACAACTTCTTCATTGAACATTTTTCGCTAACTTTTCACCGCAAATCGCAAAACCCGTTTTCAACCCCTAAATTGCATCCCCATTTCACCATTTTGGGTGTTTTCGTGTTTAAATATTTTTTTTCGTTAAAGTTGGAACCTCAACAACATTTTCCACCTAGTCCTTACCTGTTACTTTTTTCGGTTTCACATAAATTATAGGCACCTGTCTGTTATGCTTGTTGCTATCCTAAATGATTTAAATAAATAAATAAATGAGAAACATTGTTCCAAAATTGGCCAAAGTCACCCTGTTGGGCCAGAATCACCCGCTTTCACGGAACTGATTTTTTTCAGGAACAAAGTGGATTATTCATAAAATGGATTATAAATCCGAAGACATTTTCTACCTATTCTACCTCCGACTATGATTTTTCAAAAAAGTCGGTAGTTCCATCGCTGCTGGCGTGCAGTATAAATCACTTTTGATGACCCCTGCGAGGTTATTTAGTACATTTTTGGTGATTCTATCAATTCTAGAAAATTCAGCATTCTGCGGTAAAAATTACGGAAGATACAGGGGTATTTCCATGAGAAGTGAGACACTGTATTATTTGCACGTTTTGTAATTTCAGGTAGCGTATTTCCACACTCAGTTTCTGAATCACTCGATACATAAATTATTCATGATGAATAAGTTACTTCAAAACTTTAAAAACTGTACGATGACAGTCAAGGCTTACGTTATTGCTACACCAGTAAGAGAATATGTTTCTAATCGCAAGAGCGAGATAATGCAATGTATTTAAATTTCACACTGACAGAAGTGTT
Source organism: Chrysolina oricalcia (assembly GCA_944452925.2). Lineage (NCBI taxonomy): Eukaryota > Metazoa > Arthropoda > Insecta > Coleoptera > Chrysomelidae > Chrysolina > Chrysolina oricalcia. The sequence goes on from OX101819.2 coordinate 13,316,066, forward strand.
GTAGAATAAATAGTTCATCAATCTCAAGAGAGGGAATGTTAGCATTATAATAAAGGACAAGAAACCTTATGATAAATGGATTTCGGTGAAATTGGCGTACGTAACTACCACTGATAGCTGAAAACGTCAATTTGATAGCATTTGATCTTGAATATCTATCCACTTTTGGACCTTGCGCCCATGGAGATATTTAATCAGTACATCGATATGTACAGGGTGTCCCAAATTCGAGCATCATCATTGGAATCTCGGAAACCAGAAGAGATACGAGGTAGGTTAAAGGGAGGCTAAGTTGCGCAATTTGGTGCTCATTGAACGCCGCTTTCATATTTGAAAAATTCCGAATACTTCCGAAGATTTTTGGAAACAACCGATTATACGCGATTTCATTTTTATTTTTTTGTGACTCTATTTGAATAGATATAACAAAACAAATTTCACATTCCCATTGCTACTTTTTCTGTTCTACAAGATGGTGTTATCATATTTTCAAACAGACGTTTCGTATTTGAGCTGCCATCATCAACTTTGTTTTTTTAAATACGACCCTAGATTTTCTATTATAGATTTTAAAAGTTTCTAATGTCCCAAAACAAATGATGTATCGCACTTATTCTAAAAGTTTATATTAATAGCATTTTTCATAAGAAGTCATGAGTTAGAGAGAGACAAAAATTAGATTTTTAATAGAGTTAAAACAAACTATTTTTGCAATAACGCACTGCATAAAACTCAAAAACTAACATAAAATTGGGTGGTTAATAAATAATATAATTGAAGTGTCATCCCTCAAACTCTAGGCCCTAGGCTATATTTACAAAAATAATTGCATTTTATCAAAGTGGCTGTGCATCGTGCATTCTGGCTATCTTAGTTCATTTGTTAATGTTTAAATTATCCAATATTTTGACAGTTCACTGTTCGTTCACTTATCGTTAACGCTTATTAAACGAAAATGACTTTTTCTAACGAAGAAAAACGAGACATTATAAGGATTTATTATATTTCGAATCGAAATTCAAAAACGGCTCGTGAGCGCTATTTGTTGGAATATCCAGAAAGACGGCAGCCGCATTATAGTTATTGCTAATATTGATAATAATTTAGCTCAGTACGGAAGTTTTGAAGCCAAGGGTTGAATATGGAACACGAATAGATCCAGAAGAGGACAAATTATCTTGAACACTGTAAGTTTGAAAACTGTTACAAAGTAGAAAGTAAAATGAATAATTTTAAATAATTTTTTAAGGCCAATAATAATCCTCGAGCTTCAGTTAGAGTTTTCTCAGAAGAAGTAGGATTACCGCGAAAGAGAGTTTGGAGAACTTTAAATAAGCGTGGATATAAACCTTACAAAATCCATATTAGTCAAACACTAAGACCTGGCGATGCTGAGAGACGATTAGAATTTTGTAACTGGTTGCAAAATAAAATTAATGAAAATGATGACTTCCTAAATAAAACTATATAGACAGATGAATGCAGTTTTTCAACAGATGGACTATTTAACAGACATAACGAACACTATTGGTCAATAGAAAACCCAACGCAAAATCAAGAAGTAAGACCTCAGGGACGACAATCATTTAACGTATGGGTCGGTATGTGGCACAATAAAATTATCGGCCCGTTTTATATTCAAGGAAAATTAAATTCCGGTAGATATGCAGAATTAATAAGGACCAATATATTGGATTCCTTAATGGAAGAACATTTGGGCGTATTACGTCAACTATGGTGGCAACAAGACGGTTCAGCACCTCATAATGGGAGACGTGTTAAAAATTTATTAAATGAATTATTCCCTAATAAATGGATTGGATACCAAGGTCCCGTACATTGGCCAGCTAGTAGCCCCGACCTAAACCCTCTAGACTACTTTCTTTGGGGATTTCTCAAAAACCGTCTTTATCGAAACACGCCACAAAATCTTGAAGTATTACGACAAGACCTAATAAGGGAGATCAGGGCTATCCCTGAAAGGACCATTCAGCGTGCCATCCATAAACTTCACACGAAAATGCATTCAAGCAGGTGGATTACAATTTGAATATTTGCTTTAACTTTCATTGGGTTTTCAATTTTATAGTTTTTGTTTGACTTTTTTTGGAATAATTAAAACATCATGCCCATTGTTGAACATCACACATTGTTTTATATCAATTTTTAGGAGCTTATGAGGTCCTTGAAACATTGATGTATCGTTCTTTTTCGAAAAAATTATTTTAACGATGTCCTGCTAAGATCTTACCAAAAATCTATTCTCTGTCTCTCTCTAACACATGATTTCTTATGGAAAATGATATTAATATAAACTTTTCGAATAAGTGCGATACAGCATTTGTTTTGGGACATTAGAAGATTTTAAAATCTATAATAAAAAATCCAGGGCCGTATTTAAAAAAACAAAGTTGATGATGGCAGCTCAAATACGAAACGTCTGTTTGAAAATCTGATAACACCATCTTGTAGAACAGAAAAAGTAGCAATGAGAATGTGAAATTTGTTTTATTATATCTATTCAAATAGAGTCACAAAAAAATTAAAATGAAATCGCGAATAATCGGTTTTTTCCAAAAAAAAAAAAAAGTATTCGGAATTTTTCAAATATGAGAGCGGCGTTTCAATGAGCTCGTATCTCTTCTGGTTTCCGAGATCCCAATGATGAGGCTCGAATTTGGGACACCCTGTAGAGTGCATCCCATTTTGGGTGAGACAACCAGGTTTCTCGCTTGTTATTTAAGATAGAGCCTCGCGGTTTTCACGTTCCTATGCTACTTTTTTGTGAAACTGAAGTTGGCCTAATCAGATTTTGCATAACTGTTTCAGTTTATGAGATACAGGGCGATTTTGGAAATTGATACTTTTCGGGTCCCTCCTTTATCTCCGAAGTTATTAGAAATAATGCTAAGCTAAAAACTACTTCTGATACAGAATTCTGCGTAGAATCCAGAGGCATACTCAATTTTTTTTTCGGGGCATGGTTTTGAAGATACGACACAAACCTTATATTTTTTTCAATGGAACACCCTGTATTTTATTACTTCGTTGAATTCGTTATTTTTTTTCCCTCAAAGTGATGTATAATACTATATAAGTAGGATGTTCAGAAATGCAAAAGAACACTAAAACATCACATAATGATGATTTTTTGTTAGTGGGCCTTGGATTTCCCATATAAAAGAAGAATCAATTGGATAATTTTAATTTGTGATTTTTTTTATAGGAGAGTAAGGAAATAAAGATAATATACTCATTACTAACACGAAAAACAAATCGTAGGTACCTACCTCATAGCAACAAATAAATAATACAAATTAGATACAAAAGAAATACCCAAAAAATATTCATGATTAATACAAATTTTCAACAATACATAATATCTTACTGATTAAACTATTCAAATTACTGTCCATCTTCCCTAATACATAATTGACAAACCTTTTCAATACGCCTAAGAGCATTTAATATTATAAAAAGGTGGTTTTGTAAATCCTGGAAAGCTGCCACTGTTGATGCACGAAGTTCTTCGGGACTGTTGTGTCTATTACCGTTTATTTTATTTTTCATATAGCACCACAAGAAAAAGTCTAATGTAGACAGATCATGTGATATTGTAGGCCACATGATGGATCCATGAGTTCCAATCCAACAACCCTGAAAACTGTTTTCTAAAAACCGCCCGATCAATCTTTAATTGTGGGCAGGGGCACCGTCCTGTTGGAAGTGTATGGAATTACGATAGGCGAGAGGAACATCTTCCAGTAGTTTCGGTAACACGTCTTCTAAAATTGTCAAATACCTATTTACGGTAAGAGATCCTTCAAAAATGCGGTATATGATTTTTGTCCCCAATATGAAACATGCCACATTAAAACCAAATCGACCCTGTTGTTGTCGTTCAAAAATTAAGTCCTGGTTTTCATCATACCAATGTCTTGTATTTTGCCTGTTAAATATACCAGCACTGCTTGAGCATGGTTCAAAAACCAATTGCAGAAATTCAAACGTCTTACTGTATCACCAGGATATAAGTGTTGGACGATATTGACTTTGACTTATACTTTTTTGAAATTATGTGTACCCGTGATCTGGAAATGCCACTTTCATTTTCTAATTTTGCTCAAGAAGTCTGATGATAGGCATGAACGCTAGCTAACACATTTATTTCATCTACTTCTTGATTCTCTTTATTATATACCTTGGGTCGAGGTACAGAATTTGCACCATAATTCAGTAAATTATGCTTTAGTCTGAATATAGTTGCTCGACTAGGTTGATACCTCTCTGGACATCTGAAAGTTTTTAACTCACGATGTGAGGAAATATCTTGTGGTAAAATTCTCGAGGTCACACCTGGTCAAATGAAGTTCCAAATCTTCGCGAACGTTTCCATCGCATTGATTGAAATATTGTATAATGTCAAATTTTTCATTGTTTTGAAAAACCAAATCTCTTATCAGTTCTCAATAGGGAATATGCATATTTTTTTTTTATTTGTTTAATCAATTTTTACTTCGTTACAACATAGTAAAAAATATTAATACGGTTGAAAGTCTTGGAATTAGTTTTTAAAATAGTAAATAAAATACCGATTGACTTTGACCTATTTGAACGCCTCCATTTTCGCGCGCTGTGGATGACGTCACATGGCGCTATCAGTGTTGTTCTTCTTCAGTGTCGTTCGTTGAGCGTACTCTGATTGCTCCACTTGCTTGAAGTTGATATTTTATAAAAGAGTAAGACAAATGCAGTACAAGTGTTAGAGAGAGATGAACATATGTGAAAGTGATCTCGATCAACCAGAGCAGTCTTCAATGAACAAGCCTTTCTATAGTTATGGTCATTGACACTATTGACAGTTATTGATTAGGTTATGGATTTGCAGTTTTAATCGCTATTACGATGATGGAAAATGCTAGAAAACCATTTTATAGGTATTGTCTAGTGCCGGAATGCCAAAACACAATTATAAGTAGGTACACCAAGTGAAGTATTTTTTTCTGTTCCAAGAGATGCGAAAATTCATAAACAATGGCGTAAGGTTATGAGAAGAGGCGAAGTATCTCCAATATCACATTTACATTGTTGTGAAGATCATTTCAATGTGAGTACATTGTATTTCGATAGTAAACATGAAGTGAATTGATCAGAAGTAAGTTTTGTATGCATAAATGTTTTGTATATACCTGCCTCACCTAAATTACAAAAGGAAAACTCATTTGATAAACTATTACTACTTATCAGTTCAGGTATTGTCTTATTGTGCTTAGACAAAACCGCTTTCAGTCATTGCTCTTGATAATTTACAATTGTCACTAGACCAAAATCGAACTATGTAATGGAAAACACTACAAATATATAAATAAAACAAATTTTCTATGAAAGACGACTAGCACAGTATGAATATCAACACAGATAAATTTCATAACGTGCCATGTGACGTCATTCTTCGTTTCGGCCAATGGTGATGTGTTTCGCAAATTTGAATTCCGCGCGCTTATTACGCACTTTTTGATTAAAGTTTTATGGAGTTAAATACAAACTAAATGATAAACTGGTGGTTTAGGTGTAATTTCAAGACATTAAAGTATATGAGGTAAAAAAATCAAGTAAATTTAAATAACTTGCATATTCCCTATTATCAAATTCACAAATAATTATTCCTGCAATATTCAATATTCCTTCAAACCCAAACACGATGAAACACAATACTAATTCATAGCGAAACCCCTCGTGAGGGGTTGAGCCATTTCTGACACTATAAATAGGCGAGGGTAGTCTCAACCCGTAGTGAGGGGTTGAGACTACCTAAATAATTTTCCCTAAAAAATCGGCATCCTCTAGGAGGTTTTAAGGTAATAACCGACCCCGAACTCGTAGGAATTTTCCAATTCTGATTCGTTGTCAGCGACACTAATAACCACTTGGACAAGTTTTCAGATAATTTTCCAATTCTAACCCCATATTTGTTATCAACGACTCTGAAAACCTCCTGGGACAAGTTTTCATCGAATTTCGAAACTATCGATTCGTTGGAAAAATCGATATGTTCATGGCGTACCGAACTACCACTGATAGCTAAAAACGTCAGTTTGATAGCCTCTGACCTTGATTATCTCAAAAACTGACCATTAATGTACCTTGCGCCTATGAAGATATTCAATCAGGTCATCGATATCTACAATATCCAAAAGTTTCAGCCAATTTCACCTAGAGCCATTTTCCACAGGAGTTTGTTGCGGTATTCTTTGATTTCAGAATTGGTAAATTCTGGGAAAAGTCATTATCTACTCATTGATATAAATGGGAAGAAAATTAGTCAAGTTGTGGAAGAAGAAAAGCGTGACAGATGATCCAGTGCAGCTAAAGAAGGCCAGTAACAATATACACCAGAGCTTCCGTTGGATCTGGTAGTTCCGAGATTTTTATGATGTTGGCCAAATGAATAATCCAAGTTATCTACCTCGAGCGGTAAACGAGACATTGTGAAAAATCCAAAAGAAGTCCAAACAGAAAAACAACAACACGAAATTTTCTACCTTTCACTAGTTTTTGGCCATTTTAAACCTGAAGGATTAGTTTTAGATCATAACAATCGTCCAAATGCAGAGTCAGAAATTCTTGTGGAGTAAATGACTATAAAAAACCACATCATAGACTACTCCATAAGGAAGAAACGCAGCATAGACAAGAAGATATTCCTCCGAATACACAGTTTACTCTAGACAGTGCAAAAAATGCTCAGATTCCTGACGGAAATGTATTAGCCATTGGTCATGGCAATACAAATGTTCTGCTGCGAACAGTACGAGTCAAACTGTATGCAAATAACAATTTTTTGGAGACAACGGCACTTTGTGATGAAGGATCATCAGTAACCCTCATAGATAAGAGTATTGCTGATAAACTTGGACTACAGGGTAGGAAAGAACCACTCTGTATACAATGGACAAACAATGTATCAACTAGTCATCAAAACTCAAGTTGCGTGGACATCGACATCTCAGGAATTTTCCATGGAGCGAAACATTTCAACATGAGAAACGTGAGAACCATTGAGGATATGTCATTACCTCTTCAAGTAATTGAAAGACATGACTGGGAGAAACACTCACATCTCCGAACACTCCCATTACATGAAATAAAGGAACGACCGATGGTTTTGATAGGACAAGATCAGATAAGATTAACAGTTGCAAGAAAAATTGTTACTTCAGGACGAGAATATGAACCCATGGCAACTAAGACTAATCTTGGATGGATTATGCATGGCACTGCGTCCGAACAAGGTGTTATGAAACACAGTTTCTCGTTTCATATTTGCAATAACGAGGTTTCCACTAATACTTTGCATCAGCTTGTCAAGCAATCATTCACAACAGATGCCTTCGGAGTTCTACCGTTTCACTCCCACTCGATTGTTACGAAAGACGAAGAAAGAGCAATGAAAATCATGGAAACTGTGAAACGAGTAAACGACAGATTTGAAATAGGGCTTTTCTGGAAATCTGATGGAATAGTGTTACCTGAAAGCAAATCCATGGCGATAAAACGTCTCTTTTGTGTAGAGAAACAAATGATGAAAGATAGCAATTTTAAAAACCAGTATTGCCAAAAAATACAAAGTTATTTAGATAAAGGATATGCTAGGAAGCTTTCAGAAGAAGAGGCCAATATCGAGGGACCAAGATGTTGGTATCTACCATATTTCGGTGTCATAAACCCAAAGAAACCGAATAAACTACGCCTCGTTTTTGATGCGGCAGCTAGGTCAAATGGTACAAGTCTGAATGACAATCTCCTACCAGGTCCCGATTTGTTACAGTCTTTAGTCGAAATACTCATGAAATTCAGGCAGCGGAAGATAGCCTTCTGTGGAGACGTGAGGGAAATGTTCCATCAAGTAGTTATACGTCCAGAAGATCGATGTTCTCAAAGGTTCATATGGCGACAAGGCGATGTGAATGCAAAGTTCGAAATCTATGAAATGCAGGTGATGATTTTTGGTGCAACTTGTTCGCCAACATCAGCACAGTTCATAAAAAATCTGAACGCCGAGCAGCAAACGACAAAAACTGATATTCTGGACGCGATAAACAAGAAACACTACGTTGATGACTATTTGGATTGTTCCGATACCACCGAAGAAGCGCTATACAAAATAGCCGAGGTTCGAAGAATACAAAAATTAGCTGGTTTTGAATTAGTTAGCTGGACATCCAATTTTCAATTCGATATGAACAGTGAATCAGATAAAAACATGGCTGAAACCAAAGAAATAAATCAAAATTGTGCCTTCAACATACAAAGAGTTCTGGGAATTTCATTGAATCCCAAAACTGACGAATTTTGCTTTCAAATTCAATTGGATGATATGCATGAAAACGATTACAATAGACCAACAAAGAGACAGATATTGAAATTCGTGATGTCAATTTTTGACCCACTAGGCCTTATTACTCATCTAACTATCAGAGCTAAAATGTTGATTCAAGAAATCTGGAAATCAGGAATTGGTTGGGATGATGCAATCGATGAGGAACTACACCTTCAATGGAAATCATGGTTGACTGATATCAAGAAATTAGATAATATAACAATTTCAAGATGTTATTCGTTGAAGTTACCGATAGCTGAGCGAGTGGAGCTCCACATATTCTGTGATGCAAGCAAAAGAGCCATCGCAGCTGCGTCATACTTAAGAATAATCAGCCCAGAACATGTTGATATTTCTTTAATATTTGCCAAAGCCAGGGTAGCACCAACTAAACCAATTTCCATTCCTAGGTTGGAACTTCAAGCGGCGCTAATGGGAAGTAGGATGATGAAAACCATAACTAACACATTAGAGATACGAATTGACAAAATTTACATGTGGTCTGAGACAACTGTGCTATATTGGATTAAGAGTGATGGGGGTAAATTAGGACAATTTGAATCTCACCGTGTAGGTGAAATTCAGGAAATCACGAATACTTCCGATTGGCATTGGATTCCCTCAAAACTAAATGCTGCTGATCAAGCAACAAGAAGTGAATCTAAAGATAGGAATTCAGATTTTTGTCGATGGTATAGTGGACCTGACTTTTTATACCTGAGACAAGAAGCCTCTTGGCCAATTAAGAATCCCAATACCGAAGTGTTTGATAGTGTGTCTAGGGCTTCATCATCTGATATTGTTGTAATTACTGTAGAACATGATTTATGCTTACCGGACATAAGCAGATTTTCGAAATGGCTGAGACTTATCAGAGCAACTGCTTGGGTACTGAGATTCATTAAAAATGTACTCAGTATAATCCAGAAAAATGATACCTGTCTGCCTCAAAAACGACTGACTGTAACGGATATTCAAGAAGCGGAGTGTAGATGGATACGACAATGCCAACAGGACATATTTCAGGACGAAATAAGTTGTCTGAAGAATGAAAAATCTCTGAAGAGTCAAAGTCGACTAAGAAATTTGTCGCCCATGTTGAATGACGAAGGAATAGTAGTACTGGGTGGTCGGACAGATTTGGCAGAAAATTTGGAAATTACTACTAGTAGACCCGTAATCTTACCACCTAAACATCCTTATACAAAACTTCTACTACATCACTATCATACAAAATTTGCTCACCAAGGAATTGAGACAGTTTTGAATGAAATCCGACGGAGGTATTGGATAATCGACGGAAGAGCAGCTGTTAGATCAGTATTCACTGAATGCAGAAAATGTGGGATATTGAAAGCTAAACCAACAGTTCCTGAAATGGGCCAACTACCAATTTTCAGACTAACACCAACATTCAGAGCCTTCACTTATACAGGAGTTGATTATTTCGGACCTCTTCACGTAACAGTCGGTCGCAGACAAGAAAAACGATGGGGAGTTCTATTCACCTGTCTATCTATTAGAGCTATCCATTTAGAGGTGGCCCACACTTTGACTTCAGACTCTGCAATAATGGCTGTAAGAAGGATGGCTGCAAGACGTGGACAGCCGAGAGAGATCTACTCAGATAATGGCACAAATTTCCGGGGAGCTTCTGAAGAACTGAAGCGTGCGATTAAAGAACTTGACCAACAAAAAATAAATCGGACATTACTTGACAATGGTACAGAATGGAAATTTTTACCAGCATCTGCACCTCATATGGCTGGAGTGTGGGAGCGACTAGTACGTTCAGTGAAGAATACCTTTCATGTAATATTGAATAAGCAAACTCTTAAAGATGAACTTTTACTTACCTTATTCTCAGAATGTATCAACTCCAGACCTCTAACCAGAGTGTCAACAGATTCAAATGATTTGGAATCACTAACTCCGAATCATTTCCTTCTGGGTGAACAGAACGTCATGACTCCTTTCGAGGAATTGAATTCCGAGAACATACGTGCCAGTTGGAGAAAATCGCAAGCCTTAAAAATTTGCTTTTGGAAAAGGTGGACTAAAGAATATTTACCCACCCTTACAAAAAGAACGAAATGGAATAAAGATGGCAAACCAATAAATGTCAATGATGTAGTTATCATCGTGGAAGACAATTATCCCAGAAAGAGTTGGAAATTAGGAAAAGTTGAATCGGTTTTTCCTGGGCCAGATGGAAAAATCCACGTGGTTCAAGTAAAGACTGCTAATGGAAGCCTGAAGCGTCCAGTATCGAAGCTTTGTAGAATAGATGTTGAAGTTTGTGAACGAAGATAGAAACCTTCGTCACAGGGGGGAGAAATGTTAAATACTTACTATTTTTACCAATTATTTTCTTTGTCCCTGTATTATGTATAATTGTATGACCCTGTAATTTACTCATTGATTTGAAACGACATGAGATAAAAATTGACAATAAAAAAGACGTTAGTAAAAGTCAGACGTAAAAGTTTAATTTAAGAAATATCTTGAAAAACGACGAAACAAAACCACTTGCCTGGTTAGAAAGCACGTGTGTTATCAAGATGTCAATCCTAACGTCTAATTTTTGGCGGAAGTACTGTAGGTTTCCCTGAGTTAAAAAGTGAATGAGATACCAATAATTTCCAGGTCACAGGCTATGCTTTTGAGTGCACTCTTCGAGCAAAAGCGCATCCTCAGACTTATCTTTAGTATGGGCTATAGAGACAGCTGTCGCAACATATTTAGAAACAACAGTATTTTAACCCTTTCGTCAATATATGTATACAAACTCTTGTCTTTCATATTTGGCAAAACAAATAACTTGCTGAAAAGCAGTGATATACATGGCTATAATACTCGAAATGCCCAGAACTTACACCAACCATACTGCAATCATACCAACTACAAGAAATCACCTGTTTATGCTGGTTCCTTCATTTATAATAAATTACCCCAATGTTTAAAAAATCACGGATCACTAAAAAGTTTTCAAACAGATCTAAAGCGATATTTGGTTAATAACGTGTCCTATTCAATAGACGAATTCTTGGAACATGTGTCCAGCAGCTGATGTATTGGATTTCTCTTGAATATTTCATTTATGTCAATTTTAATGTCATGTCATTGTCATGTTAATGTTATTTTCTGTTTTTTTTGTTGTATTGTACTATATACACCAATTTCATTTATTTTTCAACTGACGTACCTTATTCATTTTATATAGCAACCAAAGGTCAATAAAGATTATTATTATTATTATTATTATTATTATTATTATTATTATTATTATTATTATTATTATTATTATTATTATTATTATTATTATTATTATTATTATTATTATTATTATTATTATTATTATTATTATTATTATTATTATTATTATTATTATTATTATTGTCAGTGGAGAGTAACTGTACACGGGTCTCCTTTTTTGTTATGAATTCAGAAGTACAAATATAGTTTTTATTTGGGCGCCAACTAGCTCAGACGGTGTCAAAGATGAAAAATACACTACTCGTGACACTAGATTTAATAATAAGCACAGTTTAGTTGGATAGAGTGGTTGCGACAAGTTAACAAAAACGAAATGATATGCGGGAGCCATTACATTTTCTTGGGAACACCACACGTCCTTTTTTACAGTGTTGACAAATGTATCTCTGTTGGCCGTGGCTATTGACCCGGCAAAGGTAATTCTATAACAACATATTTCATTACGATGAATAGGTACAAAAATAAGTGACAATTGTAAATGACATGAGAATTGTTAAAACGCCACGTGTTCTACCACTACACTATTTTTTCTACGATCTTTCAAAAATTGACTTTTATTCGTCAATTATTGTGAACGCAGAAAGATAATGATTATTGCTGTGTGGCAATATAAACTAAATTCCTTCAAAGCAATGAACACTTTACACCGTGGGGATAGCTCGAACGGAGAGCGGCCGGTTCACCGATATCTGAAGCCAAGCAACGCTAGGCGAGGCCATGGTTTGGATGGGTGACCAACGGACCTCCTTTCGATATTCTCCTCGGATAGTGCTAGGAATCGCACGTTAAGAGGTAAGACCTCGTTAATCCTTGGCTCGCACAAGTTTCGACTTTTGAGGGCTGCCGTTCGTAAGGGGACGACAGCTGGTTAACGAAAAAAACAATTTTAAAACTATTTTTTTTTTAACTTACTTTTGATGGTTCAATCAATCAAAAATACTGTATTGTGCGAAGAATTAGATTATTGCTGATAAAGCATAGAATAAGGTCATAAATACTGAAAAAATAAATGAAAGTGCTGAAGTAAAAAAGTCAAAATATCCAAATCTTTGAATCACATCAGTAAACTATACTATACACTTTATAAACGTTATACATGAATTATGATACACATAAGAGTTTACGCATAAACTATAATACACATAAGAGATTACATTCAAATTTATGATAAAAGTGTATCATTGAAATATGCATCCAAAGTGTAGGAAGCTAGTATCTCTCTAACTCTTTTTCTGATGTTTTTTTCTGAATTCAGGTTATTGATATTCTGAGGCAGATGATTGAAATTTTTTTAGAGTTGTCAAAAAGTTATTTCTCAACTTGTGTGGAGTTAGGCTTAGGGAGCGATCGATATTACAAGTCTGTCGGTAGAAAATCGATAATTTCTTATGTAGTTATTATTTAACTTCTTGCTTCTCCCAAAAGGATTGAAGAAATTCAATGAGGTATCTCCTGAAATTAGGAAGGAGTATGGACCCATTGATTGGATTTCAAACCTGCGATGATTCACAGTGTTCCATTCACAGTAAAGAAGTTTATGTCCACGTCCGGTTTTACCAGAAGCGATACGTCACTGACAACATTCATTCATATTAACAATTGACAATTATACATATTGACATTTTTTTTTTTTGTAAAATTTGTTTTTACGAAACTCTCAGGTTTTCGGAGAAAACCCCTCAAAAGCAGAGCTTGTGCGAGCAAGGGAGATCCGGGACCTACAGTTTAAATAAAAGTGGAATCCGAACCACTTCAGCTCAGTGACACACGACCGGGGATCGAACCCGGGCCGTCTGGGTTGAAGCCAAACGCTCTAACACCTCGACCACTTCGCTGTTGTGATATGTGATATGTGATATTATATTATATTATATAGCTAGTGGAAGAGTTGAGTTCGCTTACTTACTTACTTTTTAGTATACCTATATTTCAACAAGTTTTTTTCCTAATTATTGTTTTTTTACAGTTATTTCAACAAATAGTGTATTTTTGGAACAAAATCGGGATGAAAATGAGCAAATTCAATAGAAATCAACTTACGGTTTATGCCATGATTACCATGCTGCGACGCCCATGGTTTGATTAGACAAGACGACAAATAAGTCGTAAACGGACGTAAACAAATATGATCGCCAAGTTAAGAGTGAATATAATACGGAATTTCAACCTGATCACCGAGTGCCAACGGATATTTCCGACAATGCCCTTTTTTAACATGATTCGGGCCGAGATGTTTGTAAACAACGTCGGGAATGTTGCGTTCGAAAAAGAGATAGAAAAGCCCTCTCTATATCTTTTATTGCTCGGAGCTCGGAAATATTAAGCAATACTTTGTTGTTGTGTGGAAATTTCTATTTTCTTCGGAATCTGCCAATTACCCATATTCTCATTACTTGTTCTGTTATTTGTGTTACATTATCGAAGCCCTGCCTAAAGGTTGCATGACCATAAACCCCTTTTCTTCCATCCATGTCAAAAATAAGTACGATATGTGCCATGGTGGTCATGCTGGTAGAAAGTTCTCTTCTCAAGCGATGGGTCGTGGGTTCAATTTCCAACATGGTCATCGGTCTCGTGCATGGCATCACACGGTAAAAAGTAAGAGCTCGCACAAGTCTCTAGAAGACTTCTGAGGGTTGCGCGTAGTTGGCGGAAATAACAATTTTAACAATTTAACACCTACAATTTTATGTTTTGTGCTCCGGAAAAAAAGTAGACGTATCTTGAGGAAAGTGGCTATTTGAGAATTAAATAAATGTAATGGCGAGGTGTTAAACTTTAAGTAGGTAATTTTATTCTCGCAATTTTTGCATTTTTGCAGTGAGGAGGCGGCATAAGGACAAACGTGAGTTCGCAGAAATATAGTTAATTCCTCAATTGCATGGAGATTATCTTCTAATTTGCTGTTCGCTTCAACTATTGTTTCAACAACCCATGAATATGAATAAGTGAGAGGTATCTTCATTTGAAATGTTTGGTTTGAATACCTTAACAGAGCAACTTCGTTATTCACTTTCCGTTTCCAAGAAGCTGTCGAAGTAGGTTAATAATCTGGGAAAAGAACCCCGCACATTTTCTTTGTAAAATAGTTTACGGGTAATTTTTCTGTAATTTCAATATAATATAGATCAATTCAATCCCTAATACCCTAGACAGCAAAAATAGCATTCTTAATGCCAAATGCGAGTTTTGTTGTTCAGGGTATTATGCGTCGATTTGATTTGCGTGATCTGATCATCGTCTAGTTGTAGCTCATGAATCTCTCCATTAGAACAAAAAGTAATATCTCACATAGGGTGTTGCATTACAGCAAGGCAGGACAGTGTTCATAAAAATATCACATTATCAAGAGGCATAAGATGTCCGGAGGAATGATCGTTGCTAATATCCTATACAATAGGAAAAGTTGGGTCGAAAATCCATCAGAAAAAAACTACTTTCCTGGCTAATGCCACGACGAACATTGAATTACATCTGATGAAATTTCCGTGCAGAGTTCCTACAAGGTTATCTCTGCAATTGCTTGGTTGCATGGGAATGTTCATCGAAAAATTCGGACCACCTATATATCGATTTTGGAGTGTTGCTCCTCATCAGTATAGGGTAGGTCTAGCAGTCAATAACTAATGACTGCAATGAATGAATCGACAACCAAACCCATTTAAAGACCGAAACTGAGATCGCGCCCGCACAGTGGATTAACTCCAAACTGCGAGCGCCATCCCAGCGCCGGAAGCCCAACCAAGTAATACCCTGAACCGCAATCGTCAAGTCAAGACCGTATATAAAACGGAAAATTTAAAGACCGAAACTGAGATCGCACCCGCACAGTGGATTAACTCCAAACTGCGAGTGCCATCCCAGCGCCGGAAGCCCAACCAAGTAATACCCTGAACCACGATCGTCAAGACCGTATATAAAACGGAAACTTTAAATGGGTTATTGACTGCTAGACCTACCCTATACTAATGAGGAGCAACACTCTGAAATCGATATATAGGTGGTCCGAATTTTTCGATGAACATTCCCATGCAACCAAGCAATTGCAGAGATAACCTTGTAGGAACTCTGCACGGAAATTTCATCAGATGTAATTCAATGTTCGTCGTGGCATTAGCCAGGAAAGTAGTTGTTTTCTGATGGATTTTCGACCCAACTTTTCCTATTGTATAGGATATTAGCAATGAGCAGTCCTCCGGACATCTTATGCCTCTTGTCATAAGCTCATTGTGACCTACAGTTTTCTTTTCCATATCACATTATCGTTTTGGTTTTCACTCCATATATTAAATCTAGAAAACAAACTGCTAGAATTTGCAAATTTTTTGAAAAATTATGTTTTTTTATGGGCAACACGAGGATTCATACGATTGTCCGTCCAACAGCATATAGTTTCTCATATTCAGGGCGACAATTTTAACGCTAACAACGGCAGTATCTCATGAGCAAAATTATAAACGTTTAACGAATTGTGCACAGCTACTCCGACTCAAATAATTTCAGTAATAATAATCTTTGTTCATAATAATTATTAATTCGTTCTCAAATATTTCAGTCAGAATTGAAAACGTGAAGTTCAGTTGATGAAGCGATATCATAGAACTGTTTTAACACTTATATTGAAACTGGTTATAGACCAGATCATGACCTTTCAGAATATCGGCATTTTACCTTAGTAAAAATCTCAATGTTTTCGAGATAATGAGCATTTTATTAATTTCTGGAAAATCACTACCTCACCTTGGATTTTTAATGCCATGTATACAAATTGGGATGAATTTAAATATCTTTGCTGCTGAAGATTACTGATGAGTGATGCTTTCAGACGTACGAAACAGTTTTTCAGAAAACAAAACAATTTTTCAAGAAATGAGGGTAAAATGACAGATTTGAGTTACACTAATTTTTTTAACAACAGTTTGACATTATTGTTTGAAAAAACATAACCAAGTGGAACTGGATATTCATTACAAAAGAATGCCCATTTTGTCCAGGCTTCACTATGGTATAAAACATACAATCATTACTTTTGGAAGGAGTAGAATTTCGATAATATTAGAGTGTGATGTTATTCTGAGCTAAAATCAACTCCATTAGACTTTGTCAGAAATGTCTTTTATTATTACCCTATCATGATGAAATGATTAAATAATTATGAGTAATAACGAATCAATTGCTAGGAAGCATTCAATGAGATGTAAAGAATTAAATACTAATTCAACTTCTTGGAAGCATTCAATGAGATGTAATGAAGTAAATACTAATTTAACGTTTTTTTTTAATCAACATCGCACTGAATAATATTACAAAAATGTTATTTTCCATCCAATCGTACGCAGAGACGACATATTTTCAAGAAGAACCTTTTCAAATGCGTTATAGGTTATAGCCCCCAAATCAGCGATTCTATAAGCGGCATTGTGCAATCGGATATAGTTCTGCATAAAGCGCTGCTGCAGCAGTAGCACTACCTCCACATTCACCATAAATATTATGCATTTGCGCATATTCTCGGGGAGTATGACGTATGTACGGCATGACAATGAAATAAATACCACTGAATGAAACAAGCGGAATAATTTCAAAAAACTACGATAGAAGTCACAAGTTGTTCAAACAAAAGTTTTCAATTTTCGACAAGGATTCATCTCTTAAAAAAGTTTGCACTTATTTGGTTACACCCTGTATATCTGTCGGTCTCTGAAACTTCGTTGGAATCTGGATGTTGGACAATTGCGACATTTATCATAAGAATTCGTATTAATCGGTGCCATGTCGGATAATCGACATTTAATTTTGATAATTTCATTAGGCCTAATTACATGAAAAGTTAATTTTATTGACATACTATTTAATGTTACCAAGCATTCTTTATTATTAATAATTATTTCCACTATTTATCTTGATAAAATCTAAATAAAATAATTTTTGGGCGTAAGTATAAAAGTTTATCAAATAAATGAATTATTTTGGAACCTTTGGTGTGAATTCAATTCAACAAAAAAATAAAATACCCAGACACTAAAACTACGTCACAATCTAAAAATCTTAAAAGCTTACTTTTAGCTCCTGAAGATGCTAACTTTGTTGGCGAAACGCTCGTCGAGTGTGATTGTGACGTAGTTTTGGTGATGGGTAGTTTCCTTTTTTTCTTGAATAAAATTTGATAGAAGCCTAGATTAAAACCACGCCTAATTCAATGGAAACCACTTCTTCAAAAAATAATTATAGTTTGCTTTATACCACGGTAGAGTCTGGAAAAAATTAGCATTTTTTGAAATGAATATCCACTTCCAATTGGTTATGTTTCATTCAGATAATAATGTCAAACTTTTTTTTTTAAATTGATGAAACTCAAATCTGTCATTTTACCCTCATTTCTTGAAAAATGTTTTCACTTTCTGAAAAACTGTTCTGTACGTCTAGAAGCATCACTCATCAGTAATCTTCAGCAGCAAAGATATCTGGATTCGTCTCAATTTGTATACATGGCACTCAAAAATCCAAGGTTAGGTAGCGATTTTCCAGAAATTCTTAAAATGCCCATTATCTCGATAACGGTGATATTTTTACTGAGGTGAAATTCCGACATTCTGAACAGTCATGACCTGGTATATCACCAGTTTCAATATTGTACAAGGTTTACCGGACACCCTGTATAGGTATGCTTCTTAAACTTTATGTTTCGTATGTGATGAAATGATGAAAACAGTAGTTTTATAACAAATCCTAACTTTTCCTGAAGGCACACTAAAATATGAACTGATAAAAAAACAGAAAATTACATCAGGAGACATATCTACATTTATATTACCGGAGCTTGAGGTAAAGACGACATTCGTTGAAATATCCGTGGCATGACCTACCAGATGTATAATAGTCGGCGATATTTAAGTTTGAAAATTGTTTTAGATGAAAAGTTCTGGAGTAGCGAAGGCAGAGTATTGAACATAATTATATTATAGGTGAAAGATCTCTGTTATGCAGAAGTTCGATGCGTGGGAGTGGTGACATTATTCCTTGTTCTGAGCGATTTCTTATTATAGAGATAGTTTGGGCGTTTACCTATCAATATACGCTGATGTAGAGCCATAGCATGAAGTTTTCTTCTACTTGCCATATTCAGTCAACATGTCACAGCTGGTTTGTTGAGATACTCTTTGGCCTCTTCGTATCCCATGGATAAGCCACAAGCAGCAATTTTGAATTTTTTAATTCTTCTTATATCAGTATGTTCCAAAAAAATCGTAGAGAAAATCACAATAGTTGAAATGAGAAAATAGAAACCCTCTTCTTGTGAAACCCCATTGAAAATCTTGTAAAAAATACCAGCCTGTGGCATTATTTATATTTCGAGCATGGCGGACGAACAAAAGAGCTAAAAGTTTATTTACCTAGCTTTTGCATCCAATATGAAGTGCGATGGCAAAAAATTATAGTTTGGCCATAGTGAAAGATACCAGCGAAATACAAAGTTCAATAGAATGTATCCAAATTTAGCTGCAGAAGAAGAAATGAAAATGAAAGAGACCTCGTGGAGTTTCTTTCTATCCTTCTGACATATTCTGATATATTCTGGGTACATGAATACTTCTCGAATGAACACTGTGTAGGTATACAATATTATATCTTAATTGTATACCCTAATAGCACCATGACGTCCGATGGTAATCCATAGGACATCCTCTCAGGACATCCGAGGGAAGCACCAATATCTCGACTTCTCACCAAAATTGGACGTTCTATAAGGATATCCAATGGACATCCACCTGGGATGTTAATCGGACGTCCCCGAATTACATCAATCGAAAGTACATCTTGGACGTCCTTAGGACGTGCAATATTGGTACGTCCTCAGGACGTACAGTATTGGTACCGCGGACGTCCATTGGACATCCGTGGGAAGTACCAATGTTTCGACTTCTCACCAAAATTGGACGTTCTATAAGGATATTCAATCAAAATCCACCTGGGATGTTCATTGGACGTCCCCGAATTACATCAATCGAAAGTACATCTGGGACGTCCTTAGGATGTGCAGAATTATCAGATGTGTTTGTTCCTACATCTTTTTCAGGACTAAGATTATGATATTGTTGTGGATTACTGGAGATACCAATTTGGATGGAACCAGATTTACTTACTAGGTAAGCTCAGCACTCTCTTAGAGCCATTCAATTCGGTTTTGTACATGTTTAAAGGATACACACAACTCTACTTGTCTTACGCCGGAAACACCTTTTTCAAACCAGTGTTGAATAGGTTAGTAATAACTATTGAATAGTATAACAAAACTTTTATTTTCATTTATACATATAACTACACTGAATGAACACAAAATAACTTACAGAACAGTCACTAAACTAATTAATCACAAAAGACGATAGAAAAGCCGCCATAGCTGGTAAATACTCAACAATTGTCTGTCAATTCGTCAACACTTCACTTGAACACAGAACACAAAACACAGAAAACAACTTTATGCACGGAATCCATACATATAGGAATTGTTCGGTTTCAATCATTGAAATTAAATTATATAATTTCATTTCAATGGTTTCAATCCGTACGTATACGAACAAGAGAGACAAACATAAATTTTTTATTTTCATTGTAGTGAAACAGTGAATCGTATTGACATACGCACAAACTCGAGAATATTGCCCCTGATGACCTCAATGATAGAGAAAAGGGTTTTATTTCAGATGGGTTGTTTTCGCTACAGTGTTTAGCCCTATTGTAAATATGCGATACATTTTATAAAACCACTAGCTGGGATGTATACACGGGTACTGGGTACACATGGATGCCTAAATATTGTAACTGTTTTCGAAATTTGTTTAATTTTTATGATCATCAACCCTTCATCGTTGGATGGATGCACCTAGGAAACATTCCGAAAAATTTTCAATCCATGACATCCCAAGAAAGTCCTCGCAGGGACATTTTCTGAAATTCACTGATTTGGATGACGTCCGATGTACATCCATCAAGGACGTTCCAGAATGTCCCCGTACCAGGACATGCCAAACACATGCCAACCAGGACATCCAATGGATATCCTAGAAAATTCTACAAAATATATCCGAACCAGGACATCCCAAGGAAGTCCTCGCAGGGAGATATTCTAAGATTAACCAATTGGGACGTCCAATATTCATTCATGCGGGATGTTCCTAAATGTCCCGTACCAGGACAACCATGGGACGTCCTTTCAAAGACATGCCAGAATACTTACTAACAAGGACGTCCGATGGATGTCCTAGGAAACATTACAAAATATATCCGACCCAGGACATCCCAAAGACGTCCTCGCAGAGACGTTTTATACGATGTACCGATTGGGACATCCATAGGAAGTCCTTTGGGGAAATTCATGAAAATGCACTGAATCGGACGTCCCAAGGACAATGATTTCAAGTCCCGGACATTCGGACATGATTTGTACCAAATAGGGACGTCCCTGGGACATGGTGTGCTATTAGGGTATCTTATATCAAAGAGCGTTCTTCCGATAACCTCAAACAAGAAGTAAAAAGTCTGAAAATAATGTACAACAAAATAATTTCAAATGCAAAAATGGTTTGTAATGATAACCGTATATAAAGAAAATAAAAAATTAAAATAAATGCATGTGGAGCAGCATCAACGAAAATAGAGCAAATGTACAAACAAATTAAAGATCCAGAATTTTCACTCATATTATTTTATAAATAACGCAAGGAATATAATTCAAGAAATAGAAAACTCAAGCTTAGACCCTTAAGATGAACTACGCATAATTTGAATCTCAAGAATTTTTCTTTCACTGAAGTTACTTACAATGCAGTAAGAAAGGTAATAAACTCTTTAAAAAATAAACCTAGTCGAGAAATATATGGTCTTGATGTTGAAGTTATCAAAGGCATAAAAAATATAATTTTAATCCTCCTTACAAAACTGTTGTACCAAAATGTAAGACTATTATTTTTCCCTCTGTGTTGAAATAAGCACTAGTAATGCTTATTTTCATAATTGAAAATCCAAATGATCCAACAAAGTACAGACCAATATCTTTACTGTCAATAGTATCAAAAATACATAAAAAATGTATTGCTCAAAAAATTTTACGCCACTTTGAAAATAATGACAAATTTACAGTATGGATTTCGAAAAAGAAAAAACACCAAAATGGTAATATTAGACTTCACTAACAAAATAACACGAATATTTGAAAAACTAGAGTATACAGATCTAACTTTTTGCGATCTGAGTAAAACATTTGACTGTGTATCACATAAAATTCTCTTGAAGAAATTAGAAAAATACAATTTCTCTGAAAACAGTGTAAAGTTGGAAAAATCTTATTTGGAACAACGTTTTCAATGTGTAGGAGTGGGAAGAAATCTATCGACAAAAGAAAAAAATCACAGTTGTTCTACCGCAGGGATCCATTTTAGAACCTCTTTTGTTCATCATTTTCATTAATGATCTACCACATGGTGAGTAGGTAACATCATATAGTTTGTATGCCAACGATACCACAATCCAATCAAATGCTGAAACTCTTGATTAAGATCCTTGCACTATCTTTGGCAAGAACAAAAACTGAAAAGAGGCATAATGCTAATGAACTTTACCAAAAAAAAAACTCAAACTATGGTATTCACTGAAATATGGAAAATTACCTAAACCCGCAAACTAGTGTGAAATTTATTTTTACTAGGAAACCTTTCTAGACAAGTGACAAAAGTAACTCTTGGAGCAACATCTTTTTCACTGTATGAATCCATTATTTCTTATGGTGTTGTCGCCTGGGGACATACGACAGACTGTGATAGAATATTTCGCTACCAACGCAAAGCAATTAGAATACTGGAAGGTATCAATTATAGAGATGATTGCCGGAACTCAATTGTGACACAAAAAATACTAACTTTTCCATCCCTCTACATCATGAAAAATTTAATAGTTATAAAAAATAACTCACTTTAGTACAAACTATTGCCATCTAAAAATATTTCAAAATGGACCCAACTTTTGGGCTGTGAAATTTTTCTAAATTTCCACAAACGATCAAATCGTTACCAAATAATATTTTCAAAACCACAATACATTTTTTTTGTTTAAGAAATTCTTCTATAGTAGGAAGAATTCCTACACTATCAAACATATAGATTTTATTATTTGTATATTTTGAATTGAAATATACATTACCCTATTAAAATATTGATAGGTATAAATTATTGAACAAAAATACAATGTAGAGTATTATTTTAACAATTTAGATGTAGATTAAGCTTTTATTTGCTTAGCTTTTAATTTTATGACTTCATCATACATTTTATATGTGTATCGATCTGTGTATGGATGTATTTACATGTGATTGTATGTACGAGTATATTGCCAAGACTTGTGTAAGTACTATAAAATGTATAAAACACCATTAAAATATTATCTATTCATCTATGTATCTGGCCACCGTTTGTTCTTCTTACAATTACCTGATTATCATAATTTCAATATCGTCAGGAATCTTCCCGGCGTATGTATAATAAATTTCAATAAAAAGTATCAGTGAATAGCGAAGGAGAAGCGATATTATGTCATTATTTTATCAAGAAGTAGTTTG
This sequence comes from Chrysolina oricalcia, assembly GCA_944452925.2. Taxonomy (NCBI): domain Eukaryota; kingdom Metazoa; phylum Arthropoda; class Insecta; order Coleoptera; family Chrysomelidae; genus Chrysolina; species Chrysolina oricalcia. The sequence goes on from OX101819.2 coordinate 13,339,333, forward strand.
TTATAATTTATCAAAAACCCACGCATTCATTTGGATACGTCGTTGTGGCAGTGCTGTCGCTCAACTTGCTGAGTTGGAGATTGCAGTGCATAACATTTTTGGTAGTCCTTGGGAAACGTAGCACTTATACGAAGTCAAGTTTGGAGATGGGTTGGTATCATAGACGCTTCGAGATTTAATAATAATAATTTATTCGCTAGAAAGGTGAACAAACTTTCAATCTAACTCCACCAAAAGTAATCTTTATTGAAGATACCGAGTAGTCCGAAGACTAACATCAAGTAGATACCATGTAGTCGGAAGACTTACATAAAGAGGACATGTTTCTAAGGATCAATCCTTCATCTTCAGCAAAATAGGGGTTGGTACAAATCGATCTAAAGAAAAGCAAGAAGGGTTACAGAAGAGTTGGAAATTATATTTAATGTATTTCTTAAGAGTATTTCTTCCCTGATTTATTCTGCTCAAAGTGGTAAAATATAATATTTTCTGAGAATGTTGCTCGTTGGCTTTTCCTGTGGCTGCTGTCACTTCTGTTGCTTCCAGTTAAGTCCTTTCTTAGCTGGATTTTCATTATTTCTTCTGGTTTCTTGTCCGCACGTGAAAGTAACGTTTTTGTTTCACCTCGGTTACTCGTGATCTTTGGCAAGATTTCCTAGTGTTTGTATTTTATTTTCTGTAGTAATATCCAAAGGACTGAGTTTCGATTGTAACTGTTTCAGTTGGTTGAGTGTATTTATTTCTCCTCCTACCACGAGAGTTTTTCCATTGATGCGAGCCTGAAGATTATTTGCTCTTGCTAGTTCCATGTGATTCAATAAAATGTTTTGATCTTTCGGGTTTGCAGAGTTCTTGCGCATTGAAAATATTTGTTCCTTTCAGTTTATGCATATATTTTGTGATAGTGTTTGTCTTTTCAGAAAGCTAACAAATTCGATTTGTATCGGCAATGTGGATATAATTTATTTTCAGTTGCGATATTCTGATATCGAGAAGTTGTTATAAGCTGTTGATCGTGAACTCTATCAAGGAACTGTTGAGTGGGACCGGTAATCCGAATATTATGAGATTAATTTTTCTATAATGTCTTTCATTCAACAAATGTTTAGTCTTGCTTTTCCACCTGTACACCATGCATACTAAATATTCCTGATACACCAACTTTTACAACTTTCTTGATTTCAATATCCTCTGGAAAATCATTTTCAGCAAAAACCATAGATTCCATTGTGAAATAAAACGGACACAATAATGGCGCCGACTCGAAAGTAAATTGTTGATAGTGATTATATACCAAAACTATAAAATATAGAGATAATAAACAATAAAGAAAACACCATGGTTCACGAATGCTTTGGTGACATCTGTACATAATAAATATAAGCTAAAGAGAACTTCTAGAGAAAATCCAACAAAAACAAAATTGAAAGTAACAAATCAGATTCAAAACAAATTTGAAATGTCAATGACATTTGTGAAATTTAAAAAACAACAGAAATCAAAGAAATTATTACTAAGGATGGAGATACCATAAATGATAAAACATGCATTGCTAACAAATTCTATGATTTTTTCACGGATATACGTAAAACTCTTGTCAATAAAATAAGTCATCGTGATGGAACAGAGCTAGATGAACAAATTGCTCAAATACCAAATTACATTTTTTTCAGGCTCACGGAAGAGAAAGATGTTGAAGGAAATATTAAAAAACTTAAAATTCAAAAAGCTTCTGGATTTGATGAAATCAATTCTGAGACGTTAAATGAAATAAGTATTTACATTTACGCTCCTTTGACTTACCTGATAAACAAATGTTTGCTTAAAGGAATTTTTACTAACATACTGAAATCAACAGTAATATCTCCAATATACGAGGCTAAAAATAAACTAGAGATTACCAATTACAGGCCAATATCCTTGATTACTACTATTTCTAAGGTTTTTGAGAAAATATTGAGAGTTAGAATTAGTTTTTTGAAAAAGTACAGTATTTGTCTCCTGTTCAAGCTTTATTTAATATTTGGACTTGGTTATTGGGCTGAACATACAGTATTCAACTCAGTTTTCAAGAACCTTCAAGTTGCTATGATGTGTAAAAATAACAACGATTTTGGATTTTGAGAATTTGATGTATTGTCAAATAAATTATTTGAAATTGGATTAGAAACGTTATATTTCTATTTAATACGAATATTTGGAGAGCAAAAGCGGATAATAATCCCAACATCTCCAAATCAGTTTGGTTTCAAAGCAGACATGTCCACACAAGATGCCATAGCACATCTTACTTTCTCGTCCATTCAATTATATTGGTATAAGTTGTAAGCACAACCAAATTCCGCTCAACGTTCTGCTAAACAGTATATCTGATGTGCAAACCATGTACATTCATATGATTGTGGACGACTGGTCCTGAAATTTGGAATATTTTTAAGCGCTAATGAATTTCAGAGACTAGTTTATTTATGCTTTTATGATAGACTACAAGCCCAGGCCGATTTTGGAGGGGTCATTTGAGCCAGCATGAAATATATTCAGAATGATAGTGCTATACGAAACAACTCCTTTCCGCACTGTGCCGTCAGTTGTGAGCAGTGCGGATGAGTACGAGGGTCAAAAAAACTTCCCACCGAGGGGTGAGATTTTTCGACAAAAGATTTTTGTACGGCATTTCTCAAGATGATAGATCACTGAAAAATAATCAAATAGGACCTAATGCCGTACAAAAAGAACGGTACTGAAAGCCAGGAATTTTTTTTATTTTTCGCAAATTTTTATTATGAATTCAGATGATTTATTACTGTACGGGATTTGTATAATTCAATTTGAATAACTATATAGATTCATTTTTCAGAAACGCCGTACATATTTGCCGGCGCAGGGGTGGGGAGCCCCGCACGCAAATTCATACTTAGACCTGTATGTTTCAAGATCATTGGAAAATGTACGGCATCGGTTCCACATTATTATTCAACATATAAAATTAATTAAAAAATAAAATGAAAAATTACCTCTATTAGAGGGGTTGAATCTTATATTGTTCAAAGAAAGATTATAAATGCCTGTACGGCAACCGGTTTTCAGACTACATATTTTTGTTTTACGTAATAGCAGGTTATAATTGATGAAACTAAATAGAAATATGAATTAAAAAAAATTGCACTGTGATTTATTAGAGAATTAATTTTTAGAATATCATTGCTTTGTTTAATTTATCAAGCATCCCTAAACAATTACATTTCCAATTTAAGGATTAATCACAGCTGATAAGATTTTGCAATATGTTTTTACGAAATATTAGCAACTTTAAATATTGTACGGCATTCAGAAAATTTTATTGGTAAAATAAAATAATAATTGAGAATTACAATGCCGTTTATATCAGGTGGAACATACAATACCTACTCTGAAACAGTATAACTTGAAAATTCGAGCATTTTTTCACAGTTCGATGTAGGTACATTATTCTACTGTACCTTATAATCTTCATACTTGAGTATTTATTTCACTTTATCGCTTTTTTGGAACACACAATTTTTATTCTCAATCTGGATAAGAATGTCCTCACTGATTATATTCATTTATTAACGGGTACTCAATTCATTCCTGGTCCTGGACCTTTGTTGGAGTCTAATTGATATAATTTATTCAATATGGTTTTCAAGCTGAAATTACAGGAACTCATATCTATAGTTCTCTCGCAGTTGAATCCTAATAAATTAGCATTAAATGATACACATTAAGGTGTGAGAGAATATTGTGCTTTTACCCAAAATAACTTCAAATAAATCATCATAATTTTTGTAAATTTCTACAAACATTTACTACTGCAAATGGAATTCACTTTTTATTGATTATAAATTTGTGTTTTTAAATATAATTGTTAGATAAAAAAAATTAACGATATTCTTCATAGGAACTCAACGAAATTTCACTAACGCACTACGTAGAATCGGCATCGCATTCTGAACCATATCGTATTATAATGGAAATAACATTTAGCAACTGAGAATCATATTGTACCTGTATTTTCATCAGAATCTGCATCCTCTTCTGTTTCCGTTAAAATAACATCCTTTACCTTAGAAGAAAATTCTTCGCCGTCAAAACAGTGGAATGAATACCTATTGTCTACCAATTTCCATCCATAAAGAATTGGAGAAATGCCAATTGGAGTCTTTAAATTCGCATTGCACCAAATTTGTGCAATGTATACAGTTCTCTTCATTTGCTGAATATATTGGAACTACTCATTCCCCACCCTAATGCAAATACAAGCCAATAAGCCTGATGTAGTCCTCCTTGACCATCAAAGTGAGACGATTTTCGTCATGGAGTTTTCGGCTCCTGGCAAAACGAACATCGACCGAAAAGAGGAGGAAAAACGGACTAAATATCGAGATTTACTCTCTCAATTCCGCAGGCTCTATCGAAACCATTTTGATAAAATGATTAGTCTGATCATAGAGATCAATGGCCGTCATCCTTGGTTCATTGCGTCTGCTCAGGGCACATAATTCTCGGACCCAGTAATCACTCACCCCACGGACCTGGGGAGTGGTTATCTATCTTAATGAACCAGCGCGCCCTCCGGAAGTATCGGGGCTCCGAAGGCAGAGCCTGACTGTAAGATCAACAATAATAATAATATTCAGGGCACATGATTCTCAGACCCAGTTATCACTCGCCCCACTTACATGTCATTGTTGGTCAAAGTTGGTCTTATTTATCATTTGTACTAGAATATCGACGTTTACTAGTTTTTTAGTGCAAATTTGATACCTATTTCACTATGTATGTATGTCCATAATAACTATCAGTGTGATATGGAAGGAAATTATTGGATTAATCAATTAATAATTCGTAAACGATTAAATAATGAAAATATTCAACTTTACGATCACTTTAATCATAAAACATGTGATTTTTTTATTTTTTCTGCTTAGGTGGCTATGATTCTGAATTTGAATTTTGGTTCCGATTCTTAACAACTTTTCTAAATGAACTTTTTTAATAATGTTGAAAATAAGGGTAGTTTATACCAGATCAAATTTCCTATTTTTTGTTCTCCCCTGTATACCGTTTAGAACTTTAAAATTCTGATAACTTTTATGTTTTTTGTAATGCACCAAATTTTATGAACAATAAAGTTTTCTGACAAATGAATAATAAACAAGTTTTCTACAAGGTGCAAACATTTGAAACTCACTGTATACCAATTCCAGTCGTATAGAACTAGTTTTTTTGTACGGCATAGAGTTTTTCTTGATTATTGCTATACTTACTAGTAAAATATATATATGCCGTAAAAAAACAATTTACCGTAAAATTACCCTTTTCAGAGGGAAATAAATTTTCCCGGTCAGTCATATGTTCCACGAAAAATGTACGGCATAACAAAAAATGACATCGGTTCATAAAATAGTATTCAGATCATTGAGTTTCATGTTGTATCAAATGTCCCAAACTATACTAGTTAGGGGTAGGGTGTTAAGTGCGGGGCTTGTCACCCCTGTACCGGCAAATATGTACGGCGTTGATAAAAAATTATTCTATGAAATAAAACAAATTCAATTATTCAAATGCCGTACAGAAATAAATCACCTAAATTCATAAGAAAAATATGCGGAAAATAAAAAAAAATCCTGGCTTTCAGTACCGTTCTTTTTGTACGGCATTAGGTCATATTTGAATATTTTTCAGTGATCTATCATCTTGAGAAATGCCGTACAAGAATCATTTGTCGAAAAATCTCACCCCTCGGTAGAAAGTTTTTTTGACCTGCGTACTCATCTGCACCGCTCACAACTGACGGCACAGTGCGGAAAGGAGTTGTTTCGTATGGCACTATCATTCTGAATATATTTCATGCTGGGTCAAATGACCCCTCCAAAAATGGCCTGGGCTTGTAGTCTATAATAACTTAATTGTCAATTTACGTTTGAATCCTATGCAAATCTTAGCAATGTACTTTTGTAATGGTTGCTTACATACAAAGCTTTCACTGCCTTGTCGTTTATGATAGTTTATTCAGAACACTTTCCCTCGATGACACAACAATAGTAGGTAACACATTTTTGAAAAAATTTGCGGTTTTAATAACCTTTAAAATTCCAACCTTCCAAATTACCAACTTATGAATATTATTCATTTCCCATTCTGTAATATTCGCAGAAGTTCATTTCAATTCAATAAATCCAATGAACCGACAAGGATTGTATTGATTGATTTCTCTTGTGGGCAATTTCCGTTTTTACACTTGGGTTTTTTTGCGATTTGCCATTATTATACAGGTATCTAATTCGGAGTTCATATACTCTGAAGACTGACAATATACGAATAAAATAGATGCTTTCTCTTTCCATGAGCGAGTAATGTAGCTTTTTAAATGATTATACAAGGTTTGAAGAAACTGTCTAGTCCAATTAACTTCGAAAGTAGGTACACTAACAGTAAAAATTGTGAAGTTCTCTATAATGGCACAGCATAAGTAACAATTTCGATCTACACTGCAGACATGCCTATGTCGGACAACCCCATGACCAAACTTGCTCTCTATGCAGATGACACGGCTATCTTTGCTGAGTCATCTCATGAGAGAGGAGTAACATCGAAGCTGCAACTTCAGATAAACACGCTGGAACCGTGGTTCAATCGTTGGAAGATCGGAATCAATGCAGACAAAAGCAAGGCCATACTGTTCACGAGGCGACGTAGGATACCCGAGGGCCATGTTACTATGAACGACGAGAGAATTCCATGGGTAGACGAAGCTGTTTACCTAGGAGTAATCCTGGACAAGAAACTCACGTTTCAGAGGCACGTCTCCCACAGATTAGCTATAGCGAAAGCCGCAAGGCATAAGCTGTACCCACTCATCGGACGTAGGAGCAACATGGCTCTCGAGTTGAAACTACGCCTCATCAAGACAATTCTTCTGCCTATTATATTGTACGCATCCACTGCTTGGGGGCAGTGCGCGAACAGTTATAGGCAAAGGATACAGGCCTTCTTCAACGTCTGCCTGAGGATGGCAACAGACGCACCACAATATATGCCCAACAGGTTCATATATCGAGACTTAGACATCCACCCAGACTATATCGACAGACTGATCAGACAACATGTGGGGACTACTCTAGACAGAGTAGAGACCCACACGAACCCGCTGCTCACGGAGCTCCACGAGAACAGACGTGAGCAAGACGACAGAGACAGAGACAAATACAGACGTCCAGTAAACCAAGGAGACAACGACACCCCTGAAGAAGTACGGCGGAGGCGAGACCTTCGGCGACGCCAACGTCTACTTCAACAGGCACCAAATCACGATTAATCATGCCTTTATGTTTCAGATACCAAGAAGAACCGACCAAGTAGTAATTTCAATTTCAGTTAACTCAGCACACAGCACTCGGCCCTCAGCCGAGAGTTTTTTCAGGCCTTCAGCCAGTTTCAGGGGGGCACCATGCACAGTAAAGTAAAGTCATTGTTTAAAAGTCAACTCATGTCAGATATAAGGGAGCTTCAAGCCGAGAATTGGCTGGGCACTCCATATCAAACGGTCAGATTTTATTCTGCTGATCGCCAGTCATCAGGATGAGGAACCGCTTTAACGAGCGGGGGTGGTGGATAGGGGGGTTGAGCTTTCGAGTACAGACGAGTGCTGGGGAGTTCATCCTTCCGGGCCTCAACCTTAGGGGGTGCATGGTGGAAGTAACAATTGTTACTTATGCTGTGATAATGGTTGAACACGTCACTACAAAACAGGCAAAATCGAAATTTATCGATAATAGTTTTTTTGTACCTAATTTCCCCATTGATATAACTGATATAACTGCTGTACAAAACTCCACTGAGGCAAGGTGGTGTTTCTAAACAACAAAGTTTTCGTGAGAGCAAGGTGAAAGTATTTTTCGAAAATTGTGCATTTTGTCGGGATATTATTACTGAAAATTTCTTTTCTTTGTCGGGGAATGGTAATCGAACAGTTTGTCGAGTATTTATATCATGCATATCTTTTCTAAATATGACTTCATCATGGAGATACTTGAGTTGTTTGTAATTCAATAGTTTGTAGAAGTTTCCAAGGGTATGTTGGAGATATTGAGCCATTCTACTTCCTAATTTTATGTGAATTCAATTCTCTGCATTCTTTTTATACCAAAAATAATGCTCAAACAGCATTTCTGAAGTTTCTGAATACGTTGACCATCCACGCTATCTAAACAAGGCCCATAAATGATGTCGCAATAGTTGAATTGGGAAAGAACACAGTATTTTTTCAGATCTTGTCCCAAAGTGTGGGTAAATCATTTTCAAGCGTATGTAACTTCTTTTCAACTTAGTATTGTCCTGTTCTTTGAATCTCCATTGTTGATCTGGTATAATTCCCAGATTTTCTGCACTCTCACTGAAAGGTGTATTGCGTCATTTTCCATCATCAATTCAATACACTGTCATTACGGAACAAAATAGCACCATATTTTTGATGATTTATTTTGACCAGACTTATCGCAAATGTCTGTTACAGATTGCAAATCGATATTGATTTCTCTGTTAGATTGAATGACATTATCGGGTTCAATATATGTGGTAGTTGCTGTGTTGCAGAGTCTCCTGGAATGTTGCAGTGAATAAGGTGAACAGAAGCGGGCCAAAAATACTACCCTGAGGAACTCCACATTAGGCATGGGCAAAATTTGAAGCTTTATCATTCAGAGTAACACGTTGAAGACAAACTGATTATGACGATAGCACATAATTGAATTGCCAGCCCATTGCGACAACAGAAAGTGGTACTACGTTTCTGAGCGAACATCCTAGCCATCTCGATTCCTCTGCTAACTATGAAAGTTATGCAGGAAATAATCTTAGACATCTTAAAATAATCTAATTGTTTCTTGTGCGAATTTTAAAAATTTCATTGAATTATTTTACAAGCAAAATCATGTTCAAAATATTTTGATAGTTTAATCGATTGAATTCATAGGTCTTGATGTGATATAGGTAATATAACCTATATGAACTTATTTTATGAAATGCCATTTATTGAACGTGGGAATTTAAATTTTCGCCAAATATTCTCAAGAAATGTGGAAATATACTGAAATAATCTGAATATATTTTTCAATCTTGTTTTTTTGGCACACCGGGTAGTTAGCAGGCATTGAGAAGCACCGTAACTATGAGACTCGAGGGACATCTACAAATGGGGTTCTCAACCGGACCGGACGATATCTTAATTTTACGCTAGCATTGTTTATATAGAAGCATTGTTAAGATAGTTAGTCAATGCCTGTGTAATTGATGTTGGACGCAAACGCGAGTGTCATCTAGCGTGATTAGTTACAAACATGAATATTTGACGTCATTTTAATGCAGGTTCCTTAAAAAAACCCTGATTTTAATGCCGTCCCATTGTTTCAATCAAGTTACGACATGACTTAGAGGCCAGCTCACTGAAGTTACGACATGACTTGGATGCGAGCTCACTATTGCCATCTACATGTCGCATCCATTTTGATCCAATTATAATCCCATAAGGTTGACTATCTTCTATATAAACAATGTCCATTACATTACAATGACATTGTTTATAGAGAAAGAACTGCTTCTATATAAACAATGCTACAGGCAACTTGTGCAGACACCTTCTCACATCCTGTCAGTTCGTCTACTTGTCGATAGATGTCGCTAATTGCACTTTTCGCAAAGGGTGTGACCGTTGTATGAGGATTATATAGTAGGATAACACCTGTGTATCATCTATTGGAACCGATTTTCAGCGCCATCTGCCAGGAACATGTGGAAACTTCGAATTTTTCAATCCGTGCAGTAGTGACCCCTACACGGTCCTAATTCCAACTTGATGGAACGTAATTTAAACAGGGACGGATTGAGTGGTTGAACATTATTCACGTTCAGACGTATGAAATAGCTAACAGAATTTCATATTGGGTTCAAAATTTTGATAAATCGCATTAGGTGATAATATTTTGATATTATACGTGATTGGAAACTCCCTGAGTTGTCTTGTGGAATATCAATCTGCTCCAACTTACTAAATTGTCGCTGATGTGCTATTGAAGTATCCGTTCATTTAAACAAATATGAACTGACTGACATCCAGGAGATTTACTAGTCGAGCATGGTCGAGCTGTATAAACTACAGTCGATAAAATTTTCTGTCACTAACACATTCAAGAATGATGATTTTTAAAGAAATTATGAACATGATGAAATGGAAACAAACCTACGATAAATATTAAGCTATTTTTTGTAATATCTAACAGGAAACAACTACTTCCCCGGCTAATGCATTCATTCATTTTTATTGTAGGTTTGTTTCCATTTGCTTAGGAGTTGTTTCTCTATTTTCAATTGAGAATATTACCCTTGTCAACATTCAGGAATTTTATTCAAGCTAAAAAATGTAATTGATTGCAATTTGTGAGTCAAGTTTCTGTAAGTACCTGTCTGACAGAATCTAATCAATGGACTTAAAATATGACAGTTAATCGTCATTCAGGTGAGGATGCTTTATGACATTTTCATAAGGGAAAAACATGGCGGGCGATCAATTTGAAATTGGTATGTGGGGGTTTTTGGGGTCGGAAATGTGTTTTTTGATAAAATTTGGGATGTTGGTTCCAAAATCGATATGGTAGATGATGAGAATATGCATATTTTACGCGCACTTATTCAAATAAGACTGTTTGTATGTCTGTCTGCGTCAAATCTTGGAAGTGGATTTTGACTCACTAGCAGTTTTCGAATTAACTCAAAATTTGGCAGGTGTTCATATTTCTGGCGAAAATTTAAATTCATAACATCAAAATAGCGGACGAGTTTCCCTTGCCCCAATCTTGGTTTAAATATAGCCATAAAGTTCCTCTAGCTCTACAAATGATAAACTATAATTTCACAGTGACCACTTCAATGAAATCGATAATACAAGTATTTTATTTATTTATTCAACGGGTAATCCCAATTACAATCTGTTGCAATAAAAATGAATGTATAACATCTTAAAACTAAGAATAGATAAATACCCAATAAAGTACATGATACAATAATAATAATACAATACAATATCAATCATACGGCAGCATTCGTTTTTTAAGGAAGTATACAGGGTGGGGCACCGAAAACAAAACAGATCGAATATCTTCAAAATGCATCCGTTGTGAATGAAATGCAAAAACACTCAGATCCTCACTCAGAACCTCAACTGTCATACCTCTTCCCCCACCTCTTGGTCGCTACCACCTAAACAATTTGAATAGGGAAAGTAGTGAGTGTGACACACCATTAAATAGGTAATTTCATAAGGAATTCAGCCTTGTTAATTTTTGCTACCTAACTTTTTATTTTGGCGCCATCTTGCGGGAAAAACAACTGTTCCGTATTCCAAATTATGATACTTCATTTGCAAGCTAATTCGACATAAATTCGGTGAAAATGCATTATGTTATTTTTCTAAAAGAAAAAACAAAATGGCGGCTCCAAAAAGGGCGGACAAGATTTGCAATTATGGTCCGAATCGATTCAAAATTGATATATGTTGGTTTTCAGGGTCATAAATTATGATTTGTTCGTCAATGCAAAAAAAACAAGATAGTTGCTACAAGATGGCGGACGGAATTTGTAATTATGGTCCGATTCGAATCAAAATTAGTATCTGTGGATTTTCTGGGTCGGAAATTATGTTTTTTTTTTGTTGATGCAAAAAACAAGATGGTGGGCGAAATTTGTAATTGTGGTTCGATTCGACCAGGCATCGAAAACGAATTCTTCAAAACACATGTATTGTGAAAAAAATGCAAAAACACGTAGATTTTTAATCCAAGGGGGAAATCTTCCTATCATAACCTCAACTTTCGCACCACTCCCCCCACCCCTTCGTCACTCATACAATTTGAATAGGGAAAGTACTAAGTGTGACACTGTATTGAAAAGGTTATTCCATAAGGAATTAAGACATGTGAGTGTTCGCTATCTAACTTTTCATTTTGGCACCCTCTTTCGGGAAAAACAACTGTTTCGTATTCCAACTTATGATATTCAATTTGAAAGCTAATGTAAGCAATTCACGAAAACAACAAAAATTAAAAAATTACTGTTGTATGAACTTAGAAATTGGAATTTTTTTCATACATTACTCAAAAACGTCAGACAGCGTTTCGAGACTAACTTTTACTTATGTATGGTAGTCCATGGCAAATGGTCTTTGAGCATCTACTGTGAATTGATGCAGTTTGGAATGATTGGATTCGAATTTATTCAAGGTTTTCCAATCCTCGAGTTTATTCAATGTTCAATTATTTTTATTCTTCAAAAGCTTTCATTCAACTTGCCCTGTTAGTTAGTATGTATGTATGTGGGACAAAACAAATCTGTAAAATCCCTATATGCCAATTTTGAATCGAATCAAACCACAATTACAAATTCCGTCCACCGTCTTGGTTTTTTGCATTGACAAAATAATCATAATTTCCGACCCTAAAAATCCTCACACTGATTTTGATTCGAATCGGACCATAATTACAAATTTCGTCCGCCATCTTGGAGCAACTATCTTGTTTTTTTTGCATTGACGAACAAATCATAATTTAAGACCCTGAACCATCATATATCAATTGTGAATCGAATCGGACCATAATTGCAAATCTTGTCCGCCATTTTGGAGTCGCCATTTTGTTTTTTCCTTTAGAAAAAATCCATAATGTATTGTCACCAAATTTATGACAAATTACCTTGCAAATGAAGTATCATAATTTGGAATACGGAACAGTTGTTTTTCCCGCAAGAGGGCGCCAAAATGAAAAGTTAGGTAGAAAAATTGACATGACTGAATTCCTTCTGAAATTACCTCTTCAATGATGTGTCACACTTACTACTTTCCCAATTCAAATTGTTTGGGTGATAGTGACCAAGGGGGGTGGGGGGAGAGGTATGACAGTTAAGGTGATGATAGGAAGATGTCCCCTTTGAATTAAAAATCGACGTGTTTTTGCATTTTTTTCACAACACATGCATTTTGAAGATATTCGATCTGTTTCGTTTTCGGTGCCCCACCCTGTATATGTGACTCAGTCCTTTTTTGATAGCATTTATTCAGCTGCTAAAGATATCAACTTGTTGAAACATATTTCCATTTTCAAGCATTCGAGTGACAAGAGAGAAAAATCCTCCTCCTAATGCGGTTTTCACCATTGAGTTTGTCATAAAATTTGATCCTCAGACACTGCCATCAGTTTTCATCTATCTAGTGTGAAAACAGGACTTTCCCTTTAAAAGTTTCTAATTCGGCCTACCCTGTATGTTTGTTCAAGAGAAATTTGACCAACTAGTTTACCGATTACCTAGAAATTTGGCAGGTGTTCGTAATTTCGACGAAAACGCAATATGGACGAAAAAAATTGCCAGAGAAAAAAAAAAGGGGGGATCCAATTTTGTGATTATGGTCCGATTCGATTGTAAATTGGTATGTGGGGGTTTTCAGGATTGGAAATTATGAATATTTTTTTAAATTTCATGTATACAATATGGCGGCTCTAAGACAGCGGACGAGTTTTGCATGGTCCAATCCGATTCAAAATTGGTATGTTGGGGGTAGACGGCTCGCAAGTCAATTTCCTTCTGGCACATGAATAAAATTAATGTTTTGCAGGTTTCAATCATTTTTTGAAGTGACACTTCGTTTATTTCATCAATAATTTTTTTGTGTAGTCGTTTTCGCCCCTCTGGACCCCCTTAGACGGCTCGCAAGTCATATTCCTTCTGATACATGATTGAAATTGATGTTTTACACGTTTTTATTGTCATTTCAAAGTGACACCTCGTTTATTCCACCCAAAAATATTTTTTTAATCAAAACCGAAGTCGGTTTCGCCCCTTTGGACCCCCTCAGACGGCTCGCAAGTCTTTTTCACTCTGACGCATGATTGGAATTGATGTTTTATACGTTTTTATCATCATTTTGAAGTGACACCTCGTCTATTTCACCCGGAAATATTTTTTAAATCAATTTTGAAGTCTTTTCCATTCCTCTGGACCCCCTTAGACTGCTCGCAAGTAATTCACCCTCTGACACATGATTGGAATTGATATTTTACACGTTTTCATTATGATTTCAGAGTGACACCTCGTTTATTTCACCCAGAAATATCTTTCAAATTATTATTGAAGTCGTTTTCGTCTCTCTGAACCCCCTTAGACGGCTTGCAAGTCATTTTCCCTTCGACACATGATTAATTATATTGTTTTACATGTTTCAATTATCATTTCAATGTGACACCTCGTTTATTTCACCCGGAAATATTTTTTAAATTAATTTTGATCTCGGTTTTGCCCCTTTGGGCCCCCTTAGACTGCTCACAAGTCATTTTCTCCTTCACACATGATTGATAATATTGTTTAACACGTTTTTATTATTATTTCAAGGTGACACCTCGTTTATTTCACCTGAAATTATTCTTAAAATTAATTTTGAAGTAATTTTTGCCCCTTTGGACCCCCTTAAACGGCTCGCAAGTCATTTTCATTTCGACACATGATTGAAATTGATGTTTTACACGTTCTTATCATCATTTCGAAGTGACACTTCATTTATTTCAACCCGAAATATTTTTTAAAATTATTTTTTTAAATGATTTTTGCCCCTCTGGACCCCCTTAGACGGCTTGCAAGCCATTTTCCCTTCGACACATGATTGATAATATTGCTTTACACGTTTTAATTATTATTTCGATGCGACACTTCGTTTATTTCACACGGAAATATTTTTTAAATTAATTTTGATGTCGGTTTTGCCCCTTTGGACCTTCTTAGACTGCTCGCAAGTCATTTTCCTTCTCACACATGATAGATAATATTGTTTCACACGTTTTTATTACTATGTCAAGGTTACACCTCGTTTATTTCACCCGAAAAAATGTTTAAAATAAATTTTAAACCCATTTTCACCCCTCTGTACCCCCTTAAACGGCTCGCAAGTCATTTTTATCTCGACACATGATTGAAATTGATGTTTTACACGTTCTCATCATCATTTCGAAGTGACACTTCATTTATTTCAACCCAAAATATTTTTTTAAATTATTTTTTTAAATGATTTTTGTCCCTCTGGACCCCCTTAGACGGCTTGCAAGTAATTTTCCTCATGTTTTATTATTACAGTTTTTATGTTTAAGAATGAATTATACTGGTTACAATTTTTTGACGTCATTTGTTTATAAATTAGTAATGAACAAATGAACAAATATTTTTCTAAAAAAAATATATATAGGAATATTCCCTCAGTTGTCCTCAGTTTGAATCAAATATGCAATTTGAGAAAAATATTTTGACATTTACTACCCATTTCGCAAATTTCTCAGAAAAATCACAAGAGTAGAGTGGGGTCAAAGGAAGTTTTTTCGAAAAAAAAATTATATAGGCATATTTGTTGTCCTTAGTTCAAATCAAATATGGAATTTGAGAAAAATATTTCATCATTCACTACCCATTCCGCCAGGGATTGTTCAGTCAGTAAAATAGGTACGATCACTAATAGAGGCATTGCACTAATTGCACTAGAAAAATGATAAAAGCGCGTTACTGACAAAAATTGTTTGAATTTTGTCACTACTTGTCAAAGTCGATAAGAAGTTTAATAATTAAGATTGACAAGCCTGACTCATAATAGCCTATTACTGCTGTACGACCTTTTTATGAAGACAACTGTGCACACAACTTTTGATGAAATTTGTCATTAATTCTGTAGGGGTTTTAATCCGGTTTTCATTATCCAAATCTAAGTTTTTATAGAAATAATTCATCATCAAAACAAATTGCTTTCAGTTATACTTCGGCACTTTCAATAACAACTTAAACTAAAAATGGCGCTTAGACCGTCCCTATAAATAATTCAGCAAAGATTTGCAATCAGTTTGAAATCTACACAATCGTCACTATTTTACTGTATAAACACAAACGCCTGATCACACCAATTCACCATGAATACTGCGAATTCGTCCAACAAGTAAATAACTACAACTGGAACTGAAACATGAAAATCTGTGACTGCGGACCTGCAAAACAATAATTTTACCCAAGCGGTGTGACCATTGTCTAATTCTTCTTTAGGCAATGGTGTGACCACAGCTTAGATCTAAGCTGTGGTGTGACCAAAGAATATCTACAATACTGAACAAGAAGCGACACTCTTGTCGGCGCGTTTGATGTTCGGTGGGTAATTTTTGATGACCTCCGCCATTTTGTTGGGGTGCTAAAGGTCGGGACACAGGAAAAAATTCATTATTGTACGACAAAAGCTGCCTTCGCGTACCGTAGTAAGCGTTGCGATTTATTAATTTAATTATGATACGAGAAAGGGTTGAACTTTTTCAAGCACAGAAGTTGTTAGATTTAAATTGTAACCATTAAAAGTTACTTAAATAATAAGTCAACCACAGAACAAAACTATGTCATAACACAGAACATAATAATTCTGACAGTTGACAATGGCAACAATGAATCAGCTGCATCGACATAACCTTATTAATGATCAGCTGTTCAACATCCGCCATTTTGCCAGTAAACATGCGCACTAGAAAACGATGTTCCCCCACCACTGCCATTGTCGCTTTTTTTTTTTTTTCCTTGGTGTTTTGGCATCGACTGCTATGGTCATTAGCCATGTGTTCTGGATAGGCCTTGTTACTAACTCCATACGCCACTTTAGGAGCAGCACTGTTAATTTTTAACGCAACAGTGAATCGTGGAGGATTATTCCCAGCCGACACGAGCCTCAGTCATTCAGACTTTCACATCTGAAAATGAAAAAAGATCGCACCGTCTGGGAATCGAACCTGCAATATCTCGATTACCAGGCGAGCGCTTAACCACTGCGCTAATCTCCGCCCTAATTTACTTTTTTTATTTTGAATGAACATTTATCTCTTTTGATTATGTAACCATTGTTTATAAAGAAAGAAGATAGTCAATGCCTGTGGAAATCGCGTTTGATACAATCGCGCGAGACATCTAGCCCGATAACGACGAACCGAGGCAGAAAATACACCCGTACGAATGCGCCCCCTACAATCAACTTGCATTTTTTGAGGTATACTTGAGGATTTTTCTTTTCGTCAAAGAATCATAGTAGTGAATCGTTCGCCCTGACAGGGACGTACTTGAAATTTTCTAATGATAGTATTCAACAGAGTAGCATATTTTATTCACAACTTCAATGTCATTCAGTGAAAATGAAGTGCATACTTTTTTGATTACTTATATTTCGGACGTCCATCATCTTAATGGTTGAAAGAAAGATTTCTATCTCTTTCAAATTTTTCACATACTTTTTTGTTTATTATTTGATATAAATTGAATGAACTATTCATAAATGTAATAAAGAGAACGTGAAATTAATATCAATTTTGTCATTTTGAATTCAATCATCATGAACAATACTGTGGCATGGTTCAATTGAAAAATGAGTGTGGAATTTCATATCTTTTCACCTACATGTGGTGTCCAGTGTATTTTTTTAAGCCAAAATCACTGGGACGAAGCTCATAATACACTACCGGTGAACAGCACCTTTGCCTTATTAATTTCGGGGCAAACTGCTTTGTGTTTGTTATTGTTTGTTATTTAATTTCAATCACTGGGCGACTCATTTTAACTAGTAGGTGGGTGATATTTGTGTCGCACACTTCACTAGTGAAAAGGTGGTGACACACAATGGAACAAATAGTATGTTTGTAATCATCAGTTTACTTAGTCTCTGTATTAACCATAAAGATTTCACTTAACTAGTGTGTACATTTCACACCTCTGTGCTCATTTATTCAAACTGAATTTATTTCTTCGAAATGGGGCTCCATGTATGCTGTCAGAAATCAGAACAGGTTCGAAGTGTTATAAAGACAACGATTATTGAATGAAGAGATTGAATGTGTTTACCGACTAAATTGTTATCTATACTGAGTACAATAATATATACAGGGTGGGGCACCGAAAACGAAACAGATCGAATATCTTCAAAGTGCATGTGTTGTGATTAAAATGCAAAAACACGTCGATTTTTAATCCAAGGGGGACATCTTCCTATCATAACCTCAACTGTCATACCTCTCCTCCCACCCCTTGGGCACCATCACCGAAACAATTTGAATAGGGAAAGTAGTAAGTGTGACACATCATTGAAAAGGAAATTTCATAAGGAATTTAGCCATGTCAATTTTTGCTACCTAAATTTTTATTTTGGCGCCATCTTGCGGGAAAAACAACTGTTCCGTATTCCAAATTATGATACTGCATTTGCAAGCTATTTTGACATGAATTCGGTGACAATGCATTGTGGAATATTTCTAAGAGAAAAAAAATGGCGGCTCCAAAATGGCGGACATGATTTGCAATTATGATCCGATTCGATTCAAAATTGATATGTGGTGGTTTGCAAGGTCGGAAATTATGATTTGTTTTTCAATGCAAAAAAACAAAATGGTGGTCCAAGATGGCGGATGAAATTTGTAATTCTGGTCCAATTCGAATCAAAATTAGCATATGGGGATTTTCAGTATGAATAAAATGAATTATATAAATTGATAAAAATGAGTTTTATACAAATGCGCTGAAACGAAATAACGGCAAATAAACGAAGAAGAGAGAAAAGGTATTCATATTTTTTTTAGATGTGTGACGTAGGTTACTCTGTGCGTAACAGATTCGAAAGCTTGCCGCGAGTACAAAATAGGTATTTTTGCGAGGTAAAATTTTGATTCTGTTACGTATAGAATAACATCAGTCAGACAAAAATGTTATTTCCTTTTAAGCGCATTTGTTTAATTTTTTTTATCAATTTAATCATTTCATTTTAGTCGTACTGAAAACTTGTAAAACCCCCATATGCCAATTTTGAATCGAATCGAACCACAATAACAAATTTCGTCCACCATCTTGGTTTTTTGCATTGACAAAAATATCATAATTTTTCACCCTGAAAATCCCCACATACTAAATTTGATTCGAATCGGACCAGAATTACAAATTTCGTCCGCCATCTTGAGCCACCATCTTGTTTTTTGCATTGACGAACAAATCATAATTTCCGACTTTGAAAACCACCACATATCAATTTTTACTCGAATCGCACCATAATTGCATATCATGTCCGCCATTTTGAGCCGCCATTTTGTTTTTTCATTTAGAAAAATTCCATAATGCATCGTCACCTAATTTATGTCAGAATAGCTTGCAAATGCAGTATCATAGTTTTGAATACGGAACAGTTGTTTGTCCCGCAAGAGGGCGCCAAAATGAAAAGTTAGTTGGCAAAAATTGACATAGCTGAATTCCTTATGAAATTACCATCCTAATGATGTGTCACACTTACTACTTTCCCTATTCAAATTGTGTGGGTGATAGTGCCCAAAGAGTGGGGGGAGAGGTATGACAGTTGAGGTTATGATAGAAAGATTGGATTGGATTAAAAAAATCGACGTGTTTCTGCATTTTATTCACAACACATGCGTTTCGAAAATAATCGATCTGTTACGTTTTTCGGTGCCCCACCTTGTATATTAATAGCAAGTGTTGAACAAATATAATATTCAACAATACACGAAGGGTAACGTGACAAGTTCACAAATGATAACGGCACAAAACAAATAAACACAAAATTCACTGGGAATGGTCTTGATAACATCAAGTTCCATAACTAGAAATACTGAAACGAGTTGAAATGAATGGAATCTCGAGTTTACTAGGTACAACACTGGATAGGATGCATGTGTCAAAATCATATTTCAGAGCCATCTATCGGATTATTCAATAAATCATATTTTACGAACTGATCAAATACATACGTTAAAATTAAGAATAGACGTGACTGGAGACTCGTGGACTAGCGACCTCTAGTGATGGTCTCCATTTGAATCCAACTGAAAGTACGTAAGATTGTCTAACTATCTTCTTTCTCTATAAACACTGATGTAACACATGATCACCTTTCCGTTTCTCAATGTTTTCTAACCATTTTCCAATTTAAACACATAATGAATGCATATGCATCTATTGTGCAAATACGAAAATACATAAAAATGATTTTTTCATGTAAGTGGATGCAATTGCATATTTAAACGTAATTTTTAGTTCTGAACAACTTTTTTCTATAAGAATTTTCGATATTTTCAAATATAAAGGTACTTTATTCTTGAGTAAAATTAATATTTTTTTATACGCGCTGTGTATACGACTGAAAAAAATTGATATCGGATGATTGTATTTTATAGTTTAGAGCATGCAGAACTTTTTATGAAGAATAACTTTTTTTCCTAAAATGTCGCTTCTTGTTCAGTATTGTAGATATTCTTTGGTGTGACTTTAGCATTGTTTAAACAGAAGGCAGATAGAATGCCTGTTGAAAAGGTATTGAACCCAATCACAAGTATCATCTAGCGTGATTATTTACAAGCATGAATATTTTACGTCATTTTAATGCAGGTTTCTTCAAAAAACCCTGATTTTAGTGCTGTCTCATTGTCTCAATCAAGTTACGACATGACTTGGATACGAGATCACTTTCGCCATCTACATGTCGCATCCATTTGAATCTAATATAAATCTCATAACGTTGGCTAACCATATTACTTCTATATAAACAATGCTTTAACTGTTGAGGATCAATGCCTCAATGCATCAATCGCACTAAAGACAAAGTTTCTTCAGAATAATTTTCAATTAAAAACAAATAGTGGCAATGACCAAAGAGACTAAACTGAATTCCCAATTGTGTTTCATTTTATTCTCAAAGTTGAAATAACTTTATTAGACTGACACTTTCGTCCACGCATATATTGCCACTAATTGCCAAACTTTTTTGAGGGTTTCTTCCAAGTAACCAACCTAGATTTTTCATGAAAAACCCTTGCCTCTTCAAATGGCAAGGGCGTCGATATCGGCCCGATATGTCCCGTGATTAACTGATTCAGATTATTGGTATTTTTGAATAAAGGAAAATAAACTAATAACAAAGTATCACCACAAATACCGAAATATTACGTGTTGTGAATAAACCTCAACGCAATTTTTTCGCCGTAACAGTGTGAACGTTCATGCAGCGATTGTTTGCGATTTGAGAATCGTAAAAAATCGCGTTTATTCACAAAGGTATGAATGAGCCTTTACATCATTTTGAGCAATTTCCGTTGGTAACACTGAATTGTCTGTTGCATGACATTTGACGTAAATGTCCTATATTTTTGTATACTTTTCTAACAAATCAAACAATAAACATAACACACTATTTAAGTATTTGGAACTCATACCTGATCACCTGCTTTGACAGTGAAGTTATAAGTTATTATTGCTGAATACAAGAGCTTTATTGCTATTAAAATAATCTACTGCATTAATGTAGAAACCCTGAAATGGATCATTTGGCTCAAGATCTCACAATTGCTCTTGAAGAATCTGAAAGTTGTGGGCCTCTGTTGATCAATGGTGGACAATGGGGCATGAGACGAAGGACGAGATCCGCAGGAAATTTGCGTAACTATTCACTCGATTTTAGTAGTACTTAATTAGATAAGATTGTATTTTAGATTTGTATGTAAACAAGCCAGGGGAGAATCATTCAGATGAGAGTTCTAGCAGTAATTCGGAAATAAAGGCTGATAAACATCGTAATAAGTTGATTAGTTTCCATCAGTCCGACTCAGATGATATGTCATTCAGTATTACTGTAGCTAAAGCTTTAAATCAGAGGACATCATTGAGAATGAAACATCCCATACATAATTTTTTCAGAGGTAGGGTAGAGTACTGATGTATAGTAGTTATGATCTAACATGTAGCTTGGCACTAACACCTAGTCACCTTTTTTTTTTCTGTTGTATGAGGCTGGTCTAGGGTCTACTCAGATATATCACGACCAATTGTGAAGGAGGAAGAAAGTATTTAGATAATAAATGAAAGTGTTTTGATTGTATGTTTGATATTAGCAGTTGTGTTATGCTTGAATTTAAGATACTAATTTTATCTTGTTTGTTTTTTGTTAACCAGCTAAGTATGTCTGTGAACAAAAACAGTTGTTGATCATTTTTCAAAGGCACAAATGAAAAATTGTTATTTGTGATATTATGTATTTAGGCTGAGTCAAGTCTCCAGTCTGACCAATATGATTAGACCAGCTCGGTCATTTGGTTGACTTGACGACCTAATTAGAACTGTTTGTATGTTACCAATATTTTCAATCATCTGATCGGTCCGACTCATCGTCATACTTCATACTGAACGCTCGTGCCTTGTCCGACCGGTGACTTGACACAGCTTTAATGTGAATGTGATGAGTTTGCGTGTAAGCTTACTTTACTAATTTGAAACAAATGAATAGATAGGATCATAAATATCGAAACATTGAAATAGTCATTTTTCAGAAGTTGAAATTGAACATCTTTCAGATTTGCTAACTGAATTGTGTGGATCATTTATATAGATTATTTTAAAGTAATATCATGTAGGAATGGTCACTTCAACAATGCCACTAGAGGGCATTGAATCAATTAAACTTGTGATAGGTGGGCAGAGTGGCCTTCTTTTTAATGTTGGGGTGAAAACTTGGAATCTTAAGTATGCTCACAAAGAGTAAGTTCACCTCTATTGTGGAATGTTATGATGGATGAGCTTATAAATGACTATCTAGGGTATTCTGATAAGTTGGTCATCATAATGAAGCAAATTTCCTTAGTAGCATAGCATCTCTAGATGGAGTAATACAGAGATAGGCCAATCAAAAGAGGTTTTTTCATAATAAAAATAGTATTAGGAAACCGACTGTCAGCACATAAGAAACAGTCTTTAGTCATATTCTGTTATATTTTCGACTCGCAAATGACATTAATGATTTTTTTATAAACATTTAAGTACAAAAAAATGTTTTTTTTGTTTTGCTCATAAAATGAAAACTAATAGAGCAATCTGCTTGCTCCCATGAAAAAAATTGTAGAGAATTGAATTACGAATAAAATGGGATGTTGTACGACCCGATCTGATCATTAGTAACAGAAAAAAACAGAAAATTTTGCGGTTTTTTTAAAAATTCATAACTCCAACATTTTTCAAGAAGTAGGGTTGGCCCGAGGGGGTGACCACTCATCAGAAAATGTACACGTATTGCCGAGATCCCATATGATTTCTTGAAAAATTTGGGATATCTGAAGATTTCTTGGAAATCCCATACGATTTCGGGGGATTTCCGAGGATTTCGGAAGATTTCCTATGTATCGTAAGGATTTCGAGAGATTTATCAAAGAATAACTTGTAATTCCATAAAATTCAGATGTATTCTCAAGATATACTATTGAGGGCATTTCCAAAAGTTTGGAACCAGTATGAAAACAGAAACGGTTGTGGCGCCACAAACGAAATAATAGTATATGCGCAAGGGTTTTACTCTTTCGAAATCTTCCGAATTTATATTGCAATTGGAATTTTCTACATTATTAACATGATGATGAATATGATGAGAATTAATGGTTTAGGTATGAAAAAATTATAATAATGGTAAAACATAAGATCATATTTGTCAGTGGCTGAGACAGTCACTTATATCATGGGATAAAAAGTGCGTTACTGGAAATTTATTTTCCATTGTATAATCAAAATAATCTGATGAAGCATACCTACCCTATTTCAGATTTTGTATCTCAATACTCGCCCCAGAGTCAATTCATCGTTTCTTGAATTTTTTTTTTCACTGTAAATTCAGAACGATCTGAGAAAGCACACCTACTCCATTTCAGATTTTGGATCTCAATACTCACCCTAGAAACTACCCCCGTAATAAATACAATCTACGAAACAGAGTTAATTCATCGTTTCTTGAAATTTCATTTTCACTATAAATTCAAAACAATCTGAGAAAGCATATCTTCCCCATTTCAGATTTTGTATTTCAATACTTACCCTGGAAACTACCCCCATAAAAAAATCTACAGAACGGAGTCATTTCATCGTTTCTTGAAATTTATTTTTTACTGTATATTCAAGACAATCTTAGGAAGTATATCTACCCCATTTCACATTTTGTATCTCAATAGTCACCCTGGAAACTACCCCCATATTAAAAAAAATCTGCAGAATAGAGTGAATTCATCGTTTCTTGAAATTTCGTTGCCACTGTATATTAAAAACGCTCTGAAAAATCATACACTCCATTTCATATTTTGTATCTCAACACTCACCGTAGAAACTACCCCCGTAATAAATAAAATCTACTAAACAGATTTATTTCATCGTTTCTTGAAAGTTATTTTTCACTTTATATTCAGAACGATCTGAGAAAGCATACCTACCCCATTTCAGATTTTTTGTTTCAATACTCACCCTAGAAACTACCCCCGTAATAAATAAAATCTACGAAACAGAGAAAATTCATTGTTATTTAAATTTCGTTTTCACTGTATATTCAAAACGATGTGAGATAACATACCTACCCCATTTCAGATTTTCTATCTTAATACTCATCCTGGCAACTACCCCCGTAATAAAAAATTTTATAAAACAGTTAATTTATCGTTTCTTGACATTTCTTCTTCAATGTATATTCAAAACCATCTGAGAAAGCATACCTACCCCATTTCAATTTTTGTATCTCAATACTCATCCTGGAAACTACCCCCGTAATGAAAAAAATGTACAAAACAGTTAATTTAGCGTTTCTTGACATTTCTTCTTCAATGTATATTCAAAACCATCTGAGAAAGCATACAACCCCTGGAAACTACCCTCCACAATAAAAAAAACGAAAGAACAGAGTCAATTCATCGTTTCTTGCAATTTCTTTTTCAATGTATATTCAGAACGCTTTGAAAAAGCATACCTACCCTATTTCAGATTTTGTGTCTCAATACTTTCCCTGGAAACTACCCCCATAATAAAACAAATCTACAAAACAGAGTCAATTCATCTTTTCTTGAATTTTTTTTCACCTGTTGAATGTTCAAATGGTGGTATGAATAATAACTTGCAAAACAATACACCTTTTCACCCCTTGGCACTTTCACAATTCTCAAATCTCGATTGCCACGGACGTAACACTAGATTTGGCCAGTTTTTATCGACAGTTACAAAAAAACACCCCGATCTTTCCCGAAATTCTAGCGGATCGTAATCGTTGAGAATGCATAATGATTTCGTGAAGGATTTCGGATTTCTCAAGCGACTGCGAGATTTCGGAAAGTATTTCGTAAAGGATTTCGCGATTTCGAAGAAGATTTCGTGACTTCGAAGAGGATTTCGTGACTTCGAAGAGGATTTCGTGACTTCGAAGAGGATTTCAAGCATTGGTCACCCCCTCGGGTTGGCCCTTCTCATGAAAGTATTGAATGTCGGATCATTAGTTTTGGCACAATTGCAATTAGATTTTTTTTGCGCTACATTGCAGCGTGCCTGGATGCTCTAGTGATAGTCCGATTTCAATTTCTCAAACAGATTTCGAAGGTAGAAGTAAGTATAGTACCACAAAACGTATATTATCATTTTGCGCTACAATGCTGCGAAATGGGTAAAAACTGCTAACAAACATGACTGAAAATGGCCGAGCCCGCGTAAGCGTTCGAGTGGTAGGAGAGACCGGGAGAATAAGGGAATTCTTCTAATGAACGGGTTACGTGATAATCAACGATTTTACATACACTAGATCAAGCATACCTGTTTTAACCGTGAAAGCTCTGTGTAGCTCTATAATAATGAAAACAGAGTTACTTGAATAGGATGATAATCCATTTTTTTTTTTAATACCTACTAGAATTTTATCATAATGGCTGCATACATAAATACTAAATTCTTCCCACTAAAGGTAACTTTAAAATGTTTCTGTTGACTTTTAACCGTTTTATACTCTCTCCGTGCTTCCCGCATAGATATTTTTTCGAGAACAGCGCAACGAACGAACCGCGACTGTTAAAACACGAACACTAATAGGTTGCAAGCGAAACAAACCGAATGTCTCAGCCAATCGCTTGCGTTATTTGCGTAGGAAAAATTTGCTTGGTGCCACTTTGGTTTGTTTACTTCTCTCTGTAACCTATACGAACTCGTTAGTGATAATAACCTTCCCCTCATCTCTCGGTCTCTCCTTCTAATCGACCGCTTACGCGGGCTCGGCCGTTTTCAGTCATGTTTGCAAACATTTTTCACCCATTTCGCAGTATGGTTGCGCAAATTGGACAAACAAAAGGAATACCTTTTTTCAGCAACCATCCGGGAAGTGTTCACTTCCCGCTCACTTTTTCTCTGGGAAAGTATCACTTCCCGGCCTAGTCCGGACTAGGCCGAGAAGTGTTCGAATTTTAATATAAATATTAATATAAATAAGAATTAGAATGTTTCTGTTGGTACCTATCTTCTGTTCGAATTTCAATATATAATACAAATATGAACTAAAATGTTCGAAATATTCAAATTTGGAATCATAGCCAGGGTAGTTCACTCTTGATCAAAATTATATTCTTTGTTCCCCCCTGTACACGGTTTGGAAATTTAGAATTTTGATAACTCGAAAACAAGTATTCCTTAATGCACCAATGTTTATGAAGAATAAAATTTTCTGACAAATCGATAATAAAAAAGTTTCCATAAGGTGCATTGAAACTCACTTTATATAGTCATGACCATCTTTTGATAGGCAACCCATTTTAGGCGTATTCGTCTATTTATGTAACTTCATAAAAATTATGTTTCATCCGGTTAACAGATGGGTGAAGGTCGACCTCTATTCGTCTTTTAGACTACATGCGTCTCATTGATTTGTTATTTTACATGGTTGCCGAAAAAATAGTGTACGCAACACGTCCGAAAACAGTTTTTTTTGGACTCGCAGTCTTAGAATTTGGTCTACTCGTCCAAAAAAAAACAGTATTTTCCGAACTTGTTACGTAAATTACTATTGTGGTACTTACTATACTTTTACTTTCAAAATCTGTTTTAGAAATTGAAGTCGGACTATCACTAGAGCATCCAGACACGCTGCAAGAAAGTGCAAAAAAAATTCAAATTGCTATTGTGCCAAATTATCCGACAGCGCCTGTTTTGTGCACACATAAAGTAGAGACATCATTCAATACTTTCCTGAGAAAGGCCAACCCTACAACTCGAAAAATGGCGGAGTTATGAATGAAAAAAATCGCAAAATTTTCCGCCTTTTCTCCGTTACTAATAATCAGGTCGTAAAACATACCATTTCATTCTTATTTCAATTATCCACAAGATTTCTCATTGGAGCAAGCAGATTGCTCCATTAGTTTTAATCGAGGGGGAAGTAACTCTTTCATTAGGTGTACATCATAACATTTTCATTACTTCATTAATCATTTCATATTCAACTTAAAATCGAAATCTATGTTTCTGGGGATCCGTGATATGATTTTTTTCGGTTCCAAGTTGGCAAATTTATGCCGTCTGACAATCGGTAAGTGATCGCCTCGGTGATCGCTGAGCAGACGCGGATTTTAATCAGTGATTTTCCGATGAATAGTATAACATCATTAATGGTAATTATTTTTCATTAGAGTTAATTACTGCATTATTTTCATTAGGTGTACAAAAAATGGCTAGTTACTTCCCCCTCGGTTTTAATTTTATAAGCAAAACAATAAAAAACATTATTTTTTGTATTTAAATGTTTATAACAAATTAATAAATGACAGTTGCGAGTCCAAAACATAACAGAAAATAACTACGGACTGTCCCCCATGTGATGGCATAGTCGGTTTCCTACTAGTATTTTTGTCAAAAAATCACTATTGATTAGTATAAGGATAATTAACAATATTAGGGAGAAACTATTTTGGACTTGTCATAGAAACCAAGCAAACCAACATATTAAAAACATTAAAAGGTCACGCGGAGGGTAAATCCTTTAACATTCATATGTAATATACAGGGTGTTTCCAAATAAGTGCGAAAGTTTAGGGGGTGATTTCTTCTCGAGAATTAAAGGGAGTTTTTCATGTAAACTAAAGCTCTTAGGCCTGTCCTTGAAAAGTCACACGCTTCCAAATATGAGAAAAAAATGTTTTTTTTTGCTTTTGTGAAATTGTTGAAGAATTGAAGAAATGTTATTTTGTGGGCGTATTCTACCAATAAAAAGTCTAACCATGAATTTTTTTAAATTTTGTTTTAATCTTTTAACAAAATAATTTTTTAAAACTTTTTTAACTCCAATGAAACCAATTATTTCTCAATAGAAAAATAGAATACCAAGGACTAATTCTTCTGTAGAATGGTAACATGTTTTGCATATTTCTTGTTTAATTGCAGTTGTGTGCAGAAGTGATTAGTCTAATCTAAATGTTACCACCTATTTTTAGAATATAAATTTATTCTCATTTTTTGACATAATGGAAGAAGAACAGACTCTTATAGGGTAATTACATTTGGGTAGCTAGAATTTTCCCCAGTACAGTTTCTTATGTGATGATTGTGATATGCAAGTGGAAGAGAGAGAAATAATAGATTTTCAGAATGTCTGGGCTTTAAAAAAGACTATTGACACATGTCTTAGAATTGGTGTGAGTAGTCTGATGTGTTTTGTACTGCATTATGATGATGACAATATAATTTGGTGTAACATTTGTACATATACTGGGTGTCCGCGGAATGTGACTCGCTCCCATAATGTTTTTGAAGGTAATGGAATAAAATTTGGAGGATGTGTATACGAAATAATACTGCATTTTAAATGTAATCTTTCAAAGTTTTTTTAACGAAAGTTCGTTTCAAACCTAATAATGTGCGGTGTCAAATTAATCTTAATAAAATGTGACAAGCCATCATGTTGCCAAAAGAAAAAGAATGGTAATTACAATTTTAAAATTAAATTTTACATAGCAGATACATTTAGACCAAAACATTTAAGTTGTATTGTTCACAAAATGTTCAGGACCTAGTTGGTGATTTGAACGTATCCATTGATTAAAGACGTATTTAGATTTTAAAATGTGTTTCAAAATGAAAACAAATTTTGGTTGCAAAAAGTGACAAGTGGACATGGTTTTATTTAGAATAACTTAATGGAGACCAAAGACGTGAAAACATGGATTCCGGCAGGTTTGCCAACTCATACTGCAATGCATTCATTTTATACAAGACTTCTCTGTCATTTTGGAGTAGGTATGAGCCCGGTTGGAGTATTCTGTGACCGCAGTCGACCATCGGATACTATGGAATAGGTTATATGCAATATAAAAGCTCAGTCAAGTACCTTGGAGTCATCCTTGACTCCAAGCTAAACTAGAACAAGCATATTGATCATAAAGTTCAGAAAGCCACAGCGGCTTTCTGGGCGTGTAGAAGGGCATTTGGCAGTACGTGGGGGCTCGGCCCTAAGATTCTATATTGGATCTACACAACTCTCATACGCCCAATGATTACGTACGGAGCCATCGTGTGGTGGCAAGGTGCAACATCCGGCAAGTCGAGAACCCAATTAGATAGGGTACAAAGGCTTGACTGCCTTGCGATAACAAGTGCAATGAGGACGGCACCTACCAGGGCGCTGGAGACGCTCGTAGGACTGCCCCCCTTGTACCTCCTTATCGAACATGAGGCACAAAAGCCGCAGCTCGCCTAAGAAGTTATAACCAATGACGGAGCGAGGGAATGTATGGACATTCTCGATTATGGAATCAGACGGTAAGGGATTGTCCCCTTCTTGAAATGCCGGGTGACAGTTCGTTACCTGCCATACGATTCAGTAAAAGGCCGCTGACAGTAATTCCCAAAAGGGAAGTCTCCGAAAGCGGAACTTTGTTACGCTCTAGGAACTTTTGCTACTGTATTTCAGGCAGAAATGTTTGCCATACTCGCCTGTGTAAGAGAAAATCTCAACAGAGGCTACCGCGGCCAGTAAATCACGATATGCACCGACAGCGAAGCGGCGATCAAGGCTCTCACATTATATAAAGTCACTTCGTTGCTGGTGTCTGAATGCATCGATGATCTGCAAAGGCTATCTTCCGCCAATAAAGTGAAGCTACTTTGGGTCCCTGGTCATACCGGAGTACCTGGAAACGAACGGGCTGATTATTTGGCCAGACAAGGTGCGAAAAGCCCAGCGATGGGACCAGAACCTATCATAGGAGTTTCAAGATCATGGTGCGTCTCAACCATGAAGGAAATTCTGGAAGTAAAATTCCAGGATACATGGAAAGATTCACCAGGCATGAGGCACTCGAAACTCCACATCGGAGGCCCTTCTACCAGGAGGACCAAGACTATGCTCACACTGAGCAGAAAGGAAATCAGATTAGTGACAGGGCTCCTGACAGGACACTGCCACCTCAACAGGCACCTCAACATTTTAGGTTTCACGGATGATACCGAATGCAGGTGGTGCTTGGAGGATGAGGAGTCAGCCACTTACATCCTCACGGAATGCCCGGCAGTGGCAGCAATACGGGAAGCACACCTCGGGAGCATCGTACTGAACCCGGAGACTGAGGGTGGTATCGGTCAGAAGGCTGGCCTCTTTCGCTCGCGAGATAGGCTACCTTCAAAACTGAACCATCTCCCAGCAGTAGTGGGTGCATAACGGGCCCGATTGAGAGGCCTACATGCTTATGGCTTCGTCCGCCCACATACCTTGTTCTATCTATCTATGTAGGTTATATGATTATAGCATTAGGGTTGCTCTGTTGACGTGGATACACACATTTATTGAGAATAGACGTCAGTATGTGTACTTAAGTGCCACCATCAGCGCGTCGCACCAAACAAGTCGAATTTCTTCCTCACCCCTCCAAGCTAAGTTTTGTAGGCATACTTATCAAAAGGGGCAGTGAATATAATGAACTCGTTGAACATTGGCAAAACAGCACCTGTCTGTTGCCAATCAGATACACATTGCGTCGTTGATATGTTAGGAAACATTTATTTTACAGGAGACTTATAAAAAAAATCACTGAAGTTCCCTAAATTTACACAAAAACATTGAGTCATTTGCTAAAGATAAAAAAAATCTTGAACAAAAACTGTTAAAACTATCATCAACGGCTTACTTGATCTATAATATTGAAAAACATTTAAATAATAGACAACTCGTCATGTACTATCATTTAGAAATTGAATCTCGACTTGAGTATGGAATTCGGTTTTGTGGCATCTCGACTCTTTTTCCAAAAATATTTATTTCACAGAGACGAATGGTTAGAAAACCTGCAACATTCTCGAGTAGATCATTATTTAAGGATTATCAAATTCTTACAGTGTAATCCATTTATATTTTTAAAATATCACAATATGTCTATAAACATTGGAATCAATTCACAACTAGTCTTTCTCATCGCAATGTGAATAAAAGGCAAAAAAAAATTAACTACATGTGCCATTGCCAGGCTTGAAGTTATTTAGTTTTCGCCGTACATTCTGTGGCATAAAATATTAAATTCACCAGAATCAATATTTTTTTTTAACTTTACTCTTATACTTATTATAAAAGGCGTACTATTCATTGGGAGGCTTTTTTCAAATCAATAACAGTATATGATCAATGATTAGGATATACGATGATGGTCTCAGAAGTACCTAGAGATGGCGGTAGTTGCTTGAAAAATACCATTGTATTAGAAAGTACACAATATATACAGCACATGTTTCAAGTTTGAAGACGCCACGTTGTTTAGTATTTGTTTGGCAGCAATCAATAGTAAACGTTTTCAGTGAATTTGTAAACATGGAAAAAATTGGTCATCGTTATGTGATACAATACTTTTATTTGAAAGGCCTTAGCCCAACCAATATAAAAGGTGAACTAGATTCTACTCTGGGTGAGACTGCTCCTTCGTTATCAACAGTAAAATAGTGGGTAACAGAGTTTAAACGAGGCCGTACGACCTGCGAAGACTAGCATCACAGTGGTCGACCAAATGAGGTGACGACTCCGGAAATGTTGAAGAAAATCCACTAAGCGGTATTGGATGATCGTCGACTGAAAGTGCGCGAGCTAGCAGACATAGTAGGCATTTCAAAAAGTGTGGTACATCGCATATTAACTGAAAATTTGGACAGGAGAAAGCTGTGCGCAAGATGGATGCCGCGTTTGCTCACAATGGAACGAAAACAGCGTCGTGAAGATGTTTCCATCGAGTGTTTGGCAAGATTCACAGAAATAAAGCCGAATTTTTGCGCCGTTTCATAACCATGGATAAAACATGGGTCCATCACTTCACACCCGAAACAAAAGAACAATCAAAGGGAGAACCGGCTCCAAAGAAGGCAAAGACCGTTCCATCTGCAGGCAAGGTCATGGCGTCGGTTTTTTTGGATGCGCGTGGTAAAATTTTCATTGACTATCTTGCAAAAGGAAAAACTATCAACGGCGAGTATTATACGAACTTATTGCAACGTTTGAGCGAAGAAATCATGCAAAAAACTAAGAAGAAAGTGTTGTTTCATCAAGACAATGCACCAGCTCACACATCCGTTATTGCAATGGCCATAATTAATGAATAAAATTTTGAATTGCTACCTCACGCACCCTATTCGACAGATTTATCCCCCTCGGATTATTTTCTGTTCCCAGACTTGAAAAAATGGCTTGGTGGTCAAAGATTTTCCAACAATGAAGAGGTTACGTCGGCAGTTAATGGCTATTTTGAGGAGCTTGATGATTCTTATTATAAAAAGGGTATCGATTCGACTTCCGGCAGTGGTTGAGGTCAGACGGCGGTCTTGTGCTGGAAGTCAGGTTAATGTGTGTGATGTCCGCAGTCTTAAAGACGTGCATTTGATAGATTAAATATGAAGTGTTTTGTTAAAAATTAAAAAGTGTAAAATATGGGATGCAGTATTGCCTAGAGCAAGACAACTGCATTCCCCTGATGAAACCTTGCTGTCTACGCCGGTTAAAGGCCGGATGGGAACGGATTTCTCGCAGCAGGGCATGTCCTACAAGGCGCCGAATGGAAGCCGACGGACAATAATTGAAGAGAGAGAGAGAGAAAAAGGGTATCGAACTTATTGAACATCGCTGGGATAAGTGTGTGGAGCTAAAAGGAGATTACGTTGAAAAATAAATTGATTTTTTCCAAAATTATTGTGTTTTTCTTTGTTGGGCCAGGTACTTCTGGGACCACCCTCGTATTGTATTTTACATGAATTCAGATGAGGCCACAATGTTGTGTACGCAGGGCCGATCCTAGCAGGTGTGCAGCGCGTGCACCGCACGCGGTCGGCCCAAAGAAGGGGGGGGGGGGCATATCAATCAATCAAAAATTTTTAAAACTCATAGTAACTGGAATAAATATGCTGAATTTCAAATAGTTATTGAAAAATCAGATTAAATCCCGATAGCATAGTTCAAGAAAAATAAAATGTTAGGACACAGTGTGTTGGTCCATTGTCCATTAATGTTCACTCTTTACACACATCCTTCATTTGATATCAAAATTCGTGGCAGAGCCGGCAATATGATATAGAAAAAATCCCAAATTTAATCTATTTAAAAAAATTTGTTTCGTTTCACTGTGAGGAGGTTTATTTATGGATATGGATACCTCGGTCGGCACGAGGCTCGCATGTCAATGGTCAACAGAAACTTTATTTTAGCGGTCTCCTTTATAGATTAAAACTAAATTATTTCGGCAAAGCTAAAGGGATGCGGTATCGGCATTTTTCTGCTACTTTACCGGTATAGCAAAAATGAGAAAAACTATTCTCATTTCAATATATTCATTAAATTTTTATTTAACATACTGGTAAACATAACCAAGATGTGTTTATAACGTCAACGTTAAGAATAAGTCAAAATATGAAAAATTCTCCAGAGGGGCGGCACATTTAGATCTATGCACGCGGGCGGCCGACACCCCTGTGTGTACTGTTCCTATTATTTCACTTTCAGCTTTGAGGAAATTATTTTATTTCTATGTGTTCCACTAATACCAAGACTGCCACAATTCTATGTGCTGTTGATTTTAGTTATACACAAGAAAAATGAACGAATAAATATACCGGGAGTCCCATTTAAGTTTATGGCACTTCTGTTGAAAAATGCAGTTTCACGTTGTATACAGATCCTTCAAGTTTCGTTCCATTATCTTCAAAACCAAATAAGTTGTAGGCGCGAGCTATCTTCCGCGGACACTCGGTATAACAATGTATTAAAAAAATCTACCTATCTATTTGCCTGTGTAGACAAACCTTTCTAGGCAAGAAGAAATTTGTATGTGGTAAGTATTTATTATTTATGCACATCTTGCATTGAATATGAGGTATTAAAACAATTTCGCAATAAATAAATTTTATATAGTGCATTTTTTTAAAACAAATTTTATTATCCCACCCAGTGAACACAAAAAAACACAATGAGTCATATATTTATTTAGATTTCTTACTGTAATAGGTGTCAGTCATAGCCTTGAGAGTGATTCAGTGAATGAACATTCCCCAGCCAGACCAAATTTGAGGCGTAAGAGAAAACTGAAAAGAATGAGCATCGACGAAACTCCCATTCTTCCTTGCGGAAAAAGAAAGAGATCGCAAAGATTAGAAATAGTGGATAATGGAAGATCCATAAGGCACAGCACGAAGATAAGACCCTTGCATCAGAGTATCGTGGATAAAATCGAAAAATTTTGTCATCCAGCTTCTGGAATAGACGTAAGTTTTTCTAATTCATTTATTCCATTTCTAATAGAATTGATTCTTCATTTCCTATATGTTCAAGGTGCAATCAATGGAGACACAAAGTTTTGATGAGAACTGTGAAATAGCGAGTGAAAGCAGTATTAGCTGGAGTGGTGGGGAGGGTAACGAGGGTGATGATGAACTGACTGATTGGGCTCCACCTATTGATAACCCATCGGCCATGGATCCAACCACATGTAGTGATTCAGACCCAAGAGAAATTCGAGCAGGTAACGAAATCTTCGCTAAAATTGCAAAAGACCGTGAGTAGTGAACTTATTAAATGTCAAAAATTTACTTAAGTTCATCTGAATTGATTATATCAATACCTAAATATTCCATTAATATAACAAACATTTAAAGTCCTTTTTTGATATAATGATCAACACAGGAATCAGTGCCCCAAATATTTTCATTTTCAAAAATAGGCTCAAAGACTTCTCCCAAAAGAACGTTTATACTCTTGACGAATTCTAAGATGATGTTGAGACCAATGCGTGTCTTGTTGTATATATTTATCTATATATTTATGGTTCGTCTGTATTCGTGTTTTAATCATAATTTATTTTACATTACTTGTTTTGTATGTTTACTTATGCAATTTGTTATGCATATCATTGTAATGGTTTTGATAACTTATTGTTGATTAAAGAATATTATTATTTTCTCGTGAATCCCACATAGTAGGTACTCACATAGTAGGTACTTTTTGCAGATTTGAAGATAACCCTTCATGAGGTGGTTCTGAGCCTTATATCGGTCTACTGAGAGAGTCTCTTTGTCAGACAAACCTAATAAAAACTTCACCCCCTTTTATGACTGTTGCCTCATTATGTCTTATTTACAAGTGTGCTTACTTCCGTATGCACCATATGTACTTGATCTGGATCAATTAACATTTTCAGCAAATAAGCGAGATGGCATTGTAGTTGATTTCATGGGAGAGACAAAGACATAACAGTCGGTTAGAATTCTATAGTACATAGCATAAGGCGGGTTGGACATTTACTTAATTTAATATCAGCCCCTCTTTAAGCTAATAACGAGATTTTTCTATTCTGGCCCAAATACTCTCATTGAACAAACAGAATCACAGTATAACAGTTTTGTGGAGATGAACTCAGTTATAAAACCCTCATATGTGTTCTCAATTCTTGCAATGATCTTATTTATGGAATAATCATTCTCGTTTACCGAATAATCATTCTAGGCTTCCTCAAGGCCGGTTCGACGTATCAACATACGCGAAGATATCCATACGCACTGGCTCACTGATATCTCAATGACTCTCATAAAATTGGTTGCTTTGACTTGCTTCAAATTCTACTAGATTATAAAGAAACTAAATTTGCTTTGGTTGTCCAATAACTCTTGAAGTGAATAAAACACATTTTCCAATCAAATGGATCTGAGGCAGTGTCTAAATCTGATGTGGGTGGAACAATCCTTGATACTTCTTGGGAGTTTATTGAAAATTTGTATTACCATACAATTAGGTTCATTGAATGTATATTGTTCGTAAGGCACAACAGTCGGCGTTTTGATTCATATATTTATTTATTACAACTTTGGTCATAAATCCAGACAAAGTGTCCACTATTTTCTAGTTTTTGCAATATTACACTAATTACTAAATTTAAGTACTTATAAAAATACAAATAGATTGAATAAACTATGCTGGCATGGGCGAGTAAATCATCTTAACTTCTCATTTAAATGAAAGTAAAGATAAATTATGAATATCCAGATTGTAACACAATTTATTGAAGCTAATACTTATTGGAGAATTACGGCCTAAATTAGTATTTTGATAAACAATGTTAAGAAAAAATATATTTCTAGCAGGAATGTGTATATGTTAGTAATTGTTCTGCGATTTTTCAGTAAAAAAAAAACTGTCTAATGGGGCACACATTCTTGATATGATAGGATCCATTTATTTTAAAATACCGAAACCTTACAAATTTATTTTGAACTCTTTCTAACCTGGTGTTATAATATGTCATATCCAGCAAATTTTATTCTTCCAAGAACAAATAAAAATTATAGATATTTTTGCGATATACATTTTTGCAGATTCGAGTGCCTAACATTTTATTACATTTACTGATTCATTTACATAATGTTTGAGAAAGGTCAGTTTAGAGTCTAAAATGAGCCCTAAATCCTTTATTTCGTCTACTCTGTTCAAAACAGTATCTGTTAACTTATAATTGAATTATAATTTCTGTGGAACATTTGTTCAAATTTAGGAAGAAACCATTTTGTTGACAATACTGTGAGAACCGCATCAAATCAGAGTTTAACTTGCCACAGTCATACAATGATTTAATTCAGGAAAAACATCGTACGAATCAACTGTTTTGAATTATTCCTTGGTACCTTCAATAAGAATTTAAAAAAATAGAGGACCTAGGTGTGAGCCTTGTGGTACTCCCGATGTATCAGTGAACCTCTAGATTGATAATTTGAGGATAATGGAAATGGACTGAGAGGATAATGGAAAATCAAGAAAAGTTAGACGTAAAAGGAGAGAGGAGAAGAGTGATTCTAGGCTCCCCTACTATCAGCAATGTAACAAAAAACCTCCCTCAAGAAATACCTACCTACTGAATACCTTCTGGGAACACGTTAAAAAATTAACAATTAAGGAAAACTGAGACTTCGAATATACCTGTTATTTACATATTCTAATTACAATGCATGTTACTAATAAATATAAGCAATAATGTTATTCATTGAAAGAGGCTGAAGAACCTGTGTTGATGGCCTATTGGGTGATCCAATAAAGTACATTAATTATTGTTATTATTACAAACTTCGAACAGAATGATAACCTTGTTTCACGAATTTTAATTGTACAGTACACTACCTATTGTTTTAGGTTGTAGAAGACTGAGAGAAGAGCGGCGTGGCTTCAGCATTAGTACTGGCGCTAACGAAAGAGTTGCCAAATTTCTGCAAGACTCGTCCAAGTCAGAGTTGAGACTGTATGGAGCTGAACGCGAAAAACTAGGACAGCTAGCAGCCCTGTATTCGTTGGATTTGTGGTTTGAAAGTCCAAGCTCTTCCCTGCTGCGCAAAACCAATAAAACTCCAGCTATGCAACCCACGCAGAGGCATCATTCGGGTTTGAGTGCAGTACACAAGAGAATCAGGACCCACAACCACCACATGGTCTCATAAGACACTCTCGTGTCTTCGAGGTTGGACACTATTTGTTTAAGAGTGAGAAATCGATTGCAACCGACGAGTTGTACATTTCCTTTATGAATTGCTGGTGTTCCAATCATTTCATTAAATTATTTGCAAAGCCATTTGTTACACTGGTAGGTATAACATTAAAAAAAAAAATTATTTGTCTCTTCATATCGAGAGCAATGTCAATATCAATCATTCGAAATGTAATTAATAAACTCTTTTTGGTTACCTTTGATATTACTATAACTTTTACATTGGAGTTTTTATGATTTATTGTGGGCAATTGAGTTATTAAACCACTAGTTGTGGAAGACGAAACCATTGGAGGGTTTTTAATTTTTCGTTCTTATCTTTACAGATTGTATGAATGCAAATGTTTTCTACTGAATGCAATTAACATTATTTTTATATTTAAATACGTTTTCACGCCTTCTTTAATAAGGCTAAGTAGATCTCATACTATATTTCGAAATATTGGTCTTTTCACCAAAGTTCTGGAAAATTATCATTAAATTTTTTTGACTAATTTAGGAGCGTGAGTTGAAGTTCATAGTTTCAACCATTCTGAAGTGTATATAATTATAAATAAGAAACAAGTATAAATAAGATATAAATGACATTTTCCATGAAATAACAAATGAAAATGCTGATGATGTTTGTGCAGATTTGTACTTTCTTTACACATTGCAGTCCTTCACAGGAATACCTCTTTTTTTAGGCAATTAACATGTTTGTATATGATCAATTATGAAAGGATTTGAATGAAGTCAGAAAACATCCATTTGTCGTATAATAAAATTGAATCAAATCGAATATGTTAGTCTGCTTTTGGACTTGAAACATTTCAACACGAACTTGCAGAGTGAGCAGCTTGAATTCGTATTTTGGCTTGCAGACATTGGTGAATTCAGGGTTACTTGCTCAGATGCATTGGTTCCATCAGACTGAAATGTTCAAGTCTGGTCTCACCCTAAGGATCTTGTACATAGTTTTTTGTTATTGTAATGTGTAATTGTTATTGAATAAATGGTTTTGAAACTAAGTATTTGTCAATTCAGGGACTTATGGAAATATTCATGTTGATGCAAAGATACAAAATTACCGACCAATCACAACTCTGAGTGAAATTACAAAATCAGAGAGCTTGATCTGTGATCAAATAAAAACTCTATCAAACCAATTTATTATACAGCATTGTAGCGCAAAATGAGAATTTACGTCTTGGGGTACAATACTTCTACTTTGAAAATCTGTTTAAGAAATTGAAATCGGACTATCATCACTAAAACATCCCAGGGAAGCTGCAAAAAAAAATTGCAATTGTGCCAAAACTAATGACTCAGCAGCGCCTGTTTTGTGCACAATAAAGTTCACATAATTCAATACTTTCATGAGAAGGACCAACCCTACTTCTTAACGTTTGTTTGAAAGTGGTTGACAATGTTTCACTTTGAGTAAGGTTATTCTGGACTTTCATTGTCTAAAAAAGAACAAAGAAAAATTCAATTCTCTACAATTTTTAATCACGACGTTTCAACTGCTAAAATCTACAGTCGTTATCAAGTGTATAATTCGACAATCTCAAGGATACTTTTTATATATGCTGTGGATAATTTTGTGTCATTAGCCTAGGGGTAATTTGGCGGTATTCAGGTAAGCTTGTTAATTACAGTGCCAGGCCCCTCCGGTACAGCATTGTTAATTCTTATCGCAATTTCAATTGATCCATGCCACTAATTAAGGGTTTCCACACATTACGGATTTCTATGCTAGCTTGACTGAAGACTTTGTTGTTCATAATGTATGCACTCTCTTTAAACTTCCTTCTATACCAACCCTCTTCTTTATGGATGACTTCGGCTTCAGTCCATGTTATGTTGTGTTGGGTCGTCCAGACATGATCCGCTATCCCTGACTTTGATGTTTCTCCTCGTTGAGTGTTTCTCTTGTGTTCAGCGAGTCTAACGCTAAGTGGTCTCTTAGTTTCTCCAAGATAAGCTTCGCCGCATTCACAAGGGATGCGGTAGATGCAGTTTTTGGAGTCAATGTCAGCGTTACGTGGTCTCGTCTTTGTGAGATGGCTGCGAATAGTGTTACCTGACTTGAAACATGTCCGTATTTTGTATTTCGACCCAATTCGCTTTATTCTTTCCGATAGACCTCTAACATGCTTGTGTCGGCTCGTCTGGGGGATAAGAACAAGAAACCAGATAAGCTAGCATAAAAATCCGTAATGTGTGGAAACCCTTAATTAGTGGCATGGATCAATTGAAATTGCGATAAGAATTAACAATGCTGTACCGGAGGGGCCTGGCACTGTAATTAACAAGCTTACCTGAATACCGCCAAATTACCCCTAGGCCAATGACACAAAATTATCCACAGCATATATAAGAAGTATCCTTGAGATTGTCGCATTATACACTTGATAACGACTGTAGATTTTAGCAGCTGAAACGTCGTGATTAAAAATTGCAGAGAATTGAATTTTTTTTGTTCTTTTTTAGACAATGAAAGTCCAGAATAACCTTACTCCTACTTCTTAAGTTATGAATTTTTTAAAAAAGCGTCTAGCATTCAATAAAAAATAAAAAACGGCGTTCCATACAAAAATTTTATCTCACATTACTATTCAACATGGCTATTTGAATTCAGTTCAGAGTTTTAATATTTTCCAAAATATGATAATATTCTTTGATTGGCGTCTCAAATTAAAAATAGTAGGAAGTTTTGTTTTGCATTAACTATTAACAAGCTTAAGACTTTCTAACATCAACTCCTAAAACAGAATTTTCCTGTTGAAAACATTCTCTATTTATTAAAAATTGAAAAAAGCAGGACTCCTCTGGAAATTGTTAAAAAATTGTTAGAATTGTTATTTCCGTCAACCGATTGCACCCCTACGCGCAACCCTCAGAAGTCTTCGAGAGACTTGTGTGAGATAGGGAAGACGCAGCCCTTACCTTTTAACGTGTGATGCCATGCACGAGATCGGTGGATCGAACCCACGACCCCACGCATGCGAAGCGAATGCACTACCAGCCGACCACCACGGCCCATATATGGAAAACACTACGATGAAAATGAAGCTATTTTTGTAACTAGTTGATTTCTGTTAGATAACAGAAAACAACTACTTCGATGGCTAGGCCACGCTGGATATTGAACTACATCTGATAGATATTGTGAAAAGACCTTGATTTTTATAGAAAAATCCCGAAAGTGAACATTTGCATTTTCATTTAGAGAGTTGATTTTTATATGTTGCTTGTTTATTATTTTTTGACATTGAAGAAGAAATTTGTGCAGTTGAACTTTCTCTAAACATAACTGAAAATAAAAAACTTCAAATTCAAAAATTAACTAGTGAAGATAAAGAACTCTGTATATTAAAAAACCTTTTAGAGAATGGTTGGCCTAAAAGTTTAAAAAACTGTCCAGAAGAAGGTAAATTCTATTTCAAATTCAAAGAAGAAATTTCCTGCATTGACAACCTCATTTTCAAGGGTCACAAATTGATAGTTCCCAAAGCCCTACGTAGAGAAATATTGCAGAAACTTCATTATGAACACTTCGGCTATAGAAAATGCTTGGATAAAGCCAACTTATCATTCTTTTGGCAAGGTATGAGAAAACAATTGGAAGATATGATAATATCTTTTGTATTTGTAACACTTATCAGCAATCTCAAGGTTCCGAGCAGTTGAGGTCTCACGACATTCCCAGATTGCCTTGGCAAAAGGTAGCTGCAGATACTTTCCAATTCCAATCTGAGTCGTACCTTTTAATCATTGATTATTATTCAAAATTTGTGGAAGTCATTAATTTAAATCACAATTTAACTTCTAAAAATTTAATCAACAAATTTAAATCTGTTTTTGCTCGCTTTGGCATTCCAAAAATTTTGATGACCGATAATGCTACAAACTTTTGTAGTCTTGAATTCAAAAATTTTGCAAAATCCTGGGAATTCCAACATGTAACCTCTTCCCCTTTGTATCCCCAGTCAAATGGACAGGTTGAAAGAACAGTTCAATCCATCAAAACTCTTCTCAAAAAATGTTTTCTTGATCAAAAAGATCCCTACTTAGCATTGTTGAATTTTAGAAATACCCCTTTGGATGGTGAAAACTCTCCAGCAAATGCTCTCATGAACAAAAATTTAAGATCAATTTTTTTATAGTATTAAATATCAACTTGAACATTTGATGAAATTATGTTGTCTTCCAAGCACTTGAAAGAATAAAGTCCCGTTGGAAAGATAGTTTCATGTTGATATTTCAAAAAGTTACGCAATTTTTTTTTTGGTGTTTTGGCATCGACTGCTATGGTCATTAGCCATGTGTTCTGGTAGGCCTTGTTACTAACTCCATACGCCACCTTAGGAGCAGCACTGTTTATTGGAAAACAACAGTGAATCGTGCAGGACTCTCCCCATTCGAGCCATGCGATTTCAATAATTTAATAGGTCAAATTAAATTAAAAAATCCCAGCTGCAACTGGGGCTCGAACTCCGGACCTTTGGACTCAGAATCGGACGCTCTAACCACTGCGCCACGCCCCGACATCTTATTTATTATTATTGTGAATTTTGTTACTCTTACTTAATAGTAATATTATAATTATGGTTTTCAATTGATCCACTCATATTAATTTTGCCAACGATCATATTAGATAGGGAGCCGCCAGTGAAAAAATGCGCCGAACAGCTATAATTCCTCCGAGCTCAGAAATGAAAGTACTTACCTCGAAGATACCGAATCCAAAATATTTTTGATCTGGAGTAGGGCCCAGACGAGAAACAAGGAAAATATTTTGATAAATTTTAGCCATCTTCTATTTTCCTTCCGTTGAGATAAGTTGTTCAAAAAGTGATCAGTTATCATCTGACAAAGCGAAAGGAAATTTGGATGCGGCCGGGGCTGAAAAAAAATTTTGAAAATTTTCCTCCCGAATATGTCTCAGGTCAAAAATTATCCGGTCTCCTATACTCTCACTTTTTTATTTTTGCCCTTAGATAGCTAAAATTGAGGTGGTAGGAATTTTTAGCAGGGCCGGCCGGGTCACAGGAAGGGACAAAAGGGGGCACTCGAAAAACTCGCGGGACCGGCTATGTTTAAAAAATTGGAAAATGGACTTGGAATGATGATTAAGCTATGAAACTTTGGGTAGCACTTCTTCAGGAACCAAGAAAAGCAACTCCCTAAAGGAAGGAGTTTTCTTCCAGTGTTCACTCCTTACCACCACTTTCAATTATACGAGGATATATTGAAAAAGTCTTAGCATACTATAGAACCAAACAAAATATCAATGTCAAAATATTTTATTACTCAACATATTCTCCTCTTAATTGGATACATTTATTACAGCGAAGCTGCAACGTCTCTAGACCTTTCAAAAAAAATGTTTCTTCTTGCTCTGCAAACCAGACCTCCACAGCTTTTATTACCTCCTCGTTGGAAGAAAATTTATGACATTTAGAACTTTTTTTCAGTTGAGGAAAGAGATGATAGTCAGACGGAGCCAAATCTGGTGAATAAGGGGGGTGTTCTAGTAATTCAAACCCTTAATCACCAATTTTTTGCATGGCAACATGAGATTTGTGTGCATGGGCGTTGTCCTGCAAAAACAAAACACCTTTGAATAGCTTTCCGCGTCTTTTCTCTTTAAATTTTTCCCGTAGAGTGGTCAGTAATGTCGAATAGTAATCTCCAGTTATTGTTCTACCCTTATCCAAAAAAGCAATCATGATTACTCCATGGCAATCCCAAAAAACTGGAGCAAGAACTTTTCCTGCAGATTTTTGGACACGAAACTCCTTAGGTCTTGGAGAACCGGAGTGTCGCCATTCCATCGATTTTTGCTTTGTTTCTGGATCGTAGAAATGTACCTGTTAAAAAAATCAAGTACCTAGGTATAATTCTAGATAACCATTTGAGATGGGATCAACATATTTTACATCTTGTGAAAAAACTACGATGCATATTGTACAAATTCAAAAAAATAATCAACATCCTAAACCATAAACAAAAAATAATGTTGTATAAAAGTTTGGTAGAACCCCACCTAAACTACGGCATAATTGGTTGGGGAGGAGTATCAAAAACACATCTCCGATCCCTTGAAGTCATTCAAAAGCGTTTCCTGCGATGTATACTAAAAAAAGAATACAAGTACCCAAGCGATCTTCTCTACTCAGAAACTTCA
Organism: Chrysolina oricalcia; assembly: GCA_944452925.2. Classification (NCBI taxonomy): domain Eukaryota; kingdom Metazoa; phylum Arthropoda; class Insecta; order Coleoptera; family Chrysomelidae; genus Chrysolina; species Chrysolina oricalcia. The sequence goes on from OX101819.2 coordinate 13,383,424, forward strand.
ATATTTGACCCAAGACAACTATTCTTCATAACTATAATCACAGGTCAATATAGTCACAGAAACGAATTGATCATCTACGATCATAATTATGAAACTCGCCATAAAAAACAAATTGTAATTCCAGTCATGCACAAGTCAGTCGGTCAAAGAAATTACCATTACCTAGGTCCAAAACTCTTCAGCTTCCTGCCTGATTCACTAAAAAATGAACCAAACCCAAGAAAATTTAAAAAAATCTGAAACTCCATGTAACACATATAGGAATACACGAGATGATAGGAAAATAAATAAATATTTTTTTTTTGCATCTTTACATTATTATCTTTTGTTACAAATCTTACATTAATGTCTACATCATTTCTACACTTTTATATTTACAATTATATATTTTATCTATATCCTAACATTTTAAATGATTATATTTATACATTTTAATATTTTAAAATTTTAACACTCTTATATTTGTTGACAAAGTGTCTCTTGTGCTTGTTATTTCTTTTTTGTATTTCTTCAAATAAATAGATTATTATTATTTTTATATTATTGTACGATGATCAAATATCATCCCATTATACTTATAAGATTGTATTTACTGCATGCATTATATTGTTTTCTTACAAACAAGCAAACTCCTTTGCTTCGTAAGTATTCCAATTTATTCACCAACTATATTATTCAAAATTGTTGTACTGTATTTTAAATTTGAAAGTGAATAAATTATCATTATCATTATCATCCATAGTAACAATTCGGTTTAAGAAGTCTACATCGTTTTCAAATCGAGCACAGATCGAACGCGATGCTACTACACTTGCACTTTGGTCAACATTCAAACATTTGGGGATCCATTTTGCAGCAATTTTTCTCATGTCCAAATTGACGTGAAATATTCAGTGCTTCAGATATCCGTTTTAGCCCAATTCGACGGTCTGTTAAAATCATGTCATGAACTGCATCGATATTTTCGGGGACTGACACAAAAACTGGCCTTTCCGATCGGTCATCATCTTCAATGGAAAATTTACCTCTTTTGAAGCTTGCAGTCCAATTTTTCACGGTCGCATACGAAGGACATTGATCACCAAGGGTATTAAGAATATCTTCGTAAATCTGCTTACCTCTTAACCCTTTTAAATACAGGTACTTGATGATGACTTGATACTCCAATTTTTCGATTTTCACAATTTCGGTGGACATATTTTTTGTTTTAATTTATTGCGTAACTCTGGTTTACTTTTTTGACGTCAAACTTTACACTGACACTTCTATTGTTCGTTGCTATGGTAACGCAATATTTTGTTTATGCAGGGAACTGGTCTAGGCTAACTAGATATCAATACATCCTCGTATTGCCCTTTTTATGACTAGCTCCTCGACTTTGTAATTGAAAGTGGTAGAGGGGTGAAAACTGGACGAAAACTCCTTCCCAGGGGGGTTGGTTTTCTTGGCCTCTAAAGAAGTGCCACCTAAAGTTTCAGAAATTAATTATCATTCCAAGTCAATTTTTTCAAATTTTGAACAGCCGGCCCGCGAGTTTTTCGATGCTCCCTTGTGCCCTCCTTCGTGACCCGACACTGCTAAAAATTCCTTCCATCTCGATTTTAACTATCTAAGGGCGAAAATCAAAAACATTTTGGATTTGTTATCTTCGAGGTAAGTACTTCCATTCTTGAGCTCGGAAGGAGTATAGCTGTTCGGCGCATTTTTTCACTGGCGGCTCCCTAACTGTGAATAGATAATCTAATAATCATTTCTTCTTGATTCTCATTATACGTGAAATACTGATGGAAACGTGATTAAAAATACTGCTAACAAGTTGGTGAAGAAATTGATTTGATATCACTATTTCAAAAGTAAAATTTAAATCAAATATTCCTTCTCACTTTCCAAAAAATTACAAGCCACTGGATTTCATTCAGAAATTGCTCCATCATATTTCTTAATTGCTTTACGTTCATTACATCTAATGCAGAAACTGCGAATGAGTACCTAATCAAGCACATCTACTAATTGCGGTCATTTTATTAGATGGAACAATCCTGTTTGTGTGAATTTTTATTTTCTACAGCCTGAAAGACCATACCCATAGCAATTAAATAAAATCCATCCAGCCCTGTAAAACTGCGTTCAAAAATTAATATTTCTGAATGAGAATCAATAAATATTTCAGTGGCTTTCTCCTTCCTATACATTGTGCTTGCATATACCAAACTAATACTAATTATACAAAAGATTATAGACAGTGAAATTAATTTTGAAAGAAGTCACGAATGATGAATGAATATAATTTGAAAGAAAGATTTTTCAAATTACTAATCGTAATATAGCAGAAAAGGATCATAATTTATAGAACAAATGAATATTACATTTTCAGATTGAATTTTGAGAAAACATAACAATCTCGGATATTCTATTTAAACCACATTCTTTTAAGGAGGATGGCACTGATAATTTTTACAACATGTAAGAAAACACAAAAGGCTTCATTGATTGTTATTCAAGATCTCTACAGCATAAGTTTGAACCAAATCTAAACTTCTGTAGCTCAGAAGTGGGTGTCAGAAACATACATTTTGAGGGCTTGGGGAATACAATCAATTAGACTCAAATTAGATGTCTAGGACTTTCAACTATTCGGTTTGAATAGCCGCGTGAAAGCTGGAATAAAAATGATGCAAGATGATGCGACGCGACGTTTCCGGTTGTTTTTCAGCGTTAACAGTTCGATTCTTAATCGATCCTTTGACAGAACGTAACCCTGCCTTATCTGATCGTTTGAAATAAGTACTGTCCTGATGTTGATCAATTGGCCCTCCTGCTGCTCTCGTAAGATGTCAGCTCCCTATATGCAGTAAGCACACTATCACACAGCCTATAGTATCTGAAAGCCCAATTTCTTTTCCGAATTACGTTGTCAACGACCCCGTATTCCGCTGACGCTACTGATGGAATTCGTACGAAGGGCGCTTCGTCAGCATTACAACAATTTCTCATCGCTTCTCGGTGAACACAATGAACTCAGTCTGATTTTATAACTTGTAATTGTTACACGTACTTTTATTCAATTTTTGTAATCAATAAATATTTTTAAAAGCTTTTCGAGTTTCCCGAAAACAAAAGTATCGGCACGCAGCCTTATGAAGCAAAGCTCCTAATCAATTCAACACCCTGTTCTCCCACGTTGTACTTTTTTCTAGTTCTTTCAGGAAACGCAAAGTTCTGCTCAACTGAAGAGAAATGAAATGCGGAATAATCATAATCTCATGTATTTCGGCTTCTTGAAATACAATAACAACTAATTATGAGCGTCCAAACTTCAAGGATTATAATATTCATAGTAACTACAACTACAACTATCAGATTCTGAAGAGCAAACCCTAACTTGAGAAAATATCTGAGAGCTTATAACTGATTAGGAACATCTCTAAAGTGTAAAAGTCTGAATGGTTACCAAACTTCGATGAAAGAAGATGTACATCTACCTTCCCACAACCGTGAAGTTGGTCAGGTTTCAAGACCATCTTTTTGGGTGCACACCATCTGGAAACCAACCCGATACCGTCCTCCCCATATTTTTGACTTAATAGTGCACAACAAAACGTTGGCATGTATATGATGTTGATAACTTCTTTTTGATCTCCAACTGTGAGGGAGAATTCAATTCAATTATATGAGAGAAACATTACAGTTTATGTAAACATACTCAGTTCAACCATTTTACAATTTAGCGGCAGGTAGGAAAAACAAACCGGATAAGATTTCACTGCAATAAGGGGTTTTAACACTTTACACACTGGAGATGTTAATATCGAACGATTTTTAATGAATTGGTGATTATGTAGATATTTTCCCATCTGAATTTCATTAACAAGGTTGGAAATTCTGAGAGAAGCTAATGGAGGATAGTCTAATAATTAGTGTATGACTCCCGGATTCTTGGTTTCAAATTCTTAAAGACCTGTGCTTCCTTGATCTAGGGGCGTTCCGTCCGATCGTACAGGTGACTACATCTTTCCGTCAGTCATGATACTGAGGAGGAATTCAGGTCCAATCTGAGTTGTTAGCTGGTGGAAGGTCGCAGATGAACTGACTTCACCTGGATTTATAGGAAAAAACTATTCTCATAGAGACCGCTTAGCTGTGTGGGATTCGATGTCACCATCCGGAAAATTCAATCTTGCTTTGCGTCTATGTGAATCCGAAACTCATAGAAAAAGTACCAAGATAACTAATCTCCCATTATGGATAGCCCCTCCACGAGAGGGATGCCCCATTTATGCACAAAGCCCCTTGAAAGTTAGAAAAACCGGTTTGTTGACATCCGATGCTTTAGGACAAATCTTCGGAAAAAGCCCCAGTGTACCCCACTTTGCCCTGAAGAATGATTAACATAATGTCAGCTTGTTGAGAAAAGTATCTACTACAACCACAGAGGTGTAATCTGTCTACCGGGCTAATCTCTCATTCCCCATGAATCTGCAAAGTCAACCGAATAAACAACTCTTCCTCCTTGTCCTATAAATAGAACTTATTATCCTTGAGAGTGGTGATCAGAGATGTGGATTCTATCCTCTGGATGCGTGACATACAGCATTCTACCCTTTTATTGGCCTTACTCCCCCTGCTGTACTCGGAAGTCTGCTAAGCCTTCTTTCGTGCAGGTATGATTAGTGTATACTTTACCTACTTGCTTAGTACTCTTCTTCTCCCTGTATAGGTAGAATCGCAAATTTATTTTAACATTATTAACATATTAACACCCCGGGTCACCCTATCTCAATCCCGCTTTTTTTGAAGGAAAATGCGACACATTTTTTCTAAAGAGTGCTTCGAGAGCGAACGACTTTTGTTAGTTTTTTGGCTTAGAACACCCAAACACTTATATATCAAAACATAGAGTACAAAATGTCAATAAATAAAAAATGGAACCATAGAACTCGTACAATTAACGTCATATTTTAGGATAAGAAACAAATGAATAGTTTGCTACCACTGGGTAATTCACAATTTTCTCATTCCTCAATCAATAATTTTCTTTCACGAATAAAAGACACGAATTTTTAAAACTATCTTGCGACATACTTGTTTCCATTTCACAAGGCAAATTCTTGAACAAGACTACCTTTTTTAAATAAATTATGACAGAAAACATTTTCAGAATTTATATAAAAATAATTTGCTGCTTGCCTTCTAGTATTGTGACAATGTACATCAGCATAATTCAGCTCACCTGATAAACAGGAATGCAACACATTATTTTTCAATTTATATACAAAAATCAGTGTATTATATATAAAACTCTTTGTTTAATGTTCATTAATTGCAGTGTGTTCAGCATTGTTGTGATTGGTGGAAACCTTTTACAATTCAAAATCGCTCTCATTGCCCGATTTTGGACTTTTTGAAGTATATTAATCTGTTCATTACTCAAGAAACTCACCAAAGTGCCACAATAATCGATATGAGGTACAATGATTGACTTGTAAATTGTTAATTTAGTAAAGTGGGTCACTTTATCTTCAAGCCTGTACATGAAACCTATTTTCCGCGCCATTTTCGTTTTGATATAGACACACAATGTCTGTTAAAATTGAGTTGGTTATCACTGATCACTCCCAAATATTTGAACATTTTCACTTCTTCACATTGAATTTTATTTTGTTTTCCTTTATCATTTTCGTATTTGCTTTCGAGACCATTATCACAGATCCAGGTGAAGATATTTTCAAGGCCTTCGTTCAAGAATTTTTCCACATCCTCTTTTTCACCAGAGAAGTGAAGTAGGGTATCATCCGCAAATAATTTCAGCTTACAATTTTTCACGAGCTGTATAATGTCATTTGTAAATAAAATAAATAATATTGGCCCCAGTACCGACCCTTGAGATACTCTATGCTTGACCTGTTCTTTATTGGAGTATGTGTTATTATATTTAACAAGTTGTTCTCTATTTTGAAAATAGCTCTCAAATTAATCGAACATCTTTCCCCCGATTCCTTATTTGTTTAATTTTTTAAAATAAATTTTATATTTATAGTTTCAAGAGCCCTCTGCAAATCCAAGAAAACTAGCACTATGATTTTTTTGTCATTTCGATATCAAAAACTGAAGAGCCGTTTCACATAAGTAACATTTTCTAAAACCTGTTTGTAGTTCAATTTCATTATAAACCGTCAGATAGTGACAAATTTAGGTGCCCCATTTTCGCATACAAGCCTCGGTTAGGGTTGAAAAGTACATCGATGTTGAGTAAAATGGAGGGAAATTTACGAGTGGCTCCTGGGGAGAACATATGGAAAATTCGATATTCCAGAACAGAAATAAAAGGAGCATATGTTGCCCATATTTTCACGAGAGCCGTGTTCACCTAATTATTAATTAATAGAACCTGGCTTCCGAATACCAAAGGCTTTAGTGGTGCAGGTAGCTAAAGGGTTAAAATAGGTGTAATCTGTAAGGAAAAATCGAGATTTTGACAGATTTTCCTACACAAGCCCATCGAAACTATAAAAAATTACATGTCACTAGACCGAAAAACATAATGACTCACGTGAAAATATGGGCAACATACTCCTTTTATTACTGTTAAGGAAAATCAAATTTTCCATAATGTTCTCCCCAAGAGCCACTCGTAAATTTCCCTCCATTTCATTCAACATCGATGTACTATTATTCAATCCTATTCGAGGCTTGTATGAGAAAATGGCGCACCTAAATCTGTCACTGTCTTAGGGTCTATTAGCACCGATGAATTCAAGGAGTTGATCTTTGACAGCAAGCTCTAACCATTTCTCAATTATTGGTAGTGTATAGATTGGGCGATGTTCAGCTGCAAATTGTGTATTAGGTACTTTTGGGATCGGAATCACTGTTGATAAATCCCATAGTAATCAAAGATGAATTTATTATATCAAGAAATCTATTTCCAATGATGTCAACAGCCAGTTTAACTATGGAACGATTGATCCCATCTCCCAATGGGCACACGCACGTTGAAAATACGTTGAAAATAAGTTACATAACTGAACGTTGAGAAATGGTAAAAATGTCGCGGGAAATAACGTTTCTTTGCATCGAGAATTATATTATTAATAAACGTTTTCATCAACGTATTATTATAATATATCTTGGGTAAAATCAAAAACGTTTATTTATAACGTGTATGTATATTATACCACCATACAAGTTTATATGTTTAATCAATAACGTATGAATAATGTATATTTCCACCATCACTCATACCATTGATAAACGTTGTCTTTCAACCTAATATTATAATATTTTTTGAGCCCACCCTCAACGTTGATTTAGGACGTGTACATATATTATACTACTATACAGGTTTATATGTTCAATCATTAACGTATAAATACCGTTTATTTTCACCATAATGTATATCTTTGATAAACGTTGTCTGTCAACGTATTATTATAATATATCTTGGAATCAATCTGAACGTTGATTTATAACGTGTGCGTATATTATACTGCCATACACGTTTATGTTCACGTATACTATACATATCAATGGTAGACGACTGGTAGATTTTCGAGTTAAAAAAACGTTCAGAACACACGTTAGTATCACATCTCATAACGACGTATTTTTAGATGAACTATTCTACTGGAAGGAAGAAAATTAGGTTGAATATACGTAAATTATTAACGTATTCATATTGTGGACTGAAGACGTATTTCAAACGATTCAAATGAACAATTAATTTCTTTTTATATCCAAAACAATTATACGAATACTATGCAATATCATTGGTTGACAAATGGTAGATTGTGGAGTTGAAAAAAACGTTCAGAACACACGTTAGTATCACATCTCATAACGACGTATTTTCAGGTGAACTATTCTACTGGAAGGAAGAAAATTACGTTGAATATACGTAAATTATTAACGTATTCATATTGTGGACTGAAGACGTATTTCAAACGATTCAAATGAACAATTAATTTCTTTTTATTTCCAAAACAATTATATACACGAATACTATGCAATATCATTGGTTGACAAATGGTAGATTGTGGAGTTGAAAAAAACGTTCAGAACACACGTTAGTATCACATCTCATAATGACGTATTTTCAGGTGAACAATTCTACTGGAAGGAAGAAAATTACGTTGAATATACGTAAATTATTAACGTATTCATATTGTGGACGTATTTCAAACGATTTAAATGAACAAGAAGTTGTGGACTTGTTATAAAACAACGTTAAAATAACATTTATAATAAACGTTACTATAGATATGGGAAAAAAACGTATTCCTTCTCAATTTTATAAACAATAATTGTAAAATTACGTTGGATATATGTTATTTAAACGTATTGAAATAACGTTATCAATTATAACTGGAATGACAACGTTGAAAATTCAACTGATAACGTATTTTTCACCCAATCAACGTTAAAAAAACATTAAAACAACGTATGTGTGCCCACTGGGCTTTGTCACACGAGTTCTTTTTTATCGAGTTGACAGACGTTTGTGTACGAATATATCTGTTAAGTCATTTCCTACGAGGTCGAATAACAGATTAGAAGCACCTGGTCGAATTTCTCGAGAACTTTCTTGCTCCAGGAAAAAGAAGCACAGCTTTTTTATAGCTACATATTCATTCAATATCGTTTGTACTGCATGACAAGCCCAAGAATGCATCTACTTCGCTACCGATCGGTCACACATCAACTTATTTTCAACGAAGCCTCCTTTCTAAAAAAAAATATCAACTAATCAACTGCAAATACACATTCATAATCATCATGTACCTATTCTGATTGCAACAAAAGTAGCTTGTGGTCGAATGCAACTCGTTGACCCAGTTATACTGCAAGATGTGATAAGGAAGTGCAATCAAAATTCAAATAGGACGTAATAATAAATATACCACCGTCAACTCAGTGAAAGCAAAAATAATCTCTTTATGCACCGTAAGCCGATGAATTCTGCCGAATGATCAGCGAACCATTAAACTCGATAAATAAACAAATGGAAAAAGCGTAAAAAACGCAGATCGTGACCGACAATGATTTACATTAAATTTGAAACCGATGAATTGTTAGAATTGCAAATAACCACCGTTTATTCCCAATTTGTCGCCTAATGAGTTCCTATTACATGATCTGAATACGCTGTTTTAATTTTTTCATAATAGTTTCGAGGAGGGATTACTATATAAACAAATTAGCTAGGAGAAGATTATTTAAATTTATTACACGATCAATAGTTATCGACCGGCCCGTGGATGTTTGATAATTCACGAAAAACCAGCGTCAAGCTGGTCGCATTAACTTTGTTAACAATTTTCCAAACAAGTGAATCGAGATTCGTTCTTCCCGGATTTTCTGTGCGATCATCTACAGAGGATCTCAGCGTCGCGGCTGCTGAACCTCGACCCGTGTTCGTGGAAGCAGTAAAACACCCAGAAGTGCTCCCCTTGGTAGCTGAAAGGGGTGCAATTAGTGAAGCTAGCGAAAAAGTGGAAAAGAAACTGAAGAGGCCTTTGGCTTTCTCCTATAAAAACTTAGTGCCAGCTACTACAGAAGCAGCTCCAGATGTGGAAGCGAAAGAGTCTGTTATTACTCAGGTAGATCAGAAACCTGACTCCGTGGATTATTACAAATACCTCAAGAGAGCTGAGGCAGATACCGAAAGTGATGAAGTTGCTGAAACTCATTCCGATCAGGAAAGTCAAACGGATCACAATGATAATCGGGCAGAATCAGAGGAAGAAAACGAAGATCACGAAGCGATACGTGCTCCTCTTGAAGAATCCACGGTCGACGAGGAAGATCATGCGGGTTTGAGTGATGAAGATGAAGGATATGTAAGGAGCGAGCAAGATTACGAAGACCATCGTGGGGCGGTAAGAAGCGAGGATGGCGACGAAGACCACCAGGTTGAGAACTATGAAGTACGTGAGAAAAGTCACGAAAGCGGCGGGAAAGGTCATGGAACAGGTGGAGGAGCTGGTCATGGAAAAGCCGGTCACGGAGATCATGGAAAAGGCGGAAGCGGCGGACAAGGCCATGGAAAAGGTGGCGGCGGGGGAGCTGGTCATGGAAAAGGCGGTAGCGGTGGTCATGGAGACGGTGGCGATCATGGAGGTGGGGGTGGCCACGGAGGTAAAGACAGCAGCCATGGAGGTGGTAGTCACAGCGGAGGTGGTAGTGGTGGTCATGGAAGTGGTGGACAAGGAGGTAAGAAAGCATTGTAGCAATAAGTGTAAAAGAATTTTAGTGTGACGTAGAGTTCTTAATTTTGTAAATCACAGACACCTCGCTACCCTAGAACTACAGGGTTCTATCTGTCAAAATCAATATTTGGAGAAACAGAAGTTTGAATTTTTGAAATATGTGTTTATTAAGTGATTTATTTTATTTAAATTACTTTCGTGGATAAGTTTACTTAAAAATCAAGTCTTCAATTTCAGTTTGCAACCATATAATTACAATTAATAGGGAAATTGTGTAAAAGAAGTCCAAAAATAACCTTCTAACATAATAGTTTAGTTCGGAAAGAAAACAGAAATACGCCATAGGTGGTTCTATCTTTTAAAATAATGCGTACTGTTTGAACGCATTGAAGTTTATTTCAAATCTAGGTTAAATTAACACAACTATTTTATTGAAATTATAATTGAATTCTAAAATATATTATAATTTGCCTCCTTGGCTTTTCCCACTGAACTTTTCTTTCTTCTTTTCTTTTTCTTGTTGTGGTATTTCCTTTGTCTTCCCCTTGGATATTGTGTTGATAAGTCGCATCATTGTTTTTTGTCATGGAATTTTTATTGGCTATTATTTGATCTAAAATATTCGGAATTGAAAAAAACTTACAAATTTTCATTTTACCACTGATCTTGAAAATGACTTTGTAGTATTCTCTATCTTGCAAGCTCATATAATTCATATAACAGCATGTTGATTATATGATTCTATTTATCTTAGTTCACAACATGGCTTGGTTTTATGTCTACATTTGGAAAAGAATAAGTGCTGTTCCTCGATTTAATACTGCATTTGGAATGTTCTTTAATGCAATAGCTACTTTTATATTCGATTTCATAGTGATTAATTGGTTTAAATATCAATTCCTTTACAAATGCAAAACTGATTAATTTGAAGTTAATTAGTTTAGCAGCTTCGGAAAAAGTTTAAACTCTTCATCTGTATGATGCGATACGCATTTTTCTTATTTATTTACTTAAGAATTATAACCACACCTAATGGCGAAAAACATTCGTCCTTCCCTATAGCTCTTTCAATCACGCTGTATGTGGAATCTACCTCGTGAAGGGCAGAATGTTCAGGGATAGAATATTTGCTTGGAATGCTGTTTGGGTTTTCTCCTAAGAAAGTCAGAATAGCGATGGAGATATGACTGTTGCGGTTCTGAGTGACACATAAGAATCGCTATGAGATCTTAAAACTCATTTTCTGCCACTTCTTCTAATATCTTTATAAAGGCAGAGGCGTTTCCTGATCTTCCAGAGGTGTATTCAGTCCATGAAGCGCAATATACCTTTTTGATGACAGAAAATTGGACAGTATAAGGTTATACGGGTTTAGCACAAAACTAACAAGACGTACTGTACAGTAAAGTTCTAACTGCAACATAAGATGGCAATTTTCAACAATAAGGTTCCATTTCCAAATCCATTCCTCTTAAAGTTTTGGGTTTGGATATTAAAGTCAATAAGTAATTCAAAATGGTTAACTTCTTCTTCTTCTTGAAATAAATATATAATAATTCAACACGTGTTGGTTCTTCCTGGAGTAGAATTTCTTCCACTATACCCGATGAAAAATAAATTTTGCGACTTCTCACCAAAGCAGGTAAGTTGGAAAACAAAAAAAAGATACATATTTCAGTACGAAAAGAAATATTGCATTTGATTAATAAAAATGAACACAATTTACTAAAAGATATTGAACTTGCTTACAGTAATACTTCTTACAGCGAATAGAACATGGGAGGATTAACAAGATTGATGCAATTGATAATAGTCAGGTGATGAGTCTATATCATTCGCGAAATTAGCTGGTTTGTGGAAAGTGTAGGGATTACGAGCCGAAATAAGGGTTTTAATATCGACAATCATCGACTGTCCTCGTCGATCAGTGGGGCTAGAGCAGAGGGACAAAATATTATTGAATTAGGCTTGTCTTTATTTATATAATAATTTGATCTTATTTTTATTCTCTCTCATGTTTCGTTCAATAGTGACATTGTCTGTATACTTAACCTTAACCTTTTCACTTATACTTAAATTTAAAACCGGTTCACACAAAAAAAAATTCATGTAATATTTAGAAAACGTGGAAACTAACATAAAGAATTTTTGGGGGTTGTTTAATTAAAGTTAAAGCTATAGTTAAAGAAAGAGACCAGAGAAAGAGTAGAGGTCATAATTAACTTTTTAATCGTCTTTTACACAATATGAAATCCCAATATCTTTGGGAAAGTGGACACTATTTAAAGTTTACAAAATTTAATGGTGTAGAGGTGTGCCTGTTTGAAAAATGGAGTAATTCCATTGAAGTGCCTCCTATGGACTCCCGTAGAACATTGGATTTCACAGTTCGCTAAACTTTTTTTTTTAAACTTTTATTATTTGGACAAAGGTTTCCAATATTTATATAGTTGTCAGATTCTTACTGACTCTCGAGACTTTATCCCCATGTATCGACACAGCTCTACTTCTGATTTTGATGCATTGAGGGCAGCTTCTATATAGAGCCAGCTTTCCTTTCTTACGATTGAATCTAGTTATTCGTAGAATATTCTGAATCTCGTGACCTAGAATTTATCAACAAATTATTGAACAGCATGTTCTTGGATAATCAAGGTGGATGAGGCCTCAAATATCAGTTTCAAATTATTGCAAATTAATAAATTCCTTCTTGACTTCCTCATTGAATATGTTTTTTTATAAATAGCCAGCGGAACATTCAAGAAAGGCGGTGGAAAAGAATATCACTCAGACCACGAAGGAAGCCACGGAGAAAAGGGTGAAAAAGGTTATGAAGGCCATCATCATAACGAAAAAGGAAGTAAAGGATATCATGAAAAAGACGGCCACGAAAAGAAATATGAAGAAAATGGGGGAGTTAAGAAAAATCACCATCATGATGATGGATATCACAGTGAAAAGCAGCATGGAGAAGAGGGAGAGAAGGGATCTAAGGTACGTAAAATCTAGAAAAACGGTATCATATCACACATTTTTATTGATTAACTGAATTTCCCAAAATATTAATAATGAATATTCAATATTTTTCCCCACCATCTGAAAGGAAAGTTATTTCTGAATGTACTCTACATGCTACACTAGAGCTCAGAATATTGATCTTGGTCTGCCAACTTTGTTCGAATTCTCGTTGTTTCAATGAGTTCGTGGAAAAAGTACGGTATGTAAGGCGTTTATGAACTCCTCTAGACCTCCAGAAATACTCATTGCCAAAACGATAAGTCGGGTGTTAGGTCAGTTAGTTAGTAATCAGATAGTTAGAGTATAGTAATACAAGCTTTTGAGTTTTTGTACTGAGGGTTGCCGTTGCCATTTTGGTGGCACACGGAAGATTTGTAACAATATGAACTTCGAATTAACCGTGATTTTGTTTTTGTAGTTTCACGAAGAAGGAGAACATTCCAAAGGACACAGTACGAAAGGAGAACATAACATTCGTAAAAAAGAAGAATATGAGAAGAAACAAGAATTTTTTGATGAAGACGGCGATGAAGGAGACTTTGAAAAACACGGAGAATATTTCCATGAAGATGACTTCCATAAGGTAAGAAAATAAATTAACGGAATAATACAAAAAATCTGGAGTACCTCAACGATGATTCAAAACGGTAGTATCAGAGTAGCATGAGAAGACAAATACGAATGAGGTCTTTTATGGGTCTAGTAGAATTAAAAAAATCGTTTTTGTAACACTGGGGTTATACGATAACAAACACTGACTTATTCTTCTACTACATACTATTGCTATTACTATGTCTATAATACTTTTTTTTTCAGGGAGGCTTTGAAAAAGGAGGTTCTAAAAAAGGAGGGAAAGAAGAAAACCTCTACGGCAAAAAACATCACCACGAAAAAGGAGGACACTACAAAGATGTCAAAGGACACAAAGATGCTGCAGGTCATGACTCAAAACACGACCATGCTACCAAATATGGCAAAAAAGAGACCAACTCGGGAAAAAAGAAGTGGGGCTACAAAGAGGGTGCTGGAGTTGGTAGTGGACATGGGGGAAGTGGTGGACATGGCAGCGGTGGTGGACATGGCAGCGGTGGTGGACATGGAGGCGGTGGTGGACATGGAGGCGGTAAAGGACATGGAGGTGGACATGGCAAAGGAGGTAAACAGATCGGAGCAAGTGGACATGAAGGAAGAGGAGCACATGGCCATAGCCCAGGCGGCAGCGGAAAATATTCCGTATACGAACAAATTAATGAAAAACATATACCAAGTGAGCACGGTGAATTTTATACTGCTCTTGATGATAACCGTGACGACATTCAAGAACACGAGGCAGTTGATGAAAAAGAAAGTGAAATAAATGCTGAAGAGAAAGGAAGACTTCAAACTAGTGACATTTTAAAAGAAAAAGTACACGAGTCAGTTGATGAGAAAGAAAGTGAAATAAATGATGAGGAAGGTGATGGTTTTCGGAGTGGTGAAAAAATTAAAGAAGAAAGTGAGGCTGACGAAAAAGAAGCTGAAATAAATCCTGATGAGGAGAAGAATGCAGATATCCAGAGTAGTTATGATGATTACGAGGAGGGTCATGAAAGCAGGGGAGCAAAAGTAATTGCCAAGAGAAATCACCCTCGTAAATTCAATGTCAATATACCTTTAGACAATGAAGCACTTGAAGATGAGAAACTTGAGATACGCGATGTTGATAAAACCGTAAGCAATGAGCCAGCTGCATATACAGTATATCTACTCGGCGACTATAAGAGTCCCAGAAGTAGCCCGAGCACTCAAAAATTCGAGCATGTTTCAGCTAGCGGGAATGAAAAGAATGAGGCTGAATCTCGTTTGGGTTAGTAAATATGTACATTTTAGTAAATGTTCAGCCGACTCTTTAGTCGACAATTCAAGAGCTTGTTGAAAAAACTTTATATTTTTTAGTTGCACAAATTGACGAGAATGGGGAGATTCAAACTGCAGATGGACTGGTTGGTTATACCAATGGCAAAATGGATCCCATAATTGTAGCAGATATCAATAATGATTCTGGTGATATTTGAAAATTGAAGCTATAAGCAACCAAAAATTATGTGATGATTTCTTTTACTTTATTTATGTTTGAATGATGTGAGATTATTTATAAAAGTTATTAAAAAATTATGCTCAACGATTACTTTTAATATTCCGAAAAAAGATGGCGCCAAGTACGTTCAAGTGTTGATAAAAAGTTCTGGTGACAGTAAAAACATTTCGTCCTCAGTCCTTCAGATAAATAAATTGAAAAGAACATATTATCAACATCTAATAAATACTAACTTATATACCTTGCATGATATAATAAATGACTTTTGATCATTTACCTAATTTATACATAATCAGAGACAAAGTTTAATTTTATACACTGAAGTATATTACAAAACATCTTATTTAAATTCTTTATTAATGATAATGTCGATTGAAAGCTATTTTCCTCATGTCTTTTTCCAGTGAATTCCTAGTCCACCACCTGCTCATGTTCCGGAAGATAATTAGCCGCTTATATGTCTCACTGGTTTTGTTTTATCCTTATAGAAAAATACTTTTGGTTGTCACTGAAACTGATACTATTATTATTACTCTAAGGCATCATTTCTTGTTGCTGAAGCCTGGTTCAGCCAGATCAAACTATCATTTTCTTCTATTTACAAAGATACCCACATATTATTTATATTCTCATTTCTTCAAATTCATTTGACTTCTGCCATTTCTGGCTATTTCTTAAAAAGCCCTTATCAACACTCATTTCTCAAAAAATGCTATAATTGCAATACCGTCCGAGTATACTTCATTTTGAGACTATTTTTTATTATGCTGTCCAAACAACTATGTAATGGACAATACTGTCAGTGCAGTTTTTTTGGCAATTATACTAGGGCCCCAAAATAGCTATTTGTGTATTTAGAGCGCAAAGTGAGCGGCATTGACACTTTGTGCCCTAAATACACACATGATTTTTTCTACAAACGCAGTTCTTAGATATAAAAACGATCGATACTTCATTTAACATAGGCACATATTACCTATGAGAAAATTTACACTCAGTAGTAATCCCAAATGTATAAGCTATCCAAATATCCCATAATTTACATCTCTAACAAAACGAAAATAACTTGCCAAAAAAAAAAATTCCGGACTCCGAGATCGAACTCACGCCGAGATCGAAGCCAGATTGGTAGACAGAGACTGTAACCCTGACATCACCGCAGTTCCTTAGAAAGCTTTCAATTCATTGTCTTTACTTTCCATCATGCAAGAATAGGTTCGTTTTCAACAAAAGCTAGGGAGATCGAGCGTTTTTTCAATATTCTCGCTCTAGAGCGTAAAAGCTGTCACAAAATGACATTACTCGGAAAACGTCAACTTTGCGTTGAGATCTGAAAGCGTCAAAGGCTACTTTGGTAAGCGGTAGTAGAAAAAAACAATTTTGGATATGTGGTAATGAAACACTTGACTGGAAACATAATGCTCTATTGGTGCAGCATATGAGAACATTAACGGACATATAGTATAACAGCATAAGGGACGTAAGTATTGATCAAAAATAGCAAAACAATAATTTATATCCTAGATTGATGAAGTTTGGTGAGTGGTCATAAAATTGCAAAAGAAACATCTTCAAATGACTTTTCGAATTTCGGTAAAAAATACCACTTCTGCATTTTTACTGAAAAATGTCAATTTTGACAAGTAACAGACGAAACAAAATCCAATGCTGAACCAATTTCATGTGAATCTATAAAAAATGAAATTCTAAAAAACGGGTTTATCACAAAAGTGAAGTATTAAAAAAAATTGTTGCTGCTTTATTGATAATGACAATGAAAAAGTTGCTGCAATACATGTGATGATAACACCAAAAACAAAAAAAGGAATAGAAAAATTAATTTCTTAACATGGTCTTTTGGATGTTATAATAAGTAACTGCATTTACAAGACTGCTGTCTTGAATGAAATTATGAAATTTTGTCAGTGACATATTGTATTCTGAATTTTCCTATGTGAAATAGTAATTTATGTAACAAGTCCAGAAAATAGTGTTTTTTTTGGATTTGGACGAGTAGACCAAATTCTAGGACGAGCGTCAGCGAGTCCTGGAAGTCTGCGAGTCAAAAAAAACTGTTTTCGGACATGTTGCGTACACTATTTTTTCGGCAACCATGTAGAATGACAAATCAATGAGACGCATTTAGTCTAAGAAACCAAGAGAGGTCGACCTTCACCCATCTGTTAACCGGATGAAACATACTTTTTATGAAGTTAAATAAATAGACGAATACGCCTAAAATGAGTTGCCTATCAAAAGGTGGTCATGACTATACAGTGAGTTTCAAAAATTTGCACCATATGGAAACTTTTTTATTATCGATTTGTCAGAAAATTTTATTCTTCACAAAAATTGGTGCACTACGGAATACTTGTATTCGAGTTATCAAAATTCTAAATTTCCAAACGGTGTACAGGAGGGAACAAAAAGTAGAATTTTGATAAAGAGTAAACTACCCTGAATTGAATATTTCGAACATTTTAGTTCTTATTTGTATTATATATTGAAATTCGAACGGAAGATAGGCACCAACAGAAACATTCTAATTCTTATTTATATTAAAATACGAGCACTTCACGGCCTAGTCCGGGAGGTACGTACTTCCCGGACTAGGCCGGAAAGTGCTACTTTACCAAAGAAAAAGTGTCCGGGTAGTGAACACTTCCCGGATGGTTGCCGAAAAAAGTCCATGTCAAGAAGCCAATTTCCTCCACAAAATCAAATTTTCAATCACAAAGAAATGTTCATGTTTTCAGAAATAACTTTAGAATTCAAAAATCTTTTGGGAATATTAGATTATTATATGAAAGGCTCTTGTTAAGCAATTTCTTTTCCATTCCATCAAACTGTCATTTTTACCGTTTCTGATATTCCCTTGGAGAACACAACAATGACTGATTGAGATTTTACAGTACTGCATAGCTAGAATGATTTGAAGTTTTATCCCATGAGGAAAAAATCAAAACTTCAAATGGTAGAAGAACTATTTACAACATTTTTTTTATAGAATTATGTGGTCAGTACTCAAATCAAAATCCACGGCAATAAAATATATGATATTTCTCAAGCAAAAACATTTCAATACAAACTAGCATTGTTCAAAGAGCACACATTCATAGAGATTCATAGAGAAAGGACACAACTATTCTCACTTCTTCAGATTTTTTTTTTCTTTGCTGTTTTGGCATCGACTGCTATGGTCATTTTTATTAATAAACTTAATGGATATACCATAAATAAAGTGAAATTTTTCATTAAAAACACCTTGATAGGATTATAGATGGTAAGTCTGTTCTGAATAGGGAACAGGCATAATTTTTGCATCAATTCATATTAAATTATTTTTAGAATCTCATTCTTTTCCAAACTTTCAAATTTTGAAATTGATCTTCAATTCAAAAACAATTTGACCTTGATTTCGAATAACTTCCCCCAAACATTAGCGCTCCCAGTGGTTGTTTCCAGAATATACAGTAATTTTGACAGTTTTAGGCATATATTACTCAAACATTTACGGTGAAAGATTGAACTGTGTGAAGAGTCGCTATGGGTATGTATTTAAATAGGATGAAAGTAGTAGCATTTTTAATTATGAATTAGGAAAAAGGACATGAAAAATTTCAAATTCTGAGTATGTCACATAGCTTCTCAGATGGTAATAATTATGTGCAAATGAAAATATTACTGAAAGGGGACACTGGCCTGTTCCCAATTGCAAAAAGGTGATAATTGAGATTGGTTTTAAAAATCTAGAGTTTTTTGTTTTGACCAATTGCTATCCTTCTTCAGTCAACTCATCAATACGAGTGCGAGCTCGAATATCTCTAATAGGAGTTTGTGGGAGCTGGTTCATGTCATTCCAATTTATTTCACTGAAGTCTATCACAATCTTTTTATGTTTTGGTACGAACTGCCTGAAAACAAGAATTAGAACTGTTCAACTTATCCAAAATAAATAGAATATATCTGTTTGTATATTTAAATGGGCAGGGAGTGGTAATAATAATAAGATAATTTGTTTAACTTATTCAAACTGGAGAAGATATTTGTTTTTATAAATGAATGATAATGGCAGTGATCAAATTGGTTTTCTATCATCATTAGAAAGTAAATTATTCTGAGGATCATTTATTTATTGAATCACTGTTGAACCAAGTCAAAGTTAGAATGAATTGATCTCATAAAATCAAATAATGACATAGAACATTTATTTTGAATTATTAGAACCAAGCAATAATTTAGGTTAACAAATACAGTGACATAGACATGCAGAAAATAATATTACAAAAAAGTAGATGCACACAGGAAAGTCAAAAATTATTCTATGTACTTAGAGGTCTATGATACTAATTGCCGATTTTACCAACTGATTCCTGAAGTTGGAAAATACCTAAATCAAATTAAGGAATACCCAAGAGCAATTTGCGTTTCACCACACGTTAAGTAATGCTTAAGAGTGATAGGAAATACCCACATTAGGTATTTCCTATCACTTTCAAACATTACCTAATGCTTGGTAAAACGCAAATTGCACTTGGGCATTCCTAAATTCGATTTAGGTATTTCCTAACTTTAGAAATTAATTGGTGAAATCGGCCATAAGTCAACAATAAATTAAAGAAATAGAGACAACCGTGTAAATGTACTTAGCCTTCTTTTCTAAAATCATATTATAATCTTATCATTATTCATATTTGTTTTTCCTGGGAAAACAACAAAATGGACTTATGCAGATTAGTGGAAACACTTTCTTATACAAAAATGTATAACTATTAGGCATATGCATTCTCATTTAAAAGACAGTTCTAAGGTTGAATTCATTTCTGACATATTTATGGTGCAAAAAAAACACATTTAGGATGTGGTGAAATAACAGACTGATACATTTATCTAGGTATTCACTCCATTTCAAACGATGGTGATAATACACTTCAAAAATGTTCTATTCTTACGATCACCAAGTCCTTACCTATACTTAATTCCAGCAGCATCAAACATTCGTTTAGATGCCACTGTGTGTATTTTATGTGCATGTTTATCAGACATGTAACTTATCTCAGTTATTCCTGACTGGATTATCACTTTGGCACACTCGTTGCAGGGAAAGAGTCCAACGTAAAGAGTACAATTTTTTACATCTGCAGAGTTCTTATTGAGAATGGCATTCAATTCAGCATGACACACTAAAATATATACGCACTGAACATTTCATAGAGTTAACATCAACCATAATACTAACCATAAAGATACTTATTTTCTAAGGAGTTATTCGATTCTTTTGCCCAAGGAAAATCATCATCATGACAGCCTTTGGGCATTCCATTGTATCCTATTCCTACAATTATATTGTTTTCGTTGACAATACATGCCCCGACCTGAGAACAAGGATCTTTACTTCTTTTTGCAGCCAGAAAAGCTGTTGCCATGAAATATTCTTGCCAATCGAGGTAGTCTTCTCGTTTAGAATTCACGTTCCTGGAATACAATATGATTGAGTATGTAAAGGGGGTGAATTCAAGATATACCTACCTGTTTTCTAGTGATGAAGTCATATTTATTACGTTACTTTTATGAAGACAAAACTGAAAACATCTACATAACCTATATCAATAAGAAAAAATAATAGGGACTGTCTATTCGTCCGGGCGCTCGGAATATTGAAAAGAATCTCCTATGTATGTTATCTATTTTACTGGGCTTTAAATTAGTTGCTAAAATCGTTTTACAAAAACCGTACAAAATAAAAAAGGAAAGATCTTATTTTAAATTTGATTTGTTAGTATTATTTTTTTATTTTTGTACTATGGTGATAAATAATTACTTATTTGCATCATGGCTATAGGTATTTCAATTTTCTTGTAGATGGAAATAAAATTAGGGGCTACCTTTAACTCATTTGAGAAAATAGAGGAAGCTATTAAAAATTATGAAAAAATGTTATACATTGAGTTAGTTCGAAGGCAATTGAAAGTGCAAAATAAGTTTAATTGATTGTTTAAAATTGTTTTTTCCGTTAACCAGCTGTCGCCCCCTTACGAACTTCAACCCTCAGAAGTCGAAACTTGTGCGAGCTAGGGATTAACGAGGTCTTACCTTTTTACATGCGATTCCTAGCACTTTCTCGGGCCATCAGAAAAATGTCTGCAGTCGCAATGGTTGTAACCATCGCCGACTGGCAGCCAAAGTGATTGAAAAAATGTCGCTATAACCACTCGGCTACCTGGCTCTAAATAACTACCCTAAGAGATTATAAAACTGCAATTTAGCATTGAAATATTATAATTTCAAATATATGTGTTATAAAGGGGGAAACCATACAATGGTGAAAAGTATAAAGAATGGTGCAAACATAAGAAAGTCGTGGTAAAGTTGTAATTTTGTTTTATCCAAAAAAATGTAATCATTGTTTTTATTATGTATACTCAAAACATTTTATGTTGCAGCACCGACAAAATAAAATTTGCTCATGATGACCAGATTTACGTGTTGCAGAAATAAAAAATAAACATAACCATAACTGTGAAGAAGAAGAATTTACCAAAGTTCACGAAGTCTAGGAAGATTAGATGATACATCAAAAGAAAAATTCTTAAATTTGTTGCAGTCAAACTGTAACAAGAAATTATGTTAAAAACAAATACCAAAACTTTACCACTTTAAAAGATCTAGCCAATTTAAAAAAAATTCGACAAATGACAAAAATGTTCAAAGAAAATAACAATTCTTGGGAAGAAACTGCAACCATATTCACCGATAAAGACTTTAAAAAACGACCACTATTTATACTATTTATAGAAGAATTTGATAAATCCAAGGTTCTTCTTTGTCATTTTCATACCCTCAAGGCTTTTAGAAGCAGGATCACAAAAATCCATGAATATAAGTTCAGAACAAAGGACCACATTACTAGAACTAATTCAAACGAAAAATGATATTTTTTTAATTACAATTCTCTGATGGATCTAACTTTTGAAAAAGTGTGAAATTTCTCCTTCAGTACACATTTACCTTTTATATTTCTTATCTACTACCGTACGCCATATTATATAGATATTTACTAATAAACTATCCTTTCTCATGATTATATTGATTATCGTCTCTTTTACAACTGCTTTCGTATTTCAATTTTGAACATATTTTACTCTTCTCTCAAAATTACCATCTTTTCCAGAGTATTCCAGCATTTGTCTTATAAGTTGCATACTTGATTATGAATTTCCAGGTCGTGCAGAGCATTTTACCAACAACTTTTTTTTTTTGAAATGTAAGATACATTTTCTCTCCATTTGTATAAAAATGTTTAGAACGAGCCGTAAATAATAAAGTCAGTATGATAATATGACTTCTCTTAATATAAATCAATGTAGTAAGCGGTTCCAGATAGACAGATATACTACTGTGAAAAAATAAGTTTAGTGGCTTGGCAAAGTCTTGTAAAATTAGGGTAAGAGACAGATATATCAATATTAAGCGTTTATTTGTATTGTCAATCCCTTACTGCATTGCTTGATGGTAACAGGATTCATTTTACCACAATGTATATTTATCACATATCATATTGCTTTAAAGGACTGAGTTACATTATTGTAACAATTGAACTGTCATCTGTATATTCAGCACAATCTGCAGCATAGAGAGATATTGCAGTACCCAATAACGGCAGGCACTAATAAAGTCGACATTATTTTGACATGTACGCAGGCGCAGTGCTAATCAGGAATAAGGATTACTTTATTAAAATACTGCCTGCTTTTATTAGAGGACATTTACAGGCGAGAATTAAAGTTTCTTTATTTCCACTTCGGGCAAGATCGTAGATACGACATCACTCATGAATGATAAAAATATTATTTTTTCAAGAGTAGTCGATGTAGAAAGCCTATTTGGGCATCCGATTAACAGATTAATTGTATCCGATTCTGAAATAAATAATTGAGAAAGTAAAAATCCAAAATACTGAGATTTGCTTCAGGTTATGAATAGCGAACGCCCGTCACGATGACATGTAAATAAAGGGACGAAACTGCAATATCTCTGTTTTTGGTAACAGAATAGTGCCGGTCACTATTAAAATAAAGTTGCCTTAAATAGTGCCTGGCGTTATTGCAATATCTCTCTACAATGTACATGTTTTTATTGTGTGACTAATTTCAACAATTGTTAAAAAAAATTTAATTTTTTTTTTAATTGTTATAATTGTTATTTCCGTCAACCGATTGCACCCCTACGCGCAACCCTCGGAAGTCTTCGAGAGACTTGTGCGAGACCCTCGCTCCAAAGGCGAACGCTCTACCAGCACGGCCACCACGGCCCACTGTGACTGTAAATGTTTATGCCGCCTTTTTATTTCAGTAATGTATGCATGCGCATGCATTGATTTTATTTTAATTTGTTTTAAATTATGCGTGACTAGGTGTAAGCTTATATAGAAATTTCAAAGTGTGACTATGAGTAATTCATTTATTTTGTAGTGTTGGTGACTGTTTAAATAAATTTTTTTGTGTAATTTGCAAATTACAATTAACATTTATATTTAAATTTACTGGCTTTGTCAATAAGAATACAATTTTTAGATAATAAAGCATATTTTGATTTGATTTTGATGTGACTGACTATTCGTTCTATAGGGACCTATCTACTTTACTGATGTGTACCAAATTTATCAACATATGAATCACTCGTTTGCAATCGCTAGCCTCTCACACTGTTCGTCCGGGCGTATTTTTACTCCCGAATATTTAGCACAATCTACTATTCAACCGAGCGCCCGGACGAATAGACAGCCCCTTTCTGGAATCAACAAAACAGAGTGAGGTTAGATTCGAGATACTGACAGCACATAGTGACTCGAGCAGCTGATAACCAATCAGGGGTACCCTTTCGGCCAAAAAAGTCCCTACTGGAAAAGCGACAACCGGTCTGTCATGTCTTCTGTCATTTTCCAACATGGCAGAAAGTAGTACGCGCTACGTTCATGTATCGGAAATTTTCCCGTGTTTTGTGTAAATGTTGTGACTATAAATTGTGTTAGTGAGTGTTTCTGTGAAAATTCAAACGTTCGCGATGGCGGATTTATCCAAACCCCCTCTCAGTGAAATAAAACACCCCGAAGAAGTGGTGCGAATGGCTATGAACGATAGCCTAAAATTTGCAGTTCTAATTGGACTTATCGAAGTTGGACAAGTTTCCAACAAGGAAGTCGTCAACACAGTCCTTCAATTGGTGAGTTTGATTTAAATGAAAATTATATCGTGCATATGAACATGCAAAATATGCTATATTTTGCATTGATGTAGGTAATTTATGTAAACACTGGTTAAATGAAAAGTGGGATTGTTGTTTTAGGGTTGAAACTCGGGCAAGTGTAATTTTCTTGATGCCTTTATTCAAAACGTTCTCTTGTGATTTTGTAGGTGGTCATGAAATATTTATGATGCAAATGACGAGGTATTATCAACCTGTTCAGTTCTCTTATCTACCTACCTTTGATTCACCGGTAGCAAGGAACTTAAAAAGTTATGATGATGACATAAGTCTACTGTAAAAAATACCTAGTTGTCAATAATATTACTTGAATTTTGTATTTTATTATTTTTTTAAAACGACGTTAGTAAGCCCATTGTATGATTTTTTTGTGGCGACTGTAATCTAAATCCGAAATTGTAGAAACGAACGTGCCTAATGTGTTATTTTATTCATTGTGAATTGAAAACAGGAGTAACTATTTGCTTACTTACCTTCATTGTCATTATGAAAAATAAATAATAAGGTGTTTATGATGTATAGTAAGTGAGAGACACTGTACAAAAATGAATTCCAGCAAATGAGATCTCTTTCAACATTAATACCTATCACCTTCAATTCCAAATAAAATCGAATGTACCTACTTAGGTGGGAAAAAACGATTAGGTATACAGTAGGTATGCACATTGATGTGAGTAAATAAAGTAAGCAAATCCTCTTGTCAGAAAATCCATGAAACCTATTCCAATAATTTGCCGTGATCGAAAAAAATGGTCGAGTTCTTATTTTTTTATAACATACCTATACAGTATGTCCACTTAAATTGGCCGTTTTAGGAAAAAGTTCCGCATTTTCTATACCTAATCTAATTTCGAAAAATCAAGTCTTAAAATTTGTCATTTGAGTATATAGGTACGAGTAGTGTTAAAATAGGTTTATGAATTTTGGGTAAAATTGCGATTGGGATGAAACTTTCACGTGCTCAATGTTTAAAATACGATAAAATTACAGTATCAATCGAAATTTTATGTTTAAAATAAGATAAAATCACAGTATCAATCGAAATCTATCGTATTTTAAACATGAATTTTCAATTGATACTGTGATTCATCGCATTTTGAAAATTACGAAATTTCGTTAATACTGTGATTTTATCCTATTTTGAACATTATGTGAAAGTTTCATCCCAATCGGAATTTTACCCAAAATTCATATATTTTGATGAACCTAAAGCTGGCAGCCGGCGCTAGCAGCCTGCCTGGGAGGAACTGGCTCGAGCGCCGGAACGATGAGCATTGGAAAACTTAAAATTCGGTACCGGCCTCACGAAACGGTGGATTTTGTTTAAACTTTTTGTGAAGAACAAATAGATATCAGTCAATTGGACAATGGTATAGCAGCTGAGGTTCAGCGGCACTAATATAGCGAAAAAAAAAATAACAAACTCCAGAAATTGCGAACGTTGAAACATTCGAATATAATTTCCACTCATGTCCTTACGCAACAGTGGATTTTGTTTAAACTTTTGTTGAAGAACAAATAGATAGGTATCAGTCAATTGGACAATGGTATAGCAGCCGAGGTACAGCGGCACTGACAAAACGGAAAAAAATATCAAACTCCAGATATTGCGAAAGTTTGAAACATTCGAATATAGGTAATTTATTTTGACATGCAACTTGCAAATTTTATTATAAAACCGCTTTCTCATATAAGTAATTACCTAATACCTTCTTCTTTTGAAAATATAATTTTCCCTCATGAACTGAATGTTTCAATTGTTTCTCCTATTTTAAAAAAGGATGCTGCTGAAATGATGTCGAATGGTGGCAGAACAGGCAGTTGTCTGCATACATTTGTGTGAGGGTAACTGATCTGAATCTCGCCCTAACTTTCTATATTCTGAAGTTTTTTATTTGTTAAATTCAATTAAATTAATAAAGGCCTTTATTATTATTATTAATTACCGCCCAATTTCTGTATCACCAGCTTTGTTAAAAATATATGAGTAGGTGTGCCTCGCTGAAGCACATGTTGACATTTTTGGATATTCATAAAGCAAGTAATTACTGATCAACATGGTTTTTGAGCAACATTTTCAACTTTAACAGCCTTTCAATTGTTCTATAATGAAGTTCCAAATTGATCAACCAGGTTAGAGCCCGATTGGGATAGTTTGTGTTCAGCAGGGTATTTGGAAAGACAAGCTTCATAAATTTGGTATGAGGGGAAAAGTGTGCCTAGATAACAGATTACAATCTGTCAAAATTGCTGATATAGGAAATACGTATATGTCTGATATTAGGGTAAATGCAAAAGGAGTTCCACAGGGATCCATATTTGGACCTTTGTTGTTTATCTTATATATGACTGAGTTACCTTCTGTTATACCATAGTCATTTGCCACTCTTGATGCAGATGATTTAACATTTCTGTTTAAAGTTATGAATGATTTTGAAGTTCTACGAGTTTCCAACAAAGAAGTCGTCAACACAGTTCTTCAATTGGTGAATGTGATTTAAATGAAAAATAATCGTGCATATTTTTATCTACTTGCGAAATATGCTATATTTTGCATTCATGTAAATTATGTAAACACTGGGTAAACTAAAAATGGGATTGTTGTTTTAGGGGTGAAACTCGGGCAAGTGTAATTTTCTTGATGCCTTTATTCAACACGTTCTCTTGTGATTTTGTAGGTGGTCATAAAATATTTATGATTTAAATGACGAGGTGTTATCAACCCGTTCAGTTCTCTTATCTACCTACCTTTGATTCACCGGTAGCGAGAAACTTAAGTTATGATGATAACACAAGTCTACAGTAAAAATTAGATGGTCATTTATGTTACTTGAATTTTGTATTATATTATTTTATAAAACGACGTTAATAAGCCCATTGTGAGATTTTTTGTGGCGACTGTAATCTAAATCCGAAATTGTAAAAACGAACGTTATTTTATTCATTATGAAATGAAAACAGGAGTAACTCTCCGAGTAACTAGTGACTTACCTTCATTATCATTATAAATAATTAGGTATTTATGATGTAGGTAGTAAGTAACACTGTACAAAAATTAATTCCAGCATATGAAATATGAATATTACCTGATGTTGAATTCCCGAGGGGGAAGTAACTAGCCATTTTTTGTACACCTAATGAAAATAATGCAGTAATTAACTCTAATGAAAAATAATTACCATTAATGATGTTATACTATTGATCGGAAAATCACTGATTAAAATCCGCGTCTGCTCAGCGATCACCGAGGCGATCACTTACCGATTGTCAGACGGCATAAATTTGCCAACTTGGAACCGAAAAAAATCATATCACGGATCCCCAGAAACATAGATTTCGATTTTAAGTTGAATATGAAATGATTAATGAAGTAATGAAAATGTTATGATGTACACCTAATGAAAGAGTTACTTCCCCCTCGTAAATTCCTAATAAAATCAAGAGTACCTAGTTACCTAGGTATGTGGAAAATAATGAGTAGGTATGCACCTCCGAGCAATAAAAGATATACAGGGCAATTCTAATTCGACCCCCACCTTTGGGATCTTCTAAACTACAGGAGATACGTCGAAGCTTAAATTGGGGCAAAGTTGCGTATTCTGGTGCTTAACAAAATACTGTTTTGAAACTTGGAAAATTCCGAGTATTTCCGGAAATATCGGGAAAAAACTGAAAATCGGAATTTTCGCTTTTATTTTTTTCTATCGTTATTTGACAACATAGCTCAAAACCAAAAGTACTTTTTCATTGATACTTTTTTTCAACTACACGTTTTCATGTTCAGATTTACTATCCGACGTTTCGTCTTCTGGCATTCATCATCAACTTTTTTTCTGTTATGGGCGCCATATTGTTTTTTTTATACAGAAAAATAGTGATACTCATTCTGATTTCATTGATGTAAGTATAATTTGTTATGATTTGCACTTCTGAAACCACAGATATTAAAAAAAAACTTCATCTGACTCCATCGAAAAATTTTGTTTTTCTACATTCATACAAAAAGCAAAACTTTATTGAACTATATTCAGTGGAAAAAGAAGTTCTTTATTGCACTAGTGCAATAAAGTTTTTATTGCACTCATCTGTCATTCTACTTCAACGTGCTGTCATCATGACAAACATAAACGTTTAAACCTACTACATATTTAGCAGATATTCTGTGAGATTGGCAATAAGCACTTCACTACGAAATATTCATATTGAAAATTGCACCAATTGTTCATTCACTTTCAACATTGAGGGTAAAAATAAAGTTTGAGTTAAATTTTTCGTAACGTATTAGTTCCTGTTTCAATGCAAATCGATATTAATAATAAAGTATTCAAGTTGCGCTTTTCATTTTCCTACACCTAGTGCCGCACCTCAATAAATCATTTTTTGCTTTTTGCATGAACGTAGAAAAAATGTTGTATGCAACTCGTGCAAAAATTGTTTATTGCACTCGACGTGTTGTCCAACTCGGCCTAACGGCCTCGTCGGACAATTTCACGTCGAGTGCAATAAACATTCACTTTTTGCACTTGTTGCACTTGTTGCACTTGTTGCATAAATAACTATTAATAAACACTAGTTGTCAGAACTCATTAAACATCATAAGTTTGCACAAATACTTCAGTCGAAATGTCCTCATTCTCAAATGAAGAAAAACGAGATATGTTGAAACTTCATTATAAATTTGATAGGAATAGTACGAAAACAGCACAAATTTATTTTGAATTATATCCGGAAAGACAACAGCCGGATAGAACATTATTCGGAATTTTGGGCAAACACTTGGCTGAGTACGGTGCGTTTCAAAAAACAAGAATGAAATCATGAGCTTGTAAAAAATGCACAAAAAGTATTACAACAAGTGTTCGGAATAATGGCCTTCCTCTTGAATACATAACCGAACCATCCATATTCAACCCTTG
Organism: Chrysolina oricalcia; assembly: GCA_944452925.2. Taxonomy (NCBI): domain Eukaryota; kingdom Metazoa; phylum Arthropoda; class Insecta; order Coleoptera; family Chrysomelidae; genus Chrysolina; species Chrysolina oricalcia. The sequence continues at coordinate 13,412,904 of OX101819.2, forward strand.
ATGGCTTAACAAAACTTCCGTACTGAGCTAAACTATTATCAATATTAGCAAAATAACTATAATGCGGCTGCCGTCTTTCTGGATATTCCAACAAATAGCGCTCACAAGCCGTTTTTGAATTTCGATTCGAAATATAATAAATCCTTATCATGTCTTGTTTTTCTTCGTTAGAAAAAGTCATATTCGTTTAATAAGCGTTAACGATTAGTGAACGAACAGTGAACTGTCAAAATATTGGATAATTTAAACATTAACAAATGAACTAAGATAGCCAGAATGCACGATGCGCAGCCACTTTGATAAAATGCAATTATTTTTGTAAATATAGCCTAGGGCCTAGAGTTTGAGGGATGACACTTCAATTATATTATTTATTAACCACCTACTTTTATGTTAGTTTTTGAGTTTTATGCAGTGCGTTATTGCAAAAAAAGTTTGTATTAACTCTATTAAAAATCTAATTTTTGTCTCTCTCTAACTCATGAGTTCTTATGAAAAATGCTACTAATATAAACTTTTAGAATAAGTGCGATACATCATTTGTTTTGGGACATTAGAAACTTTTAAAAGCTATAATAAAAAATCCAGGGCCGTATTTAAAAAAACACAGTTGATGATGGCAGCTCAAATACGAAACGTCTGTTTGAAAATCTGATAACACCATCTTCTAGAACAGAAAAAGTAGCAATGAGAATGTGAAACTTGTTTTGTTATATCTATTCAAATAGAGTCACAAAAAAATAAAAATGAAATCGCGAATAATCGTTTTTTTTCAAAAATCTTCGGAAGTATTCGGAATGTTTCAAATATGAAAGCGGCGTTACAATGAGCACCAAATTGCGCAACTTTGCCTCCATTTGACCTACCTCGTATCTCTTCTGGTTTCCGAGATCCCAATGATGAGGCTCGAATTTGGGACACCCTGTACATCTCTATTATCTTATCGGAAACTTACTGGTATTTTTGGTAGACAAGATAAGAAAATGACGGAATAAGCGTATTATTCGTCTTTATAGTTTATAGGTATAGGTATTAATCAAATTATTATCTGGGTTATTTTATTATCAAGCGGACGTGGTTTATGAAGTGTATTGTGTAATGTTTAGTATCTACTCAACTGAAAAAGTACCAGTTAGGATGTTATAATTCTTGAGAATAGTATATTCTTCAACGAGCGTATTATGTATGGCTATTATTCTCTAGAATGAGAATTCCGAATATAGTCGAAGAGAATAACGACCATTATAACCCAGTAGAAGATGCGGGTGTGATGTTATCCACAACTACAAATGTACACTGAGAAAAATGTAAATTAGCTGGTAAAATCCCTCTTTCTCGCTTAAATGAAGATTTAGAGATTTCTCAACGGGTCTTTAGAATCAAGTAGGTTGCTTACCATGGAATATGATTATTAAAGTTATTTTTGTGCGGCGAAAAGGGGGTGAAATTTTCTAAATGAATAAATTTAGTATTTAAACGGCACTGTACATTATTTTTTGTGACAGAATTGTTTTGAGAAGGATATATGAGTAGGTATATGAATTTATTTGTCGCCCCGTCGGAGAGGGTGTGGTAGGGGTGCGTTTGACAAAATAAATACCTATTCATTTCAACCAACTTTGAAGAGTGTTTTAGATTGGAGAATCCTAATCAGGAGGTTGAAATACATATCTGAGACTATATTTATTCATTTGTCGCCCCATGGGAGAGGGTGTGGCGGGGGTGAGTTTGTCTAAAAAATTCAATTATCATTTCAAACGACGTTGTAGAGTGTTTTCGATGAGAGCATCTTAATCAGGAGGTTAAAATACATAGCTGTGGTTATATCAATTCATTTGTCGCCCCTTCAGAGAGGGTGAGTTTGTCGAAAATGATCAGCTATCAGTTCAAACGACGTTGTAGAGTTTTTTCGATTGGAAAATCTTAATCAGCAGGTTGAAATACATATCTGAGACTATATTAATGCATTTGTCGTCCCGTCTGAGAGGGTGTGGTGGGGGTGAGTTTGTCGAAAATAATCAATTATAAGTTCAAACGATGTTGTAGAGTTTTTTCGATTGGAGAATCTTGAACTGATAATTGACTCTTTCCGACAAATTCACCCCCACCACTCCCTCTCCGACGGGGCGACAAATGAATTGATATACTTACAGCTATGCATTCCAACCTCCTGATTAGGATTCTCCAATCGAAAACACTCTACAATGTCGTTTGAACTGATAACTGATTATTTTCGACAAACTCACCCCCACCACACCCTCTCCGACGGGGCGACAAATGAATTAATATACCCACAGCTATGTATTCCAACCTCCTGATTAAGATTCTCCAATCGAAAACAATATACAACGTCGTTTGAACTGATAATTTATTTTTTTCGACGAACTCACCACCATCACACCCTCTCCGACGGGGCGACAAATGAATTAATATAGTCTCAGATCTGTATTTCAACCTCCTGATTTTCCAATCGAAAAAACTCTACAACGTCGTTTTAACTGATAACTGATTATTTTCGACAAACTCACCCACATCACACCCTCTCCGACGGGGAGACAAATAATTTTATAAATCCGTAGTTATGTATTTCACTCTACTGAAAAATATTCCACTATTGAAAAAAGTCTACAAAGTTGGTTGAAATGAATATTGATTTTTTTCGTCAAACGCACCCCTACCACACCCCCTCCGACGGGGCGACAAATGAATTCATATACCTACACTTATGTATTTCATTCACCTTAAAACAATTCTGTCACAAAAAATACTCTACAGTGCCGTTGAAATACTAAATTTATTCATTTAGAAAATTTCACCCCCTTTTCACCGCACAAAAATAACTTCAATAATCATATCCCATGGTGAGCAACCTACTTGATTCCGTAGACCTATTGAGAAATCTCTAAATCTTCATTTAAGCGGGAAAGAGGAATTTTACCAGCTAAGTTACATTTTTCTCAGTGTACATTTGTGGTTGTGCGGTTGAGGATAACTTCACACTCGTGTAGAAGACTATATTCTCTCCATGACCATCGCATAAAAAGGAAATTAATGTGAAATTGGCTTTCAGTGAACTTGTTCCAATTTTGTATACAGGGTGATTCAAAAGTACTTTGACAAACTTCAGGAGGTGATTCCTCACAATATTCTAATATGAATTGTCCAAATAAATATATGTCCGGAAACGCTTCGTTTCCAAGATACAGGGTGTTGAAGTTTTATTTTTATTTCGGTTTTTTTCAAATAACTCTTGAAATACTGAACTTAATTAAACGAAACTTGGTATTAAGAGGTTTTTGAGGTGTCGAATTCGAACCTGATGTTATTATTTCTCTTACTCGTAGGGGGCGCCACCTACACGTCTTTTTCTTTTTTGAAGATTCATAACTTTTTTGAGCGTACTTCTAGCACATTTTTCAGTAAAAAAATCGATTCCTCTATCATATCTACGTAAAAAAGCTACCCTTGTTAAAAGTCGCTGTAAGCAACCGTTTTCTAAATATTTGGACTTGAAAATTTCAAGTCAATTATTTGATAATCGATGCATGTTGAAGTTATTACCAATATTTTGCATTTTTCACAAGAATGCTTTGGAAAAGAATTTGACGTTTAAGTAAGTAGTTTTGGTAATTACATATTTTGTGACAGTTAAACGTTTAATTAAGTTCAGTATTTCAAAAGTTATTTGAAACAAACGAAAATAAAAATAATACTTCAACACCCTATATCTTGGAAACGAAGCGTTTCCGGACATATATTTATTTGGGCAATTCATATTAGAATATTGTGAGGAATCACCTCTATATGAATATGACTTTTCCAAAATTTTTAATGGCTACTGTGAAGTTACTTGTTCGAGAACATAAACCCAATCAACTATGCTTTGATTGCTCATATGGCCGATACCAATCCACTGTAGAGTTCAATGATCCTTACACACCTTTTACAGGGTGGTTCCAAAGATTACAAATTTTCCAGTATTTTCATAAAAATTGCGCGGGGAATGTCGACCTCCGTGGAATTGTCGCAATCGGCATACACCTCTTGCTACTTATATTTTCTACTTACTTGTGTGAAAATGTAATTTTCCTCACTAGTAATTTAATTCACTATATCCGCACGGCGTTGTGTGCTGAAAAGTGTAACTTTGCGCACGCAAATGCATGCAGAAAAGTACTACTTTGCTCACGTTCGTAAGAAAAGTATAATTTTATTTTGACTTAATAATAATAAAACTAATATTTATTCACCGTTTTTGATACTATATAAGTATGGTAGGTAAATCAGTTTTGAGAAAATTTAAATAAAAACGAGCACAGTTTTACTTATACAGAGTTGGTCAAATGTACGGACCCGCCCATTTTTCTCAGTTAATATAAGGGTTATCAAAAAACAGTTCGGGGGAAAGTTGAAGGGTATTTCACTCTGCACGTTTCTATAGATTAAAATATTTTTTAGATGAGCCATTGAAGAAGTGACGTCATCGGCATTTTTTTTAAATGGAACCGTATGTCATGTTTAGTATCGCTAGAAACCTCGTTTTTTTCCATTTCAGTAGTACTAATATTATCTCGTCTCTCTCGATAGGTACAGTGTGTTTCATACAGTGTGTTTCGTATTTTTGTGTCCACCTCTGTAATTCACTTATCTGTTTAATTTGATCATTTTTTTCCGAGGGGGAAACATCTCGCTAAAATGTGTACGAGATTTAAAATATTGAAAATACTGAAAGGCTCAAACTGATGACTGAAAGACTCAAGCCGATGACTGAAAGACTCAAACCGATGACTGAAGCGAAGAATTAATGACTGAAAATTGACTCAAATGACTCAAAATTTTTAATTGTACGAGATTTAAAGGAGATGTTTCTCCCTCGTTTTTTTCTCAGTCGGGGAATGTAGCCAGTTGGATATTTTAAGCGATATGGCAATTTGATTCAGACATTGGCGTACGTCAGTTTTCATAAAAGAATATTTTTTAAGTGCTACATTAACAGCTGTTTCATTGAAAAATTTCACTTACCTTATATATGATAATGGCACCTGAATTATTCTGGAACAAAATTTTCTATTTAAATTTTCCAATGGAAAAACAACTATAATTATTTATAGAAAGGTGCAGAGTGAAATACCCTTCAACTTTCATCAGAACTTTTTTTTGATATCTCTCATGTTTGCTGAAAAAAATGGGCTAAAATGGGGTAAAATTTGGATAACTCTGTATAATAATATAATAGTAAATAAGTAATGCCTAAAGAAAGCAGCAACGGTTTTCCTAGCAACGGTTTTTTGATTTTTTTCGCTTATGGTATTTACAAATAACCGCTGCTCGAGGTTTTTTGATGGAAATGAGTTATTCTACACACGCTGAATACGCTCTATAGGGTGAAATATTTTGTGAACCAAAAACTACCCCTCAACATCCCTCCGAAGTAGAAAAATCTTGAAACAGTTGAAATACCCGTTGCTCGAGGTTTTTTCATGGAAACGAGTTATTCTACACCTGCTGATTACGCTCTATAGGGTGAAATATTTTGTGAACCAGAAATTACCCCTCAACATCCCTCCGAAGTAGAAAAATCTTGAAACAGTTGAAATACCCGTTGCTCGAGGTTTTTTCATGGAAACGAGTTATTCTACACCTGCTGAATACGTTCTATAGGGTGAAATATTTTGTGAACCAAAAACTACCCCTCAACATCCCTCCGAAGTAGAAAAATCTTGAAACAGTTGAAATACCCGTTGCTCGAGGTTTTTTCATGGAAACGAGTTATTCTACACCTGCTGATTACGCTCTATAGGGTGAAATATTTTGTGAACCAGAAATTACCCCTCAACATCCCTTCGAAGTAGAAAAATCTTGAAACAGTTGAAATACCTGTTGCTCGAGGTTTTTTCATGGAAACGAGTTATTCTACACCTGCTGATTACGCTCTATAGGGTGAAATATTTTGTGAACCAGAAATTACCCCTCAACATCCCTTCGAAGTAGAAAAATCTTGAAACAGTTGAAATACCTGTTGCTCGAGGTTTTTTGATGGAAATGAGTTATTCTACACCCGCTGAATACACTCTATGGGGTGAAATATTTTGGGAACCAAAAACTACCCCTCAACATCCCTCCGAAGTAGAAAAATCTTGAAACAGTTGAAATACCCGTTGCTCGAGGTTTTTTCATGGAAACGAGTTATTCTTCACCCGCTGAATACGCTCTATAGGGTGAAATATTTTGTGAATCAGAAATAACCCCTCAACATCCCTCCGAAGTAGACAAATCTTGAAACAGTTGAAATACCTGTTGCTCGAGGTTTTTTGATGGAAATGAGTTATTCTACACCCGATGAATACGCTCTATAGGGTGAAATATTTAGTGAACCAAAAACTACCCCTCAACGTCCCTCCGAAGTAGGAAAATCTTGAAACAGTTGAAATACCCGTTGCTCGAGGTTTTTTCATGGAAACGAGTTATTCTACACCCGCTGAATACGCTCTATAGGGTGAAATATTTTGTGAACCAGAAATTACCCCTCAACATCCCTCCGAAGTAGAAAAATCTTGAAACAGTTGAAATACCTGTTGCTCGAGGTTTTTTGATGGAAATGAGTTATTCTACACTCGCTGAATACGCTCTATAGGGTGAAATATTTTTTGAACCAAAAACTACCCCTCAACATCCCTCCGAAGTAGAAAAATCTTGAAACAGTTGAAATACCCGTTGCTCGAGGTTTTTTCATGGAAACGAGTTATTCTACACCCGCTGAATACGCTCTATAGGGTGAAATATTTTGTGAACCAGAAATTACCCCTCAACATCCCTCCGAAGTAGAAAAATCTTGAAACAGTTGAAATACCTGTTGCTCGAGGTTTTTTGATGAAAATAAGTTATTCTACACCCGCTGAATACGCTCTATAGGGTGAAATATTTTGTGAACCAGAAATTACCCCTCAACATCCGTCCGAAGTAGAAAAATCTTGAAACAGTTGAACTAACCGTTGCCCGAGGTTTTTTCATGGAAACGAGTTATTCTGCACCCGCTGAATACGCTCTATAGAGTGAAATATTTTGTGAACCAAAATCTACCCCTCAACATCCCTCCGAAGTAGAAAAATCTTGAAACAGTTGAAATACCTGTTGCTCGAGGTTTTTTGATGGAAATGAGTTATTCTATACCCGCTGAATACGCTCTATGGGGTGAAATATTTTGTGAACCAAAAACTACCCCTCTACATCCCTCCGAAGTAGAAAAATCTTGAAACAGTTGAAATACCCGTTGCTCGAGGTTTTTAGATGGAAATGAGTTATTCTACACCCGCTGAATACGCTCTATGGGCTGAAATATTTTGTGAACCAAAAACTACCCCTCAACATCCCTCCGAAGTAGAAAAATCTTGAAACAGTTGAAATACCCGTTGCTCGAGGTTTTTAGATGGAAATGAGTTATTCTACAACCGCTGAATACGCTCTATAGGGTGAAATATTTTGTGAACCAAAAACTACCCCTCAACATCCCTCCGAAGTCGAAAAATCTTGAAACAGTTGAAATGCCCGTTGCTCGAGATTTTTTGATAAAAATCAGTTATTGTACACCTGCTGAATACGGTCTATTTGGTAATATACTTTGTGAACCAAACACTACCCCTCGACATCTCTCCAGAGTCGAGAAATCGTGAAACAGTGAGAGGTAGTTTTTGGTTCATAAAATGTTTCACCCTATATAACCTATTCAGCAGGTGACGCAGGTGTAGAATAACTCATTTCCCTAAAAAATCTCTAGCACAGGGTATTTCAACTGTTTCACGATTTTTCGACCTCGGAGGGATGTTGAGGGGTAGTTGGTGGTCCACAAAATATATCACCCCAGAGAACGTATCTAGCAGGTATAGAATAACTCATTTCCGTCAAAATTAAAAAAATAAATAAAATTTTTATTAATGTTTTTTTATTTATTTTTTATTGTTCTATTTACTTATATGTTTTACACATAACTGGTTTTACTGTTGTCTAACTAATTGCTCCCATTGCAAGACTTGTTTTATTTGTAGCCTTAAGAGATCAAAACATCGGCGATTTACAAAAAGCAAGAAGTTTTTTTTTCTTGCCCTAAACCCGCTATACCCCCCTAAGCAATTATTAGAAATACGTACTGTCGTAATTTTTAGGTCAAACCTTATTACCGTCCTTCAAAAGAATTAAATTCTGTTGAAACCCTTGGCAAAGGGCGAAACATTTATTACCAAGTGAAGGACGAAGTGTTATTTTCTGCTCTACGAAACCAAAACCCAATCTTGCAATACATAAAATATACCTATTTGATTATTGTGACTAACTACGTTTGCCGTGAAAAGAAATAAAGCACGTCGACCATTCCGCGCCCAAACTCATTAGTTAGTTAGTCCTGCCGCGACGCGATAATCCATTTTCTCTAATAGCGCTACTCGGAGGCGCGTAACGAACAAATATCCCGAATCGCGGCTGACGGTAGCCGGGCCAATGAATGGAAGGAAGGCGAGATGAGCGCCGACATGTGTATGCCTCTATAGTACGTCATTTAAGCCGAAAAATGGGGTCGACCCCGGAATGAGAGGTAAAAAGCTGAATATTTGCATAAACCTTTGTTTTGGCATTCTAAATGATGTGCCAAAAGTCTCGTGACATTTCGTGTCCGCGTCTTGAGATATTGAAGGTCAAAGGTCACCAAAATCTCGCTTCCTATGCATTGAATGGTATTTGCATCTATGAGGATATATTGAAAAAATTTTATCCAAAATATATTATTGCTCAACATAATTTCCTTTTAATTGGATACCTTTATTACAGCGAACCTGCAACGTCTCTAGACCTTTAAAAAAAAAAAGTATATTCTTGCTCTGCAAACCAGACCTCCACTGTGGAGGCTCCACAGCTTTTATTACCTCCTCGTTGGAAGAAAATTAACGACCTTTTTAACTTTTTTTCAGTTGAGGAAAGAGATGATAGTCGGACGGAGCCAAATCTGGTGAATAAGGGGGGTGTTCTAGTAATTCAAACCCTAAATCACGAATTTTTTGCATGGCAACATGAGATTTGTGTGCAGGGGCGTTGTCCTGCAAAAACAAAACACCTTTGGATAGCTTTCCGCGTCTTTTCTTTTTAATTTTTTCCCGTAGAGTGGTCAGTAATGTTGAATAGTTATCTCCAGTTATTGTTCTACCCTTATCCAAAAAATCAATCATGATTACTCCATGGCAATCCCAAAAAACTGAAGCAAGAACTTTTCCAGCAGATTTTTGGACACGAAACTTCTTAGGTCTTGGAGAATCGGAGTGTCGCCATTCCATCGATTGTTGCTTTGTTTCTGGATCGTAGAAATGTACTCGGTTTAAGAAGTCTACATCGTTTTCAAATCGAGCACAGATCGAACGCGATGCTACTATCCTTGCACGCTTTTGGTCAACATTCAAACATTTGGGGATCCATTTTGCAGCAATTTTTCTCATGTCCAAATTGACGTGAACTATATGATGAACGCGTTCGTATGAAATATTCAGTGCTTCAGATATCCGTTTTAGCCCAATTCGACGGTCTGTTAAAATCATGTCATGAACTGCATCGATATTTTCGGGGACTGACACATAAATTGGCCTTCCCGTTCGGTCATCATCTTCAATGGAAAATTGACCTCTTTTGAAGCTTGCAGTCCAATTTTTCACGGTAGCATACGAAGGACATTGATCACCAAGGGTATTAAGCATATCTTCGTAAATCTGCTTACCTCTTAACCCTTTTAAATACAGGTACTTGATGATTGCACGATACTCCAATTTTTCGATTTTCACAATTTCGGTGAACATATTTTTTCTTTTAATTTATTACGTAACTCTGGTTTACTTTTTTGACGTCAAACTTTACACTGACACTTCTAATAAGTTATTGTTCGTTGCTATGGTAACGCAATATTTTGTTTATGCAGGGAACTGGTCTAGGCTAACTAGATATCAATACATCCTCGTATTATAAAAGTTGTAGAACATTAAATTCTCTACAAATTTTGTTTCAAACCTTTTTTAATACGATTCACCGTTTTTGAGATACAGCGCGTATAGCGGGCAGCGCTCATCCATATATGACGTAATGCAAGTTCAACCGCGAATCCCAGTCAATAGTACGTTACATAAAGTTAATTATTCATTGAAAAATTATAATCATAAGTATACTTTCATTATTTATGAAATAATTCAATATTCATAAATCAAACACATTATGGCTCAAGAATGGTTGTTGTATTTGACGGATACTTGAACTACAGTAGAAAAACTGAAGCAATGAAACAATTAAGAAGAACTGCTGCTCTTCCAAAATTGTATGAAGTTTGTTTTGTCATATATGGCTCTGAGCGCTGCGAGCCCTCCGCGCTCTATCTAAAAAACGGTGAATCGTATAAAAAAGGTTTCAAACAAAAATTATAGAGAATTTCATGCTCTACAACTTTTATGATGAATGCAAGTACCATTTAGCGCATAGGAAGCAAGATATTTGTAAAAAACTAATTTCTGTGACCTATTTCCTTTAATATCTTAAAACGCGGTCAAGAGATTTTATGAGACTTTTGACACCTCATTTAGAATTCGAAAACAAAGGTTTATGCAAATATTCAGCTTTTTACCTCTCATTTCGACGCAAAAACCCAAAAGTGACTGTACTATACTGCATACGATCGGGAGGCGAAAGCACAGACGGAGAACGGCGGGATGGATTCTAGCCTCCGCTCCGCGCCCTGAGGTGTGGCACTCTCCCAATCGATCCCTCCGATGTAAACAATTCCGAAGCGTTTGTACAAAACAATGCAATGCACGCTTGATGTAGGATGTAGCCACTTTCTTCTGGTGCCTGGCTTTGGATGGCGAACGGTGGCATGCCGTAGGGATGCGTTTTTTGCGGTAGAAGGCGCTAGACTTAGATTTTGAATTGTCTTGAGAGCCCCTGACATGGAACGAACCCTCCTCAAATGAACACAGGGCTACCTTTAGAAGTGAACAATCCAGTATATGTATTCCTTCTGGAAAGTTGGTATGCCAGTCAGGGTTGAAAATAATCATGATTCTTTTGAAAGCGATATGTTTTTGATAAAAAACAAGATTTTTTTAATACTTCGATTAAAAAATATATATATTTTTTCCTATAAATAAGACAAGTTGCTATTTTCAACACGTTTTTGATTTTTTTCCACCGTTCTTCAAATTTTAATTAAGATAGTTCCTGTCGATAAACGCTCAGTCCTGCAAAAGACCTCACATCGTTTCAATGGGAAATAGGCTTTAGGTAAAGGATACCACACACTTTAATAGGGAAATTGGCCCTCTGTCGAATTGGCTGAATTTTTGATACTATGTTATAGTCCAACTCATTCCAAACCAAGTTCAAAAGGCACAACTTTTTCTATAGGCTAGTTTTAGCGCTAGTGGCCCCTGACTCATTGATATGCGATGCTATTGAAAGTATAAAAAGTGTTGTGTTATATTTGGTCATTTACGAGGATGTATTGAAATCTAGTTGGCCTAGACCAGTTCCCTGCATAAACAAAATATTGCGATACCATAGCAACGAACAATAACTTATTAGAAGTGTATGTGTAAAGTTTGACGTCAAAAAAGTAAACCAGACTTACGCAATAAATTAAAAGAAAAACTATGTCCACCGAAATTGTGAAAATCGAAAAATTGGAGCATCGAGCCATCACCAAGTACCTGTATTTAAAAGGATTAAGAGGTAAGCAGATTTACGAAGATATGCTTAATACCCTTGGTGATCAATGTCCTTCGTAACCGACGGTGAAAAATAGGAGTGCAAGCTTCAAAAGAGGTAAATTTTCCATTGAAGATCGGATCGGGAAGGCCAGTTTCTGTGTCAGTCCCCGAAAATATCGATGCAGTTCATGACATGATTTTAACAGACCGTCGAATTGGGCTAAAACGGATATCTGAAGCACTGAATATTTCATACGAACGCGTTCATCATATAGTTCACGTCAATTTGGACATGAGAAAAATTGCTGCAAAATGGATCCCCAAATGTTTGAATGTTGACCAAAAGCGTCCTCGATTTGAAAACGATGTAGACTTATTAAACCGAATTGTTACTATGGATGGAACTTGGGTACATTTCTACGATGCAGAAACAAAGCAACAATCGATGGAATGACGACACTCCGGTTCTCCAAGACCTAAGAAGTTTCGTGTTCAATAATCTGGAGTAACCATGATTGATTTTTTGGATTTTTTTAAAAAAAGTTTAAAAGGTTGTAAATTTTCTTCCAACGAGGAGGTAACTGTGGAGGTCTGGTTTGCAGAGCAAGAAGAAATATTTTTTTGAAAGGTCTAGAGACGTTGCAGGTTCGCTGTAATAAATGTTGAGTAATAAAATATTTTGACATTGAAATTTTGTTTGATTCTATAGAAGGCTAAGAATTTCCTCGTATATAGTGTGTTCAGCTACTACAATTTTTAGAAATCAACAATTCTATAATGGTTACAAATCGCCTTAGGGATCTACAATCAAAAAATGTTTATGAGTCCTATTCTACACCATATTCTACTTCACAAAGTCGAAAAATATATGGAGTGTTCCTCTCAAAAGCGAGTTGAAGTTATATTCGGAAACTTCCGTACGAAAAATATTTTTCGACCATCCTGTATAATTTCATGGCATAAGAAAATATTCAAGCATAAATTGAAATCTCTCAACCTTTTTTTTTATAATAGTAATGAATTTTACCAAGCTTATCAATGATGTAGATAATTTAGATATAATATTCTCAAATTGTACACACTTTCGATGCATAATATTTTTGTTTTGATGGAAACAAAAAATTTGATTTGATTTGATTTGATTAGGGTCAACGGTACTTACCAGGTTCAATAAGTACGTTAAATGTAACATTCAATAATCGTTTCTCCATACTCGTTGGACACAACCCTATCGAAATGAAATAGACCACTTATTGTTATATCTTCCTTGAGTCGCATCATCAACTAGAAGTATTAATTTGACCAAACTAGCTGGAACATACTGTATCATTGACCACCTGTAATGACATCAATGAACAATTATTTCAATAGTAACACATATCAATTATTACTCAGAATAGTAAAAATTATTCAGGATAACGTTTTGAGTTGTTTAACATTGGAGAAAAATTAGAGTTTTCAGCGGCCTCTAGCGTCAAAACTAGCCTATAGAAAAAATTATGCTTTTGTTTGGAATGGTTTGGACTATGACATATAAAAAATTCAGGTAATTCGACAGGGGGACACTTTCCCTATTAAAGTATCCTTTGCTATAATTTTTCCTTTGTTAGAAATGTTCATACGTTCATTATTTGACCAAAAATGAATTTTAATGGGACTTGGCAGAACTTTACAAATAATATTATGAGTGACGAATTTTGAAGAAAAATGTTGTCATGCTAAAAATATCGAATACCGTCAATATTTTTGAAAAAAAAAATACACACAAAGTACCTTTTATTTCTCATGTAAGAACTGATAAAAAAGGTTGCCATTTTGAAACACAAAATTATGACCCGCTCAGAAAAATTGAACACCCTATAGTATAATTTTCGGAAAACCGCAACCTTGTTGCAGGACCCTATATATTGTAATTCAATGTTTTTATTTTATTTTTTGCTATGTTCTACCTTCGTCACTCCAGTTGTTCTACTACTTGACGTAAATATAGATTTATTAATATTATTTACAATATTTCACAGTAAATTGTTCGAAATATTTCAGAATATTGTTTGTGTCGAACGAATGTATGTCAAACTATGTAAAAGGAATCATCAACAAAGGCGACTATTTCTACTACACCCTGTATATTTTGTGTACATGCAGAGTAAACTTTTATCATAAACGAGAGAGTTTATCACCGAATTATTCGGAAATCCAGGCATTTGTATACAGGGTGTTTCTTAAGTACGTGTAGAAAATTTAGGAGCGTGTTGCTGACATCAAAATAAGAAGTAAAGTTCCCATAGTCCGCAAGTTATTCGTTTCTGAGATACAGAGTGTCAAAGTTGAATTCATGTTTTTATTTTTTGTGCATAATTTCAAAATGATTTTGATATTTGGGTAAAGTCTGGCAACTCGGAATATTTATTATTTAGTTTGTGTAAAAAATATATTCCTGGTAGAGGTCACTGCGAGCAACTGTTTTCGAGTTATTGAGATTTGAAATAATCGATGAAAGTGATTTTGAATGACAAGATTTTTAAATTTACAATAAATTCAATTAGAAATTAGTACAATTAACATTAAATTTGATTTTTTCATTAAAAAATCATCTCAGATACCAAACTTTACTCGAATATCACAAATATTTTGGAATTTATTTACAAAAAACAAATATAACAATTAAACTTTGACACTCTGTATCTTAGAAACGAATAACTTACGGACATATGTTTATGGGAACTTTTTTTCTTATTTCAACGTCAGCAACATGCTCCTGAAATTTCTACATGTACTTAAGAAACACCTTGTATATCAAGAAGCAGGACGAGTGCATCTTGGATACAGGGTCCTGCAACAAGGACGCGGTCTTCCATATCTCCATTACGGTAAAGGATAGATGGAAATGAAAAAAATGAAACTTACACAAGGAGTTCAGTTTTTTCTGGGCGGGTCCCAACTTTGTTTTTTTAAATGGCAACATGCATTTTTATAAGTTTTTCAGTTTCTACATGGAAAATAAAAGGCACTTTATGCAAGTGTTTCTTTCGAAAATATTGACGGTTTTCGTGATTTTTGGCATGACAGATTTTTTTTCCAAAATTGGTCACTCATCATATTTGAAATTATAAAGTTGTGCAAAGTCCCATTAAAATTCGATGTTGGTCAAATAATGTATGTTGGTGATTCTCTCAAACGATACATCTAAAATCGACCTGTGGTATACAGGGTGAAAAAAAGAGCTTGCCAAACATTGTAAATAAAAATGTGAAAAATCTTCTTTATTTTGAATAGAACACCCGGTATATTATCGATCCGTAAGAAGCGCCAAGAAAGTCACTACAAATTTCCTTGAATAATCCCTATGGTTAAAATCAATAGATTTTCTTAAGAAGCTTTTTTTCGAAAAATGGAAACTCTTCCTATTCCGTCGCCAAAATTTTAATGAATGATGAAATCCGTATTTGACGACTGCGATCGATTTGTAACAGATTTCTCGTAATGAAACACCTTCTAATTCCTTCATTTGTGGCATAGTTTTTGTTTAACCCCTTCTTTAAATTGTCGCTTCATGCCTATAATTACTCTTAGAAGATAACAACAACCTTTCAAAGAAAACCGAATAAATGATTTTTTGAAAATCAATCAGTTGGCACGTAAAAATATTTGCCTGCCAATTTGTATGAGTTGAAATCTTTAGTGAATGTTGCTATATCATGAAGTTTCTTTCCAATTGATTCAAAATGTTTTCAAAAACTGATTTGGTTGATCAGAAAGGAATTGTTCGTTGGCAAGTAGAATTTATTCTCAACGGTCGGTGTTCAGATAGAAGGCATCTAGATGAAAGATCATTCCGAAACGTCCTGACTAGATTTGTTGAAACTGGATGTATCAATTATTATAAACATGAGCGCATCAAACCAGCCACTAATGAGGATAATGAATTGAGAGTTCTTCTTGCTGTTGAAGAAGATCTTCGTAGGAGTCAACGGAAAATTAGTGAAATAGTGGATATAAGTGAGAGATCAGTGCAAAGAGTTTTGAAGAAGCATCGTTTTCATCCATACCATGTTCAATTACATCAGGAACGACTGCATGCAGATTTTGAAAAAGGATTGAGATTTTGCAATTGGGTCGTTTCGACGAATTTTTTCAATTACATGTTATTGTCGGATGAATCGACATTCAATAAAAATGGATTTGTAAATCGACATAATTACCATTATTATTCGACAGAAAATCCCCACTTATTGAGGCAGGTGGATTATCAACGTAGGTGGTCTATAAATGTGTGGGGAGGAATCGTTGGAGAATATGTTATTGGACCATACTTTTTTGAGGGACATCTGAATGGAGCAATGTATCTCAATTTCCTACGAAATGATTTTCTAGGTTTGTTGGAAGATATTCTTATTGATCTTCGCCATAGAATGTGGTTACAACATGATGCTCACTATCCGGGTGAAGTGAGAGATCGTTTAAATGAGGTATTTCCTAATAAATGGATAGGACGGAATGGACCTGTCAGGTGGCCCGCTGGATCGTCAGATTTAACAAAACTGGATTTTTTCTTATGGGGAGACATAAAAAATATTGTTTACGTTGAGCCACCAATTTTGGAAAAAAAAGCTGTCGTGCTAAAAATCTCGAAAACCGCAACTTTTCGAAAAAAATACCCCCTTAAAGTACCTTTTATTTATCATGGAAAAATCGAAAAACTGATAAAAAATTCAGGTTGCCATTTAAAAAACAAAGTTGGAACCCGCCCAGAAAAAACTGAACACCCTGTGTAAGTTCTATCAATTTCATTTTGTTGAGCTCAGAAAATAATATAATTTTGCTAATTAAATCATCCATCTATCTATTACCATACTGGAGATGTGGAAGACTGCGCCTTTGTTGCAGGACCCTGTATATACAGTGCGACTTTTTCTAGCCCTTTCCCCTCTTGTTAACTCTAGAACGGTTTGACGTACAAGCATGAAAAAAAAAACATTTTAAATGGTATTACCTACACTAATTTTGGAATGAAGAACGTTGTGATTGCTTGATAGAGGGGGCGGGGAAACCTCGGGAGAGACACATCAATTTGAAAATTTCATATGCACTCGAAATATCAAGTATAAGTGCGGATCTGAATGGTACCGTTATCTCAATAATTATTGTTTTTTGTAAGGTTGAGGGTACTCCTGGCATGAATGTGCTACAAAACTCAAAGGAACCAAGTACTTCCACAACCTATCGAGTCACTTCCAGATTCCAGTCTTTCCACTCCAAATTTTAGGAAAAGAAAAGCATTGTCAGAAACAAAGTTAGCAAGTTCTAGTTTTGGATCTTTGTCATCTTTTGTCCTACGCACCTTTAAATCTTCTATAGACGAAATTGACAGACAGACTGCCAGATCCCTCTACAGTAGTTTTAAGTGCATGGAACTGTAGCTCTTTTACTGCATGGATACATCCCTCTCTCTCGAATGATGTTTCTAATACATTGCTTGATGAAATTATTAAAAAAAATCAAATGTTTTGAAAACTTGTGGGGAACATTTGGGTGTCTGCCACTTGACGGATGGTCTAATGTGCATAACGAATCAATAAACTGTGCATCGGTTACAACAAAAAATGGATTTTCCTTCTTAGTATAGATACTCTAGAAAGAATTTTAATCTCCGTCCCCTAAAATCCCCACTTTGCAATTTTGAATATAATCTGAATGACAAAACTTATCTGCCATCTTGGAGCCGCCTTATTGATTTTTTTATTGAAAATCATAATCCGACCCATAAAATACACACTCAGCAATTTTGAATAGAATCTGACTATAATGACAAAACTTGTCCGCCATTTTGAAGCCGCCATATTGAATTTTAAATTTTTGACAGAAAATCATAATCCGAACCAGAAAATCCCCACGTAACGATTTTGAATAGAATCTGACCATAATCACAAAACTCGTCCGCCATGTTGGAGCCGTCATATTGAAAATGTTTACCTAATTTTATTTCCATAGATTTTCTCGTCTGTCCATAATGGACCTTTCCATGAAACATGAGAAAACACTGTAATGAGAAAGTATATAGCCAATATCACTCGGATTTTTTTTTCTGGCCGCTAGTTTTTCTATAATCAGAAGAAAAGTGAATCACAAAACTCGTTCGCCATCTTGGAGTCGTCATATTGAAAATGTTTACCTAATTTTATTTCCATAGATTTTCTCGTAAGTCCATAACGGACCTTTCCATGAAATATGAGAAAACACTGTAATGTGAAAGTATATACGCCAATAAATATCACTCGGATTTTTTTTTTCTGGCCGCTAGTTTTTCTATAATCAGAAGAAAAGTGAATCACAAAACTAGTCCGCCACCTTGGAGTCGTCATATTGAAAATGTTTACCTGATTTTATTTCCATAGATTTTCTCGTCTGTCCATAATGGACCTTTCCATGAAATATGAGAAAACACTATAATGAGAAAGTATATACGCCAATATCACTCGGATTTTTTTTTCTGTCCGCTAGTTTTTCTATAATCAGAAGAAAAGTGAACCACAAAACTCGTCCGCCACCTTGGAGTCGTCATATTGAAAATGTTTACCTAATTTTATTTCCATAGATTTTCTCGTCTGTCCATAATGGACGATCATCACAGAATTTGCCAATTCTGAAATTAAATTTGATTACAGAATGCTGGAATTCTCTCTCTTGAGAATGAAGAAATATTCTGCAACACCTCTGCCCCCATGCAATTTAACAGGTTCAGCGCCATGGCGGACACCGGTGTCCGATGTGTGATCAGTCTCATAGGCCATAGAGGACACCGGTGTCCGCTTGACTTTTAAATGTTTTTCATTCGTATCGGGCCGAGAGGACACGCTTTTATGTAGTTTAACATTGTGGCGTGTCCGCTGTGGCCCTGCACAGTTAAACGCTGATATCAGGTTTGTTGTAACGGAATTTTGAGGCGAAAAATAATTAGGTTTTTATTGAGATATATATTGAAAAACTCAACTATAAATGAACTAGGGTTTTAAATCTTTCAAAACAAAAACAACGAACTAACTTGAAGGTGTTTATAAAAGTAATGTATATATTTAACGACTTTTGTGGAAAATATTGAAACACTCGAGGCAGTATCTAGGATTTCCTTCACACTGTTCACAATACGTTATCACTTTCTTAATTTTATTTTTATCAATGAGTCCATCCTGTTTCTTTTTATAGCATCCTTTGCAGTATTTTCTATTTTCACGAGCCTTACAATTTAACTTTGCAAATACATGTGCCCTCAAACTTACATTTACTTGACGAATAAATTCATAACCATTACCGTCTTCGAATTGTAGCAAGTCTTTTATAACCGAATAACGAAAGTCGGTTATAGAAATGTCGGACTGCTCAACTTGCTTGAAAATAAAGTGGGAGTTAACAATTAAAGTACCGAGTAACACTTCAATAGCCACCTTCTTGTACCATCGTATTGTTCGTCGCAGCGCCGTACTGTAACTGGACATCTGATCGGATAAATCTATTGAGCTTTTTCCCGAATTGTAGTCAATTATTGCTTTAGGCTTTTGAACAGGATTTCCACGACGTTGAACTTGAACCATCTCATCACTGTGACAGGTGGATAAAACCAAAACGTCTCTTTTATCACGCCATTTGAGGACACATATTCCTCTTTCATTGTTTTGGGCAATAACCTCGCCTCTTTTGAGTTTTTTCTTTATCACTTCGGCCGGGTTTCCCCTGCGATTATGTCGCAAAGTTCCAAGACAATGTGTTTTCTTATCCAAGAGGATGTGAGCAAGCTGTAGACTTGTATACCAGTTATCAGTTACACAAAGTCTACCACACCCTATAAGATTTGTTGCTAATTTCAAAACAATTTTGGTAGATACTGATAATACGTCGTTCTCTCTCTCTTTTCCTGCATATATAGACATATTCCAGGTATAACCACTTTCACTACAGAGCTCAAACATTTTGATGCCGTATTTATGGCCCTTTTGTGGGTTTATACTGCTTGAACAGTAATCTACCTTGAAATGGCACCATTGTCTCGTCTATGCAAAATGTTTTCCCAGGTGAATAAATTTTTTGATAGTTTTTGATGATTTCATCAAGAAGTGGTTGCACTTTGTATAAACGGTCTCCTTCTGGGCACTGTGCGTTGTCAGAAAAATGTAGCATTTTCAACAATACCTCAAATCTGTTACGACTCATGATATTACGTGCCACATCATTTTTGAACAGCCATTTGGTTGACCAATATTCCCGAATGGAATTCATTCTCACTATACCCATGTAGCCCAATAAACCTAAGAAATGTACGATTTCTTTCCTAGTTGTTGGCTCCCATTTTTGCACCCGGGCATTATTGGAAATATTCACGTTCTCAATAAGAAATTGAGTTGCATAATGATTGGTCTGATCCGCTATTAGATCAAGTATGTGAATGTCAACGAAAGCTAGATAATAATCCACTGGGTTATGTCCTTGTAACGCAGCCTGTCATTCCGGTTTTATGCCAGCCTCATAAGTTTCATCAAACCGTAAATGATTTCCATCGGAAGCTCCCCAAACTGATGCTGATAAATCACGCAGAATAGGCTGAACAATTCCTGGCTGAACTCGATTTCCAATGTCTGCTTGTTGTAGTTCTTGCGGTGGGTTGTTATCGCCTTGTTGCATTTCAACACTGCTATGCTGCTCTGTTTCCGGTTCTTCTTCCATCAAGCACTCACTGTCAAGCCTAGTACGCTTACTTGTAGACAAGCCAGAGGGGCCGGGATCATTAGAACGTTTATCATTTGAGGCATGGCTAGAAGGTCCGGGAACGTTATCATCACTGTCGTATTCATCATTGTCGCTACTGCCTGAAGGTATAAACCCTGGATCATTTAGGGAATCATCTGAGAATGGATCATCTGATGATTCGTCACCTGGAAAGTAATAAATTATTTCCACAATAAAACAATACAAATCTTCACAACCAAACTTACTATAGTATCGCGTTTCCTCCAAAGCTAGTCGTACTATCCTTTTGGCACGTTCACTCATTATTCCAACGATAACAATATTTCATTCACAATACGCAAAAAATGGCGAAATTATCTCAAAATCTCCGCTACAAAATTTACAGTACGCACTGAATAGGGGATGACACAACAATCATGTGTAAACAGGTACAATTAATCGTCGGTCACATCGGAAAATGTCGTGTTGCTCGTTCCGAACCTCTCCGACAGGCCATGACGGACACCAGTGTCCGC
Source organism: Chrysolina oricalcia (assembly GCA_944452925.2). Lineage (NCBI taxonomy): Eukaryota > Metazoa > Arthropoda > Insecta > Coleoptera > Chrysomelidae > Chrysolina > Chrysolina oricalcia. The sequence continues at coordinate 13,433,881 of OX101819.2, forward strand.
TCCCAAGTTCTGCAGGCCAAAGCGGTCACCGGTGTCCGCTTCATTTTTTCAAAACTCTGTGAGAAAAAAATTGCCAAAATCAATGAAAATAGATGTCAGTCAGACTAAATGATAAGAATAAGATGAAAAAATATATTGGCCCAGGGAAATATTTCGTCAAATATCCTTGGCGCTTAACCTGTTAATAGTATATTATTCAACAAGCGTATAATAATGGCTATTACCCACGATGAAAATGCAACACGAGCCGGAGGCGAGTGTTGTAACATCTGAGTGGGTACTTGCCATTATACGCGTGTTGAATACTATACTTTATCCACAACTATATACGACAATACCTTTGTCATTAGATAGGTATGATCTGGCGCTTCTTTTATAAATTTACTGATTTCTTCGGGAGTAAAGGTTTTAGATTTTTTCGGTTGATGGCCCACAGACTGACGTTTTAAAAATGTCTGCAACTTCATGTAAGTCTCTAGGTGGATAATATGGTAAATATTCAATGTACTCGTCAGCATAGAATAGTATGCCCACAATGATGATGACTTGTATTTTTTAGCAAGTTCAACAAAATACACTAGGATAACATTTTCAGAAAAAGACGATGTTTTTTGTGCCAGTTGCCAATCCATAAAACTTTTGTACACCGCATCATATTTACCTTTTGACTTGTTAGGTAAGAGATTTTCTGTAGCGCTGGCTGCTAATTTTAAAATGTCTAGCGGTGTACAAGACATATCTTCTAAATTAGATTCACTATTAGACATTTCTCTAATGATACCAGAGATAAGAATGTTCACAACAAATAACTCACAAACCGACTGACAGTATATACAAATATAGTGACAAGTAAATGCACAAATTGTCAAATTTGACGCAACGATTGAGTAATATTATTCCATCGAACTGTCATTATTATTCAATTCTATATGGTGATGCATGGCATTACTTGATAAAAATCGCATATTTAATAGATTTATTAATTAATAGTTGTGGATAAATGTATTTACATTCTCTCTCTTGTGATAGAATAATATTCTCACACTGGTTAGCAATAATAACATTAGCCTTGACGCAGTTGATTGTCATCGTAGTGGCAAAATTTGAGTAAGTGTCAAAATTATTGCTGTCACGTTTCCTATCTTTGATCGTGGAGAAAGTATAGTCTGCTACTCGGTTAGAATGAAAATTCGTGATGCTCGTGGTTCCTCACGCTCGCCTTCGGTTCGCGCTCGGAACTTTCCACTCGCATCGAATTTTCATTCTAACCTTGTTACAGAATATACTATTCCATGAGATATGAGAAAACACTGTAATGAGAAAGTATATACGCCAATATCACTCGGGATTTTTTTTTCATGCCGCTAGTTTCTCTATAATCAGAAGAAAAGTGATTCGTTCATCAAAACTAGACATGGCAACGTTATAAAAATTGTGCACCGTGGAATCTCAAATTCTCATTTGAATATAATGTGTCGTATGACAGTTGTCAGTTGATACCAGATGGGTTCGTTCGTCTGTTTCACGGAGCATCAATAAGAATCGTTTGTCTCTGTTTAACTCGTTTGCCTACATCAAAATTGGATACAAGAAAAGCAGTTCCTCCAAATATATATGCTGCACACGAACAGGCCCTACGTGATTTCTTATTTGAGGTTAATGCGGTTTTCAAAGTTTTGAAAGTTTTTGTTGTTTGTATTCTACAATTTTTTGAATTCCTGTATTTGTATCCCTGTAATAACTGTGATCATGTCGAAAAAGTATTTTGTACACGGTTGTCTGAAGACCAGTGAAAATTAATAGGTAAACAACTTTTTATGCACCCAAAGATGAGGCGTCGTAAAATGTGTTTTGAAGCAGGGAATAAATCCTGTGGTAAAAAGCTGAAATGTATGTTATTGTGAAGAACATTTTCAAGTGAGTACTTTACGTTACGTTATTATTGTATTCAAAGCAGAGTTCAAAGAAAGATTTTAAATTTTAGTCATTGCAAAAAAGACCTTGAACTATCAAAAAATTTTAGGTAGGTACTAGTAAAGATTCAGAAAAATATACTTGAAAAACCAAATTCAAAGAGATGAAAGTCACAATGAAATCCTAGACATTGCTTTATCTGATTTGATTTCACCCGATGAATAATGAGCACGTTATCGATTTGCGGTATTGCCAATGCTCGTTTTTCATCAAAAGGAAGGTCCGTTCAGAAAATTTGAAAGCTATAAATGCAATAAAAATAGGTAATTTGTGGATTTTTTTCTCTGAGTTGATCAAGTGACAAAGTTTTAATTATTTCTCAATGGCTTGTATCATCAAGCTAGAAGCTATATTTTTAAGGAGAACGGTATTGCCTGTTTCGGAACGTGGATTATGGTGGGGGGTGTATCCGATGAACGTGACGTCAGCGGCACACTTTCAAATGTGATATTTTTTCAAAATGAAAAAAATGTAGCAGAACTCTTTGTTAAATGGACGTTTCAGACCAGAAACTATCGATTTAAACGAGTTTTGCAGTTTATTTTTCGCAAATGTAAAGGTTCATTGTAATTTAACTGAATAAAATTGATTTCATAAATACTCGGGACTATTTTTTAGTAACAAATAAATTTCAAAGTGAAAATTGCTCTTTTTCAACCACAATATTTTCTCTGAAAACTAAATTCATAAACATTTTCTTGGAAGAGCGATATCCCGGACTGCTTTGAGAAGTTCACACGGGACCACAAAATAAGTGTTTACTGACCAACTTTCCAGTAAAGTCTGCGGAGTGAACATAAGCTCGCATTATATTGGGCGGTGTTCCAAGTTTTCAGTGCTCCCACGCGAGAGGATGATTTTCCCCAGGGACTTTTCGCCACTGCGGAATGGGAATACATTTTTCACCAGCTGGGACCGAGGGAGAATAGCCATACCGGGATATTATGGGTTTAATTAATTTTTCTTCGCAAGTTTATTTTGGGGTTTACAACCAGTTTATGGATAGAACAAAAACACATATTTACATACTCTCGTGGGTTTTTTATAATGATAAGAACTTTCATAACAAACTACTGACTTTAAGCATGTAAAATAAATGAATATTTCACATGTGTAATCTGGCTTAATTGGCAAAAGACCATAATTTTCTCGATGAAAATAGACTTTTGAAAATGCTGTCTTTCGCAAATTTCCTGTACAATAGGAGTATAGTCGACAAGCATTGAGCAAACTAATCCAACAGTCCCCTACGACTGCCGAATCATTCCTGCAAAACACCAGGAAAGCCTTTCTACAAGAATACTCAATCAATCAATCAATCAAAATATACTTTATTGTTCAAGATGATACTTATTGACTAAGCATTTTTAGGAATAAAATGAAATCTACATGGTATACAAATGAAATAGGTAAAAGTGCACATGCACATTCACACTGAGGAAAATCGTGCTATTAAAGTTTTTGCTAAGATATTTCTTGCTATCATAATAAGAATAGTTATTTAAGTAACAAGGAATGTAAAGACGTGTTAACATTCGAGGTGAGCGAGTACGAGCCGAGGCAAAGCCGAGGCTTGTCGCTTGCCGAGGATGATAACAGTCGATACATTCCGTGTTACTTATTACGTTTTTCCCGCTGCTTGTTGACATTTCTCAAAATTTGCCTGAATTGAAGTTTGTTTTCTTACCCTTCCTTCATGATTATTCGTTCGCTATTTCATTCTAAGTTGCTTGTGCGTGTAACTAAGTTACCGAATAAGCAGACAACAATAATATTCAAAAGGTCTCATAACCTAAAAATTGATATGAATGAAGCTGAAGGTATTACTTGTCAAAGTCAAAGTCATTATTACCCTAGGCATGTAAATGACACTATTAAGTTCCGTTGTCAAGATGAATTAGTAAACGAATGATATAGGCCATTTACCTGTTTTGTTGCTAAGCATGTATGGACTATTTACAGTGTCGGCAGCGGGAAAATACTATTACTATGACAAAGTGTCGAATAGTACCAGCACATTGAAATCCTACGGCAGCGAAAACGATTTTGCTGGAGGTGATTTTTCTACCACAGAAAAGTATACTGCTGTCGCTCTTAGGCAGTCGGTCTGGGACAGAAAGTTTTTTTATTAGAACATTTTAATCTTATAACTGAATAATCACTAGCGAGTTACATGCCTGTGGCTGTAAGGTTTCTGCTTACTATAAGTGGAAAATCGCATAGATTTTCATCCACTTAATACAGCTGTAATACAGTTGTCAACCAGCAACTAAAATATTACTGGATGAAACCCGCTTACCATTATTCTATGCCTTGCTATGATTATTCGATGTTTTGCTGATATTTCAACGGAAATTACCCCTTCCACGAACACAACAAATATTTTTAGGTCGTTTAGTGCGAATGAAAACGAAGAAACAGAATCATTCTCTGGCTGGTGGTCGTTTGGACAAGACAAAGATTAGGTTATTGTTCTTGGCTTCGTGTTTGTGCACGTGTATGCTTTTGTTTCCGGCTAATTCATATTTCATAGTCTATGAGTACTGATTGGGAATAACGCCGCTGTGTGGTAATCAAGTTTAGTTTTGTGTGTAAGGCCTCTTTATGCAGGTGTGGTTGTGTAGTTTGCGGTCTCACGGCAAAACATTGAGCGTTTCCGTGTGGTGCCTTGTACCTTTTTATGCAAGTTGCAACGGTTCGAGAAGCTTTAGTGCAGTATGCTATCAGAGCAGAGAAACAAGTATTTTGTATTATTTATTAAAATTTCGCAAGAAGCGTTTCGTGCCGTTCGACTGCAAACCATACAACCACAAGTGCATAAAGTAGGTCTCGGAGAGTAGGTACCTTTCTACCTAATGGCTAACAAGATTATTTTACAAGAATGGGAGCTAGCGGAATTAGAATGTTGAAATTGATGAACCTATTTTTGGGACATCCTGGAGCAAAAAATATTGCAACCATTGCTAGCAGGTAGTAAACTTGCAAATCTACAATTGAAACTATTACTTATAGTCTAGGTAGATGCACTCGTTAGCAGTAGCTGGAACAGTACCCCATTAGTTCTAGGTGGATGCATTCACTAGCGGTAGCAAAGTCAGATACCTACGACTGAGACAACCTTGTAGTCATAAGTAGGTGCAATCGCTAGCGGTACCAAGTCAGATACCTACGACTGCAACAATGCATCATAGTCATAACTAGGTGCACTCACTTGCGGTAGCAAAGTTCGAGAAAATAAGTTATTCGACAAAATCTAGTAATTCCAAGCGAGTTGTAATCAGCAAAGTCGACTTTATAACCACAGGTGAGAACTCGCTTGTCCCCTATGCTATTAGAGTTTCTTGCTGGGGTTAGTAAAATTTTTTCTCAGTGCATGAATATGAGTTCTCAATAAACATCTACCAAAAATGGTAAATGTTACTGTCATTATAAATAAAACATGCAGTGTGTAACATATAAAACATGAAGTGTATATATAACATATAGAACATACACAATGAATAAACGAACAATGTGAGTATAAGAAGTATCAAGATACAAAAACAAGTTTAAATGGTAAAATTGATAAAAAACTATATAAAAAACGAATATAGATTAAAGCTAGGTCAAGTTTTCACTGTAATATTCCTGCAGGCTATAGTATCCTTTCTTCAAGAGTTCATATTCAAGTGATCTCCGAAAAATTGAGAAATTCACCATATTTTTAAATATGAAGGGGAGGTGATTATAAATCTTTTTACTTTCGTACAGGGAATTTTTTGTCAGTGTCGATGTCGGTCTAGGTAGTGCGATATTATTATTTTGGCGTGTATTATAAGGTCTATGATTGCCAGCAGGTGTTTTTGTTTTGTGCATTAGGCAGGCTATCTCTAAAATAAATATAGGTTAGTGTTGAAATTTTATGTTTGATAAAAAGTGGCTTACAGTGTTCTAAATACTGAGCTTTGCACAAATACCTGACTGCTCTTTTTTGTAAAACAAATACTGAATTCATCAACTGGATGTTGCAGATACCCCAAAAAGGAATTACATACCTCAGGTGGGATCAATCAGAGAAAAAAAGCCATTCTGCCTGTATTGAAACCAGGTACCCTAGTTATAATTCTGATGGCATAGCAGCCTGAGGCTAATTTATTATTCAGGTTTCTTATGTGATCCTCAAACCTCAGCGTATTGTCAAGGTAAATACCTAAGAATTTTGAGCATGATTTGTTTTCTACGGTGTGACTTTTTCCAAGATGATCAGAATATTTTCCTTTAGTAATTGAACATTATTTCCATGCCATATTAATGTTGTGTCATCTGCAAACATGGTGAATTCTCCTTCGATACCAAGGTTGGTCTTTACAATGCTCCCTGTAACAACTACTACAACCGTGTACAACTTACACAAAAGGAAAGGAAATTTGCTAAAGACCGGATTTTCAAAACTCATTTAGGAAACTATTGACAATTCAAATATTCGAACAGGTTTCTCAATACTAACTGGCTTACTGACCTAGGATATCACTGAAATCGAACTTGTGTCCTCCGATTTTGAACCCTAATGAGCATTTTCGATCAGCGAGAATTGACGACTAAGTTCCACGCGCATACAAGTAGTAAGAACAATACTGTTATAGAAATTAACACAAAAAAACTAAAGAGATTTTTTATATAGTGAGAGTTTTTCGAAACAGACAAAGATAGGAGATATTGTTTTTCGCTGTATTGCCTCTTTATCATCTATATACAGCTATGGAAAATTAATTAGTTGAATATTTTGACGACTTGTCTCAAACCTGTACAATATCGATCAATCTCGAAAATTAATTCGTCTTCATACTGTTCGCAGAAGCAGAAATCCAGATTATTGATTATTGAAGTCACATGATGTGTGATATGACCAATTATTTAGGTAAACAAGCGGCTTACACCAATCATCTGCCGGACTCTCCTATCAATCGGCAGTTAACGCGGGCTCGGCCGTTTTCAGTCATGTTTGCATGCATTTTTCACCCATTGGGATATTACACAGAGAGAAATAAATGTATGTTTTTTACACAATTGTAAATAATTTCAGCACAATTTGTTTCTAAAAAGTTGACGACACCAATTTGTTAATTTTTCTTCTATAATATTGTATTAGAGATATTGTGTATAAACGATACTCTACAGTGTTGTATTAGTCTGAATAGTTTTGTTTTAATTTTATACACAAAATATACAAAATTAATCGGTATGTTGTGTAACGAATGTCAACAACTTGTGTACTGTTTATGCATGAATTGTAATGAATGGCAACAATTTGTGTACCTAGTTTGTACAAATTGTGTGGGTATTTTAAATATAGGATGCAAGAAATGTCACAAATTTGTGTACTCCGCATACATGAATTGTGTAGGTATATGCTGCCGTCCTAAGCAAAAAAGCCGTATTTACAAAAAATGTGAATATTGAGATATTGGTTTCTGTAGTCTTGAAACACTATAAATTTTACTTTCTCCAAAGAAAAAATTACGTAAACTAGATTTAAATCGACAATGTTAATCAATCATTTTGCCTTTAGTTCACAAGTTTAAGTCTTTTCGTACTTAAGATGGTCGAAACTACAGATTCTCGCCTTCAGAGTTTTTGCAGATACGGTTTTTTTGCTTAGGACGGCAGTATTGTACATATTTGTGTACAAAACCAGGCCAAATTTTATAGGTACCATTTATAATTTAAGAAAAGGATACACTTGAGGCACATAACATCCAAACGATATAAGTTAAGAATAAGCATGAGTTACAACCTGCTCGCTTCTTCATATCTTATTCTGTTCAGAAATTATAAGCTTCATTTTCCAGAAGGTTGAAATAAAATTAAATGTCATTCAAATAATGTTTATTTCATCACAAAGAAAGAATAACAAAAATAACTGAGCTATAAACTCTAATTACAAATAAAATAACAGAAACACAAAATACCAAACATAACATAATATAAATGAACCATAGGTACATTGTGTTATTTTGGAAAACGTTGAATAATAATAAAGTTTGAAGTAATCTTCGTGTCAAACTATATTTATTCAAGTAGGAAGTAGGTACGAGGTTGCACCTTTCAAACCGTTAAAAATTATGAAAATGAGTCAGGTTTCAAGTAGTAACAAAAAATAATAGCAATACCAACCTTCAAATATTGGTATCAGTTTGCAAATATTCTAACACTTCCATTTGTCACAAAACCACAAACACCAGAGCAAATAATAAATAATAGGTAAGTACACTGAACCAGCTTCGCCCTTCGATCAGCATAAAACAGTCAAACAATGATGGACTGGACATTTGGAGTGCCGCGCATGCGTATTTAGTTGGGTGAGATGACGCCTTGGTCAAGTTGTGGCAAATTACACAATTGTGTTGAAATAGTATACAATTTGTGCATATCAAACAGAAAGTGCACAACGGGTGTAAGATGAGTTCAATGCGTTGTAGATGTTTTCGATAAAATTGTGTTATGGTAGATGTGCATATTTTTGTGTATTTTTTGGCAATGTGGAAGTGCATGAATACTATACAAATTGACTTGCACAAATATTTATTGAATTTCACAAAACGCGTATGATGAAAGAATGGACAATTGTGTAAAATATCTACACAACTGTGTCTTACACAACATTGTGCATGAACCTGCTGCAGTCTTTTCTCTCTGTGTACCTACGACAATTTACCTAATAAAAAAACTTCAGGACGAAACCCGTATTTAATTAAAACATGCTCAAGAATAATTTCGCGATATCTAGCGGTTATTATCAGGCACATTTCCAGATATATTTAAAACTGCAGTAATTCTATCAATATATAAGGTAGATGTTCCCACAAACATCGAAAACTATCGACCAATAACTCTCTTAAGGCATTTGTAACGCTAGAGCAGTTTTCTTACAAATACAATGAAAATTTGGTATAGTATTTCAGTCGTTACATAAGCTGATTTTTTTTGAGAATTTTCGTCCATTTAGAATCGGAGATGATTGTACTCAAAGTTGCTCCCCAATAGACTTATAAATCATATCACCATAGGCCAAATGCCACCATTGTTTCAAATAACACGCAGTACAGAAGAAACGCTTCATACAAATTTGATGGAAAACTAACACATGTCAATAAACTCGATAACAAAGCTAATAACCAAATCTGTAAAAAAATTTCCATCTAATTATCGAAATACAATCTTTCAATGTCGGCGATGTTTTGATCGATGAGAGCATAAAAATTACCATGTCAGGAGCAATGGCAACAACGCGCTGCATCTCGTAAGGAACACGAGAAATATATCCCGAAATGAATAGACCAAGAAATATAGAAAATTGAAACTCTAGAATTGGAGAATTGGGCAGTCTCCCTGCTCATATTGTCGTTAGCATATAATTCTTTGGGAATATTGGGAAAGAATACACGTGGAATTGAATAATTTTCTGAACAAAATGATGAACAATTGGTTTTCCTAGAATATTTTACCTCTCTTTTTCGTTTGGCCCGATTCCATTTGCGTCGGAATTCATGATTTTTTTCCTGAAGTTCTGCACATTTGCATAAATCAAGAACGATCATCGTATAACATTCCATTTTTAACTTTTTCAACATCGCTGAGACTGCATTGCGTCTTTTTTTCAAATGGCTTTCTTTAATGAACCGTCCCTTGTGAACTAAATTGGTTCGAGCCATTGCATTAACAATTTATCAGTTTTCAATCACTTTTAAGCAATGTGTTCGTCGGGACTATAAATATTACTGACACTAGCGATAGAGCAGTGTTGCCTAGCGCATCCGCCACTAGATTGGATGGTTGAAATGGTGGAGAAATCGTACAGTCCGAATACCAAATTTACTTTTTTCTACTCCCGTATGTGAATTACTAACGTCACACATCGATAAAAATGTGTAAAGCTTCATTTCACGAATCGGTGTGTGAAGTGCCATGCTTTTCTTATGGGATTTATTTCACGCACCGGTGCCATAAGAGTCAATACAAATTCACACACCGGGCACAGCCTACGGCGTTCATCTGCGTCTTTGTGCTTTCGGATCAGCACAAGCAGGGGATGCCCACAAGGAGGGGTACTATCACCTCTGATGTGGAGTCTCGTAGTAGACGAACTACTCGGAACACTTACCGGGAACGGAGTCACTTGCCTTGGATATGCTGACGACATAGTCATTATGGCCAAAGGCAAATTCGAAGGAACCCTCTGCGATCTCATAGAAAGGGAGCTAGAGACTACCAGAAGATGGTGCCTCTCTGTGGGATTGAGAATTAACTCATCAAAAACCACAATGGTAACATTCACTAGAAGAACAAAGATTCAGCACCTAAGGACTGTTCGCCTCGACGGATCAGATTTAGGATGGCAGCAAGAGGTGAAGTATCTAGGACTAACCCTAGACTCAAAACTACTCTGGAACAGACACGTAGAAAAGATCGCTAACAAGGCAAAATCATCACTGATGGTGTGCAGGAACATTGCAGGAAAAACATGGGGCTGTAACCCATCAATACTGCGATGGATGTACACCATGATAGTGAGACCTATGATCACCTACGGAGCAGTAGTGTGGCACGGTAGAACCGAACTCGCCACAACAAAGAAAATCCTGGAGAAAGTACAAAGACTAGCATGTCTTTGCATAACAGGAGCAATGAGGACAACTCCAACAGCAGCAATAGAGGTCATTCTGGACCTCACTCCTCTCCATCTCATGGTGAGGAGAACTGCTTGGGGAGCAGACCTGAGGTTGGCCAAAGTCGGACTCAAAGGGACAGCACACAGTGTAAGGGGCTCAACCCCCACCGGAAGTGCACACCTTGCCGATCTCGCAACTGACGAAATTACCAGGAAATTTAGTTTCGAGAAATTTTTTGGAACGGAACTAAATACCAAGAAACAATGGAGCACAGAATCCATTCGAGCACTGGGTAAGAATACCATTACATGGTACACAGACGGGTCTAAAACTCCCGACGGAACTGGAGCAGGAGTATTTGGACCTCGTACCAAGTACTCCGAACCCATGGGACACTTCCCCAGCATTTTTCAAGCGGAAATTCACGCCATAGCAAGATGCATTCATTTCAACCTCGACAGGAACTACCGGAACAAGGAAATTGCAATCCTCTCCGATAGTCAAGCAGCCATCAAAGCGTTGAGCTCATATAACATCAACTCGAAGATGGTCTGGGAATGCCTAGAAAAACTTAATGATCTAGGCAGGAACAACAAGGTGTTCCTCCTCTGGGTGCCTGGGCACGTCGGAGTAGAGGGCAATGAACAAGCAGACACCCTGGCACGAAAAGGGGCATCAACGCCACTGATCGGGCCAGAACCATTCTGCGGACTTGGAAAATCTCACTTCCAAGAAGAACTCAATAAAACTGAAGAAGCAATGAGAGCAACATACTGGCGAAAACTTCCAGGGCTAAGGCAGGCCAAAGATCTCGTCGGCAATTTCAACCGAGCAAGATCGAAAACACTGATTAACCTCAGCAAAATTAGTCTAAAGACAATCACAGGATTTCTAACGGGGCATTGCAGACTCAACGAACACCTGAGGAAGCTAGGCTTGGAGGAGGACAACACCTGCAGATTCTGTGCGGAACATCCAGAAATACCTCACCACATATTGATGGAGTGTTATGCTGTACACCACAAAAGATTAAATAAACTGGGATCACACCAGCTGACTGTGGAAGAAATACCACAAATGGACCCCCTCAAAATCCTAAAATTCCTGAAGGAATTGAGGCTTGAGGGGCTGCTGTAAACGAGAATACCTTGAGATAGCAGAAGAAGATGGGGCACAATAGATCTAACTACTTAGTTCGCAGCGCATCAGTCACCATCCATACCTACCAATACCAATCTGCGTCTTTATTAGTCGAAGGTGGAGGACATCTCCTAACGCTAAAAAATCACGGCGGCTGGAAATCATCCTCAGTGGCAGAAGCCTACGTGGAAGAATCCCTAACTAAAAAGATAGATGTCTCCAATAAAATCTTAACAACTGAGAATAATCGTAGTTGTGTTGTCAATACCAACAGTACAAGCAGCACTAATTTTGTAGAGAAAGAGAAAGTAAATGTACATTTTGACAATTTACAAAATTACAATATAACTGTTCATAATAATTATTATTGTTATAAAGAAAATTAGTCAAATTTTCCTTTAATTCAATCTCTAAGTAAAAGGTCGTAGAAAAAGTATAGTGTGCACCACGTGCGTGAAGACTTTTTTACGCTCGTGCGGATTGTGAACCTCGCCTGCGGCTCGTCCCACAAACTTCTACACTCGCGTAAAAAAGTATACTTTACGCACTAGATACTCAATATACTATTATGATCGACGTATGTCTAATAGACCGCAAATAGAAACTTTTTGACGCATACTGTAAAGTTCCAAATACCATTTTTAAAAATAATTCAAAAAATAATTTGCAATAGAATTCAATCTTTCTGCAAGAGATAAGTATAAGATACTCAGCAATAATTGTCAACATGGTTTTCACTCTGGATTCTCAACCGAAACAATAATCACAGAAATAGTCCGATGTATCAACGACAGTGCGGATAGAGGTGAACATGTCGTATCAACATCATTCGTGCTTTCGATACAGTGAATCGAAAGTTCGTGTCAGAAAAAATCGATTGTCTTGGTCTACATGGTCCCATAAATAGGCTGGGTGATGTCATACCTCGCAAACAGAAAAATTATTGTGAATATTTCACATCAGCAGTTTTCGAGCAACCGAATGCTCTTATTTTGACATATAACCATGGCAACTACATCGATTTCCGAGAGAAAAAAAATCCAAGGCATACTGGAAAGTTTTTGACGTTATTCACGTGATTAGACTGTATAACACAACGTAATTATTCAGAGATTTTTAGTTGTGTCGAATTTTCTCTTTATAAATAGAAACTATACTGATCCAACAATTATTTACACATATATACAGGGTGTCAATTTGAAAACTTCCCACCCTTAATATCTTCCTTCCAGTAAACAATATGAGTAATCGAAAAAACAGGTCAATTTTATTGTCAAGGGGGACACTTTCAAGGACTATTTGTAGCCCTCGTGGTTCAACCCCCTAGGAGGGGTAGATGTTACCCTTCGAATTTTAAATGGGAAGGGGGGTCAAGTGGCACATCATTTTGATGGGCGTTCAATTCTTGTTCCAATGGTACCCTGACTTATTATTTTTTGATGAGCATTTTCCGAAAAATTGCGTTCTAAACTAACAGAAGTAATTATTAGAACGCCTATACTGAGATGCATGGTTTGGCCAGAACTGGTTAGAATATTAGGTGGTACCGTTCCAACCCTTCATTAGGGGTAACATTAGCCATTAGCTCCAAACACTTTACATAAAAAAGTAGTCTAATAGTAAAACGTAGATGGTAGTAAAGTTGTGTTTATTAAATGCTGAATTTTTAAGTGTCATCGCAGAAATTGTACAGATAGCCTTCCTTTTTTGCTACTTCTGCTGTAAAAAGTTTCTGTTTTCCGGCAAAAAATTGGTTAACAAATTTGAACTATGTGGTAGTATTGTGAATACCGTTGTACCTGTTGGGCTGTTTAGGAATTACTTTAATAAGTGTATAAAAGTGTAAAAATGGTTTACATTCTTCAAGACAGAATTGAAATAATTGTAATTTATGGAGAAGTTGGAAAGTGCGCACGAAGGGCGGCATGTCTTTTTAACGAAAGACAAATTGTAATGTAAGTCACCGGTATGTGCTTGATTTGGTGAATAAGTTTTACGAAACTGGTTCAGTGACAAATAAAAAAAGAAATAACCCCAGAGTACTAAATGAAGCAGCTCAAATTGAAGTTTTGGGAACATTTGCTGCAGAGCCCACGAGCTCCTTACGATCAGTATCAGAACAGACGGGAATGTCACGCGAGACTATAAGAAAAGCATTGAAAATGCATAAATTTCATCCATATAAAATGCAGATTCTTCAAGAGCTCCACGAGGATGATTATGATAGAAGAATAGAGTTTTGTGAAATCATGTCTCATCGAGTCAATACCATCCCTAATCTTCTGTTAAACATCTGTTTCAGCGATGAGTGTTCATTTTTTCTGAATGGCAATGTTAATAGACAAAATTGTCGCTATTGGAGTGACGAAAACCCACATATTTTTCGGGAAGGGCATACACAACACCCACAAAAAGTTAATGTTTGGGCTGGTATTCTTGGAAATGCCATGCCAGCAGGACGGTGCTCCACCTCATTATTTTCTTCCCGTCCGACAGTGGTTAAACGAGAGATTTCCAGGTAGATGGATTGGCAGAAGGGGAGCAGTTGAATGGCCTCCGAGATCACCAGATTTAACACCCTTAGATTTCTTTCTTTGGGGGCATCTTAAATCCGTTGTTTATAAAACACAACCTTCTGATATTGACGAACTTAAAAGACGAATTACAGCAGCATGCCGGTCAATTCCTAGTGAAGTTTTCCGTAATGTTAGAGGGGAGTTCGAAAACAGACTGTATTACTGTTTAGAGCAAAATGGACAACATTTCGAACAGCTAATAAGATAAGCGTAAGTAGATTTTATGTTGGAAATGTCTTTCTCGCAAATTAAATTTTATTGTGTAGAAGGAAAATAACCACCAAATAAAAAATCCCATGCGTAATAAATTTATTCCTGTCATTCAAGGGTTGGAGCGGTGCCACCTACTCTTCTAACCATTTTTATTAAAGGGAGTCAATACAATAATGCATCTCAGTATAGGCGTTCTAATAATTACTTCTGTTAGTTTAGAACGCAATTTTTCGGAAAATGCTCATCACAAAATAATAAGTCAGGGTACCATTGGAACAAGAATTGAACGCCCATCAAAATGATGTGCCACTTGACCCCCCTTCCCATTTAAAATTCTAAGGGTAACATCTACCCCTCCTACTGGGTTGAACCACGAGGGCTACAAATAGTCCGTGAAAGTGTCCCCCTTGACAATAAAATTGACCTGTTTTTTCTATTACTCATATTGTTTACTGGAAGGAAGATATTAAGGGTGGGAAGTTTTCAAATTGACACCCTGTATTTTAACCAAATATTTTTTGAATTCTGACACTACTTTATCTTTTTTTTAAGACGATCACAATTTAATAGGCTCCATTAAATGCTTATGTTTAAATAAATATAATGTTTGAATAATATTTGGTTTTGCTTACCTACTTCTGGACTGACGGTCCAAAAAGGCGGTTACTCTATTCTATATTCTTAACTACAGTATAAAGACTTTCGTCTAAATAGAACATAGAAGCATCCCCTATGATATATTTCGTTATCATCAATTTTCTTACAAATTATAATAAAGTATTACTCTTTTTATAATAATTGTTCATTTTAAAGCAGGTCTACACACTCGCTGCGCTAGATAGAAAAGTAAATATCTCCACAACAAGCCGCCTATGGCACATATCGTTTTATTCATTGCCCCCATGACAATTTCTTTCTTCGAAACAAATAATAGAAACTTCCGTTAATTAGCTTTTTTGGCCATAACAAATATAGATATATGAATTGCGTGGGTAGGAAATAACTTCATTATAATTAAAATTTTGCTAAAAACTTTTATCAAAAAATACTTATTTCTTTAAATGCATGTTTGAATGAAAACTAAAGCTCTTATTTGTTTTCGATACAACAAACAATATTTTATTTTACTAAAGTTTTAGAAAACACCTAATTTATAAGCACAAAGCCGAGAAATCACTGAAAAAAAATGGTAATTCTGAAATGTCGTTGCCATCAAATTGTTCAAAGTGTTTGTTCAATACTTTGGTGTGAAATTTTCTTACCGATTCTTCCTTATAATAATGTTCAATAATTATCTGAAAAAAAAAGGTTTCTGCTGATCAAGAAGTTCAGAAAGTGAGGTCACCAGCTAACAGAGTCCCGAGTTGAAAGTGAAAATGGCTACGAATGTTTAAATTAGTTTTTCCTCAGTCAGATATTTCCAGTCTGATAATATTTTCTAGCTAGATATTGAGAAAGAGCGGGTACCTCAAGCTTTTTAACATGAAAGTTAATTTTAAAGATTACTTTTAACTTTTTGTTCCATTTTACTATAGAATCGTGTTTCTTTAGTTTTTTCAAAAGTATTAATTTATTTTTAAATTAATTTTTAGATGTCCACGTCCTCCTACGCATGAGCCACAATAGGCCATTGGCCGCAGTGGAGGGCCTGATACGGGCCCACTCACGTTCAAACCTAAACTAACCCCCTACGCATTAATTGCGCAAGTCTCACAGAACCACCGAATATTGCATCATATTTTTATTTAGTTTTGAAGTTATATTCTAGGGTTTCAAAGAATTCAACAAATAGTGATGTGTAGTTTTTGCACAATCGCGTTATAAACAATTTAAGGGCAAATCTTTGTACATGCGTCGATTTGAGGAAAATCATCTAATTCAAATTCTGTAAACGGCATATGGCAGTAGAGATCAATATCTACAATTTGTATATTTTGGATTTTCACCTGAGAGGTGGGAAATGTGTTGAAAATGTCACTGGAAGTTACTCTAAATGCTTCAAAGTGCACCCAAAGTCGCCCGAACTCAACTCGTATTGAGTTCAGTTCGACTTCGGGTGACTTCGGGTCACTGTAAATATTGTTTCCATCAGATTACATGATCCCATATGGGTAACGCGTTGCCATGCATAAACATGTAAAGTTACATACCTCATGCAATATAATGTAAAGTCATAACTTGACTTCAAATGTGAATTTTCATTATATTCCATGGAATATCACTTGTATAATTATGTAATAATCTCTATTATTCCAGAATGAATGGCGATTTCTATATGTTAGTTTAGGTGTTTTTACCATTATATTCAAGTAGTGCCAATTGACATACATGCTTCAGTATGTATTATTGGATATATATAAGTATTTTGACATCCCCCATGTAGTTTGTCAGCCCTACAGAGGGTAGTAGAGGGGGTAGCTTATGGGAAATTATTTTATAATTATCCCAAATGAAAGAGTACCGCATTCAGATTTTAGTATGGCCGAGGCGAAGCCGAGGCCAACAAGCATTGAAGTCTGGGAATGTGCTTTTACTACGAGGTACACATACTATTTTTTCTGAAATCGCAATCAGCATTATCATAAATTGAGGATTCGAAATAACGTGCTTTCCTGAAACGTTAAAGTGACAACTATAAACCAAATACCGATTTTGAAGGCCTAGGCCGGCAAAGTACTTTCCCGTATCGTTTTCGATACGGGAAAGTATTAAACGGTCCGGAAAAGTTCGTTGCTTAGCAACGGACTAAAATACTGGATTAGCGTATTTTGAGGCCTGCAGTTGCTCCGAGAAAGTGGGCATTCTTGAACGATTTCAGAAAAATTATTTTATAATTATCCCAAATGAAAGAGTACCGCATTCAGATTTTAGTATGTGTTTCTTGGAGGAAACATGAATCGAATGACATCCCCCATGTTGTTTGTTAGGCCTCTAGAGGGTAGCATAGGGGGTGGTTTATGGGAAATTATTTAATAAGTTTCCCAAATGAAAGAGTACCGCATTCAGATTTTAGTACTTGTTTCATGAAGGGAATATGAATCGAATGACATCCCACATGTAGTTTGTCAGGCTTCCAGAGGGTAGTAGAGGGGGTGGTTTATAGGAAATTATTTAATAACTTTCCCAAATGAATGTGTACCGCATTCAGATTTTAGTATGTGTTTCATGAATCCGTCCCATATATTTTGAAGGCCTCCAGAGGGTAGTAGAAGGGGTAGTTTGTGGAAAATTAATTACCTTCCAAAATGAGCTTTCCGTTTTCAGGATGAGTATTGTGAAGAAAAATAGAAACAGTACCGCATGCTGTTTTCAGTATCTGTTTCATAAAGGAAGAATGAATCGAATGACATCCCCCATAGATATCCAGAGGGTAGTAGACGGGGTGTTTATAAATTATTTAATAACCCAAACCCAAATGAAAGAATACCGCCTTCTGCTTCCAGGATTAGTTTCATGACGGGAAAACGAATTGAATGAAATCTCCTGTATAAGTAGTTTGTCCGGCATCCAGATAGTGGTAGAACGGATAGTTTATTCGAAAAGTATTCAATAACTTTCTCGAATGAAAAAGTACCGCATTCTGCTCTTGGATGTGTTTCATGAAGGGAAAATGAATCGAATAATAACCCCATTAAGTCCAGCAGCGACCCCATATATTGTGTCAAGGATATTGTATATATCAGTATATTGTGTCAAGGATGAATGATGAGAGCAACAGTTTTAATGAATTTTAGTCTCCTCTTTTATATTTTGCAAACGGCAAAAATTTATCTTATGGCCAATTCTAAGTTTTGGAAATAACTCTTGGTACACTTTGATTTTAACAAAATTTCATTAAATTTTTAGACCATTACAAATAAACATTATACTGTTGATTTTCTTCTTTTTGTCCTGAAAGCAGAATGCGGCATTGGTTCATTTGAAAAAGTTATTGAGTCATGTCCTTGAAACTACCACCCTCTTTAGTCCTGACAAACTACATGGGGGATGTCATTCGATTCATGTGTCCTTCATGAAACACATACTAATAACTGAATGCCGTACTCCTTCACTTGAGAAAGTTATTGAGTAATTTCCTATTCGATTCATGTTTCCTTTATAAAACACATACTGAAAATAGAATGCAGTTCTGTTTCATTTGGGAAAGTTATTGTATTATTTTCTAGACACTACTCTCTCTACTACCCTCTAGAGAACTGACAAACTACATAGAGGGTGTCATTCGAGTCATGTTTCTTCCAAGAATCACATGCTAAAATCTGAATGCGGTACTCTTTCATTTGGGATGGCCATTGAATAATTTCCTATAAACCACCCCCTCTACTACCCTCTGGAGGGCTGACAAACTACAGGGGGGATGTCATTCGATTCATGTTTCCTTCATGAAACACATACTAAAATCTGAATGCGTTACTCTTCCATTTGGGAAACTGATTAAATAATTTTCCATAAACCACCCCCTCTACTACCCTCTAGAGGCCTGGCAAACTACATGGAGGTCATTCTATTCATGTTTCCTCCAAGAAACACATGCTAAAATCTGAATACGGTACCCTTACATTTGGGAAACTTATTAAATAATTTCTCATAAACCACCCCCTCTACCACCCTCTAGAGGCCTGACACACTACGGATGTCATTCGAGTCATGTTTCCTCCAAGAAACACATACTTAAATCTGAATGCGGAACTCTGTCATATAAATAATTTCATATAAACTACCCCCTCTACTACCCTGTGAAGGGCTGACAAACTACATGGAGGATGTCATTCGATTCATGTTCACTTCATGAAACTCACACTAAAATTTGAATGCGGTACTCTTTCATTTGGGATAATTATAAAACAATTTCCTGTAAACTACCCCCTCTACTACCCTCTGGAGGGCTGACAAACAACATGGAGGATATCATTCGATTCATGTTCACTTCATGAAACGCATAGTAAAATTTGAAAGCGGTACTCTTCCATTTGGGAAACTTATTAAATAATTTCAAACCACGCCCTCTACTACCCTCTGGAGGCCTGACAAACTGCATGGGGGATGTCATTCGATTCATGTTCCCTTCATGAAACAAGTACCAAAATCTGAATGCGGTACTCTTACATTTGGGAAACTTATTAAATAATTTCTCATAAACCACCCCCTCTACCACCCTCTAGAGGCCTGACACACTACGGATGTCATTCGAGTCATGTTTCCTCCAAGAAACACATACTTAAATCTGAATGCGGAACTCTGTCATATAAATAATTTCATATAAACTACCCCCTCTACTACCCTCTGAAGGGCTGACAAACTACATGGAGGATGTCATTCGATTCATGTTCACTTCATGAAACTCACACTAAAATTTGAATGCGGTACTCTTTCATTTGGGATAATTATAAAACAATTTCCTGTAAACTACCCCCTCTACTACCCTCTGGAGGGCTGACAAACAACATGGAGGATATCATTCGATTCATGTTCACTTCATGAAACGCATAGTAAAATTTGAAAGCGGTACTCTTCCATTTGGGAAACTTATTAAATAATTTCAAACCACGCCCTCTACTACCCTCTGGAGGCCTGACAAACTGCATGGGGGATGTCATTCGATTCATGTTCCCTTCATGAAACAAGTACCAAAATCTGAATGCGGTACTCTTTCAGTTGGGAAACTTATTAAATAATTTCCCATAAACAACCCCCTATGCTACCCTCTAGAGGCCTGACAAACAACATGGAGGATGTCATTCGATTCATGTTCACTTCATGAAACTCATACTAAAATTTGAATGCGGTACTCTTTCATTTGGGATAATTATAAAACAATTTCCTGTAAACTACCCCCTCTGGAGGGCTGACAAACAACATGGAGGATGTCATTCGATTCATGTTCACTTCATGAAATGCATACTAAAATTTGAAAGCGGTACTCTTCCATTTGGGAAACTTATTAAATAATTTCAAACCACCCCCTCTACTACCCTCTGGACGCCTGACAAACTGCATGGGGGATGTCATTCGATTCATGTTCCCTTCATGAAACAAGTACCAAAATCTGAATGCGGTACTCTTTCATTTGGGAAACTTATTAAATAATTTTCCATAAACCACTCCCTGTACTACCCTCTGGAGGCCTGACAAACTACTTGGGGTTGTCATTCGATTCATGTTCCCTTCATGAAACAAGTACTAAAATCTGAATGCGGTACTCTTTCATTTGGGAAAATTATTAAATAATTTCCCATAAACCACCCCCTCTACTACCCTCTGAAGGCCTGACAAACTACATGGGGTATGCCATTCGATTCATGTTTCCTTCAAGAAACACATACTAAAATCTGAATGCGGTACTCTTTCATTTGGGAAACTTATTAAATAATTTCCTATAGACCACCCCCTCTACTACCCTCTGGAGGCCTGACAAACTACATGGGGGATGTCATTCGATTCATGTTTCCTTCATGATACACATACTAAAATCTGAATGCGGTACTCTTTCATTTGGGAAACTTATTAAATAATTTTCCATAAACTACCCCCTCTACTACTCTCTGGAAGCCAGACAAACTATACAGGGGATGTCATTCTATTCTATTTCTCTCCACGAAATACATCCTGAAGTGGACAGATAAGAGGGATGTTTACATGTTGATGTCGATTCATAATAATGCAATGGGAGTGGCAAAAATAAGCCGAAAGCGGTACTCTTTCATTTGGGAATGTTATAGAAATATTTATCAGGAACCACCCCCTCTACCACCCTCTGAAGGTCTGACAAATGGTGAGAGAGGTGTGATAAAGTGAGAGATCATATTATCGTTACTGAATTGGTTGATTGGAATACATTTTGCCGCTTCATAATAACTGAAAATATATTGACCTAACTTTTTTCTTGGAGGATATCTGTGGATGTGGATAACTTCACACTGGTATATATTGTTGTATATTGAAGGAAAATAATTCAAACTCGCAAATCATTCAGATATGGTACCACAAACAATTATTTAACAAAAATATCATACACTATAGGTACTTCAAGTTTGAAATTAACTAAATTAGCTGACCTCATAAGATTGCTCACTCTCCGATATCGAATTGAGATGATATCTATCCACTCGACATTTGAAAGTCGAACAAATACTCAAAATTATCTCACAGTTGGGTCTGCGACAAAGGAAGTTTCGATTCGATTTCCTATAAAAATTCTGATGTTATTCATGATATTTTGGAAGAAACAATGACAAAATGATTTTCTCAACTGAGATATAACCCGATGAGAATTTTGCACCCACTTACACTCACACAAACCTACCTACCTTCGCTAGATGCCCAACGATGTCCATTCTACCAACATGAACTGTCAATGAGGTTTGGTCCGAATGCCGGTAGGTGAGCATGGCGATAGCGTTAAGGAAAATTACATTTAGACAAAAAATAATTCACATATTACCTGAAATATTCTGTAAATTGGCGTCATTCCACTGTAACAATACGTCGTTTTACTGATTATCACATTCATTTACAGTCATCATATAAACCAGAGGAATTAAATGCATAGAATTACATGCTCACTAAAAAACACGGGAGAAATAGAAGACATTTACCTAATTTTACATAAAAATTTCAAATAACTTACACAATCAAGTTATAACACTAGGAAGAGTATGTATATTTTACATTTTGGCATGTATTTTTCCATCCACTTTTTACTGTTTGACTTCGGGTGACTTCGGACGCACTTTGAAGCGTTTTGATCAACTTTCAGTGACATTTTCAACTCATTTCCCACCTCTCAGGTGAAAATCCAAAATATAAAGATTGTAGATATTGATCTCTACTTCCAGATGCCATTAAATCGGCGCATATTGCAAGATGTGCCTTTAAATTGTATATAACGCGATTGTGCATAAACTACACTGGATAGAAAACATCTTGCGTACAGTTGAACCACACATTATTATCTATCAGTTTCCGCAATATTGTTTGTCCAGCTTCGTAAAAATTATAAATTTTTAAAAAATTGTCTCTTTTTCGAGGTTTTCCTGGATTTTCTCAGTGGAAAATGCACCGATCCGGTTTTATGAAAATCCATTTTGTAGGTTTCATAAATCTCTACAAAAGTTCTGTGAAACGATTTGAGATATTTTCAAAAACCCATAAAAGTAGTAATTTTTTTCACTATTGTTTGTTTAAAATATTTCACAAAGCGATTTTGCTGGGGCGAAAACTGGGGTTCTCATTAACAAACTATCTTATAAAAATTAGTATAAGCCATTTGCGTCTTTTATTTTATGGGAGAAAAAACCTCTATAGCAAGCTATAGAGGTCCAAATCTCCGGAGATACCCGATCGACCATTTTCAAAAAATGTCAAGGGACTAATCTCAGTAAATCGACTTAACTTCACTGATGACCATCTCAAATGGGAAAGTCTTTCTGAATCGGTTTTCCTGATGTTGGTATGAGCAAATACAACTAGCAACAAATTGAATATACCATTTCGTGCGGAAATGACTTGACTTTGAGATACAAGGCTGTATTTTTCTTCATTTTGATATTCTGTAAAGTTATGGTATTGCAATAAATAAATTTTGCTGCTGCTGGAATCCAACAGGAATAGATTTCAACGAACTTATGAATAATGACTTCCCTTGGGATTCAGTGTCGAATGTGTCAACCCTTAAGTATTAATATTAGTTTCTGAAGGAAGACTTTGTTCTAACATAAACAGATTTTGGCAGTTAATTTTGTATTGCGAAAGGTTCATTTCATTGTTTCATTTCGCTAAAACCAAGTCTTCTTTCAGAGATGAAAAATCCACTCCAGAATCTCAAGGGAAGTCGATAACTTTCTCACAAAATGATCCTTTAACATCACAAAATCGTCCGCCAAAATATGTTATGCAGAACCAAGTCTTTCAAAAATGAATATTCAGAATTATAGGGTTGAAAAATCCACCCTAGGATCCCAAATTTTTTTACTGAATGAACCATTTGCAACACAGAATCTGCCAAAATTTCTTTATGCTAGAACCAAGACATACAGAAATTATTTTCAAAATGTAGAGGTTGAAAAATCCACCACATGGTCCAAAGGGAAGTAGATAATTTTTCACTGAATGAACCAAGAATTGACTGGCAAAATCTGTTTATGCTAGAACGAAGTCTGCTTTGGGTTGAAGAATCCACCCCAGGCTCTTAGGAAAGTCAATAAATTTTTTTTCGAAATGAACCTTTTTCAACACAAAATCGACCGCCACAACCTGTTGATCTTTCAAACTTATTTTTAAAATAAAAGTTTAAGCACTATCTAAATTTGAAAACAGCTCAATAAAAGATGACATCAATTACAAATTCGTTATCGAAAGTAATGTTGTTGATATCCAAATACTTCCTAAACTTGAAACATCCGATGAAATCCAATGGATCCTTATGGTTAAAACAATGAGATCACGCAATTGGTAACCAAATATAATTTTGAGGGATTTGAAAAGGGTAGACACACTGCAGGTGCTCTGTGTGACTTGACCAAAGCGTTTGACTGTGTGTCGCACTCCATTCTCATAAAAAAAACTAGAAGAGTATGGTATCAGAGTAGTAAGTCTCTCCCTCTTCTCTTCCTATCTATCTAACAGACAAGTGTGCGTTTCACTCAAAAAGTGTATCCGACTTTGAGGTAATGAAATTTGGAGTTCCACAGGGCTCCGTATTAGGCCCATTATTATTTATCATATATATTAACGACCTTTTTCCATATATGCATCCCTACGGCTGTATTGCTTTCGCGGATGACACAACTCTCACAAGCTCATGTAATAATGCTTAATGATCAATATAAAACTGGCACAAGAAAGAGCCGAAACCTGGTTCAGAATAAATAACCTCAAATTAAACACGAATAAAACACAACACATACTATTCTCCTCTAATGCCTCTGAAGTATATGGCAATAGTGTGAAAATGCTTGGCATCACTCTTGATGACAAACTAAATTGGTCAACTCACACTAAGAAAACATATGCTTTCTTCCATTCCCGAATTTATTACGGCTCAATACTATGGGGAAACAGGGCCCATACTAAGGATGTCTTTATATTACAAAAAAAGTCATAAGAATATTATCTGGAGTAGGATATGCGGACTCCTGTAGACCTCATTTCTCATCTCTGAAAGTCATGACAGTATCCTCTATTTATATATGTCAGTCAATCCTCGAAATACATAAGAACAAAAATAATAACGATGAAAACGCTGACTTCCATGATCACAACACCAGGGGTTGTCAATTAATAAGACTTGCTAAATTCATATAATTTAATACCTTCCTATGTACAGGAATTGGACCTCAACAGTTTCAAAAAACACATGAGATCTTATCTGAACTGGAATGTGTTCCACACAAATGAGCAATACATAGCTGCCCTACTGTCCAAGCCATATAAACTGACACTTGACAGGTGACAGGTTCAGCTTCTACATTTCATTTATAACACGTGTTAGTCATCACTGTAATTATTGTGTGCTGGTTTGTCCATTATTTGTATTTTATCTATCTTTTATTAGCCATGTATATATGTATATTGTGACTTATCTTATTTGTATTCTGCTTACACCTAAAAGACAAATCTATCTATATCATTGAACCAATGGGTATCCCTTTGATGATGTTTTTTCTGTGTAAATGCAACCCCAGCTCATCGACTTCCAGGCTCGTTCTCATTTCACATATATTACCCTTGATAAACTTCGCGAATAGTTGAAGTTTCTATCCCGTTTCACAAAATCACTATATTTAGAACGAAACAGTTATTAAAATTGAATATTCAGCTTCATGGAAATCCGCTTTTGCAGTATCCTCCTACGACTCGTTGGTAATTGGATTTAAACATGTTTAACTCCATGATTTTCGCGATTTTCGCGAAAGCAGGTATTACCGTTTCCCTCCACGCAAGTTCATTAACGTGACGCCGATGAGACATACATCTAGTTACCCGTGAGCATGTTAATTACCATTTTGTTCGGTATAAATCTACGATGGTATGCAAAATTAACGAGTTGGCAAGTTTGGAGCTGGTTAGAATCCCAGCTGTGGGAATGAATCGGTGACAGTAGATTTATTCCAGAAGGGTGGGGGATAATGATTTGGTCGGTAAATTTGAATTATTAAGTCTCATGGTTTGGTAATCTTGTTTGTATACGATGCGCTGAGGCATTGATGTTTGACCTGTCTGAAGCATTCGACACTATAAATTCATATTTCATTCTTGATCAATTATACTCTATTGGGACTAGAGGAGTCATGTTGGAATTGTTACATTGCTATCCAACTAACAGAAAACGATTAGTGAAAATTGAAAACGAATTATCTGAAAACCATGAAGTCCCCCTGGGTGTTCCCCAGGGATCAGTTTTGGGACCACTTATTTCCTTAATTTTTGTTAATGATCCTCAGAGAAATATCAGATTAGGACAAATCACTACCGGGTGATTCACAGTAGATGGAACATTAGGAGTATCTGGAGAATAGAACGACAGATCATTTCGAAAATTTGTGGGCGTGGATAATCAAACATGCTCTATCCGTCTAAAATTTGTATCAGAAAGTAGTAGCAACTTTGTTATTTCAAATGGAACACCCCTTATATTATATAATTTTTGGAATCTCTTAGGATTCCCCATAAACTTCTCTGGTAATTCGCTATAAATTATTTTGTCTATAATCTTTATGCAAAACCTGACCATTGAGAAATAACAATTTTTTCCAAATGCGAATTTACAAAATATTGCAATTTGGGTCATAGCTGCATAGGACCATTAGGTATTCTGTCGATGAACTGGATCTCAGTTTCAGCATACAGGGGGCTCAGAAGTAAGTTCCTTCCGGGGACTCATGAAAATAACTGAAACTCAGTTTTTTCAGTATTATTACTTATTTTGAAAGCTGTAACATTTTTCAATTCAATTGTGTTTACTCTCCCTATACCTTATGAAATCATCTTCAACGAAGTGAATATTAAATAGTGATTTATATAGTAGGCTATGAACTTCATTCTGACATAGAACTGACATTTTATTCCTTCATTGTTATCCTGAATTCAAGTTGCATAGATGTGAAAGTACTACGGCAGAAAATAATTACTAAAATGTGGTTGAGATGAAATTATTTATCATTTATGGTACACAAGCAGACGAAGATTTTCTTAAGAAGATAATATGGACTGATAAATCAAAATTTTCGAGAGAAGGTATTTTCAACAGAAGTAATCTTCATTACTGGGCAACCGAAAATCCGCATGTCACAAGAGATATGGGATTTCAAGAAAAATTTTGTTTTAACGTTTTCTGTTTAATTATAGACAATCAATTGCGCACTTTGATTTATGATGAAAACCTTGATTCTCGAAAATATTAGAATATCTTGAGGACAACGGTTGTGGATTTCATTGAAGAATTGACACTAGAACAATATCGAGCATGTTGGTATCAACTTGATTGAGCTCCTGCCCATTTCACTGCACAAGTCGGGTTGGGATGATCGATGGATTAGACGTTTGGGTCCATAGAACTGGCCCCAATATTTTGAACATTTGTTGAAATGATTAAGCACCGCTATATCTTTCTAAATTTATTAACACACATGTTCGACTTTGATACTCTTAGCTTTCAAAATTTCTACTCAATCTAATAGACTGGGAGATGGTGACAAATTTCAGGTGATGATTTTCTCGTTTATGTGAGACCAGTGAAATATATGAAAATGCTGACAAAAATGATGAAAAATTTGAGCGGTCGCGGGAAAGTATACACAATTGAATTGTAAAATGTTACAGCTTTCCAAATCAATAATAATAAAGAGGGTCTTGTCGGGGCGTGGCACAGTGGTTAGAGCGTCCGACTCTGAGTCGAAAGGTCCGGAGTTCGAGCCCCAGTAGCGGCTGGGATTTTAAAATTCAATTTGACCGATTAAATTATTAAAATCTCGTGGCTCGACTGCACGATTCACTGTTGCGTTCCAATTAACAGTACTGCTCCTAAGGTGGCGTATGGAGTTAGTAACAAGGCCCACCCATAACACATGGCTAATGACTAAAGCAGTCGATGCCAAAACACCAAAGAAAAAAAAATAATAAAGAGTGTATTCCATTCCATTTATGGGTCCCCGGAAGGAACTCACTTCTGTCTGAGCCTCTTCTGATATCCAGTTCATCGACAAAATACTTAATGGTCATATCCAGCTATGGCCAGAATTGCAATATTTTGTAAATTTGCATTGTGAAGAAATTGGTCAATGGTCAGGTTTTGCACAAAAATTGAAAAAAATTATTATCTCGAAAACCGCCACAGATAGGTATAGGGAATTACCAGAGAAAATTATGAAGAATCCTGTAAACCAACCAGGGAAAATTATGAGGAATCGTGTAAGGTTTCCAAAAATTATACAATATACGGGGTGTTCCATTTTAAATTACAAAGTAGCTCCTACTTTCTGATACAAGCGTCGACACTGTATTGATGAAAATATTTTAGACGAATTATCCACGCCCACAAATTTTCGAAATGAACTTTCATTCTGTTCTCTAGATACTTCTAATGTTCTATTCACTATGAAACACTCGATATCTCACAATATTATAGCTTTATTGCTCAAAAGCGTCTAATCCGACTTATTCTTCAACTGGAATATAGGGAAAGCAACAGAAATTCATTTAATAATAAACGAATTCCAACCTTCTCATATTCGTTTTGAAATGCCTCACTTTTATTAAGATCGATATCAATAATGTATCACAAAAACAATCAAACACGCCATATTAACTTGAACTTATCTAGACATAAAACTGCAATGTACCAGAAATCGCCTCCTTTTATCGCTTTGAAACTGTTTAACGCCCTTCCCAGCGAACTGAAAAGAATAGCTTAGTTCAAAAGGCAATGCAAGGAAGTTTGAATATCAGAACCTTTCCACATTGTGAATGAGATTTTGAACATGTGGTTGCGTCCACACGCAATTGTGTGTATTTCTTATATTTTTTGAATAATTTCTTATTTTCCATTTCTATTGATTTTCTATAATCTAAAATTATTAATTATTATTTTTGAATGCTCAATCCAAAATTGGTTGATCGTGACTTAACGTGTATATTTTTTATCAAGCCTTTCAGATTTCAATTTTATAACCTAGTGGACAACAAGTCAAACGTACCTTTCCATGAGGGTACTTGACAAAATATTCGTTGAGTGCGAGCCTTATGGTTTCTACGTACAATTTTCGTTAAACTACGGGGTGGAAACCAAATTTCCGTTACGTAAAACAAGAATTCGAATTTATTGGTGCAAAACTGCGAACTGTGAAAGTGGTTCCGTGGATGCCCAGGACTTTCTACCCAGTTCCCAAAGTCGCCTTACGGCCAAACTTCAGCCCTTCATGATCATCCGTTCAGGTAAGAAATTTGAAAGGCACGTCGTCCTCACTATCCAAATTAGTCTCTCCAGAGTAATTGTGGCGATGCTGCGGGCGAAGCCGGACCTGAACGCCCACGCGAACAGCGGGTGAGCTCGAATGACTTTCGAGGCGCTATGCATCGAGAAGAATTTCGTCGAATCGAAGACCGTTCCTAAGGCTTACTAGAAATAACAAGAGCGTTCGGCGAAATGAACTGTGTATATCAAAGAACCACGCATTTCGGACGGGGAGTCAGTGAATCAGAAGTCGAACATAAATTAATAGTCCAGTGATTGTTATATAAATTAGAGTATTGTGTTGAAGTTATTGAAGTATTGTATTTCGTCAAATAAATTATTTTAAAAATTAATTAGTCTTTAAATATACTACAGTATTTTGTGGATCAATACAGTTCTATTCTATACTAGTTGCGATTTAGGCATCTGAAACAGTGATATTAAATAAGAAGGCGCTTATTAGGCTGGTGCCAAAACGAATATAAAACGCTCAAACTAAGAAAAAAGTAACAGGCAAGGACTAGGTGGAGAATGTTGTAGACGTTCCAACTTTATGGAAAAAAAATATTTAAATGCGAAAACACTGGAAATGGGGATGCAGTTCAGGGGTTGTAAACGGTTTTTTGCGAATTGCGGCGAAACGTGACCTCTTAGCAGAAAATGTTCAATGGAAAAGTTGTAGATAATGAAAAAACTCTTGTATTTAACGCTTTTCGAGATGACCGCAAATTTACCGTCAAAATGGCGAAAACCCGATTTTTCTGTATTTAATTTATGTTTCACGGATAAATGATTCGACGTTCGAAATCCAAAAAAACACCAAGACAAATTGCGAAAAAATCATGCTCATTCGACACCAACAAAGACATATTCTTACTAATGTTCATGTAAATTTAATAATTTATAGGCGAGAAAAAAATTAAATACTGAAAAATCGGTTTTTCGCCATTTTGACGGTTAATTTGAGATTACTCCAAAAAGTGTTGAAACCAAAAGTTTTTGATTTTTTTATTACCTACAACTTTTCCTTCGAACATTTTCTGCTATGAGGACACCTTTTTGCCGCAAATCGCAAATAACCGTTTTCAACCCCTATAATGTATCCCCGTTTCACCATTTTGACTGTTTTCGTGTTTAAATATTTTTTTTCTTAAAGATGGAACCTCAACATTTTTCACCTGGTCCTTGCCTGTTACTTTATTTTTCTCAAAATTCATAGGAACCAGTCTATGTCTACCCGAAAAAAATAAACACGATTTCCGTTCTTGTTAGGATAATAACAATTTTGCCTGGTATTGGGCCTTAGGCCTAATATTTTATAGTATCGTTCAGTCTGAACATGATTCGAATGAAATCCATCCACCTACCAATATTTTCCACTCATCGCCATGCAGTTCATGCAACATCATAAATATATAATAAGATTTTTGTCTGCTGCCATCGATTTTACCCTGACCCATTTTCCGTCTTACCGGTATAAGTTCTTCCATTAATGTTCATGAAAATAATTTTCGGGTGGTTCGAGAAAAAGCTTTTATATTCCTTTAGACTGTTGAAGGAAAGAAATATTTTTGTTGTCTTTCGTAAATTCTGTGTTGTCAGATCAAAAGGGTGAATTGAAAAATATAAATTTGGATAACTGATGTTTTGACAAACACTCTTTCTGGAAAATATGTGGATCATAAATATGTTACTAATCATTTTCTCTGTAAATTCTTTATTCGAAATGACTTTTCCAAACAAGTGTTTTACATTCATCGTGTGTTCATTTATTCCCACTTAACCTACATGTCCGTCGGGCATTGACAGTGAACAACTACTTTCCAGGCCTCGACGGATATTTAATTATATCTGCAAGACTTGAATGCAAAGATCCTTACTTTGGAGGAACAACTATGCAAGAGCTCTCTGAGACAAATAGCTGAACTTCGCTTGACCCAAATGCAGGCCGGTTTCGGAATATAAGATCGAACCAGTCAGTACTAAAATCTAATAACCTGTCATTTGTAGGGGTACAAGAAGTTGAAATACCCTGTTTATTCTAGAACTTCTTTCATACGTATTCAAGGAACGCAGAAAATTCCATAGGAATCAATTCAATATACAGGGTGTTTCATAATAAATGCGCAGGACTTCAGGATGTGATAGCTCGTCCAAAAATATGAAAAAAAGTTTCTATTAACTTACCCTCTAAAATGCACCATTTTCGAGATACAGGGTGTTGAAATTTTAAAAATATAATCGTTTTTTGCGAATATCTCTGGAACCGTTTATCGCACAGAAAACAGATTTCGTAGGCATTTTCTATTCATAATATGCTATGTTTTGTGCGGATTTTTTATTTTTTCAAATTCATAATTGGTGAAAATTTTGAAGGGGTAGTGGGTGTTTCTTTCTCCAACTTCTACGCCACTGGAAAAAGTACAGATTTGCCTCCTATATGAACCGCCAATGTTTTCTACACAAAAAAGGTATTCTTGGTCATAAGCTCTAAAGTTGGCCGTTTTCAAGAAAAATCAACTTTCATGTTGCTTAAATAATGTTTTTTCCTCGAAAAAATGCTGCGTGCAATAAAGCTAACGGCGGACATTTTCAACAATTCAACTGAGTATGATTGTTATTGTTTTTTTTTTATTTTGCAATTAAGAAGTCAACGTTTAGTTTTGTTACTTGTTTTAACGTTTAAATAAATTTTGTATAATTAGGAAAAAAATTATTTAAAAAAATTTATCATGTTTTTCAACATGAAAGTTGATTTTTCTTGAAAACGGTCAACTTTAGAGCTTATGACCAAGAGTACCTTTTCTGTGTAGAAAACATTGGCGGTTCAAGTTTGCGGCTCAAAATCATACTTTTTCCAGTGGCGTAGAAGTTGGAGAAAAAACACCCACTACCCCTTCAAAATCTTCACCAATTATGAATTTTAAAAAATGAAAAATCTGCACAAAACATAGCTTATTATGAGTAGAAAATGCTTTCAAAATCTGTTTTTTGTGCGATAAACGGTTCCAGAGATATTCGCAAAAAACTGTAATTTTTTTTAAATTTCAACACCCTGTATCTCGAAAATGTTGAATTTTAGAGGGTAAGTTAATAGAAACTTTTTTTCATATTTTTGAACGAGCTATCACATCCGGAAGTTCTGCGCATTTATTATGAAACACCCTGTATAACCATAAAACAAGAATAAAAAATAATATCCATGTTTCCTCATTCCTCACATTCGATTGTCGACGACTCAAAAATCGCCAAATATCCTGGTAATTAAAAATATAATATTCTCCCAAAATAATTTAACATTTGATTAGATTATAATAGTATGCAAACTGAATAAACTCATAGTTTCCAAGTTTAGGTGCGAAGTGAAACGCTCGTACACGAGCATCATCAAGTCTTGATAATCAGTTAAACATGATGTTTTTATATTACCTTTTCATCACAATACTTACAAATGTTCCACGGGCCAGCGCTAATTTTGCTTGTTCATTGATCATTATATTTATAACTACGAAAATCCTAAAGGGCGTACGTTATAAAATCATTACACATTCTGGATTTTGTAGAAAGGGTTATGGGAAAAACAACATATTTCAATTAGTTTAGTTTAGTTAGTAGAAAATGAGAAAGTTCTGTCATTATTATCGAAATACAAGTGTTCCACCATTTATAGTCAAGCTATGTGTTGTAGAAACGTGCTAACTGAATCGCCCTGTTTAGTGAATCAATTACATTATCTTAAATCTCAACTCCTTGCTCGATTCTCAGTTGTTTACGGTCGTCATAGCGACGATTATTGACAGCGACAGCGGAATAAAAATGTGTTTGAAATCTCTCTGAAAGACACAAATTAATCACGGCATATGCCTCTCTTTAGCAAAACTCTCGAAAGCGCAGATCTCAGTATGATTGTATGATATGGAACAATACTTATAGGGAGAATTGTAATGGTCCTTCGTTATTGTTAATGTTTAAAAATAAATCTTCAAAACCGAACCAGTGGATTTGGAATAACAGTTTGTGTGCAGAGATACGTATTACCAGATTGTTTGTAACCCCCTGAAGACTATCCTTACACAATGCATAAGAAAAAAAAAATGTTAATTTTAAAGAGATCGAGAAATATAAGTACAGCCTTGCATGAACATAAACATACTGTGCGACATTCTTGAATCACATAATCTTGAATCACTCGTAAAGCTACCCACTCGCATTGCGAACATAAGAGGGAAGTTCGTCAGCAATCGATTACATTATCGCAAACAAAAAAGATTGCATAAAATTCCAGATAATCGATCCATGTGTATTTCAGACGATACAGCTCAAATTATCCAACAAACGTACTGTGCAATTGAAAAGAAAATTTTTTGCTCAAAAAATTATCCTATCAAATTTGTCTATTTCTAGTCATGTGTGTCGAAATAACCAATGAAACCATCATTACACTGATAACTACCCATGGATAGTTTTCACGGGTTGTTATCACTTATGTCATGACATTGCTAAGCAACCAACACAATAAAGTT
This sequence comes from Chrysolina oricalcia, assembly GCA_944452925.2. Taxonomy (NCBI): domain Eukaryota; kingdom Metazoa; phylum Arthropoda; class Insecta; order Coleoptera; family Chrysomelidae; genus Chrysolina; species Chrysolina oricalcia. The sequence goes on from OX101819.2 coordinate 13,467,404, forward strand.
GTTTGACATTTCAGTAATTCAATTTATTTCGAAAATGTCACTTCCTCGCTTGGTGTTCAAATCGATGCGGCAATTGACAAAATCATTGAAGAAAATACACCAAAAAATACTGTCAATAGTAAAAAATACACTTGGAAAATGTGTATGGAGTTTTGTGACGCCAGAAAATATGAATTGGATGGAAATAGTACTCTCGAAGAACTTGCATTAATACTCAAGGATTAGGCGTTTAATATGAGAAAAAAGGATAGCACAGAGTTTAAGGAGGCTACTGTTCAAACTGTATGGAATATAACAAGCAAATTATTACAAGAAAAGTATTACAAGGAGTATAATATCATGCTAGACCCCTTTAAAAGTGTTGCATTCAAACAAGCGCGGAATGCACGCGACGCAGCACGAAGAAATTTACAAACAGATCCCACTAAACGCAAAACAAGCTCAGTACCATTAACTTCAACGGAAATGAATAAAATTATAAACGTTTGGGATGAAAATACCCCTATAGGACTACGCAAATTTTAGGCAAAATTCCGTTAACCGGGCGCTACAAGATATCAAAAAAATTTTTTTTGAGACTTACGTAGTTTGACCTCCTGAATAAAAAGTCTAAACGAAATTTTCTGCGGTCTCAAGTAATTTCGGAGATACGGGCATTTTTTTGAATGAAAACTGGCTTTTTCTAGCACACGTTTCTTCTTCGAAAAACACACTCAAATGCCTCCTGATTTTCACCAGCACAATATACACACCCTAATTCACCAGTTTTACACTTTTTTTTTCATTGAAAACAGTTTTTTATCAACAAATTCTACTTTATTTTAGCAATAACAAAATCAACAAATTCATGCTGTTTTGTTTAGTTAATATCTGTCAGGTTGGTCACAATGGAATTGACGTAAGGGCGAAGCGACATTGCCAGTGTGATTCTAGAAATATTCAATTCACTTATAAAGTCTTGTTCATACCCTCGCGAATTTCGCAGTTTTTTTGCGAATAAAATGTCTACCGACATGGTTCTGCATCGACGATTGGTCCGGCATGACTGGCAGCCATTTTATTCGCAGAAAAATTGCGAAATTCGCGAGGGTTTGAACAAGACTTAACATGGAATATTTTAGTGAATGAGTAAGAAAAATGAGTTGATAACCACAAAATTTTCCCATCAACACTTTAACTGCACCTATGAAACAATGGTACTTATACTGTTTCTAATTGACTAGCAAAATTCAAAGGACGAGACAGATCACGGAAATGTGCGCAAACATAACATGAATACACATGCGCACAAAAAATAATGAGCACTTTTCACATAAAATGAACCTACTTCAATGACTATAACTTATCCCGACAGACCCGATCTCATGCAAACCCAACCGAACTTTCCCGACTATACAATACAGTTAGGTTTCGTCTTTTCTATCTGTTTGCGCATGCGCACTTACCAAAAATGAATGTTTGTGATCCGACACGTTTATTCAAGTAATTATTTGTTCGCAAAAAATGCCTCCTAGCTCTGTCTATTTAAAAATATCTTTTGTGCATTCAAAATATTAATACCAAGACTTTTTCCAAATCCTGTTCTCACAACGAAATGGCTTGTTTCATACCGAGGTAGCCAGTATCAATGTCTTTCATTGAATCAACAACAGCGTTTGAAAACATAAAAAAATTGATAAAATTTCGAGTCTCATATCTTTATTCATTAAAATCTACATGAAAATTTGGTATATCATTTCTATTTGAAACAAAATTCTGCATTTGGTTGAACATTATACAGGGTTTCCACGCCAACTGAATGATGAGCTGAAAGCAGAGAGGAGTATACTGGGAAGGCAACATCAGGTACAAGTAAAAATTTATGAGCTTGGGCAAAATTTATAGAAATAATAATAGTAAATAAAAAAATAATCATTCTATTTTATATTATAGAACAAAAACAAATTGCCATAAATTATAAAATTATTCATAACAATATTTATTTGTTCATTCAGTTCTAAACTTCAACATGTGTCAATGTCGAAATCATGTTATGCGTTGTTTTGGGATTTGTCAATCCAATGTAATTTGGTGTCTGATTGATAAAACTATCTACGTATTGACATAATTAAAAAAATCAATTTTCTAGAATTATTGCTTGAAACTCCTTATATGAGTATAGAATTAACTTTTGAGTATTTTTTTCGAATAACTTCTTACTACAACTTTATACTACTTTTTTCAATTTACCGTCATACTTGTGATCATGTGCCATGTGACTGAATCGATTTTCAGGTTGGATATGTACAATCGATAACCCAAATGATACAAAAAATGGTGTGCCCTTATTAGTATTGAACGTTTAAAGGTAAAGCTATCGTCATTCCTATCTGACATACGTCTCTCGAAGACTTGCGATAGTTTAAATCCGATGTTTTCCTTAATGTTATACCAGAGAATTCATTGAAAATATTAATACCCTGCGGAAAATATATTGCCTCAAAACCCCATGTTTACGCTGCTCAACCTCATTGAACCTGCAAGAAGTTAAACTGAACAATGAATGTCAACTTCCACTGACCCGAGTTGATAGACTTGGCCACATCAGAGATTTTTTAATTGAAAAAAAGTTATACCTATTCTCATCCATCCGCACTCCCATCCATACTCATCAGTCCGATACGTAAACAGAAACACAAAATCGCGCTTAATATCCTATACAATATCCGCCGTCGCAATGTAAAATTGAAATGCCATGGGAGCTATAATTAAATGTTTCATTCTCTTCCTGGCTACTCTAGATATGGGAACGAATTTGTTCATCTGGTTGGGTGGTATTTGTTCTATCATGAATAATATGTTTGTTGTATCAACATACTCGTATATCTGCCTGTCCAGGACTGAGTGTATGGACTATGATTATTCATTGTTCATTTCGCATTTACACTTCTCGGCCAAACAATTCATTATTGTAATTATCAGTCCATTACATGACATTCAACATGGCAAATATGAAAATATTATGAACGTGATTCATACCTAGAGTAATCAGTAGTGGGCAGTAGAAAGGACCCCGCACCAACTACATTGGAAAATGGCTTTCAGCCAATTTTGATAATATTTTGGGATATTGTAGTAAAAGTCACTGGAAATTACACATGCAGTGGCCAGTTTCGGAGATATGAATTTTTGAAAATCATAATTTCATTTCATTGAAAATATGAACAGGATGTTCATAAAGTCAGTTGTGGAATCATCTGCGACTGAAAGTTGGAATTTAGTCGCTGTTTTCCATCGTACAAGATAACCTCTCTTGGAAGGGATTCATGTTTTAAAGAGAAACATTCTCAATTGAAAATTGAATCAATACATGTATTGATTCAATTTTCAATTGAGAATGGGACAGGAATATTTATGTTTTAAAGAGAAACATTCTCAATTGAAAATTGAATCAATACATGTATTGATTCAATTTTCAATTGAGAATGTTTCTCTTTAAAACATAAATATTCCTGTTTTACCAAAACATAGTAAGGTTCACTTATCCTAAAGTATTACTTTTTATAAATTGATGGATGTAGCCGTTACTACGTGGTAGGAAATAATCACGAAAAATGAGAAATAAAACTTTCTATGTTTTTATACCACTTTTATTTGTAACCAACGTTATTGTAGTTTCGTCCTATATGGACATTATCAAACTATACAATAATCTGAAATAATAAATAACACTTCTTAAATACCCTTAATTCTACCCGAGGCCTTTCTTAATGACTAACGGTCAATAATGACTTTTACCTGGACCTTGTTTATTTGCGACAATGTGACTGCGCTGCCTTAAAAACCGGTGAATAGACCAAATCCAGTTGATCATTCAGTAGGTTACATCCACAATATTTGTGTTTATAAATTTCTAGGGATTCTGAATAATTCAGTTTCCAACCCTTGCTTGCATAGTGCAAAATTTCCATATCGTTCAGACTCGGAAATTTGTGGTTGCATTCCAAGGAATGGTTTGAAAACGTCGAATCATTTTTCCCCAGTCTGAAGGACCTTTCATGTTCAGCATATCTTTTTGAAAAATTACGTCCACATTGTCCCACATAAACACCGTTACACTCTGGACCCTTAAGCTTATAAACTCCAGATTTTTCCATTTTTGCTACTCTATCTTTGGCATTGAAAAGAAAATTAGACAACCTGGCATGCGGCCTGTATGCTACTTCTATATTATTCTTTCTAAAGAATCCCGCAATAGCCTCTGTTCTTCTTCCGAAGTACGTTAAGGTTACAAATTTCTTAGTTTCTGATTGTTTTACTTGGGGGTATATTAATTTGTTCGAAAATTTAAGACGATGTTTTCTGACTAACTTTTGAATTGTGGCCGCTTGGAAACCATTATTTTGTCCTATCTGTATGATTGTTTTAATTTCTGTAACAATCATACAGATAGCAAAAATGAAAAAATCTGGAGTTTATAAGCTTAAGTGTCCAGAGTGTAACGGTGTTTATGTGGGACAATGTGGACGTAATTTTTCAAAAAGATACGCTGAACATGAAAGGTCCTTCAGACTGGGAAAAAATTATTCGACGTTTTCAAACCATTCCTTGGAATGCAACCACAAGTTTCCGAGTCTGAACGATACGGAAATTTTGCACTATGCAAGCAAGGGTTGGAAACTGAATTATTTAGAATCCCTAGAAATTCATAAACACAAATATTGTGAATGTAACCTACTGAATGATCAACTGGATTTGGTCTATTCACCGGTTTTTAAGACAGCGTAGTACATTGTCGCAAATAAACAAGGTCCAGGTAAAAGTCATTATTGACCGTTAGTCATTAAGAAAGGCCTCGGGTAGAATTAAGGGTATTTAAGAAGTGTTATTTATTATTTCAGATTATTGTATTGTTTGATAATGTCCATATAGGACGAAACTGCAGTAACGTTGGTTACAAATAGAAGTGGTATAAAAACATAGAAAGTTTTTTTTCTCATTTTTCGTATTACTTTTTAGATGATTAGTAACAAAATAATAGCATTGCTGGTTTGAAAAAAGTCGAATGACATGTCAGTCAGTCGGTCATTGAGATAGAAGAAGCCACCTATTATACAGGATGGGTCAAAAATAGCGACAATTTAGCATGTTTTGCCAATCTTTATCATCGGTCGCATCAGTGAGACAGCATTTTTCATTAGGAAAATCACCATTGGGATTCTTTTCTTATGTCAAAAAGATTTTTTCTAAAATTTTAGACTTTTTTACAATACAGTAACTTTTTTTCAAATGTTTGTTTTTTACTACATGTTTTTGACAACAACCAAACAAAACAGCCTTTTTGAGTCAATAAATCCACTTTGAAGCCAAAACTACTTGAGGAAGGCTTATAATTGTTTAATATGATTAGCGTTTACAAATATGAGTTGAAATTGGATTTGTACGTAATATACATTTATGTTTGTTAATTATTTTTGAAATGGATCTGCCAATTTGAATCATATTTTTCAGTTATACTTCAAAGTAATTATTTGATAACATTGATAAAAAATGTAGAATTAAAGTGAAGTATCAGAATGATGAATCGGTAGTGTTTATAAAATGATATTTAATTTTTCATTTATTTTGTAAGGTATATTAGTTTTAAAATTTAGATTAAATAAGTACATAGACAAATCATATGATTACTCATAGGCCTCATAACCTACGTAATCATATCAACTTATTAATTCTTTATTCTACCGTACTTCAACTTTTATTATTTATTTACACCTCGAAGAACCCTGCTGAATACTCCACCAAGGCTGGATAATTAATTATTTAATAAAAGCAATAAAAGATATGTTTGTTTATCTTAAAACAAAGTTTGATTATATCCAACTGTCAAAGTAAATTTTGATTTTAAATTCTTCTTCGCATTTCATAGATGGTTCTTCTTCTTATTTTTCAATTGGTTTACCAATAAGATAATTTACCCAGTTCTGACGTATTTAATAGATATATGGTTTTGACAAAATGTGATAATTCCGTCCAAGCCATAGATATAATTTATAACCATTACGCAGAGAGAGATAGTATAATTGAAATTTTTATGCATAGCCAAGATGTTGGTTTTATTGTATCTAAATATGAGCCAACAGTTAACCAGCTCTTCTTTGATATATTATAATTGGTAACACTGATAACACTGGCAACATTGATTTAAGGAAGGGATTTAATTTGGAATTTCCGTTTATCCTCCAGTTTCGTTCATTTCTGCATCTGGTCTCACTTAAAGAACTACCTGATGGTTTATTTTTTATTTTTGAACATTATCCAATTGGTGTCTACTGATAACTTTTACTAAGAGGTTACTATCTATTCAAAATCCAAAGTGGAATTCATTGGAATGCATATTTTTGTCATGTATACTGCTTTTATTCCCAATGAATTTTCACGATTTTATAAATGGCGTGATATAAGACATGTTTTACAATTTCTCTTTTCTTTATGTGTATAGTTCTGCCAGAAAACTTACTTATATTATTTCTTACTTATTTAAGTATGAATAGTTTTGAAACTTCATAGTTTAAAACTATCTCAAATACTCCAAGACTCCTCAATTCAGTTGAGAATTTGAGTCTTCACTTCTCGTCATTGAATGAGCGATGAATGTTGGTGGCCGATTGCCAGAATAGAAAAATGTTGAACAAAAGTTGAATTAAACACTCAGCCAGGTATCCAGAACCAGGTGGTGGATTCAGAAGCGTTCCAGAGCTGCGGTTACTGAATATGAGAACCAAGGAACTTGAGGAGCTTGAAATATAATATCAATATTGACAGGAGAAGAGTTGGGTTGTTTCAATCAAGAGTACCATAACGTATTGGTCAGGAAGAGCATGTAAGGTTCAAATGCATTTAACCCATTCAAAAATATGTAAGTTTGTATGACCATGTACAAAGAACCAAATTTTTGTATACAACCTGATTACCATCATCATTTATAGACTTTTCAAGATCTCGGCAAGCCCTGAACTTGGCTTAACAAACGTTTAATTCATTAAATACTATTTTTTTTAGCAACAATCATTTTTAATATTTTTATGGTTAGTATTTTATGATTTACTATTATGTGCTGAAACATATTCTATCTATTCTACGTATGTAAGATATTGTACTCCATAATGTACTACATTGTTTTGTCTAATGTGTGGAGAGGAGACAAACGAACATCTCACGCACAAGGATTAGTAAATCCTTTTGTGAGTTATTGTGAGTTACTTATTTGTTTACCTCCTGCATATTTTCACAGGAAGAATAATATGTTTTATGATGTTGTTTTGCTAATGGTAAATAAATCAATCAATCAATCAAAAAAATATGTTTTATTTGTATATCTGGAGTATTTTCTCTTTCAGTGTTAGAAAGACTATCTACAGAGACTGGCTTTGAGAATGAAATACTTTATCAGAATTTCTGAAAATGCGTCCAAATGACAACTTTTATTTAGCTATTTCATTCTCTCTGCCATAAATTGGATTTCTAGGAATATCTTTGGGTTCATTCACCAACAATCGTACCACGACCTTTGCCTCCGCAATAAGAGTTAGCCCTCCGCATTGTTTGTATAAGGTTCAGGTGAAAAACCCATTAAAAAGGGAATACAACCATATAAGTAGAGTTTTCAACAAATTTTCAAAAAGAGTATTAATTAGATATTTCGGACTAATATTTCCCGAAGAGCAAATTCAGAATACGATATTACTGACAAAATTAAATAACTTTTCCAAAACAACAGTTTTGTAAATGCATCTTCCCAATCAATCCATCATTACCAACAAACCTGTCTTTTCAAGAATTTGCCCAAATGATTAATGTGTTTTCTTATGTGAAATTTATAACCCATATATTCGAACGAAATCGTCGAGTGACCTGAACTTTTACAGGTCACTGATCCGACCTTTCTCGCCGAAACTAAACCCTACGCTGAAAACAAACAATGTGGCTTGTTTTTGTCGATTTCCTGCACGGGGATTAGGCCCAAAACTTGCTATTCGTTGAATGCATATTAAATTTCAGAGCGAGGACTCTGTTCACTCTGACGAAAGGATTTTCAGTCAAAATCTGATTTGTGTTGTTGATTGAAAGTTCACTCGATCAAAGTTTTTTCAGTTTTCATGTCTCCTCCGTAACTTCTTTATTTTTTTTTTTAAATTTTAAATATTACAACTTTTTATTAGACATTTTGTAAAATTAACAATATATAATAAAAATAGAACTCAAAGGTGCGATTTAGTGCATTCTTGTTCATAAAACAGAACGTAAGCCTCTCCGCTCACGAGGGATCTGGATGAAATAGGGGACACGCGAGAATCATTATATTCGTGCCACGTGCCCGCATGCGGATGCCTACAGTAGGCAGTGTAGTGTCCGTTGTAGATAGTCCCACTATGATTTGACTATGCGTACAGACTGTAGCGGAAAGGGGCTACATTGTCTGCCGCATAATTACTCATATCCAAACCCTCTATCGGAAAATTGATGGTTACATTCAATTTTCCTCTGAATCGTTCCATCGGAGAAAACCTGTTTAAATGTATCACTAAAATCTTGGGAAACTTGTAAATTGATAGGGATTTGGTACACTTCCTTCTCTCTCTGCATTTAACATATGTCAGCTTCTCGTCGCCATCCAAGATTTCTTCCCTCGTAAACGAATCTAAACACTGTGATAATCTCAGTTGACCTGTTCGTTGCGGTATTGGAAGTGATAGGTCCCAGAACGGATCGAAGGTGACAGAACAGTGCCCGCAATACGTACATTTCAATGTGGACTTTAGCTGGCCAACGAAATTATCAACGATTTTGGAATTGTCCATTCTTAAGTACATCGACCAAGATTCTTGCGCCTTCTCACCGTCACTTAACTTTTCGTCTATCTCCGTCAGAATAGATTTTGGCTTCTCCGTTATTCTGTTCACATCTTCGTGAAGACCCTCCAGAAGGTATCGCAAGAACTCATGGGCATCTTGCTGGGAGTAACCAATGAAACGAGGTGCGAATCTTTGTATTTGACTCTTTAAAGAGATTGTATTTACCACTCGATCAGAAGAATCTTTTGACCATAGCTCCTTTATCACCTCAGCGAAGGCTTTTATTAGGGCTCCCTTCATACTAGAGATACTTGTGTTTATGTCTCTTGTGTAGGCGCCCTTCTTCAAATACTCCAGCAACCATTTAGTATTCGACAAACACTGGATAACACTGTTTATGAAGCAAGTGTTACCAATATTTTTCAACCCATTAAGACCGAGAGTATTCACTGTTTTTGCAGAACTATGTATCACAGGCTTTCTGCTGCTTTCACCACTGACACCTTTTACTGAGTGGTCTGTAATTGAGTTCATGTCTTTATTATAGTGGTGTGATATCGAACCTGAGTTAAGGTTGTTGGACATATCTTGCGGAGGAAGTGGGCAAGTAGAAAGCGGATATGCTGAACTGTGAAAGGACATGTTCAGAAATCTCAATGTTTGAGGACGGATAAAAATTTCATTCAGATTTTGAGAGGATGGAATGGAACCCATGACAGATGCGGCGTTTCCTCTTTGGACTGCGATACTTATTCTTTGTAAAAGAAAAGTCCTTGCTCTAGGATCATCGGTTTTATCTATAAGTTTATGACCAATGAGTTTGAAAAACTCAGAAGCATAACTACCAAAAGAGCCATAGGTTTCGATGGCTATTGGATAAAAAATATTTTGGTCAATTAAATTGGAATATTTTTTAATCTTCAATTTTTCAGCAGAATCTGCAGCACCACCAACAAATCTTGAAGTTGAAAAAATATGGGAGGGAGCAACAGTGTCAGCACAGGTAAAGTCCCATACTAGAGGTTTTCCATGACTCCAAGGGATGAGAGACATCCCGTCTGGACGTTTACCGTCGTCACGAAAAACTCTTAAAGGTTCCAAAACAGATGGAATGTCAGCAGTGGATAAAGCACGTTTGATTAGATCGTTAACAGAGGAGTGTCGTGAGAAACGTCCAGAACTAAATTTACAACACAAACCATGAACACCTTTCTCGTTGACGATGGATCCACATCTGCAAGTATGGCTTACACAAATTGAACAACCTAAACGAAGACCTACTGAAATCCTAAAGGAATCATTATCCAATAAAGTGCCAAGGGAAGCAACAGGAAGGGCGTTAAGTCAAGCACCAGATTCCTTAGTAGAAACTGCTTTGAGGCGAGCCATATCAAATTGAGAGTTAGCAGCTAGGTGCATCGGATCCTGTTTTAGAGAGCCAAATAGATTCACATTCTATGTACGATGAATCTGGGATGTTAGAAAAGTGGTCAGGTAAAATGTGGTCAATCAAACGTCGGGTGCTGTTGAAAGAGGCAAGAAAAGCTGGTAAAGCGGTGAAGATGCTAAACGAATGCCTAGACCACCCTTGTTCACGGGAAGCGTCGCTTGAAGCCATGTTAAATCGTTGAAGTTGTTATTGGTTATCTGCTCCAAAGTCGCACGAAGTGTTGAATCAAAATGACTAAGTTCCTTTTGACAGCTCCATGTTGCACAACATCTCAGAGTATACATCAGTTTAGGTATAGCCAAACAATTCTTCAGGAGAAAATATCCAATATGGTTAGGAATTGTATCCAGGCGCGATGCCATCAACATAAGGGAATCCGTTTTTTGGTTAAGGCATTCTGCCAAAGATTCCACCGTAAGAGGTGCACCAAGTAGGGTCCAATTGGTTCTGTCCATTATTTTAATGCCGGGAGCAAAATCGTTGAATCTCTTCGAAATGTGTTCTGAAAGCTCGTTCGTAAGAAAAAGTTCGCACTTTTTGAAATTTAGACTGAGGCCGACTTCATTGGAGGATGATACAATTTTTTTGAACTCTTCTAGAACTACATCTGCATTGCCACCTATAGCGCCATCATCAAGATACCAACAGTTGAATTCAGCTTCAATGGATCTTGTCATTTTCTCAATACATAAACAAAAGAGTGCTGGGCCCAAAGGATCTCCTTGTTGAACGCCTCTTTCAGATGAAATTACGTTGTTTCCAAAATTCAAAAAAGTTGGCTTCTGATAACATTGACTTATGTAAGGAAATAAAAAGGGGATCGTAATTTTCACTCTTTCTAGTAGAATATTTCTATGAACCATATTGAAGGCATTTTCAAAATCTATTTTCAGAAATACAGAAGAAGAATCTGGATGCTGATTCAAGAATCGACGAGCTGCATGAGCGACGGCTTCGCATCCACCAGGGGTTCCAAAACCAAATTGTATGGGTCGGAAAGAGTTACCCAATAATTCTTTGATTTGTGAACATGCTAATTTGGATACAAGACGTCTGAAAGTTGTACCGACGGCTATCGGTCTGATACCACCACATTTTTTTCTCAAAGCAATCAGTGAAGCTCCATATAGAATTGGGATCACATTTTCGTTAACTTTACCGTTAAGCATAAAATTGCAAAGATTAGTTAAGGAACGAAGAAGTTTATCGCCCATAGATCCAGAACTTTTCGACAGCAAATCTTGAAGATGGGATGGTCTCAAAGAATCCAGGCCTCCAGAAGATCCTGTACGAAATGATTTCACTGCATTCAAGACATCAGTATCGTTTACTTGCATTGGGTTAAAGTTTCCACTACCGGTATATGCAAAATCCATGTCAGCTGGATGTTTTGATAGGAGCTCCGATAGAGTAGAATCGTCAAAAGTGGCTATTGTGTCACTCGACGTCAATATACGGATAGCAGCAGTGAGATCACCATCAGAAACTTTATTGACGATACGTTTAGGAAGATTATTTTTCGGCGTTGAAGGATTAGCATGGCGTGTGGTACCTTCAAACACGAACGGGCTTTGGATGTTTCTCTTGATAATTGTTGTTAGAGATTCTTTGCGATTTGAATTGGTTGATGGAAGACAGAAGGACTTGTATACGAGACATAACAGATTTTCCCATGCTTCTATAGGGTTTGACAAGATACAATTGTCAATTAATCTACTTAAAGCCTCAGCAGCACTCATTCTAGCCGATTTTGGTATCCTTTTGGCAATGAAGATAGTGGCTTTGAGATGGGCCAAACGTTTATTCAGGATACAAGAGGATGATACTTTGTCGGTTGAGGCAGTTCCATTCAAATCCTTGGATCCAGATGTGAGTGAAAGAGAACATGTACTATAGGAGACGTGCATTTTCTTTTTGTGGATATTCAAACCTCTTTTGGTATTAAAACTTCTTTTACATGTTTCACAAAAGAATTCCAGGTGAGGTATTGCATCTTCTGAATATTGTTCTTCAATCATAACTTTCTTCTTTGAGGTTGAAATTGACACTTAACGAAATTTTTTGTAAAAATGCTTTTTATATAATTTCTGAATAGTAAAAATGAAAATCAACGAAGAAAAAACAAATTGTAAATATTAAATGTAAAAAAATCGAGGTAAAATGTAAAATATAAAAACTTCGTCTGTCAAATTTGAGTGCTTGACGTGAATCAAAAAGTATATTTATGGAAATATTCGAATAGGAATTTCACATTCTCATGGCAGTTTTTCGATGAGATTTCGAAAAAAATATGAAATTTATACCAACTCTTCTAGAATTTGAGATATCAGCACCAACTTTTATGTTTCAAATGTAGGTCATAGCTCACTATGACTTAATTATGAATAACTTCTTTTTTTCTTACAGATGATGTGTCACAGTAATAGTTTTTTTTTGATAACAAAGGAGTTATCGTCATTTATACAAAAACAAGAACTATTTTGAAGTCGCCACCTTGAATTTATAAATTTTAACAAAAAAATCATGATCTCCGACCTCAAAAACCACCACATACAATTTTGAATGGAATCGGACCATAATCACAAATCTCATCCGCCATATTGGAGGAGCCGCCATTTTAAATTTTTTATTTCAATTAAAATTCTATAGTGCATTATCACCGGAATTATGAACATTTGCCAAATTTCAAGTTATTAGGACTGCCAGAAGTGGGTCAAAGTTCACTTGGAAGAGACATGAAAATGATCAAAATCTGTTATTTGGGTATAAAACAAAAACGGATAGATTTTATCAAAATATTTTTTCACATTATAGTTGACCTTGGTAAAGTCCACATTTAGTGTCATTTAACCGACCTCGTATCTCTTACCATTAAAAAGATACCCATGGTGAGCATGGTAAGTGGGACACACTGTATACGTTGGTTATGCCAAAACTTCCCTTAAGGTGCTCCCTTTACTAAACTCCAGAAATTGAAAGTTTAAGTATTTAAGAATGGAATTCCAACCTATAAAAACGAGGAAACTGGTTGTCTTCTTTGACGGAATCATTTCCCAACTTACAATTTTCGTTGATTCTCTTATTTTTTCTTATTAGAATGAAAATGGGTCCCAGTCGAATTGGCTGAAAAATTCAGTAATATGTAGTTTATGATGTCCTGATCAAATGTCATCATGGGCACAATGAAATCTAATTGACAGTTTTTGAGATACAGGGTGTCAAACATGAAGAGGCAGCTTTGTTACATGCCTTCAGAAAATCAGTAATGTGGCGATTATTTTTATACAAACATTTACGGATAATAATTGCAATCTTAATATTGTCGATACGATATATACTGAAAAGTCGTGAAAAGTTCTAAGACTCCGTATACGGGAGTATTAATAATTACATAATTTATTTGTAATTCTTTGAACAAAATCAGTCGAACGCGAAAGCTCGTAGACTTGCAGAATATGTATATATGATTTGATTTTGATATTGGGTGATCTGAGGTTACTATTATTGATTTAATCGAATGTAGAAACACCGCACCTAGTAACACCGTGCGCTTCATATTTTCGTTTTCTGTAAAGGGTATTGAATTAAGGCTGGACATCGGCGATACATTGATTCGTTGTAATATACAGGGCGATTCATCAAATAATGTGACGACCGACTTTAATATCAGATATAATAAAAGTTTAAAAAAATAGTTAAATCAAATAATTATGACATATTCACCTTCAAACTCAATATATTTAATTTGAATATGTATTCAGATTACACATACAGGCAATTACAAGACAAATAGAATTTATTTGGAATTTTGGCAATTATCTAAAACAAACTCTTGAAGTTTAAAATAATAATATTGAAACTGTTACATCAGCTAAAAGGCTCGGGATAACAGAATTGGGATGAGTATTGCTAAAAGAGTAAATGCTGTACAAGATGGACTAATAATTAGTGACTCACACGGTATGTACCGGCGATGAAGATCTTCATTATCTGTCGAATATGAGCCTATATTTCGGAAAGGATTGAATCATGTGCACATCATTTAGATAGGCAAGGATATATTTTAGAACCGTCCATTAGGTAATAACAAAACATTAACCGATCATAAGATGAGGAATCTTGTCATTCTTACAAACATATAGCAATAAATCTGACGAGAATATACCACTAGAGTAGTTTGAGTGACAATGAATTTGAATGTTTATACACATATTATAAATGCTAAATGAATAATAAAATGCCCTAGATCGATATTACTCCACTTGTAAATCTGCTGCTGGATAACTTCTTATGCATCAACATTTTTAATACAGTATTCTCCCATGTAAAAGCGAAAGCTGCATCATCATGCCGTTGACCAGGATCCGTATAAGATGCAACAAATAGACATAAATATCGACCATTTTTATTTAATTTTCAACTTAATGATCAATTTGTATACACGTGTTCCTAAAAAAATTTTAAAAATACATCTGAACAAGAAAATTTTGGGTGACCCCGTATAATAGTAATCTCAGATCACCCAATATCAAAATCAAATGATATTTACCTTTTTTGCAGGTCTACGAGCTTTTGCGTTTGACTGTTCAAAGAATTACATAAACATTATGTAATTTTTTTTTGTGTTTTAACAATTTAACAGGTCAAATTAAATTAAAAAATCCCAGCCGCAACTGGGGCTCGAACTCCGGACCTTTCGACTCATAGTCGGACGCTCTAACCACTGCGCCACGCCCCGACATAACATTATGTAATTATTAATAACTTTGTATACGGAGTCTTAGAACTTTTTTTTTATAACTCGTGTCGACAATATTAAGATTTCAATCATTATCCTTAACTGTTTGTAACAAAATAATCGCCACATTATTGATTTTCTAATGGCAAGTATCAACGCTGCCTCTTCATGTTTGACACCCTGTATCTCAAAAACTGTCCATTAGATCTCGTTGTGCCCATGTAGACATTTGATCAGGAACTCATAAACCATATACTAAATTTTCAGCCAATTCCACTGGGACCCATTTTCCATAAGAACCGTGCGGTTGCCAAGAAAATTTAGATCTAGGAAACATTATTTTATATACTTCGATGAGCAAGAACAAAGAGAAAGGTTCAGATTGTCAAAATCAATTGTAGAAATGAATTAAAGAACTAGCACCACAATTGGCTTCAACCACAAATCGGTAACTACTTGGACAAAGTGTAGCAATATCGTGGATATCTTTTCTAGAACATCGCAAACAATTGGTGTCATTAGAAGCTTTATCGGAAAATAGAGTTGAACAATTCAACTTGATATTAGAAATGGGGTACCCCAAGGCTCAATTTTGGGTCCTGTGCTTTTTATACTTTATGTTAATCAACTTGATCATATTATAGGAGACACAGATTACATGCAGAAGATTGTTATCCCGGCAGCTGAAACCTATGTACCTACTTGAGAACAATTGCTCAGAATTGACTACCAAAGTTTCAGATTATTTCAATGACGATAGTGTTTGTTTTTCAATACCAAGAAAACAGAAGTTTTAAGAATTCATCATATTAGCCAAAAACATGAACAACCTGTATTCAAAAATTTCCTCGGTCAAATGTAACTATTTTCTCACTATATATTGATTTTCATACCATCTTCAGAGGTATGAATACTGAATCCGATACTATGACCAGTTTTCGAGATACAGGGCATTAAAGTGGAAAATTACTGTTTTTATCAGTTTTTTCTTTCAAATTGAAAAGCCGGATTGATTTTATGTTGCGCCTATGAGTTTAATATGAGTTTCAGTCAGATGTACATGGAAAGGTTCAGCTAAAAATATTTTCTGTTACAGGGTTATTCACGAATAAATCACAATAGGTTTTTGCAAAAACTCAAAATTCTACAGTTTCGTTACAGATAAATTATTCCATGAACTTATTACCTAGTCATTTACAATTTTGAGTCTGAAATGATTACTTTTCATACAGGATGAGCCATACAGCCAACCATACCAAAAATATAATTATGCTTTGTAGTAATGAGAACTTTTTTAGTGAATTTTGAGTAACTTTATGAGCGCGCTTACCCACTGCGCTATCACCCCCAAAAATATGATAATTATCCATCTTCTTGTGTAGGTATGATTCGAACCTATTTGTATAGGTAGGTACTTCACAATATACGTGTAGAGCGAGTTATATACTGTTCCGTTGCCAGCACTCTGATGCTGATCAGGAACAAAATGCTTCGTAGATATTGTACCTATATTATAAAAGAATCATAAATGTTAAATTATATTTTTTTATAAAGTGTTGAATAAATGAAAAAACTTCTTATTATCATTTTTGCTTCCACGTGTATAAAAACTTGTCGATTACTTATATCGGACAAAGATGTATATTTTTGGTTAGTGATTATAACTAAATCACCTTGTATATTTAAAATTCTTACGTTTATGCATACTTGATGTAATGTTATACAGTTACTCAAAATTCACTAAAAAAGTTCTCATTTCAATTATTTCAAAGCATAATTATTTTTGGTATGGTTGTCTGTATGGCTCACCCTGTATGACGACTAGGTATTAATTTCATGGAATAACTTATTTGTGACAGAACTGTAGAATTTTGATTATTTGCAAAAACCTATTGTGATTTATTCGTGAATAACCCTGTAACAGTAAATATTTTTTAGCTGAACCTTTCCATTATGTATTGGATTCAGAATTCATACCTCTGAAGATGGTATGAAAATCAATATATAGTGAGAAAATAGTTACATTTGAGCGAAGAAATTTTTGAATACAGATTGTTCATGTTTTTTGTATTGTTCCCAAATTAGAATACCTTCCTATGAATAAACCACCTTGAATATTTTGGAGATTAGAGACACACATAAGTTTGTGGTATTACTTTTCCCAAAAATCAATCCATAAATACAGGGTTTCGAATTAATCCTAAAAGAAAATAATTTTGTCTAGTGGTTCTCTCTGTGAAACACCCTGTATAAAAAATATGTACTGTGCAATACTTTCTCGTCAAAATACTATATCGAAAAGAACGTTTAAAAAATATGCCTCCCTGACGTCACAGTAGAAAAAGTGAATTTTGGCAAAAAACTACCGTCATACATTCGTGAATCACCTTATAAATATAAATATTTTTAATCATACGTATCCACTAATTCTATTACTAGAACATGTAGTAAACGTCTGCATGCAACAGAAATCCAATCTAACTTTAAGTAAATAAAAAATAAATCCGAAAATCTGGGCAATTTTCAACTTTAACACCCCGTATTTAGAAAACTAGCTATCGGATTGGGTTGGGCCCATTGACACTTTTGGTTACTGAGTCGGGTACAACAATACCAAACTTTCAGAAAATTTTACCGGTCGCCACTTTACATAAGAAAAGTGCGGGGTCCTTTGTATCATACACAACTAGATTCAAGACTGCGGTACGGTATATGTTGTTGGGGAAATGCTACTGATGTATCGAACGTTTTTATTGCCCAAAATGGCATTATTAGATGCATTGCAAAAATCTCGCGTAGAGTATCATGTAGATAATTTTTTATCAAATACAACATTTTGCCATTAACATGCCCATTTTTATATGAATTATGTATTTATGTGCTATAAAATAAACAAACATTTATACTAAATGAACATTTTGAATATATATTTATATTATTTATTTTATATATTTGATATATTTGAATATTTATTTTTGTCTTTCATAATATGTGTGGAAGACCTGCGAACTTTAAATAGTGCACGTATTTTTTCTTTTCTTTCTTTTCTTCTCTATCAACTGTTGTATATATTTTTAAATGAAAATGACTGTACCAATACAATGTAAATTGTCTGATGGAAATAAGAAAATAAATGATGATGATAAATACTTCATAGCTATAATTTTCATGTTAAGAAATAAGGCTCTATCACCTGCAAATAAAGTGCTGCTAACTCTTAGGTTCTTGGCTACTGGCTCAGTTCCACAAGTGGTAGCCGGTTTTTGTGCTATTGATAAATCTACCGCCAGCCGTGCCATCAACCAATGTTTGATTGTCCTTTCAGTTGCGACCTCTGCTTGTTAAGATGCTACAAACGGAACAGGAGTTTAATACTCCACTATCTGATGATAGCTTTTTACTAATTCAACCAATCGGTTCAATTCTGTTTCTCAGTTTGTGATCAAAGCAAGAAAACTGTTACAGCAAAATATATCTCAATTTTGTAGAAGGCTTGGTGAATATCGGCAGATGTTGCTACCATATCATCTCCTACTGATAATGCAATTTAGATAGCAAGAATTCTATAAAATCGAGATATAATATGGTGTCAAAGCTTTCTTGCTATGATGACAAGTTTACTACTGAGAAACAGAATAGACCCAAATATCCTTCCTCTCTTCCTTGGCAGTGAAATTCAGAGCCCTTGTTCTTGGCTCTTCTTTCTTCGAGGTTAACAATACTTTACTTATTTTTATAAACGATGATCATTGAAAAAACTTATGGACTAATGTCGTACGTATATTGAAAGCTGAAAGTTGGGTTAAAATTATATCACCTTTGATTATAATTTCTTCAGTACTTTTGAAATATTTTGCGTAGCCAACATTGTAAAATTAGTGTTTAACAAAACCCACCTTAAAATCTTTTATATAACGGGTAGTTTCTTAAAGTAAAACTTTGTTTTGTTAAACTCACGTTACAACACGTTTTATACAACCCGCCATGTGGGTTGGTTAAGTTTGCTCACTATCGCCATCTCAATACAGTATGCAGATATTTATTTCTTTCATTGCATCCAGCAGGTTAAACCCATTTACAGAAAGTACATAATTTATGAACAACAGGTGAATGAGTTAATTAGGTAGTGTGACATGTAGATGTCGTTTAAATTTATTTATGTTCACATTACATGATTTATCGGCTTGTTGTTGTGTTCATAGGTGAGTGAAAGTAGTGTAAAGAATTCGGTACATTCGTATGAAATGTTGGATTAGATTGTTACGAAGTTACTAATTTTCCAGTTTTGTTAGAAAGGGAGAAGCAACGTTTCCCTTTTGTTTTATATCTCCGTTATTATTAGGCGTATAAATATCCTTCCGGTTTTAATAAATCCGTGAATAAGTCCCTTTGTAAACATTGATACTTTTAATATTTTGGCCTCAGTCATCACGTGCCTGTGCCTTAAATTAATTCTGGATATGAAGTTAATTAAAATTAAAAACCTTATCTACATAGTAGCTCTCTTCATTTGCCAAAGCGAAGCGGAACAAATATCATATCCCTTAAGTTAACATTCCTCTGTCGCAGTAATGTAATAATCCCTATGTTTGCACCATAATTTCATCGATGTGCAATCAAGGAAAATGTTTGATATTCACGCAGTGCCCTAGGAAGGACACTTACTTTTACTTCTTCTAATTCAGGAGCATCTATCACACCATTCATAATTTCATAAATAAACAGGTTGTCAAACCCTTGCCTTCTGTGGATCAGAGGACTCAAATCCATTACTGACAGCATGTTGGAATAAGAGTAAAGAAAGTTCAGCCTAAATGAGCAGTACAAAAGAAATCTGCGTTGAACACTTTCCAATTTTTCAATGTGGACTTGGGCATAAGGGAACCACATAGTCGAAGCATATTCAAGATAAGATCCCACCAATGAGATGAATACGATTTTCATTCTACTCATATGAACAACATCTCTAGAATGTCTCTTTATGAAATCCAACTGCTTCAGTGCTCTATCACAGATCTACTCAATCTGCAAAGAAATTGAGAGATCAGATTGGAAGATGACTCCAAGATATTTGATCGAGGTAACTTTCTCAATTACAGTGTTATCTGAAACTGTTATCTTTAAATTTCAGAGAATTTGTTCTAATTTTATTAACCAATCAGCCATGTGAAAAAACATTGAAGTTATTTTGGAGTATGAGACATTAATCTGGATGGGGAATTTATAATTGGATATTTCTTTGGCAATGTCATCAATAAATGTACTGAACAGTAAAGTACCCAGGTGGGAGCTCTTTGGCACAACCGAATTAGCAGTGTATTAATCGGAAATGCATCTGTTCAACTTGACACATAGGAGGTGATCTGATGAGTACGTTTTTAACCAGTCCAGAAGAGAACCACGAATGTCAATATACGATAACTTCTGGATAAGAATAGCATGATCGACTTTATCGAAAGCCTTAGATGATCTGTTAAGCAAAATCAACCTGTAGACCTTTTTCTAAAGCCGATACAATGAAGTTGGTATAGATCAAAGAGACTAAACTAACAGGAGGGTTTAATAAGCTCTAGCCAATTAGAATCTTGTAGCATCAACGCGTCATAGTGACGTACTTGGACATGAGTACAGAGTCGAACTCGAACCAAGCAACAAAACTGTCAGCTGTAACTCTCATATACCAAGAGCTAGTCCGTCACTGTCTAAGGGCCAGTTTTTCAATATAGTTTCATTTGTCGGATAGTGGTTATCTAGAAGATTAATTATCTGGCAAGGTTTTACAAGTGCGAGATAATATCTATCACCCGGATTTTGGTACGAATTTTAATCCTCAACTCTAAAGTGCAGGATAGCCTATATCTTGAAGATAACTTTGTAATAATTGACATTTCATTTTGACAAGTAGTGAGATCAAGAAAATAAAAGGATGTGGTGTCCATTTTGAACTTCGAAGCTTCGCTCTAGTGGATAAAACAACAAAAGTTGAGGAGCCAATTTTACCTCATGTGAAAGAGCGCTATTAATTAACAGTAGTTGTATTTAAAAGTGGTGTGTTATTAGATGGTTTGTATTAGTATAACCAATACCACCTACAAGTAGAGCATTTTCTAATTCTAGATTCAAAAATTTTTTCAATGGAATTATTGTAAAGTATATGTTGATCAGGTACAGATCCAGGCCAACATGCACCAATATCTAGTATTTTTAAATCAACTGAAGACACTGTCTGAACATTAATTGAAAAATATCCCTTTCTATTTCTGAATATTTCTGCATTGGGTCCTCCCGAAATTCAAGTACTTATAATCCTGCAGTAAATACAACCACGCGTGCTCTTTTGAAAAAAACTCTGTTGAGCAACATGAATTTCATTTCATTGGTAGGCGATTTTATGAATTTTGATGACAACAATGCTGTTGCTTCTGAAACTATTTCAATAATTTGACTAGTTGTGCTTTTGCTTACATTCAAAAAATCGCCAGAGCATTTGAGAAATTTACCTGTCGCATGAAAACGCAAAGTTAACAGGAGCTGGTCCATTGGACTGATAGAGTAATTTCAGTAATAAACAAAACTGATATTTTGTAAAATACATCAATATTCTATAATATACCTGTCGGTACGGAATTCCAACCGATATTCTGTCAAACTACGCACAAAAATAACGGTTTCGTTCCTAACCATGAATCTGGCAAAAAAATCCAAATCGTCATATTTTTCAAAATTACCTATCTGTTCTTTCTCTAACAACGTATGGTCGTCTTTCGTGATTCAGGAAGTCGACGATGATCTATTCTCATCTTCATCATTGTCTACTATATTATAATTATCTAAAAAATCCATAATCGTCTCAAAACTTCTTTCACTTTGGAATTTTTAACGTACCGCGGCATGAACGTCAATAAATGACAACAACGAATTCGCCAATCAAATTCGTTTATATCATCTCGCACTATTACCAACATTACTTATCTGCGAGATGCTTAGCTCGAAAAATCTAACCCATTGAAAAACCTTTATCGAGTTATCTTTGAGTTTATCTAGGGGACATATTTATTTTCTGGATACTTATGTTACGGATTAATGCTGCATTGAAAAACCGACCCTAAAGAGAACGGCGGCCATGACATGTCCAACTACGTCACATTTCGTCACAAATATTCTTTCATCTCTTTCTATTAGTGTCCCCGTTGTTTTATGGGGATTAGACTCTCCCGTTAAATAATGTTTAGTCTCCTTGTTGATTAACACTTATTTTGTTAGCCAAAATCGAACTGAGGGAATCTATCAACCAAGCACGCCAAATTATGAACAGTGTATAACCCCATATCATTTGTTGGCATTTCTTCTTATCCCAACAAAAACTCAGCAAACACTAATAGAGAGTGGAAAAAATTTTGCTTTAAGAGCTACTACCACTTTTAATCAAAGTTCTTGCCAGATCAGAACCTTTCACTGATATTATGTTTCATGATGATATTCTTCAGACTGTAAAACCCATTGGTGGAAGTCGCAACAAAATATACAAATTATTAAAAAAGAGTTCTTTATAATTAGACAATCATTTTGTGATGATGTTTTTTTCCACGTCATATGAGACAATTTTCTCATTTGGTTTTGTCCATTCCAAACTCAAAAATCGGTTTGGAACGGAAAAAGATGCAAAATTAGTTTTTCTGTACAAGTACTACAATTAACTGAAGTAAGCATTAGGTACAGTGGTGTTTTTTTTTTTTTTCCTTGGTGTTTTGGCATCGACTGCTATGGTCATTAGCCATGTGTTCTGGATAGGCCTTGTTACTAACTCCATACGCCACTTTAGGAGCAGCACTGTTAATTGGAACGCAACAGTGAATCGTGGAGGATTATTCCCAGCCGACACGAGCCTCAGTCATTCATACTTTCACATATGAAAATGAAAAAAGATCGCACCGTCTGGGAATCGAACCTGCAATCTCTCGATTACCAGGCGAGCGCTTAACCACTGCGCTAATCCCCGCCCTTACAGTGGTGTTATTTTTTTGAAATAATAAACCATAAATCGAAAGTTTTTATTTTCTCCTAATTATAACTTATCAGACAGTTTGATTTTAAGCACGATTTAAATTGAAAAAAAAATCATGTATTTGAATCATTTCAACCCTGTGAGTTTTTGATCGTTGAGCGTGCATGATTTTTAGGGGTAAAAATTATTTTATGTTACGATATTCATTAAGAAGTGAGTTTTTGATCGGTGAGCGTGCGTGATTTTTAGGGGTAAAAATTATTTTATGTTACGATTTTCATTAAGAAGTGAGTTTTTGATCGGTGAGCGTGCGTGATTTTTAGGGGTAAAAATTACTTTATGTTACGATTTTCATTAAGAAGTGAGTTTTTGATCGTTGAGCGTGCGTGATTTTTAGGGGTAAAAATTATTTTATGTTACGATTTTCATTAAGAAGTGAGTTTTTGATCGGTGAGCGTGCGTGATTTTTAGGGGTAAAAATTATTTTATGTTACGATTTTCATTAAGAAGTGAGTTTTTGATCGGTGAGCGTGCGTGATTTTTAGGGGTAAAAATTACTTTATGTTACGATTTTCATTAAGAAGTGAGTTTTTGATCGTTGAGCGTGCGTGATTTTTAGGGGTAAAAATTATTTTATGTTACGATTTTCATTAAGAAGTGAGTTTTTGATCGGTGAGCGTGCGTGATTTTTAGGGGTAAAAATTATTTTATGTTACGATTTTCATTAAGAAGTGAGTTTTTGATCGGTGAGCGTGCGTGATTTTTAGGGGTAAAAATTACTTTATGTTACGATTTTCATTAAGAAGTGAGTTTTTGATCGTTGAGCGTGCGTGATTTTTAGGGGTAAAAATTATTTTATGTTACGATTTTCATTAAGAAGTGAGTTTTTGATCGGTGAGCGTGCGTGATTTTTAGGGGTAAAAATTACTTTATGTTACGATTTTCATTAAGAAGTGAGTTTTTGATCGTTGAGCGTGCGTGATTTTTAGGGGTAAAAATTACTTTATGTTACGATTTTCATTAAGAAGTGAATTTTTGAGTGGTGAGTATGCGTGATTTTTAGGGGTAAAAATTACTTTATGTTACGATTTTTATTAAGAAGTGAATTTTTGAGCGGTGAGCATGCGTGATTTTTAGGGGTAAAAGTTACTTTATGTTATGATTTTCATTAAGAAGTGAATTTTTGAGTGGTGAGTATGCGTGATTTTTAGGGGTAAAAATTACTTTATGTTACGATTTTCATTAAGAAGTGAATTTTTGAGCGGTGAGTATGCGTGATTTTTAGGGGTAAAAATTACTTTATGTTACGATTTTCATTAAGAAGTGAATTTTTGAGTGGTGAGCGTGCGTGATTTTTAGGGGTAAAAATTACTTTATGTTACGATTTTCATTAAGAAGTGAATTTTTGAGTGGTGAGTATGCGTGATTTTTAGGGGTAAAAATTACTTTATGTTACGATTTTCATTAAGAAGTGAATTTTTGAGCGGTGAGCATGCGTGATTTTTAGGGGTAAAAGTTACTTTATGTTACGATTTTTATTAATAAGTGAATTTTTGAGTGGTGAGCATGCGTGATTTTTAGGGGTAAAAATTACTTTATGTTACGATTTTCATTAAGAAGTGAATTTTTGAGTGGTGAGCATGCGTGATTTTTAGGGGTAAAAATTACTTTATGTTATGATTTTCATTAAGAAGTGAATTTTTGAGTGGTGAGCATGCGTGATTTTTAGGGGTAAAAATTACTTTATGTTATGATTTTCATTAAGAAGTGAATTTTTGAGTGGTGAGCATGCGTGATTTTTAGGGGTAAAAATTACTTTATGTTATGATTTTCATTAAGAAGTGAATTTTTGAGTGGTGAGCATGCGTGATTTTTAGAGGTAAAAATTACTTTATGTTACGATTTTCATTAAGAAGTGAATTTTTGAGTGTTGAGCATGCGTGATTTTTAGGGGTAAAAGTTACTTTATGTTATGATTTTCATTAATAAGTGAATTTTTGAGTGGTGAGCATGCGTGATTTTTAGGGTAAAAGTTACTTTATGTTATGATTTTCATTAATAAGTGAATTTTTGAGTGGTGAGCATGCGTGATTTTTAGGGGTAAAAATTACTTTATGTTACGATTTTCATTAAGAAGTGAATTTTTGAGTGGTGAGCATGCGTGATTTTTAGGGGTAAAAATTATTTTATGTTACGATTTTCATTAAGAAGTGAATTTTTGAGTGGTGAGCATGCGTGATTTTTAGGGGTAAAAGTTACTTTATGTTACGATTTTCATTAAGAAGTGAATTTTTGAGTGGTGAGCATGCGTGATTTTTAGGGGTAAAAATTATTTTATGTTACGATTTTCATTAAGAAGTGAATTTTTGAGTGGTGAGCATGCGTGATTTTTAGGGGTAAAAGTTACTTTATGTTACGATTTTCATTAAGAAGTGAATTTTTGAGTGGTGAGCATGCGTGATTTTTAGGGGTAAACATTATTTTATGTTACGATTTTCATTAAGAAGTGAATTTTTGAGTGGTGAGCATGCGTGATTTTTAGGGGTAAAAGTTACTTTATGTTACGATTTTTATTAATAAGTGAATTTTTGAGTGGTGAGCATGCGTGATTTTTAGGGGTAAAAATTACTTTATGTTACGATTTTCATTAAGAAGTGAATTTTTGAGTGGTGAGCATGCGTGATTTTTAGGTGTAAAAATTACTTTATGTTATGATTTTCATTAAGAAGTGAATTTTTGAGTGGTGAGCATGCGTGATTTTTAGGGGTAAAAATTACTTTATGTTACGATTTTCATTAAGAAGTGAATTTTTGAGTGGTGAGTATGCGTGAATTTTGGGGTAAAAATTACTTTATGTTATGATTTTCATTAAGAAGTGAATTTTTGAGTGGTGAGCATGCGTGATTTTTAGGGGTAAAAATTACTTTATGTTACGATTTTCATTAAGAAGTGAATTTTTGAGTGGTGAGTATGCGTGAATTTTGGGGTAAAAATTACTTTATGTTATGATTTTCATTAAGAAGTGAATTTTTGAGTGGTGAGCATGCGTGATTTTTAGGGGTAAAAATTACTTTATGTTACGATTTTCATTAAGAAGTGAATTTTTGAGTGGTGAGCATGCGTGATTTTTAGGGGTAAAAATTATTTTATGTTACGATTTTCATTAAGAAGTGAATTTTTGAGTGGTGAGCATGCGTGATTTTTAGGGGTAAAAATTACTTTATGTTATGATTTTCATTAAGAAGTGAATTTCTGAGTGGTGAGCATGCGTGATTTTTAGGGGTAAAAATTACTTTATGTTATGATTTTCATTAAGAAGTGAATTTTTGAGTAGTGAGCATGCGTGATTTTTAGGGGTAAAAATTACTTTATGTTACGATTTTTATTAAGAAGTGAGTTTTTGATCGGTGAGTGTGCATGATTTTTAGGGGTAAAAATTATTTTATATTATTTTTATGGTTATCATGGTGGCACCAGTGTCCAATTCATTTCTCGCATTACTTTTTACATCTGTCATTTAATACGACGTTTTGCACACAGTTTGCGATAGTTTTACACAACAAATAAAATTCTCTTACTGTTAATTCAACAAGAATGATTGAATGCGAACAAACTTTAATGTTGACTTCACAAATATGTCATTTAAAAAAACCACATGAAAATGTGTGAAGCTCAGCATTGTAGTTTTATTACGAACGTTAACATGGATTTTTATCAAGAATCGGCTACATCGATTCAATATTTGAATATGGGAGAATTAACCCATATTGATCTGGGCTGACCCAAGCGCCACTTGAATTATCAATGATATAGGTAGGTGTGTGAACATTTTGTATTTTACAACATTTCTGAATTGGAGACGCATTGATTTCGATGAAATTATCCTAGACATTTAAGTGTTTGAAACTTGCAGTTATATTATATCTTAAAATAAAAATATCATTTCGTTATTTTTAAAGTGGTCATATGCAACGGATGCTACCAAATCAACTTACACATTCGACGTATTCAAATAATTTTTTAATACTAAAAATGAAAAATAAAACTTTCTATGTTTTTATACCACTTCTATTTGTAACCAACGTTACTGCAGTTTCGTCATATACGGACATTATCAAACAATACAATACAATAATCTGAAATCTGAAATAATAAATAACACTCCTTAAATACCCTTAATTCTACCCGAGGCCATTCTTAATGACTAACGGTCAATAATGACTTTTACCTGGACCTTGTTTATTTGCGACAATGTGACTGCGCTGCCTTAAAAACCGGTGAATAGACCAAATCCAGTTGATCATTCAGTAGGTTACATCCACAATATTTGTGTTTATGAATTTCTAGGGATTCTAAATAATTCAGTTTCCAACCCTTGCTTGCATAGTGCAAAATTTCCGTATCGTTCAGACTCGGAAACTTGTGGTTGCATTCCAAGAAATGGTTTGAAAACGTCAAATAATTTTTTCCTAGTCTGAAGGACCTTTCATATTCAGCGTATCTTTTTGAAAAATTACGTCCACATTGTCCCACATAAACACCGTTACACTCTGGACACTTAAGCTTATAAACTCCAGATTTTTCCATTTTTGCTATTCTATCTTTGTCATTGAAAAGAAAATTAGACAACCTGGCATGCGGCCTGTATGTCACTTCTATATCATTCTTTCTAAAGAATCCCGCAATAGCCTCTATTCTTCTCCCGAAGTACGTTAAGGTTACAAATTTCTTAGTTTCTGATTGTTTCACCTGGGGGTATATTAATTTGTGCGAAAATTTAAGACGATGTTTTTTGACTAACTTTTGAATTGTGGCTGCTTGGAAACCATTATTTTGTCCTATCTGTATGATTGTTTTAATATCTCTATCTAGTTTATTAGCAGACAAAGGTAACGAGAACGCTCTATGTAACATTGAATTATATTATGCTGCTAATTTTTGACTATCGGGATGGAAAGAATCACTTGGGATTGTAATGTCCGTGTAGCTCGGTTTTCTGAATACATTGAACTCAAATTTATTATGATTATGTGTGATGATTAGTTCTAAGAAATTAATTTTTCTCTCTATCTGTCTCAAGTGTGAATTGTATGTTACTATTTAGATTATTTATAAATATCAGAAACTGGTTTAGCGGTCGTGTGGTACCTCTGAAACAGGCAAGAATATCGTCAACATATCAATACCAAGAATGAATATGTTTTTACCAAGTTCGGAATTTAGTATAGTGGTCTCCAAGTTAGTTGTTCATAAATATATTTGCTAAAAGTGGACTAAGGTAGGAACCCATTGGTAAACCTGAATCCTGTTTATTAAAGTTGTTATTGAATTGCAAATAATTCTGATCTAGGCATACATCAAAAGCTGTCGTAATTTCAAAAGAAGTAATATGGTCTACTTTGGCCTGATCTAATACATTTAAAATGAGAAACTTACATTCGTTATATGGTATGTTGGAGAACATACTTTTCACATCGAATGAAACTAAAATTGAATTATGTGGCGTGATTTCGTTATTTATTCTTTCTACTAGACTTAGTGAGTTTTTTACGCTATGGTGCGGAACAAAATTGGTAATATTTTTGAACAACTTGCTGAGTCGTATTCCTAATTCTCATACCGGACTGTCTATATATGAGACGACCGGTCTTATGGGGTTATCTTCTTTGTGTGTTTTAATTAGGCCATATAGTTTTGGACAGGAGGGGTTCATATTGGTAATTCTTCGTTTATCGAATTCGTTGAAAATGAGTTTCGTATTTTTTAATATTCTACAAAAATCCTCAGCAAGATGATACTCAAGGTCATAAACAACATGTTCTATATTTCCTCTCCATTAATCATAAACAATATTTCAATATGGGTATTTTTTCAATAGTTTCAAGGAGGTCCCAGCGGTATTAGGTATCATCAGGACCAAAATCATAATTAACTGAGTGCAGTACGGTCAGAATAAAACCACCAAGCGAAATGGAGAAAACTGTCCAAATGAAATAAAGCGTATAATTTCAGATTAATCAAATAAAAGGTATAAAAGTCAATGAAACTCGAGAACTGTGCAGACTTCATCACCCTGATTTGAATATTTTTTATTAGAGTCAACAAGAAAGGGCCATTCGTTATTGAAAGGGATCCCGCAACGAACAACGAACAGTTTGACAGCCCAATTCTGGAGTTTCATTTAGAAAGGGAATAATTAATAGAGATGAGTAAATATTCGCTGAAAGAGTGCCAAATGAAGTCAAAATGCGAAAATTTCCATTACTTTTGGAGTGTGGTTTTCTCACCACGATTTCGAGATTACTATGCTGGGAAAGGCCTGCACATAAAGAATTAACTAAGAAATTATACAGTTTGCACATGATATATATATATGGAAAGGAAAGTTATGAACAATAGAGGTACACCCCATGTTACTTTAATTTCTGTACCAATCTGGCTTTCAATTATTACTCTTGTACTCTCTTGTTTATTAGGTAACTTTTTGATACTTGTGTGCTATACTTGTCACACCCATTTTTTCGAGGGTATTTAGAAGTATAGAGTGATCGACCGTATCGAATGCATTTTTTAGATCTATGAAAACATCTATGGATTCAAGAGATTTCTTGATGATTTTGTGAGGGCATGAATTGCATCAGTAGTAGATTTATTATCTCTGAAACTAGATACTAATAAGCCTACGTAGTAGGTGTATATTTATTTATTTATTTATTTTATTTATTTATTTATAAGGCTTTCCAACAGGATGTATAACACATCACCAATAACAGGAAATCACATGATTACAGATGTATCAAGAGTAGATTACAAGTGAGTACTTAAATCTAAATATAAGAAAAAGAAAATATGTAGTGAGAGAGCAGAGGCGATTCTGAAGTGATTGATTCGACAAATTAGATCAAAATTAGGTCAAAACTCTTACAGCAGATTTTCTAACATCATTTATGGAGGAGCAGAATATATCTATATGTTGAAAAATATTATTATAATTCTTTTGTAACATGGTAATTGGAGAATGACTAGTGACGTTGGAATGATAAGTTGGAACATAGAAAAGAGTGTCTTTACGTGTAACATATTTCCTTACACTAAAACATAATTTTTTAAGAAGATAATCACAGCTTATAATATTTTTGACAAGTTTGAAGAGAAAAATTATATAGGAAACATCGCGCCTGGCGCTTAATTTTAGTAAGTTATAATGGTGAAGACAAAAGTCATAAGATCGGTAATGTAACTGCCTACCGAAACGATAGTTCAGGTGGTTTATAAATTTAATTTGGATTCTTTCAATACGATTGATGTACTTCTGATAGAACGGATTCCATACTATAGAGTTATATTCTAGACAGCTCCGCACAAGTGAGTTATATAAAATTATCAGTGTCTTAGCCTCTTTGAAAGATTTGGAAACTCTCAGAAGGAATCCTAAATTTCTATTCGCCCTCTTAACTATAGTTTCGATATGCAAATCAAATTTTAAATGAGAGCCAATAATTACCCCTAGATCTCTCACATGTTGAACATTCTCTAACTGATTATGGTCAATACTGTATATGGGAGTAAAGGGTTCATCATCTGTCAGCAACGACTGTTCGTTACTAAACGATCTACCAAAGAACTCTGTTTTCTTCGATTAAATCTCTTAACCCGGAGATTCGGAGTGTTCTCCCTCTGCTCGCTAGGTGGAGCGGCCTAGAAACCGCTTCACCGCGTGAATCAGAGTTGACCAAACCAGCGGAGTGTGTAATGATTTGGACGGGGAACAGATGGCTTCAGTGCTGTCTGTGTTGACCTACCCTTGCTCTGATGAGAGGCAACAACCTCGAAACTATTCTGCAGGTGGTCACCCTGTCCAAATCAAAACATAATTCTGCTGGTTAGTCATAAAAAGCACTTGCAAGCGTCCTCTGATGCTTTGAGGAACGTTGCACAAGTATATGTTAGAATTAATTCAATACCCGTCGTGGTCTTAGCCAGGGGAGTAGTTGTTTTCTGACAGGTACTTGCCTTAATAAGCCTACGTAGTAGGTGTATGTGGGAGTAAAGGGTTCATCATCGGTCGGTAACGACTGTTCGTTGATAATTACTATAATTATTAGTTAACCAATTTTCAATATTTTTGCTCTAGTTACATATTATTTTTATTCTTATAACTGTTATGAAAATAAAAATGTTTCAAGTTTCTTTCGTATATCTTTTTTAATTTGTTTTTATGTTTTTGTTTTCAAAGAAGTTTAATGAAAAATATCGTTCTGCACACGTCCTCTGTTGCCAGACTCTTAATGAAATATACTATTCTGGATCCAATTATCTTTTTGCTATTTTTTGTGTTCAATTCTTCTCCTGAATTCTCCTAACTGCTCAATCTGACCCGACTACACTAATCGTTCCATGATAATCGTGTTTCTCACTCATTTACTAGAGAGAGTAAGGAGTAAGGAGCGTAAAAATACTCCAGATCTAGTGACTTTTCAAAACCGTCGAAAGTAACTAGACGTAGTAGTGAATTTTCAACGAGGACATGTTTGTCAAAACTTCGAAAAAAATGTAGACTTCTTTGGTAAATTTTAGGAGCGCTTCGAAATCTTGGTGAAGGAGCCTCTGCAAAAAAAGTACTAGATCTAGTTACTACGCTCGTAACCCCATGGACTCTCTACCCAATGTAAACCAGCAGTCATGGTCAACTTCGTAGATAATTTTTTAATTTCATTTGTACCTAGTGAATGAACCATTGTGCAAGTATTACCCCATCGAAAAAAATTTAAGATCTCTTCGGTAAATTGGAGACGCGCTTTAAAATCTTGGTGAAGGAGTCTCTTCAAAAAGGACACTAGATATAGTTACTACGCTTGTAACCCCATGGCCTCTACCCAATATAAATCAGCATTCATGGTCAACACCGTAAATAAATTTTGAATTTCATTTGTAACTACTGAAAGAACAATGTGCAAGTGTTTCCTCAACTTTCCGCACGTTCTGCAAAAACTCATAAAACTTGTTTGGGCATTAATTTCGCCTCAGGGATCGTTTACCTCTCGACTGACGGTGTGAAGACACCTTCTTTTCAGTGCGCGGTTTTTCTATTAATATTGAATAAGTGATCGTGCCAGTTCGAACATTTCCCTGATGAATAATTGTTGAGGAAATGTTTGAGAGTCTCTGGAGCTTTGCGAAGATATTGACAATCTGCCTTCTTCAATGATTTATTCATTTGTTGATTTATTTGTCTTTCAAGTTCATACATTCACAATTTGGCGTTACACAATAGCAGATACATGAACCCAAGGTGAAACAATACCTTATATCTGAAGAGCGTGAGTTGTTTTCTCGCTCAGTTTTCCAATTTTGCCTTCAATTACCAAATTGAAGGAATCCTTGAGTTATTCCAGCAACCAATAGGTATTCACGGTATGAGTCCGGTAATAGATATTTACTATATAAGTGTCGTAAAGATTCATATTACGAAATGAGATGGGAAATTTGTCAAACGAGGCCGTTAGGCCGAGTTTGATAACCCATTGAGTATCCTAATATGAATTTACGATACGAATACAGTACATTATTTTACCTACTACCAATAATGTTAATTATTTACTCAAAATTAGTCAACATTCCTGAAATTAATGATATAGAATCATCTAACAAGCAAGCGTTGCGCCCATTGTTGATTTATTTTACAAACTGTCAATTTTGTCGAGTTCACTTCGATTTGGTATAATGGTATAATAATTGTATCGAAATGAGTTTCGACTATGAAAGTGTGGAATCTGATATTGAACTTGCTGCAAATAACGCAATACAAACCCTAGTATACCTGCTAAATCCCGCAATAGATACGGAAAAGAATATATGCGATTCGAAGACTGGTGAAGTTCAAAAAAAGTCCGTGATATATCGGAGAAAACTTTATCAGCTTATTTTGCTGGGAAATAAAAAAATTCAGACCTTATTAACTGATAAATCCCTGGATAGATACTCAAATTTATAATGAATTAATTCTTGTTATCCTTTTCCATTGAATAGACTGACATTTAAAAAGAGAAACAAATGAATTTTACTTTATCGCACTAGTGCGGTAAAGTATCTCATTACGAAACTCATATCAGTATCGTAATGTTTGATATTACATATTGGTATTAGGTAAAAATATTTTTTCTACAACCACACTCCAAAACATGCTTTTCTGCATAGTTTTACGTTCGCAAACATGATTATTTCTTACAATAATTGAAATTTGACATTAGTGTGCCGCGAAGTGACATTTCTGTGCCACAAAGTGACATTTCTGTGCCACAAAGTGACATTTCTGTGCCAAAATTTTTCAGTACCTAATTTCTAAGCAATACAGTTTTCGTGACAGCAAGGTGAAAGTATATTTTGAAAATTCTGCATTTCGAAGGGATATTCGATCAGGCAACTTCAAAAATGAATAGACAAAGTCTATTGGTTTATACAGGGTGTATCTAAATAACACCGAAAAAATTAAAGGGGTGATTCTGTGATGAAAATTAATGTGAGTGTTTGGTATAAAACTTTTTGAAAAAACCCTCCCGGAAAAGTTACACCCCTTCGAAAATAAAAAAAAATGGTTTTTCTTTTTTATTTTCCCTGTATATCAAGCTAAAGACACGAAACTTGGTAAACATTATCTGTCAATAAGAGTACACTTTTTGAAACTTTTTCAACCCTGAAGTATGCTTAGAAGGGGTTGATTATTTCAACCCCTAAGATATTTTTTCTTACAACTTTTTTTTAGATGAAAATTTTTTCTTTAAAAAAGTATGACTGAAAAGCCCAATTCATTGACTAACTTTTTTAACTTTACAAGTTTTTTCTAAAACATTTACGAGAAAAAAAATCTAATGCAATGCATTTTCAAAAAGATGAGCTAACGCGAGTGTATTTTGCGTCAAGTCTAGTGGCCTGTGCTTTGCATAAAAACATTAATACTGACACTAGGATTGTGTAGTGTCATTTTCTGTCACCCATCTTATTGTTTCACAAGTTTTATGATTGTGTATTGTAGGAAATATTAGTTGATTGAAAATATGAATGCATATTCGAATTTGGAAATGGCAGATATGCATTTTACATACGGTCGTGCTAACGGTAATTCATTGGAAGCGCAAAGACTTTATGCTGAACAGTACCCACAGCGTAGACTACCCCATCATACTACGTTCACAACTATTCACCGACGCTTGCGGCAACGTGGTAATTTTGAAAAAAGAAGTTATGATTCTGGTCGTACTAGAGAAGTTAGAACTGCAGCTGTGAAAGAAGCCGTACTTAATTCAATTGAAGAATTCCCAGAAACTAGTACCAGGAGAATAGCTCATGTCCTACATGTAAGCCATTCCGTTGTTTTTAGAATTTTAAAAGAACAAATGTTGTATCCCTATCATCTTCAACGGGTGCAGGCGTTAATGATTCGAGATTTTTTACCCCGTGTGATTTTTTGTCAGTGGCTTATTAATATGATTGGCCAAGCACCACAGTTCTTAGGTAATATTTTATTTACTGACGAGGCGAGTTTCTCAAGAGACTGTATTAGAAATTTTCACAACAATCACCTTTGGGCTGACGAAAATCCTCATGGCTTTTTTGAAGGAAATCATCAGTATCAATTTTCATTAAACGTGTGGCTCGGAATAATTGATAATCATTTAATTGGTCCCCATTTTCTTCCGCTACGATTAAATGGTGAAGCATATTGTCATCTCCTTGAAGAATTACCTGTTCTTCTTGAAGAGGTTCCCATTCAAATTAGGCAACATTCATGGTTTATGCACGATGGTGCACCAGCTAATTTCAATATACGTGCAAGAACTCACCTGGATGAGGTGTATGCCAATCAATGGATAGGTCGAGGAGTACCTGTAATCTGGCCAGCCCGCTCCCCTGACCTTAA
Source organism: Chrysolina oricalcia (assembly GCA_944452925.2). Classification (NCBI taxonomy): domain Eukaryota; kingdom Metazoa; phylum Arthropoda; class Insecta; order Coleoptera; family Chrysomelidae; genus Chrysolina; species Chrysolina oricalcia. Next base: position 13,502,345 of record OX101819.2, read on the forward strand.
TCCTTTGGATTTTTACATATGGGGATATCTGAAATCTTTGATATACACAAACCCAGTTGAAAATATCGATGATCTGCGAAACCGCATTGTAGCAGGGTGTGAAACTATAAGAAATTTTCCAGGAATATTTCATCGTATACACAATTCTATGAGGAAAAGGGTAGATGCTTGTATTGAAGCTGAAGGCGGTCATTTTCAACATTTATTATAATTGTATTGTCGATATTCGACAGGTTTTTGTTCATTGTTTGTTCACTTTTGTTTTTAGTTGTAGAAGTCTCATAATCATAATCATAATTTGGTTGGCTGTTGTTTAACAAAATGCTATTTTACATGAGCTTATTTATTTTTTTCTCATAAATGCTTAAGTTTTCGAAAAAAACTTGTAGAGAAGTTAGTCAATGAATTGGGCTTTTCAGTCATACTTTTTTAAAGAAAAATTTTCATCTAAAAAAAAGTTGTAAGAAAAAATATCTTAGGGGTTGAAATAATCAACCCCTTCTAAGCATACTTCAGGGTTGAAAAAAAATTCAAAAAGTGTACTCTTATTGACAGATAATATTTATCAAGTTTCGTGTCTTTAGCTTGATATACAGGGAAAATAAAAAAGAAAACCCGTTTTTTTTTTAATTTTCGAAGGGGTGTAACTTTTCCGGGGAGGGTTTTATCAAAAAATTTTATACCAAACACTCACTTTAATTTTCATCACAGAATCACCCCTTTAATTTTTTCGGTATTATTTAGATACACCCTGTATAATATGAGGGAAATTGTCGTACAAATTCATAATATTCTGAACAAAAATCATAGACATCACAACTGCTGTCTCAAATACCCACATTCACACTATCCATTGCTAGGCAACGGAGCAACATCTATCGAATTATTTGAATGTCAACAAATGTCAAGCATAAAATATTCGTAAAATATTCTTGTCCCGTCATTTTTTAATAAGATTTAACTAAAATGGATAGCGACAGTTCTGAAATTGAAAATACTCCGCCAGAACTAAGAGAACAAGTTAATTCATTGTCATTGAATTTACTACCTTCAACTTCAAGAGGAAAATATAAGAATAAGTCACTGACATTTCATTCCGTCTTATAGTATAGTATTATTTTTAGCAAAAAAGGTGTTGTAGAAAAAGTATAGTGTGTAACAAGAGCAGAAATGCAATTTCTCACTCGTTTGAATTGCAGCACTCGCTTGCGCTCGTGCCGCAACTTTTTCAAACTCGTGAGAAATTAGCACTTTTCTGCACTTGTTGCACAATATACTATTATTTACAACTGTCAAGTAATGATTATGATTTGACACTTTTTTTAATGTCATAATGACGTTTGCTAGTGCGGTATGAGATAAGAAATGAATTTCAACCAATTAAATCGTTTATTGAATGAATACAAAGAAAATTCAAATAGAAAACGATAAAAATTCAACAAAACGTAATTTGTCTCTCAAGAATTACGTGAAAACTTACTTGATTCATAAACAATAACAATAGACATTGAGCAAAATGGTAATTATCACTCACAATTTACGTGAAAACTTAATTATTATATATATTTAAAGTGCAGTCTTTACAATTATACAGGTTAATGCCAGATGCCGGCATTCCCAACGATTATTTTTTTAAAGAATTTTGAGAATGAAAATTTTTCGATGTTGTGGGAATATTTAATTTTTCCCCCAAAATTTTCATTGCCGTCCTCTTCTTATTGTCAGTAGAAATTTCGATGTAACCTTCGGCAACCGAGTTAGATTTCCAGCCGCCGTGTCGTTTTATAGTCAAGAGATCTGCCCCAGAATCAACCAAAAGTGTAGTTGAAGATCGCCGGAAACAGTGTCCAATATATTGTTTTGAACTGGGCAATTCGAGAAACTCGGCAATTGATTTTGACATACTGCCAATAGTATTTATACCAATTGGTTGTTTTATACATTTTCCAGCTCTATAACCAACAAAGAAACGCTTATGATCACAATTTGTAGGTCTTAATTTCCAATATTTCCTAACTACTTCTACTAAATTCAAACCGGCAGTGTTTCCAGATGTTATAAAGAATTCTCGTGACACTTTTGTTTCATTAGTTGGTATGACAACTTGATAGCATATTCCTTGGTCTTCAACATTCTCAATCAATAAAGAACCCCGCACCATTCTTATGGAAAATGGGTCCCGGTGAAATTCGATGAATTTTTGATATGATGAAGTTCAAGTCAAGCTGATCAATAGTGTTCATGGGCCCAACCTTGAAAAATAAACAGTTTTTTCTCTACAAGGTGTTGAAGGGTACCGTTTCAAACACTTTGATCTATATTTGTCGATTCGTTTCATTTATATTAAAATATTCCAGCTTTTCACAAAAGGAAAATTCCTGTTACGTCCACGGAACATCGTGTGAAGCAAAAAAAATCTTATTGATTTTTAATTTTTGAAATTTTCAATTCTCAGGGAACAAATATCTCGGTAAAGAATTCGAATACTGGGTTGTTCAGTTCAAAAACAAAAAAATATATAAGAGAGAGCGAGAGCGAGAGAAAAAGAGAAGAGAGAGAGAGAGGGTGAGAGGGTGGTACTGTGGGTCTTCAGACTTCCAACAAAGTGGTGGGAAAAGTGTATTTTTTATGTTATCGCAACTAAACTATCGATAGACGACCACATGCCTCGTTGAAAATCAAGAGTATTGTGAGTTGTCTAGATGCCAATTCCGTGTAGTGCTAGCTTGGAGTGCACACAGACCATCCGAGGTGGAGCTGTAGGTTTTCCGGGTTTATCTTCAGCTGAAAAGTGAATAAGCCACCAAAAAGCAGTAAGTCGTCCCGGAGCGCCACGGCGAAAACAATAATAATAACCGTCCTCTGCCCGATCAGGGTACGCTCTACGAGTGTTCATGAGGGAGTATTATTATTAATAATAATATTAGCAACGTCCGGGGAAATACCCATAGAATAGTAATAATAAAGGAAACCAACAATACGAGAATAACTTCTAACAATCTTTTTTCAGTGTTGCAAGTGATCCATAAGGCTATGACAACTATGAAAACTTCGATTTCCGAAAAAAAAGTAGATATATTGAATCATTTGATACGGATTTCAGTAATAATCTCTTAATTATTCATATGATTCTCAACATGTTGTATCAATTTCATGGTATAGAGGTTTTTTTCTGCAAGTTGTTGAATGTCACTACGCCATTTGTTACTATTTCAGATATAATAAAAGTGTTTCATTGAACAATATCTTATTTTTATGGCAATTAGAGGATGTTCATAAACAATACCCACTAAAATAGTAAAAGAATATATGTCGAATTTCAGAACTAGCAATTTTGAATTAATTCATCAATTTCATGGGAATGGCATCTTGAACGCCATTGACTCTTGCGAGTTAGAGAAATTCCACTTCAAACCTAAATATGAAATATTTTCTGTTGATCTTCAAACATGTTTCCATAATTTGAATTACAATGGTGGGTACAGCAAATAACGCAAATTCAAAACCCCTCCTTTGGTCAATACGGGTTATTACAAAAAGACAAGTTGGCTATGAATATGGAATTTCATTAAAAAATTCTATTGTCAAGTTGACAGATATTAAAAAGTGTATTCATTCATTAATGTCTGCATTCGAACGACATTTAAATTGAATATTGTATTCTTATCTGATCCGTGAACTCAATGGCTTTCAGAAACATTATATCTTGTTTTGTTTGCGATAGACGATTAGCTCCACAACAAATGATCCGAATAGGTGAAGAAGAGAATGTTTTCAAAAGAGATGCGTTTTGTGGTTCATGGGATATGCCCGACATGAGCAAAATATTCTCTTCCCCTCTACAAGACTCACAGATGTTATATCTGATGCTGCTAATAGACGTCATCAAGTTAATCAATGCAACCTTCCGGAGCTCATTGATATCTAATTTATTTTGTCATATTTAAACAGTTTGGATCCAACAATTGATCTCCCTGCTTCAGGTCTACTTTGCTTATTGTTATTTTTATTCTTTTTGTATATTCAGTGTTTCCTATTCTATTTTTCTTTCAAATATTCGTGGTGACGTTTTCTTTGGAATTGAAATGGTATTATAAATGTATGTCATGTTAGTATTTTCTTTTTTCTTGAATATTCCTGAATTGAAATATCAGTATAAATGCTTAAAATATATCAGATTTTTTAATATTCTTTGTACAACTTTTTTTCAATTGGTAATTATCGAAGGGTCAGTCGGTAAGTAAGTATAATTATCACAGAATATTATTTTAGATGGATCAGTTCAATAATGGTGTCTGGTTTTCGTCGTTATTTCAACATTGGTCATTGAAAATGATTCACCCTGTACATAATGAACATCCTTTACCAAAATCTTGAAGGGAGAATTGAAAACAAAAAATATGATCATAAGCTCGTTGGAATATGTGGATAACTGAGTTAGTCTTATCTATAAACCTTCAACACCTAGTAGAGAAAAAACTGTTTACTTTTGAAGGTTGGGCCCATGAACACTATTGATCAGCTTGAGTTGAACTTCATCATATCAAAAATGAGTTATAAAAAAATCCCCTTTTCGCAATTTTTGTCATTACCTAGTGTTTGTCTCATACTGTATATCAATTTTGTTCGAGAAAAGGTTGGTAGTCAAGTATCCCTAAAGCTCAAAATATAAAATAAAAATATACAAAATGTCACCATAAAAACTGTCACATCTTGACTCACCCTGTACAAAATGTTGAATTTATCAATTTTAACATATTCAAATGATGAGCATATCAGTGTGATACTTGGTTTGGTCACATCTTCACTTCGTAGGGTTGATTGAGAATTGCATTTTGAATAATGCTGGTCTCACCCTGTATCCAACGATATTTTTTATCAAAAACCAGTCTAGAAGTATTGCTGTATGGGTAAGCAATATCTGTCGCGAAATACATTTTTATTTTAGATGTTTTCCTGAAAGCAATACTACTTTAAAGAAATGGCCACTTACCAACTTTGACGCCCTGTATCTCGAAAACTAGCCATAGGATTGAGTTGGGCCCATGGACACTTTTGATCAGCTTGACTTGAACGACATCATATCAAAAATGCAACGAATTTTACCGGGACCCATTTTCCATAAGAATGGTGCGGGGTTCTTTGTCAACACTTCCCGCCGACATGCGCCAGCAACACCAACAATCAGTACAACCTTTAAATATCACATTAATACACCTTTATACATTGAAATATATGTCTATAGTATACCTTCATGCACAAAAATTTCGTGTCGTCCGCATCTATCAGAAATCAGATTATTTCTTCCTTCGTGAAAACCTTCGACTTCTTAGGTTTGTACCCCTTGGATATTCGTTTCAGGAATGCTATCAAATTAGTATGTTTCTTGATATCGACGTTTTGCTTAATTAGAAATCCTGTCCTCAACATTGAGTAATAGCACCAAAGAGATGAAGGCTTCTGTAATTTGCTTAGTTCATTGAAGTATACTAGCAATCCCTTTTCATTCCTCAAGTTAACATCCTTCCTTTCTCTGCACCATTTTTCATACCTCATACACTAAACGCTATTTTTCTCGGGTTTTCTCGGGCACGAGATTTGGAATAACACTTGTCGGTAACATTGATTTTATGGTTTCTGTGAAATAATTTAAATTAACTTGTTGAGTTATTGAGAAAGGTCATATTATGTAAAAAATTGTTAAAATTGTTCTTTCCGGCAACCGATTGCACCCCTACGCGCAACCCTCGGAAGTCTTCGACAGACTTGTGTGTGCTAGGGATGACGCAGCCCTTACCTTTTAACGTGTGATGCCATGCATGAGACTGATGACCAAGCGAGGATTTGAACCCTCGACCCTTTGCTCCAAAGGCGAACGCTCTACCAGCATAGCCCATGTAGAAATACGCATTGGATTTTGTATGTCACAGCAACAGTAAAACAATATCGTTTCACTCATCACCTAATTTTGGTCTATTGTAAGAGATGATCTATGGCTGCATCGCTTTAGGATTTCATTCTGGTAACATTTTATGTCATGAAGTAATTTTTCTTTAGTTCCTGAGAGTGCGTATCATATTTTGCGCATACAAATCCGCACGGTATTTTTCAAACCACCGCCACCGTTGCAAATCTTTGTGAAAAGCCCCTGAACGCTTCACTTTTTCACATTTATCTTGACTTAAACTGTGGCGTTACGCGTTGTCTCTGAGTGATAAATGTTCTTCGAGTAGAGCTAAAATTTATGTCATAGTCCAGGGGCAAGTAGTTTAACTACAAGAAGAAAACGATACAATACCTAGTTAGATTTTACATCTTCTAGATAATTTGTGAGGAGGAAAGAACGACGTAATTATGATATGAAAAAGAATATGGATATTTCATTGCTCTCCTCGTATGTATGTCAGCATGCCTGCCTGTTTGCGTTTCTATCTGCCTGTCTGTCCGACTTCTGTTTGTCTGCCTGCCTGCCTGTCTTCTGTCTGTCTGCATGCATGCCTGCGTGCCTGTCTGCTGTCTGTCTGCATGCCTGCCTGCGTGCCTGTCTATCTTCTGTCTGTCTGTCTGTCTGTCTGTCTGTCTGTCTGTCTGTCTGTCTGTCTGTCTGTCTGTCTGTCTGTCTGTCTGTCTGTCTGTCTGTCTGTCTGTCTGTCTGTCTGTCTGTCTGTCTGTCTGTCTGTCTGTCTGTCTGTCTGTCTGTCTGTCTGTCTGTCTGTCTGTCTGTCTGTCTGTCTGTCTGTCTGTCTGTCTGTCTGTCTGTCTGTCTGTCTGTCTGTCTGTCTGTCTGTCTGTCTGTCTGTCTGTCTGTCTGTCTGTCTGTCTGTCTGTCTGTCTGTCTGTCTGTCTGTCTGTCTGTCTGTCTGTCTGTCTGTCTGTCTGTCTGTCTGTCTGTCTGTCTGTCTGTCTGTCTGTCTGTCTGTCTGTCTGTCTGTCTGTCTGTCTGTCTGTCTGTCTGTCTGTCTGTCTGTCTGTCTGTCTGTCTGTCTGTCTGTCTGTCTGTCTGTCTGTCTGTCTGTCTGTCTGTCTGTCTGTCTGTCTGTCTGTCTGTCTGTCTGTCTGTCTGTCTGTCTGTCTGTCTGTCTGTCTGTCTGTCTGTCTGTCTGTCTGTCTGTCTGTCTGTCTGTCTGTCTGTCTGTCTGTCTGTCTGTCTGTCTGTCTGTCTGTCTGTCTGTCTGTCTGTCTGTCTGTCTGTCTGTCTGTCTGTCTGTCTGTCTGTCTGTCTGTCTGTCTGTCTGTCTGTCTGTCTGTCTGTCTGTCTGTCTGTCTGTCTGTCTGTCTGTCTGTCTGTCTGTCTGTCTGTCTGTCTGTCTGTCTGTCTGTCTGTCTGTCTGTCTGTCTGTCTGTCTGTCTGTCTGTCTGTCTGTCTGTCTGTCTGTCTGTCTGTCTGTCTGTCTGTCTGTCTGTCTGTCTGTCTGTCTGTCTGTCTGTCTGTCTGTCTGTCTGTCTGTCTGTCTGTCTGTCTGTCTGTCTGTCTGTCTGTCTGTCTGTCTGTCTGTCTGTCTGTCTGTCTGTCTGTCTGTCTGTCTGTCTGTCTGTCTGTCTGTCTGTCTGTCTGTCTGTCTGTCTGTCTGTCTGTCTGTCTGTCTGTCTGTCTGTCTGTCTGTCTGTCTGTCTGTCTGTCTGTCTGTCTGTCTGTCTGTCTGTCTGTCTGTCTGTCTGTCTGTCTGTCTGTCTGTCTGTCTGTCTGTCTGTCTGTCTGTCTGTCTGTCTGTCTGTCTGTCTGTCTGTCTGTCTGTCTGTCTGTCTGTCTGTCTGTCTGTCTGTCTGTCTGTCTGTCTGTCTGTCTGTCTGTCTGTCTGTCTGTCTGTCTGTCTGTCTGTCTGTCTGTCTGTCTGTCTGTCTGTCTGTCTGTCTGTCTGTCTGTCTGTCTGTCTGTCTGTCTGTCTGTCTGTCTGTCTGTCTGTCTGTCTGTCTGTCTGTCTGTCTGTCTGTCTGTCTGTCTGTCTGTCTGTCTGTCTGTCTGTCTGTCTGTCTGTCTGTCTGTCTGTCTGTCTGTCTGTCTGTCTGTCTGTCTGTCTGTCTGTCTGTCTGTCTGTCTGTCTGTCTGTCTGTCTGTCTGTCTGTCTGTCTGTCTGTCTGTCTGTCTGTCTGTCTGTCTGTCTGTCTGTCTGTATGTCTGTCTGTCTGTCTAAAAAGGTATAGAAGTTGCCTTAATACTTTCTTGAATAAAATATTGCTAATATAAAACGAAAGGGGGGTATTTTACGGTGGATCACAAGGATTGCAATTTTGTTCGAAATGGGTATATTTTCTATTTTATCGAAGTATGAGCTGTATTCCGTTGCTCTTTTGTCTAGGTTGATCTGTCAGTTGAATGACAGAAAGGCAGAAACAACATCGTGTTTTCGTGAGCTGCTGTATTTACCACATAATTCATTATTTAACGTTATTGTGTATTGGTATTCGTGGATAGGATTTGAAGGCAAAATCTGTTTGAATCAGTATCAAAAAGCCGTACACTCCACGTGAGTATGCCGAAATGCATTTCACTTATGGTGAATGCAGAAGCAACGCAAGGAGAGGTGATGCACTATATCGTGAAAGAAATACCAATAGGAATATACATCCTGATTATCGTGTGTTCATACGAGTACATAACTCTTATTTAGGAGGCAAGATTCCTGGTGCTCAAGGTGGATCAGGCAGACCACGTCGTGATGACCTTGAAGATGAGGTCCTTGAAGAAATTGAGAATGATCCGTCCACTAGCGTACGTAGTATCGAGAGAAGAACGGGCATAAAAAAATCAACTGTTCATATCTTGAAAAGACATCAACTGCACCCCTTCCTTGTACAGCGTGTGCAATCTTTGTTGACAACAGATTACCCAAAACGACTAACTTTGTTGTCGCCGTATGTTGAGAAAACACCGAGAGGACACAGATTTCTTCAATAAAACATTATGGACACATGAGTCGTTATGCCACCGTCGAGGTGTTTTCAATATCCACAACCTCCACAGTTGGCACTTCAAAAATCCCCTTATAATGAGACCAGATAGGTTCCAACATCAATTTAAAATAAATCTTTGGACCGGTATACTGAATGGCCACGTGATTGATCTGTTCGAGTTTCCACTGAACTCTGAAAATTATTTAGAATTTTTACAAATACAATTAACCCATCTTCTGGAAGATGTGCCGCTGGAAGTCAGACATACCATGTGGATTCAACATGATGGGTTTCCTGCTCACTATGGCAGACAAGTAAGAGAATATTTAGATAGGACATATGCTCAGAGATGGATTGGGGCGACTTTTGGGACAATACTTTGGCCGCCACGGTCATCGGACTTGAACCCGTTAGATTTTTTGTATTTTGGATGATTGAAGGAGAAGGTTTACCACAACCTAATTTCTAGCGAAATGGAACTACGGAACCGAATACGACATGCAGCCCAAGAAACATTTGTTGTAATCTCTTAATCGTGTACTTGAGGAATAATGAAGTGTACATTGTTGTGTTGTTTTCATAGGAATAAATCCATTCTCATTTGCATTTTTTTCATGAAAGTTCATTTAACTGTTATATCAGTCCAAGTGACTGTGTGAGATTTATCAGCTTATCAGTCGTTATGACAAATGAGTAACAAACTGTGGCTCACACATCGATAAAATGAAAAAATAACTATTTTGAACGGAACTGCAAACCTTGTAAATACCCCCCTTTCGTACCCTATTAGCAATATCTTTTATTCAAAGAAGAATAATGGCAACTTTTATACCTTTTCAAACTCAGGACAAAATGAGAAAAAGATTTTAAGACCAATGTACAGATTTTCGTAGGAGATTAATTTGTCAAAAAGAATTTCAAAGTTTCATAATAGAAATCTTGAAGAAATCTGAGAAGAATTTTTTTTTTGACCCTAAAGGACTGGTATCCAAATTCTGCCTTCTGCGATTGTTACAACTACTAATCAGTAATATTTATCGACAATAAGAATTGATATGAAACGCTCTTCAATTGCTTGGAATATAAAAGAATGATCCAAGGTAGGAATTCAATTTTTTTTTTATAAAAGTTGCAATATCTCGAGAACCGTGAGGATTTTACTGAGGTTAAGTTGTGGTTTTCTGATTGGTTATGAACTGGTTTATCACCAGCTACAGTATGATCCATGTTTTACCGGACACCCTGTATGATTCAATACTTATATTGTCAATGACGACACGAAAGTTTTTGATAGAAACTTGAGTAAAAATCAATAATATGATTAAAATAGTCTTAGAAAAACTATAGTACCTATACAATGAACATGAAATTACCCATTTCCTACTTGTGAGTATATGAAATTCTGTAGTTCTCGTTGAGCTTATTCCTACATTTCCTGCGATGATGAGAAACGATCCGGACGTTGTGTTTGTTTTGTTTGCGGCACTTCAAAGCCTGAAAGGAAAAAGAAGGGACACAATTTATCCCGTATACACATATAGCCACCCAATGTATAATTCAAAACCTCTGTTTATACAGGCTGCATTGACAGCTAGCTTTGGAAGTCCTGTTTGCTGATGTAAACAAACCCCTTTCTCTAGGATTATCATAGCTTATTAGCGCTCGGGTGTAGTTTGAATGGTTGGACGTGAAAGACCTATTCGATGTTAACACGGGATGCTGTATTTTCCGGCAATTTTCTACTCGGTTTAATTTATGAAAGGCTTCGTTTGTTGAATTTTGTTATGTTATGCTACCGGCATCTCTTTCCTTGAGAAATAGAAATCTTTTGATAATTTCATAGAATATTTTCCTCGTGCTAGAAATCGCACGTTAAAAGTTAAGACCTTAAGCTCGCACAAGTTTCGACTTCTGAGGGCTGCCGTTCGTAAGGGGATGAGTGCTGGTTTTATGTTTTTTTTGTTTTCACCAATTAATAATCTTCTCACATATGATTTACCTGGCTTGCTACAAATTTACGTATTTTATATAACGTTGTTTGAATAAACGATTTGATTTCTAATAAAACAATTGCAATTATGCAAAAATTACAGAAGTAATTGCACTGCCATGACATCTCTAACGATACTGAAAAATGTCAGATAATCTTCATAAAGTGAAAAAATGTCGCGTATCCATCACTATTTTATTTACAGTCTTTGTCAGTAAGTACTATGATATTTCTCAGAAAAAAAATCAATATTTCTTTATTCGTGAAATATTTCATAAAAATTACCAAATAATTCTACATTCATGCGTGTTATCTTATAAAAATTGCACTCTATTATTTTAAAATTTTGCAAGAGCCGTCCTCTTCGGGCTCTTTCGCAAAAAAAAAATAAACTCGTGCAATTTTAAGATGATTTCTTTCAAAATTATACTTTTTACAGTCCATTTTTTTGTACAAACTACCTACACAGAAAACGATTCGATCTTCACAAACTCTATTTAAACACGACATGTTTCGATAACACAATAGTTTCTTCAAATTCTAGTGTTATTTACTTCCAATTCATTTCAAATCTCTGTAGAATAGACACAATATCAAGGAATTTTATATATGCAGACATGCAGTATCAATTGAATAAAGGGTTATTTCGTATGAAGATGATCCGTGTAAGTAGTACTGCACCAGTTCAGTTACTTTGCCCGAATACACTGCTAAAGTACCCTGCGTACTCCACTGTCAATTGTAACGAGTTGGAGCCGGACCTGTCCGGCCGGACCACACAGGCCGTTGTATGCGTGATTCATCGTTCTTGATCGTTCCACAAGCGGTTAGCCGCCGCACAGTTGGAGAAACATAGCATAATGTCGAAATGTCCAGAGCCATCTAGAACTCGCGAATAATCCGGAAGAACACGGAATCTACATGTATATAAATAGAAAGCCGCTAACAAAAAGTCAGTTACAGTGCAATATTGTCACGAACGGGTTTGAAGAACCCCTGGCCCCCTAGGTGTCACCCTAGGTGTCTCCCAGACTTCTCAAAATGAAAAACAAGCCTCAATCAAAGGAAACATTCCAATTTATGTTAAAAATATATCGCTGACTATTGCATTGGACTTTGAATTTGCAGGAAATACTTTATTTCAATAAATGTAATCATAGATTCTAAGATAAGATTAAATGAATATGAAATATGGGACTTTTTACTGTAGGATAATATGAATTAATTTTGAATTTTGAAAAATGATTAGGTTAGGTGCTATTTCTCATACTTGACAATATAGACATTTCATTTTAAGTAAAGCAGAGTGTCATATTCATTATTTTAGTTTTTGAATAAGAATTGGTATTATATTTTACGAGTAAAACTAGATTGAAACCGTTAAGACTATTTTTGTTACAATTGGCGTCGGAAGAGGGATTTTTAAACTGTAAAAGTCTTTTGAGAGCTGCATGGTCAGTCCTCAACAGGAATCTTCTCACATACACGTACTTGTAGAAGTGCTCCACTCCTTTGACAACAGCCAACAGCTCCCGCCTAGTGACACAGTAATTGCCCTCTGGTCTTGCTAAAGTATCCAATGACCGTCTCATGTCCCTCGGGAGAGGGTAACTTTCCTTCTTCGTAGTTTGTTCAGGTGACGATTGTCTATTCAGAAGTAGAACTCATTCCCCTGGGTTCCCCTGTGACCTGGTACCTAGACAAGTTTCACCTAGTTGTGTGCTCCTAGGTCGCTGAGGTTTTTGTGAGTCTACCAAACTAGTTTGGAAAAAAACCTGCATGATAGCAGAGCCTTTATTGCCGCCTGACTGTCAGAGAGAATGACTATGGGTCGGTTTCGAGGACCCCTCATCAGAATATCTCTCGTGCAAACGAAAATATCTTTTTTCTACGACCATTAAGAAAAATGAACATTTCAATTGCGTCTTCGATTTAAAGGCTAGGCGCAAATTGGGACACGTATAGCGCATGTGAGGTGGCGTGACACGAGAGACACGACTCGTACATGCTACACGTGCTGCATGGTGATCCGCATATTGAGACAAGCGGTTTCAAATAGGAAACGGCGGAGTTTGGATTTGATTGTTAGTTAGCGACTAGCCGGCATTAAAAAATATTTTTGACAAACGAACGAAACAATTTTTGTTATTGAACTTATAGACCGTCAGATAACGACAGATTTTGCTGACTAATTTTCTCGTTTCTGGGATTTTAACCACTGAAAATTATGTCATTGTTGAGCTCAAGAAATGAAAATTTAGCGATCGGACGTGTGCTAGGCAAATAGATAATTCATGTTCCTTTTGCAGAAAAAAATTGCTCAAGTTTTTTATTTTCTCGTTTATGGCATTCTAATATATGAATACGTATAACAATCTAATAGAGAAAAACCAAAGCCATAAGGTTTGTTCGTACTCAAAGGGTTGAAATAAGGGAGCCATCTTGTAAAAATTTAATATCGTAAGGAACCCCAAAAAAATCCCCATAATCCTCTATTAACTTTTCTTCTGTTAATTTTTTCTTAAAAAAAAACAAGGAAAACACTTGTTGTAGTACACAAACGCGTGGCACGGCAAACTGTGTCTGAACTACTGCGTGACACGTCTGTGAGATGACGCGTGTCGTGCCAGGTCGCGCTGCATCGTCAATTTGCGCCAATGTATTCCATCCTGTAGATTACAAAACAACGTGCTGTGCTGTGTCACCTCACACGTGCTATACGTGTCCCAATTTGCGCCTAGCCTAGAAACCTACCACGTTGTAACACCGATTTTCATTTCCCACGGGCTAGCTGTACTAGACTGTCATAGGTAGGTATTAACGAATTTTATGAACATAAATGCCTAATAATTTGACATTTCACATCAGTAGATAATTACAAAATTCGATTGAAAAAATTAAGTTATTAAAAATGATTAGCGATAGTGAGGATGATTTAACAATCAAATTAATAAATTTATATCAGAAGCTCCTTATAATGCCTATCTTCTGACAAAGGTGTGATTTTCTTTTCATAATACCAGAATAATTTCAATAAAATGATTGATTACAATCGGATTCTATATTTTTGAATAGTTGACAGATACTTTCTATATAGCAGTTAATTTGAACAAATTATTATGTGCTCTAGTAACGACGAGTGTTGATTCAGATGACACATGGACTTTGGATGGTGGGAGCGAGGGTTCAAATCCACGCAGCCACTTTTTTTTTCATTTTATGAAATCGATTAGTGTTTGATTTTTTCTGCATAAAGTTTTTTTATTACCAAGTTGTCAAAATTTGAAAATTTTGAATGTTATTTGTTTCACGACGTAGGTAGGTACGTGTACAAAAAGAAAAAATAGATGTTTCATTCAAAGGGTGAAGAAAGAAAAAATTATCTAAACCATGTAAAAATGACGGCAGGAGAGTTTATGATAAAAAGGATTATTAAAAATATTACAGATTTGTTAATGATTCAGATGGTCGTAGAAAAAGTATAGTGTACAATGAGCATGAAATGACCCATTTCCCATTCGTAGGTATATAAAATTTTGTAGTACTCGCTACGCTCGTACTACAAAATTTCATATACCTACTCGTGGGAAATGTATGTCATTTCATGCTCATTGTACAATATACTATTATAATTCTTCAAGTAGATGCTTGGTACGATTCATTCAACTATTCACAGCCCCAGCAGCTTTAAAATCGAGTCTGTACATTGTGCAGGATGAATGTCATATAAGTCGAGGGAACCACATACAGTGCAGTACAAATGTCGGATTATTTTCTGTTTGGTCTTCTCTTCTGTCTTGTCTAACCCCACATGTAGTACATTCATTTCTGGTTTCTGATTCCACTTTCCTATATGGTATATGGTAGTGATTTTCGCCGGTTCTTGCAAGATTCTATGAAACTGGACTTTGCTTTTGACTTTATGATCCCTTAAATTATCTGTTTCCGAAACTGTTACGTATATAGTGTTCAATTCTCTCAAAATCGTTCCTATACTCATAATATGATCCCGGAAAACTTACAGCATCACCCTGAGTGGTCGGTGCGCATTTCAAGCAGGCAGCATACTAAAAATCTCTCGGGATGTTGAATTCAGTGTATATTTCTAAATCCTGAATCGAGTTATCGAATATTCAAAATGACATCTCTACGGTTTCCGTGAAAATCGTGTATCGAATGTCTCTATGGAGACAACTGAAGCTATACGTCGAAGGCAACGGAAAAGTTTCCCTAATATGCTTGTCATAATAAAATCCTGTATCGTAAATGGAGTCTTAAATGATGTACGACTTCTTCACAGGTTATTGCTTTTCTACGTTGCATTTCATCTCTTCCCGGAATATAATATGACGAAAGATCGGAGTGGAGTAAGTCATAACTTACTACTTTATTCTCTCCGGAGTATATGAAATAAGGATTCTACTCTCGTAAAAAGCCAGCATCCCTGGGAGAATAGTCGATAGGATAGCTTCGTAAAGGATCCGGATAATGTGCTTATTCAATAGCTTATTCTTTCCAAGGAACACCTCAGTGTTATGATCAGTTTAATTTGTGAGGTAAACCAGTTATGATGAAATGACGCACGATTATTACCGTGACTTCGCAGAAGCACTGCAGCAAAGAATGCTTGCTTATTGTACACCCTGGATTCTCACAAAATCAATGAAACAAGGACGGGAAGGAAGGAAGATCGGAATTCCAAATCTTTGTCGTTAGTTGAAAGGTAGCAAAAATACGATTCAAACTTGTCCAAATGGTACCCGTTCGTTCTGTATTTCTGAAAATTATGCTTCGTTTCGCTTATAGCCTAATTTCCCCCCTCTCCAAGATCGCACTAGAAATTCTAATGTGGATATAGTGCGCACGACAAATTATGAAAAAAATTCTTATTCTCTTATTCTCATCGGGTGATAGTAATTCAACTGACTATGAAATAATAAACAAAATTCAGGCTAACGAATATTTATTACAATCATTGTTTAAATAGAAGATAGTTAGTCAATGCCTGTGGAAAGGTATTGGATCCAAACGCGAGTGTCATCTAGCGTGATTAGTTATAAACATGAATATTTCACGTCATTTTGATGCAGGTTTCTTCAAAAAACCCTGATTTTAATGCTGTCCCATTGTTTCAATCAAGTTACGACATGACTTGGATGCGAGCTCACTATTACCATCTACATGTCGCATCCATTTTGATCCAATTATAATCCCATAAGGTTAAATATCTTCTATATAAACAATGGTACAAGCTTTTATCAAACACAATGCTTAACTAGTACATTTTATTGCTCATAACAAAAAGTTTGACGAAGTCATTCACACTAGCTGACCATGTTACAATTGTATCAGGTTTGACTAACAGAGATGCAAACGGTCAATATATGACTCCAAGCAAAATCATTACATAGTTTTGAAAATCACCGGTATGAAGTTGGCAGTAATTTTTCTATCCAGCTGCAAAAACACCAGTGGCATCGGTAAAAATATAATTTCCACTGGGTCGAATAAAAATTGGAGTATGTTTGCAAGGGGATGAGGGTTAAAATCAACCCTCAGAAAAAATTGAAATTGACAAAAACCTTTCTTTCGAAAAACCTACCGATTTGAAATTCATAGAATACCTTTTCATTCACAGAATGAACGTCCCGTATCAATTCCATCCATTTACAAAGGGGATGAATGGCTGAAATCAACCCCCTGAAAGACATAAAATAGACAAAAACCTTCAGAAGAACTTTACCACCTTGTAATTCATATAGCACATGAAATGAATATCTATTGACAGAGGGGATGAAGTGCTAAAATCAACTCCCTGAAAGAACTAAAATAGACAAACCCTCAGAAAAAAACCTACCAACTTGAAATTCAAAGGATATGTTTGTGTACTTCACGTACTTCACGAACTTCCTGTGTCAATTTCATCCGTTTGCAAAGGGGATGAAGGGCTAAAATCAACCCTCCAACATAAATAAAATAGACGGATTTCATGAATTACTAGAAATATTTAAAAATTTGTAAAAAAGTTATTAAAGACCAGCTTTTATTCAATTGCACTAAAAATAAAATGAATTTTTGACCAAGGTTATTCTGTAAAAGATTCAAAAGCTTGCCGCAAATACCAAATGGGCATTGTTGTGCGGAAAGAAATTGATTCTGTGATAGACTAACCAAGGTCAAATATTAGACGAAATTAGTTTTCCTTTTCAGTGTATTTTTATGAAAGATTGTATTTACGTACGTTGAGAGCAATGTTTTTTTTTGTAACGGATTGTTCAACGATATGAAGTAATTTAAAATACTGAATAATGGCAGACATTATATTGTTTCGAGAAACGATAATGTTCAGTTGGTAAAAGGAATTCTAATGCACGATTTTGAGACTCTGAGAAACGATTCCTGAGTTAAAGAGATGAGAAAAACGAATTTAATTTCTCTTCTGTAGGAAAAGCCACATGTATTTTGAATATGTTGAAACCTGGTGAAAATTTCTTGAATACTATGAGGATGCCTTCAACTGTGGGGTTTTTATGTTATGTATTCTTTCCAGAATTATGGCACGAAAAAACTTAACTGATCCATCGACGTTAATTCTTATAGAAATGATTTAAAATCCATGTTGCTGATCAAAAGCATGCCAGCCATTGGTGTTTATTTTTATTGTAGCCATAAAGCAAGGTGGGATATTTCCGGTGCCGAATATACAGCGCGACGCTAAATTATGGAACAAATTCATCATTTCTGAATATAAAGATATTTCGGAAAAATCCTCGGACAGGACGATTTACTTTTCCGATGGGTCAATTTTTAAACCCTACCCAAAATATATAGGGTTATCCGCAATTGAGTAAAACTGACTTTGGTGAAATTTTTAAGTTGGACACCTAGTATATTTTTCCATATTTGGTTAGGGATCGTTATTACGATTCCAGCGATACCAAGTTTGATGGGATTATGTCAAACGGCTGCGGAGATATGGCCATGGGGCTCTAGAATTAGGGTTTTGGTAACCAATTACCAACTTCCCTATATTGGGGTTTCACTCAAAATTATTATAAGCCCAGTTCATTTAGGTAAGGTGGTGAATAATTAAAACAGTTGGATAAATTCAACACATCTAATTAAATCCTTTCAATAGAAACACTAGAAATTGTACTTACAAAAATAATTCAGTCATTTCAGAATCGGTGGCGTGTCACACCTTGAGGAGACCAGCTAGCCACTGTCCCTTCGAAAAAAACTCTCTCTCCAAATCAAAGGTGATAAATCCTTCATCAGCGTATTCCCATTCCCATCGTAAAAGGTCAATAATCACAATTATGCCGAAATAGCAGTCTCAGCAATTCTTGTCAATACTACTCAACACGATGTGAATTGGATACTTCCTGATATGCCTCGGATTCGAGAGAAATAAATAATTTTATTTAAAGTGAATTTGAATGTAATTTTCCCAAATGAAAGTAAATATGAGTATTATTGATTTTCCCCAATAATGTGACAATATGGCCAAAAAACTTACTCGTATGTCTAATGAGTATGACTGCGAGACTCCTCACGATTCAGAAGGTTAAAAGTCTCTGTCGCACTCATTGGGTATATGGAGAAGTTTTTTGGCCATATCTCCGCAGCCGTTTGACATAATCCCATCAAACTTGGTATCACTGGATTTGTAATGACGATCCCTAACCAAATATGGACAAATATACTGGGTGTCCCATTGAAAAATATCACCAAAGTCGCTTGTCCTCAAATGCGATATACCCCTATATATTTTGGGTGAGGTTCAAAAATTGGCCCATCGGAAAAGAAAATCGACCTGTCCGAGGATTTTTCCGAAATATCTTTATATTCTGAAATAATGAATTTGTTACATAATTTAGTGTCGCACTGTACAACCGATCAACTCATTTGAAATACATTTGGTTTATTAATGTACAATCTGATCGAAATTGAATCGAGAATTTCATTTCATGTATACAAACGTGTCCTGTGAATTTCAAGTTTAATTCTTTCATAGGTTTGATTTTAGCCTTTCGTCCCTTTGCAAAAAGATGAAAGTGATATGGGACATTCATTCTGTAAATATTTAATTGATTTCAATTTGACAGGTTATTTTCTGAAGGCATTCGACCATTTTGATTCCTTCGCATGTTTGATTTCAACCCTTTATTTTCCTTGAAATTGGATAAAATTGATACAGGCCGTTTATTTCTTGAATAAAAACGTGTTCTGTGGATTGCAATTTGGCAGTTTTTTTTTAGGAAGGCACTTGTCCATTTTAATTCTTTCGGAGGGCTGATTTTTACCCTTTATCCCTCTTGCAAATGGATTAAATTGATACAGGACGTGCATTCTGTCAAAACTACTTATTCTGAATGAATTTCCTCCTAGTACTCCAATTTTTATCCGAACCTTTGAAGAATATATTTTCACTGACACCACTGGTGTTTTTGCTGCTGGACCGAACGTTACTACTGAATAATTACTGCCAACTTCACACCGGTTTGAAAATATACCATAATTTTTCTTGATATTTTGAAAAAAAATTTACCGAAAACTTATTCATTGTCAGAAATGAAAGCATTGACTACTTCACAACCTATGACTTCCTCATGAGTTGGAGCAAATATAGTACAAAAGACCCGAGGGAGAAACATCTTGCTAATATGTGTACGAGATTTAAAATATTTAAATGACTGAAAGGCTCAGACCAATGACTGAAAGACTCAGCCAATGACTGAAAGACTCAAACCGATGACTGAAGCGAAGATTTAATGACTGGAAATTGACTTAAATGACTCAAAATTTCTAGTTGTACGAGATTTAAAGGAGATGTTTCCCCCTCGAAAAGACCCCGTGAATATTTATTTTGCAATTCCGTGTACTTGGCATTTTAACATACATTCTCAAGTTGAAGCAATTGGGTTATTCCTATATCGATCTTTTACATGGCAAACATCTATTTGAATAATTGATATTGAAATCACCTGTTAGTGAAATTGCTGCACTCAATGGAAGACAAAATATACGTGTCTCCAATTTAAATTAACAAAATAATGTTATTTGTACTAGGAGATCTATATACAGTGTATCACAGAATGAAGGGGACAAACTTCGTTGATAGAATCCTCACTTCATTTTAAGGCTAAAGTTTCAGAAAACGTATCCTCTGAGATGAGTATTATAATTATGTTTTCCAGAATAACTCAATAACTACTCAACATTTCTCCAAGTAATTTGGCAACACAGCTCTCAATTTCAATGCAATTCGCGTGTTCGTAACTTCGAACAGGGGCGTACGGCAGATGGGTACCCCTAATCGCCCCTCCCCAACTTTCACGCCACTGGATCAATAAAGATTTTGCCTTCTATTTCTGAATTCTCAATATTTTTCTTATAAAAAACACCACCAGCTTGAGTCAAACGATTGATGAAGGAGGAAAAACAGTGATTATGACTATCCACGTGTTTATATCCAGGGGCAGTGCTTTCCTACGCATACAGAAGGTAATATTTTCTATTCAAATTTCACTTCGGTTTCTACTTATTTTGAAGGGGAGAGCATACAGAATAATTTTACTTGATTGGTCGTAGTTCAATCTGAATTATAAAAAAAATCGTCTAAAAAATTTGAGATATTAAGGACAGATATGTATTTAAGTCATTAATTATTTTCTCGCATCTAATCAGTGAGTTTTCCTGATTGAGAAAACGCTCCCTCACCGAGAATTTTCGCAAATAAAAATGTTCCAACTCGACATAAAAATAACATATTACGCAATATTTACGTATTGTGTTTATCCTCTCGCCGTTGTGCACGTCTCCGTCTAGCTAATGAATATAATTTTTCGTCTGAAAAACAGTGACCTGGAATGAAAAGACACAACGATGTCAAATTGCTGCCTTATGACGGCAGATTAAAAGAATAAATAAAATATATTAGCATGAAATAAGTTCTTTTCTGGAGAAAAACGGCGTTTAAACCCTAATTAATGAGACAATTTTCGGTTAAAAGTGCAAAAGCCTTCGATGTTCGCCAGATAAAGTGATAAAGTGACGGCGGAGTTGTTTTTCGTTAAGGCGAGGTTGCTGCGGTTGACGCTTTTTGTGTGGAATGGTTTTCATTTTGAAGTTTTGCATTCGAGAGTGAACGTTAGTTTTTCGAGTCTAGCAAAAAATATTCCGAGAATTCTGAAGAATTTGGCAATTGAGTTTCAAAAAACATTTTTAATAAAATTGTATTCCACTGTTTAAAGATTTCTAAAAATGTGAAATGAAAATTTTGACTTTCAGGTACAATTGATTTATTTGACATGTACGTCATCTACAATTTACTGCACATATCTAAATGGACGCGATCGGTATTTACCTTCTCAGTTTAGTGTGTATAGTTCGTTTATTACAACCAATTGTAGGGAAGGTTAGTCTTGATCTTTCGGTTTTTAAATCCGTTCTGTCTTAGACTGATCTGTTTGTTGGCTTGTAGAATTTTGGCGGACGAGTAGGTACGATTAAATGGAAAATGTGAGGTTGTGTTTGTGGTACATTTTTGTAGTAGTTATGACGATTACTTTGATTTGATGTCCCGAAACAAGTTTTTTGTCCCGAAACAACATTTTTTCTATTCTTACTCTTGAATTAGCCAAAGTAAATTAATATGTGGCCACCTGACTGAAATCTCATCTCTGTGGCCATAATAGCGAACGCGCATAAATATCAAATATTTTTTGGTGTAACAGTAACGATGATAGTTTTTTCAATAATTTCATCATTGGAATTGAATGAAGGGATAAAGAAGGTCTACCATGTGAATTTTCTAAAGTAGCGACAAGTGCAATTTCTGGACTTATTATTATAGGAAAATTCCGTGGGACTTCAATACTTTTCGGGTCATATCTTGAAATTGGACCATTTTCAAACACCAATTTTCATTAAAAAATCTCACAAAATGCCTCAACTCATATTTCACACTTACAAGAACCGAAACCAAACATTAGACACAAATAATCAACCTTCTTAAATGGTAAACATAACCTACCTTTTCAGAGACGTTTATTTTTGCGGCTTTTTGGTAGGTTATGTTGGCTCACATAAGAAGGTTGATTTTTTTGTGTAAAACGCCTTATTTTGGTGCTTGCAATTGTGAAATATCAGTGTCGACAAAAAAAGGAAGCGTTTTGTGTGATTTTTGACTGAAAAGTTCGAGTTTGAAAATGGTCTAGTTCAAGATTCAGAACATAACTCGAAAAGTATTGGCTTTCTTCGGATTCGTGTTCAGGATATAAAACTAATTAAGGCCACGTTTTTACGGTTCAGTCAGAGAATAATATACGAAAAACTACGTCGGTTTCTTTAAAGTTGTGGGAATATATTTCGATGATCTTGGATTAGTTATATTGTTTTTGTTTTTTGTTAAAATTGTTTTTTCTGTTAACCAGCTGTCGTCTCCTTACGAACGGCAGCCCTCAGAAGTCGAAACTTGTACGAGCCAAGGATTAACGAGGTCTTACCTTTTTACGTGCGATTCGTAGCACTGTCTTCGTGAAACAACTAAACACAGAAAAAAGTTTTACACTGAAAACCATGACGATCGTTTTAGTAGAGTAAAAAAATGTGTTGTGATGAAATGAAATATAAAAATTTATCGAGTATGATATAATCATAATTTCTTCAATTTCACCATCACCATACCCAAGAAAAGCGCCGAAGGAAGTAGGTGAAAGAAATTTCACTGGAGTCATCTCATTTGATGAAAATGTGTTGTTTCATCAAACTTCTATCTATTTCGCAAAATAGTGTAATGAGTGACTTTTTTTTTTGAAGGTTTTGTATCTTCCTTCATTCCCTACGTGGGGTTACTTTGTTCGGGTTAGTTTTGGTTTTTATTAATAAACACCAGAACTTGCTGCTTGATTCTTGATGATCGATGGATTGCTAGTCAGAAACACAATATTAGTATTTGCACAAGGGTGCTATATGTTACTCCTTCGAAATCTTCCGAGTTTATGAAGCAATTGGAATTTTCTACATATAATTATGATGTTAATGATTTAAAAAGAATTACACACAAAAATGATAAAAATATAGTAATGGTGCTTTTTATATAAATTGAGGTAATATTTATCAGTGGCTGTGACAATCACATACATCATGGAATGAAAAAGGCGTGAGATTGTGTTTTGAGTTTACAAAATGGTCCAGATTGATAACAGTATATTATTCAGTTTATTTCAAAAATTGTCCAAAATTGATGGGTAACTATCATCCCAAAATATGTTACGTGCAAATTCGCCACTGGAATTTTTGCAACTACCCCACTGGAATTGATTCTATTCAAAATCTAAATATATTGCTCCGAAGACAGAACTGTAGGTATCTTTGGTTAAATATGACTTGATCAAGGCGAGATGAAGAGACAGAGCCTGGGTGCTATGGAAATTCAGTACCGTGACAGAAGGCTACGTCGAACATTATTTGAACAACAAAAAAAAATCCATCATGCAAAAATTAATTTCGTCAGACAACGATTTCGAAGAACGAAATAAATATTCCATCAGCTTCAGGACTTGGTGTTATTAACTGTGTTTGTATTAATTTTGTTGTTGATGTATACAAACAAACCATAAACCATAAATTGTATTGTGTTTCTTAGTATTAAAGTATCTTCCCCAAATGAATGTTTCTATATTCTATTCAACATGACGGCCTCAGAAAGTGGTACTTTGCACACGGATATGTCATCTTTGTGCACGTACCTCTCGTCCAATGTGATTTTTATTTAGTCCTTTCTCAACAACTTCAAAATTCTGTAATGTTTCAAGTTGGCTGAGTTCCATAGCAACCGCCATGGCTCTATGGTTTTGTTGATCGTATACTTAAAAAAATTTCTGTTTTCAATGTTTGTTTTGAAGAAAAAGTCGGATTCTGGGATAAATAAGATTTGTGTGGTTTCTATTTGCAGTCTTATGAAAAGTTTCGTAATAAACTCGTTTGAAAACCTCTTTGCACACTCGCTCCACTCGTGGATCTCGCCATCGGCTCAGTCATCAATTTGTCTCGCTCGTGTGCAAAGAGTCGTTTTCAAACCTAGTTGTTTAATATACTATTATAATATCATTGATAATTTTGATTTTTTAAAAAAAATTCTGTCATCGCTTTGATGGACCTGTATTTATGCATTTTCAGGCATTTCATTGGTTCAAATTCATATATTATATCTTCAATTACGTAAACATTCATTACATCACCAGTGATGCAATGAAACAGACATGCATTTGAAACTTGACATTTCACAACTGGGTTAGATAAAATATTATTCCTATTCATCACCTCAATGTTGTGATTCCAAGTAGAATGCATGAATTTTATTTGAAAAATATAAATAAATCGCCAACCCACCCCTTTTACATACATACTAAATATATCACCAGTCGGTAATTACTTTTACGCACTAGCGGGCGGTAAAGTACACTTTACCGCTAGGTTCGCCGGGCGTTAAGTGGCACTTTACCGCCCGTGGGCGCATTATGGCCCGGCGGGCCATAAAGTAGACAAAATTCTCAAATTGTCTATACTCACACATCATTTCATGCAATTCCTAACACGAATTAGAATCATTTCAGTTCAATAAAGCAATACTCCTTCTAACATTTGTTCATAATCGTTGGCAATTTTTTCGGTGATGATCTATTTATTTGAAATAGATTCTCCAATATAACACTCAGCTACTATAGTTTCACATTCCTCGTATTATGTTACCCTTAATTATTGTATGCATAACGTATGAAACGTGTAGACCATTGCAATTCAAGTCAGTATTTGTGATTCGCGCTATAAAACCGCTAGTGCATAAAATTTTGTATGTATCACGTGCGTGAAATGCGTTTAAGGCCTTCGGCCTTCGGCATCCACGCCTAAGGTCATAAACGCCTACTTTACGCCCTTGATACATAAATAACTATTACTGTGATGATGATTGTTTGAAAAATTTGTAAATTTTGCTATAGAATACTCGTACTAATCATGTATATTCAAAACACGTTTGCTCTCTTTGGTTAGGAAAATCATATTAGGAATTCCCGCTTATCTATTAATTTTTCATCAAATTATAATAGGCTACATTCATTTGAATTTGATTAATAAATTGATAAATAATTCAATTACCGCCCTTTCGAGGGTGGTATCTTTTAGGGGGTTGGACAGAGCCATTTTTCAATAGAACGGAAAAATGTCCTCTTGAATTTTTTCGTATGAATTTAGCAACACCCTGTATTTCCAACCATTTCTAGTGGCTTGCAGGACCTCGTAATTTTTATGCTGCCATTGTGAGAACTTGAACAACGTGGTGTAGTTGAAATCTTCGATAATTTGAATTGGAGTTTTTTTAAATGTTTTTAATTCTATTTTTTTCAAATTGTAGAACATATTCGAATGTTCGTATGTATGCTCGTATCGCAAAAGAACAATACCTTTTTTTCTCCTCTGTTACAGGTAAGCGAACTCAAATTTCCTCTTGGGGTGAGTGACAAAATATTCATGTCAACTAAATTAGGGAGCAGACTACCAGACAGAAAACGCTTGTTATAACAGCATAAAATTGTAAAATGATGAGCTTAGACGTAAGGCAATCCGGAATCTTATCAATCTGAAAATTTCATTATTCGCTTCGTTGAACGCGTCACAGAACCCAGATTTCGCATTTCCAAAGAATTTCCGGCTTAATTAATTCAGTTTGTTTGTCGTATATTTCGCGTAGAGCGTGTTCGTTCACCTAGCTCTAATGCAATTCTGAATTTTTTTAGCGTTTAAGCCGAGTTGAATTTTTTTGTAATGGGATGTTTTCGGTTGTCTCAATTATATCATGTGATCTATCCATCTTAGTCATGATTATTTCCAGTGAGAGAATCATACTTAGTTGATTCGAAATTGAATCAGAAGTGGGATTCTGAACCATTCAGAAGCATTCCTTTGAAATTTCATGGAAATGAAAATATATTGAAAAATCCAGAGGGTTAAAATAGATAATTTAAAAAGTGAACTTATGACACACCATCGTATTCAAAAAAGGAATCAATGATGTAAAAAAAAATTTAGGTCTGTATTTTGAAAAAATGGTCCTAAAGACAGAATCGTTCAAAATGACTCTGTTGGATCATATCACTTATCAATTACCATAAAACTTTCTTGAAAAATGAGGCAAAACTTATTTCTTATCGTTGTGTTCAGGAGCGGTGTTACTAACTTACATAATGTTCAAGAAATGGTATCACCTATACTACTTTTTGAAATAAAGGACTTAGTGATTGCATGACAGGTGGAGAAGGGGACACATGAACTCGAAAAGTTCGAAAAGTATGGGGGATCAAGTGTCACATCGCTGAAAAGATAATTCGATTCTTTTGTTAACAATCTACATTTTTTCGGATACCCTTACCTCGATAAATTTGAACAGTTTAATGTGAAACAGTGGGACCAAAAATATTTTGAATGTTTTTACCAATACCACAGGAGTGGAGGAGTATAAGCCGGTAGATATACAAGACACGCTTTCGCCAAATTTTTAAATACGCGCAGTCGCCAAATTTTTACATAGTTTCGCCAAATTTTTAAAACATGGCGGATTCGCTCATCGAATCGCCGCCGCCAAACCTTTGAAAAATAGCCTTCGCCAAATCTTACAGGGTTCGCACCAACCTGGAAAACATGGAAAACATGGAAAACATGGAAAACATGGAAAACATGGAAAACCTGGAAAAGTCAGGGAATTGATATATGGGTCCAGGAAGTCAGGGAAAAACTTAAAAAAATGCCCAAAGTCAGGAAAACTTAGGGAATTATATTTTCGGACATATATAAATCTTGGTATCAATGTCAACTCAATTTCACCACTTCTGTAGTTTGAAACCACGATAGCGAAAAAATTCATGATTGAAGGAAAAATTCATGATTGAAAAAAAAATTTCAAAAAATTTGAAGGATATAACTAAAATTGATTTCGAAGTCACTGGCAAGAATATTGACAGCCTCTTGCCTGTGAAATATAAGGATATAGGATTTTAAATAGGAGTCCAAATGTAAAGATTAATTCGTTTTTTTTTAAAGATTGTCAGAAGTTTTTGGTTGCAACTGTAAGCAAAATTTTGCAACGTTCATGTTTAAATAATGAGATTTTTAGTAGATCCCAAAAAATGTGTCTGCCGAACAAGCAGAGGTACTCAAACAAAAATTAAAAAAAAATCATAAACTCAAACTCAAAAATGTTTACAAAGTATAAAAACGAACATCTTGATTCTTATTATAAGTCATTGCTGAAAGATAAAGGTGATTTTTTTGAATAATGGAAGTTGATTAAATTAATCTTGATATTATCTCATAGCAACGCTTCTGTAGAAAGTGGTTTTTCAGTTAATAAGCAATTGCATGTTGATAATTTGAAAGAGAGATCGCTGGTAGCACAAAGAGTTGTTTATGACAACATTATGTATGTAGGTGGGACCGAAAATATTATTATTAATGATAAAATGTTGAGGTATTGCCGTATATCAAATAAAAAGTATAAAGAAATCACTTGAAGAAAATGAAAAATAAAGACGTCAGAAATGATCGAAAAAGTGAAAAACGAATAAGTGAAAAATTATAAAAAGTTTGAAGAAATATTTGAATGAAATATTTTCATTTATTTGTCATACTTGACATTTATTTATAGATGATAGTGTATAAGTGGAGATAAAATCAATAATTTTTTCTATTACTGGACTACACCAAAGAGGCCTATGCCAGAGATTATTCTCCTGGGCACGATTTCACCCTCACCCTCGTAAAATTGAAAAATCCTCGACAAGCTAAATGGAGATATAATGAATGATTTTTTCTATTAATGTACTCTGTAGATCCAGCTGAACAAGATCTATACCTGAGAGTATTTTGCTGGGCACGATTTCACCGTTAAACTACCCCTCAAACAATTCCGAAAAATCGTAAAATCTCAAACTTGGAAAAATCCACAAAAAATCTAAATGCAGGTACAATCAATATTTGTTTCTATTAATTGGCTCTTTGGATACTAGTGAAAGAGATTATTTTCCTGGGCAGGATTTCACCCTCACCCTCGTAAAATTGAAAAATCCTCGACAAGCTAAATGGAGATATAATAAATGATTTTTTCTATTAATGTACTCTGTAGATCCAGCTGAACAATACCTATACCTAAGAGTATTTTGCCGGGCATGATTCCACCCTTAAACTACCCCTCAAACACGTCCGAAAATCGTAAAATCCCGAGCTTTGAAAAATCCTCAACAAGCTAAATGCAGTTAGAGTCAATATTTTTTTCTATAAATATACTCTTTGGATACTAGTGAAAGAGACCTATACCAGTGATTATTTTGCCGGGCACGATTTCACACTTAAACTACCCCTCAAACACGTCCGAAAAATCGTAAAAACCCAAAATTTGAAAAACCCTTGACAAGCTTAGTGGAGATAAAATCCTTGATTTTGTCTATTAATGTACTTTGTGGATACAGCTAAATAAGATCTGTACCTCAGATTATTTTGCCGGGCACGATGTCACCCTCAAACTACCTCTCAAATCGTAAAATACCAAAATTTGAAAAATCCCCGACAAGCTAAATGGAGATAAAATAAATGATTTTTTCTATTAATGTACTCTGTGGATCCAGCTGAACAAGATCTATACCTGAGAGTATTTTGCCAGGCATGATTCCACCCTTAAAATACCCCTCAAACACGTCCGAAAATCGTAAAATCCCGAACTTTGAAAAATCCTCAACAAGCTAAATGCAGTTAGAATCAATATTTTTTTCTATAAATAGACTTGGATACTAGTGAAAGAGACCTATACCAGAGATTATTTTGTCGGGCACGATTTCACACTTAAACTACCCCTTAAACACGTCCGAAAAATCGTAAAATCCTGCAATTTGAAAAATCCCCGACAAGCTAAATGGAGATAAATTCCTTGATTTTTTCTATTAATGTAATGTACCTAAGAGTATTTTGCCGGTCACGATTTCACCCATAAACTATCCGTCAAACAAGTCCAAAACATCAAAAAATCCCGAACTTTGAAATATCTTCAAATAGCTAAATGGAGATAAAATCCATATTTTTTTTTATTAATCGTCTCTGTGGATACTGGTGAACAAGACCTACACCAGAGAGTATTTTGTCGGACACGATTTCACCCTTAAACTACCCCTCAAACAAGCCCGAAAAATCGTAAAATCACAAACTTGGAAAAATCCGCAACAATCCTTGATTTTTTCTATTAATGCTGAACAAGATCTATATTTGATGCGTGAAAGCAGCCATGACTTCGGGAGTGGCAATCCGGACCGCCAACGGTCGTCTTCGAAGTATATGGCTGGCCATGGGTTCTTGTTCAGCTGGATCCACAGAGTACATTAATAGAAAAATGCATTTATTTTATCTCCATTTAGCTTGTCGAGATTTTTTCTAATTTCGGGATTTTACGATTTTTCGGACGTGTTTGAGGGGTAGTTTGAGGGTGAAATCGTGCCCGGCAAAATAATCTCTGGTATAGGTCTCGTTCACTAGTATCCACAGAGCCCATTGATAGAAAAAATATCGATTCCAACTGCATTTAGGTTGTTATTTTTGCAAGTTCGGGATTTTACGATTTTTCGGACTTGTTTGAAGGGTAGTTTAAGGATGAAATCGTGCCCAGCAAAATACTCTCAGGTAAAGATCTTGTTAAGCTGGATCCACAGAGTACATTTATAGAAAAAATAATTTATTTTATCTCCATTTAGCTTGTCGAGGAGTTTTCAAATTTCGGGATTTCACGATTTTTCGGACGTGTTTGAGGGGTAGTTCAAGGGTGGAATCGTGCCCGGCAAAATACTTTTTGGTATAGATCTTGTTCATCAGTATCCACAGAGTCGATTAATAGAAAAAGTTATCAATTTTATCTTCATTTAGCTTATTAAGGATTATAAAAGTTTGGGATTGTTCGAAATTTTGGACGTGTTTGAGAGGTAGTTTAAACGGTGAAATCGTGACCGGCAAAATAATCTCTAGTATAGGTCTCGTTCACTAGTATGTACAGAGCCCATTGATAGAACAAAATATTGATTCTAACTGCATTTAGGTTATTGAGGATTTTTCCAAGTTCGGGACTTTACGTTTTTCGGACGTGTTTGAGGGATAGTTTAAGGCTGGAACCCTGCCCGTCAAAATAATATCAAGGATTATGCAATCCAGACTTCTGCATTTAACCTATACAATAGGTATAATCGTCGGCAAGTCTCCAACAGAAAACAACTACTGCCCCCTACGACCATTGAATTATATCTGTTAGATTCTTGGCTAAGTATTCTACAAGAACTACTTTGCAATGTTCTCCCAATCTCAACGCCAAAACATGTCTCAACCCACACGAGGGAACACCTACGGACCGGTTTCATGGTTCCTTGCCAATCATCAGTGCAGGGTAGCTCACCCAACGCAATCGAAAAATATCTTGACCCCAAGATTCGAAGAGCACTCCGACTATGGTGTCGACTTCGTCTGAAGTCAAATAAATTCAGAAGAAAATATTTGATGACACTACTTGGCAGAAGCCCATTAAACTAATAATAAAATGGATTAAGCAATCCAGACTTCTGCATTTAACCTATACAATAGGTATAATCGTCGGCAAGTCATGAAACCGGTCCGTAGGTGTTCTCTCGTGTGGGTTGAGACATGTTTTGGCGTTGAGATTGGGAGAACATTGCAAAGTAGTTCTTGTAGAATACTTTGCCAAGAATCTAACAGATACAATTCAATGGTCGTAGGGGGCAGTAGTTGTTTTCTGTTGGAGACTTGCCGACGATTATACCTATTGTATAGGTTAAATGCAGAAGTCTGGATTGCTTAATCCATTTTATTATTAGTTTAATGGGCTTCTGCCAAGTAGTGTCATCAAATATTTTCTTCTGAAAATAATATCAGGTATATAGGTCTCGTTCACTACACAGAGCCTATTGATAAAAAAAATATTGATTCTATTCTCATTTTGCTTGTTGAAGATTTTTCAAAGTTGGCGATTTTATGATTTTTCCGACATTTTATTTGCTGGTATAAGTTTTAATCAACACTTTCTTTAAAGTCTTCTTATTGTAAAATTATTCCTTCATGCCTCCATTTAGGTCACTGGCAATTTTTTAAATTTCGTGAAATCGTTCCCGGCAAAATACTCCTAGGTGTAGGGCATGTTCACCAGTATCTACACAGTCCTTTTAAAAATTTGAATTCTACCTCTATTCAGCTTGTTTTTCGCGATTTTATGATTTTTCAGAAATTTTATTTTCTGATGGTAACGTCTTGTTCTTTCTATGAAGACTTCTTATTGCAAAAAGGTGTAGGGCATGTTCACCAGTATCTACACAGTCCTTTTAAAAATTTGAATTCTACCTCTATTCAGCTTGTTTTTCGCGATTTTAAGATTTTTCAGAAATTTTATTTTCTGATAGGTAACGTCTTGTTCTTTCTATGAAGACTTCTTATTGCAAAAATATTCTTTCATGTCCTGAATTAGCTCACTGACAATTTTTGAAATTTCGTGATTAGTCGATGTTTTTGACGTGTTTGAGGGGTAGGTTAAGGGTGAAATCGTGCCCGGCAAAATACTCTCTGGTGTTGGTCTTGTTCACCAGTATCCACATAGTCCAGTAATAGAAAAATTATTGATTTTTTCTCCACTTAGCTTATTGACTATCATCTAAAAATGTCAAGTATGACAAATAAGTTAAAATATTTCACGAAAAATGAGAAATAAAACTTTCTATGTTACCGCAGTTTTGTCCTATATAGACATTATCAAACAATACAATAATCTGAAATTATAAATAACACTCCTTAAATATCCTTAATTCTACCCGAGGCCTGTCTTATAGTGACTAACGGTCATTAATGACTTTTACCTGTGCCTTGTTTATTTGCGACAATGTGACTGAGCTGCCTTAAAAACCGGTGAATAGACCAAATCCAGTTGATCATTCAGTAGGTTACATCCACAATATTTGTGTTTATGAATTTCTAGGGATTCTAAATAATTCAGTTTCCAACCCTTGCTTGCATAATGTATAATTTCCGTATCGTTCAGTCTCGGAAACTTGTGGTTGCATTCCAAGGAATTCTTTGAAAACGTCGAATCATTTTTTCCTAGTCTGAAGGACCTTTCATGTTCAGCGTATCTTTTTGAAAAATTACGTCCACATTGTCCCACATAAACACCGTTACACTCTGGACACTTAAGCTTATAAACTCCAGATTTTTCCACTTTTTGCTATTCTATCTTTGGCATTGAACAGAAAATTAGACAACCTGGCATGCGGCCTGTATGCTACTTCTATATTATTCTTTCTAAAGAATCCCGCAATAGCCTCTTTTCTTCTCCCGAAGTACGTTAAGATTACAAATTTCTTAGTTTTCTGATTATATATTAATTTGTGCGAAAATTTAAGACGTTTTCTTACTAACTTTTGAATTGAAACCATTATTTTGTCCTATCTGTATGATTGTTTTAATTTTTCAATCTAGATTATTAGCAGACAAAGGTAACGAGAACGCTCTAAGTAACATTGAATTATATGCTGCTAATTTTTGACTATCGGGATGGAAAGAATCACTTGGGATTGTAAATATCCGTGTAGCTCGGTTTTCTGAATACATTGAACTCAAATTTATTATGATTAAGCGTGATGGTTTAGGACTAGGAAATTAATTTGTCTCTCTATCTCTGTCTCAAGTGTGAATTGTATGTTACTATTAAGATTATTTATAAATATCAGAAACTGGTTTAGCTATCGTGTGGTACCTCTGAAACTGGCAAGAATATCGTCAACATATCTATACCAAAAATTATTATCTTTTTTACCAAGTTCGGAATTTAGTATAGTGGTCTCCAAGTTGTTCATAAATATATCTGCTAAAAGTGGACTAAGGGGGGAACCCATTGGTAAACCTGAATCCTGTTTATAAAATTTGTTATTGAATTGCAAATAATTCTGATCTAGGCATACATCAAAAGCTGTCAAAATTTCAAAAGAAGTGATATGATCTACTTTGGCCTGATCTAATATATTTAAAATGAGAGACTTACATTCGTTATTTGGTATGTTGGAGAACATACTTTTCACATCGAAAGAAACTAAAATTGAATTATGTTGCGTGGTTTCGTTATTCATTCTTTCTACTAGACTTGGTGAGTTTTCTACGCTATGGTATGCGGAACAAAATAGGGATGTTCACAAGAGAATAAAACCGCGCATAAATACAATGAAACCATTCATTATGACCTTGGAATTAGATCTGTGAAGTTTAATGAAATTCCAGAAAGGCGTTAGCCCATAATCTTCATGTGAAATTGCTGCATTCGTTTGATTGCACGAAACGCTCTCTGATTGGCGTGACGTCAGCGATTCGAACGTGAGTCCCGCGCCAAAACGATAACAGGTGCATTCGCTTCGCATTGAACCATGGCATTTCTTTCGAAATAAAGCCGAAACCTTGTTTCCTGAGTTAATTGTACTGCATGATGGAAGAGGGGGTTCAAAAGGCTGTTTCCCATAATTTACCATCAGTATAGATGTTATTATGGTGTCTGATTTTTTAACGGAGTGCAAAAACCTGAATCAACCGCAAACAAGTAAAGGCTAAACAGTAAGTGTATACGGGCATATTTTGATTATTCATTGTATGGTAGAGACCGAGGGGGAAGTAACTCTTTTATTAGGTGTACATCATAACATTTTCATTACTTCATTAATCATTTCATATTCAACTTAAAATCGAAATCTATGTTTCTGGGGATCCGTGATATGATTTTTTTCGGTTCCAAGTTGGCAAATTTATGCCGTCTGACAATCGGTAAGTGATCGCCTCGGTGATCGCTGAGCAGACGCGGATTTTAATCAGTGATTTTCCGATGAATAGTATAACATCATTAATGGTAATTATTTTTCATTAGAGTTAATTACTGCATTATTTTCATTAGGTGTACAAAAAATGGCTAGTTACTTCCCCCTCGGTAGAGACTATACTATAATTTATAATATAGTGATCCTGCTACCAATAATAGTGATGCTAATATGCACATTTGTTTCGAAATCATGTTCAACTTTTATATAAATTTTGTCATAAGAGTGTAAAAATCTATATTTCAGGTGAAACTAGCGGGAATAAAATAAGTTAGGTGAGGTGTGGCAATTTCTGAATAAAAATGTATGGCACTTCCCTGTTTATTGAAATAACATATTTTTCAAAATCAGTAGCTAATGACAATGTTCGGTTTACTTCGATTTTAGTTTGCTTGGATTTCGTGATAATATAGGCTGAAATTTAGAAAAAAGTGGTAAATAATAAAGTATTTCTATAATTCAAACCGCAGTTCATGATCTTTGCTAATAATAATTGTAATACACTGTTTGGAACCTTTGGTATACTAATGACACGTCGCCAGTAAGATTAAACTAAGGTTAATCTGAGATTAAACTTATTTTAATCTTCCTTTTGAGGATGATCACTTGGTGATTGAAACACGTGTCGAGGTGTTGAAAATAATGGTTTAGTGTTGGGATAAAACTCCAGTATATTCGATAATAATAATTCAATTCAGTATATTCAATTCAGATTCATTCAAAATTTCACAAATTTTCCTTTTTCTTGATCTTATCTCGCTACTCTTTCATCCTATCTACCCTCGTATTCAGAACCCATGGCCAGCCATGAACTTCGAAGACGACCGTTGGCGGTCCGGATTACCCCTGCATCGAAATGGTGGCTGGAACTCATGACTGCTTTCACACTGATCTGCTCGGCCTAACATTTAATGGTATCAGCTGTGATGGAACTCTATTTCATCTGATTATCGTTCTATTATACTAGTAATCAATAATGGTTCGGTTTTCCCGATGTTGTTTATATTTACTCGACCTCAATGTTAACCCATGTCGAATCGAGTTCGATTTGGAGTATCTTTTATAATCTGTATCGACTATAAAATTCACCCTTCTAACAACGGATCGCCTGGCTACGACGTTACCAAAACACCGATGGAGTTAATAAAGAGGCAAATAAAATTATAAGTGTGTTCTGGCACACCATTCGATATGCGATTTTCGGAGGAAACAACAAAAGATTTGCGAGCAGCGTATTATGCAGTTTCTCTAGAATCACTTATACCCGAGTAATGCGAGAAACTCGGAGAGGAGAGCAGAGAGAATATATTCAAGCTGAATACTTGAAAGGTTTTCGCACCGAATGTGTGAGAAACTGTGAATGGTAAATGCAACTTGAGATATTTTGACTTGGAACAAGACATTATTATTGATACCCGATTCGGATGAGTGATGGAGAAGCTCGTTTCGGAAGTGGAGAAAGCTTCAAACGTTTGCACTGCCGTTATACATTTAAAATGGATAATAATTATGATTATTTCTTTCGTCTGTTAAATATCAGTCATCAACCAATCACACTTTTGTTTCCTATTTGACAAGACCAATTAACACGCTCCATTAGCGACTATTTGCAAATTGTATTAAGCTGACTGTGCATCTGACAATTCCTCAAATAAATACATGTCAAACGTCAAATGGTTTCAATCGTGTTTGAAAATGAGTCGGTTGAGCAAAATCAAAAACGAAGAAATAAATAGTGTAATCCAGTCTGGCAGAATTTAAAGGACGAGACAGATCACGGAAATTTGCGCAAACATTTGCGCACACGCATGTGCGTTAACATGTGCAATTTATGCATACGGAGAAAGAAAATATGTGTTCAGCTTCAAAAACATGAAGACCACTTTTTACATAAAATGGTCTACTTAATGACTATAACTTAACCCGACCGACCCGACTTTATGCAAACCTAACCTGACTATACCATACGGTTAGGTTGCGCCTTTCTCTAAATGTTTGCGCAAATACCACAAATTAATGTTTGTGATCCGTCACAAGTTAAGTTATTATTTCTTCGCGAAAAATGGTCCTACATGCTGTCTATTTAGAAAAAAATCTTTTGTGCATTCAAAATATTAATATTATGCATTTTTTTCATTCCAGTTATCTCACAACAGAAAGGCTTCTGTCATAACAAAAAGTAGCCATGTGATTAATTTAACCGACAATGAATCTGAAGAACTTTAAAAGAGTACAATGTGACGTTATCAGTATCGATACATTTAAATCCATACAATGAAAATGAACAAATTCGCGCGCGTGGATTTTCGCGTGGAATATTGGGATTGCAATATTTCTTCCAGAAGTTAAAAACAATATGTAGACAGTATTGTATTATCGATGTTGGTAGAAGTTATTCAAGCAATATTGACCCAACATTACATGTAACAATCTACATTCAGAATAGATTGAACCAATCCAGAAATATTATCAATATATTGTTTTTTCAATAGTAACCCATATTGAATCAATACTATTTTTATCATTTACAATAATCTTTTTTGGCCCAGTATGAAACCAAGATTCTAGGAAGTATCTCAGACTACCAAACCCTGAAATATAAACGGGTCGCTTCACTACGTTGGTTGCCAATACTGGGGCTGATAGTCAATTCTTAAACGTAACGGTGGATGAAAATCCACGACAGTTGCGGGAGGGTATGTAAAAAAAAAGACTTGAAAGTGAGAAAAAATTTGATGTCGAATATCAATAATACATTCGGAAACACTAGATGTCGTTGCTTTAACTTCTGAAGTGAATGAAAGTTGTACAGTTAATATTAATATTTATCCTTTATGATATGATTATGTATTCGTTAATAAATAAAATAATCCGTTTCATTGTCGTATTTAAGAAATGTCAAATAATAATATAATAATTATAATAATACTTTCTCATAAACAGAGAGAGTGTACCCAAAGGAATAGCCTGGCTACCATTATTGTTTGCCGTGGCGCTCAGGGGTGTCTTACTGATTTTTGGTGACGTATTCGCCTTTCAGCTGCAGGAAAATCCAAAAAACCTACAACACTACTCCGGGTGGTCGGTGCACACTTGCACGGTGCACGGTGCAAACAAATTTGGAAGTCTTGTTTAGTTTGGCGATCGTTGCTATGGGTAACGGGTTGTTCAAGTTAGGTACGGTGGTACCTCCCTTGATGAGTGTAAGCGGCAAGATATGATTTGCCCTTTGTATATTTAAAAGCCTATTGGTATAGCGCTTTCATGTAGGATGAGTTTCATGTGATGAATACTCATTTTCATTTATTGATTGCAGTATTTATATATGAGAACCTAATCATGAACCCAGTGTGTTAGGGTGGTTCAATGTTAACACAACAAGGTTAGTTATAGTTTATAACACATAATAACGTTAAACTGGGTATGAAGTCTCAATTAATGAATTGTTTACTAACGTAAATCATGAATCTGAGAGCAATAGTATTTTCTACAAAATGTTGGTTAAACAGGGTGCAAAAGTAAATTTCGTAGACTGTGTTGAGAAAACTAAATACTCATTTTGCGTGTCATTGCACGAAAAAACAGTTATCTGAGGTTACACCATTTCTACTTTTGGATGAAATCTGCATAAATGTAAATAAACATCAATTTAAAAATCGCATTTCCATAAAAATGCAAAATGTAGAGTTGCTGACGTTGCTGAGTTCTTCACTTGCTGCAAATAGCGCCTCTATCAGGTGGTTCAAATCTGATTACCTTCAGAAATATTGAGCGTGAGTCTTTTTAGTGAAATAAAAAAACTACATCCACGACAAACTCTGCGACATCCAAGACAAGACAGTCGATACGCTCTCGATTATTTCCGCTTGCAGTTACTCAGTCGGGACTAACAGAAGCAAACTTTCTGTCCCGTTCATCCCTTGCTTTTTTCGGACCTTTTATCGAGGCGGACGTACACATTCGTCTCTGAACTGGTCATTAAATCTTCTCGAATGGGTTGCTGAACGACAAGTTAGTGCACGCTATGAAACCAATTGATGGCTTTACGGTAGAATCGAATCAAATTATACTGCTCGATTGTTCGCTCCCATTAAGTTCGGTACCTGTGTTTATTTCCTGGGACATAGCACATTACGTTCCTCTTCGTGACACGTTTTTTGTTGTTGTTACAAATGTGAACTGGCTTCAATAAAACTTCCTCTTTAGTTTG
The DNA here is from genome assembly GCA_944452925.2 of Chrysolina oricalcia. NCBI lineage: Eukaryota > Metazoa > Arthropoda > Insecta > Coleoptera > Chrysomelidae > Chrysolina > Chrysolina oricalcia. The sequence goes on from OX101819.2 coordinate 13,540,383, forward strand.
ATTTCTGGACTATTCTGGCAGTCAGTCCATTAGGTAGAACACTATGGTGACCCAATTTTTGATTTGTCGTAATTGGTTCTCTAGAGAAATATGACGTAATTTTCTCTCAATTTCAAGCAATACCTATTTTTGAATTATCACGAGAGAAATATTTCTCTTGATATTGACAGATGAAATTCCTAGTCCGAGCCCTAACAACTATATGTTGGAACAAGCAGTTACTTTGGGTATAAAATGCTAGGTTACCTAAATTATTTTGTAATTATTTTTAATTTTAAATATCACATTAGCAACATTTTTTTATGTTGTATGGAAGTATTTTCACGGTTTAATTATATATTGCATATATCTTATGTTGATGACTATTTAATTAATTGTTTGATAATCGAGAAATAACTAAATATTGGAACATGTTTTGCTGTTCCTCACGTTTATTGAGTTTTATCGACGCAAAGGAGGCTTTGACATGAAAAATACCAGTAAGTGTGTTGTTAACAAAGATTATCACGAGTCATTCGAGTATTAATATTTAAAGTGAGTAGGTATTGTCAGATTTATTACTAGTAAAATACAACAATGTTACGTTGAAAACCTACTGATCCAAAAGTGCGAGAAACTATTATTAATCAGTACCATAAAGAGAAAACAATGTGTGAAATTTCCAGCGACTTGACTATAACAACAACTACTGTATTTAATGTAATTAAAAAAATCTAGGGAAACTGCCAGTACTAATGTTCGCGGTAAAAGCTCAGGCCGTCCAAAATCTGTTTCTCAACGGAGTGTTAGGCATTTGAATAGAATATGTTAGTCTGGAGAAAAAATACACTACCAGAAGTAACTGCAAGGTGGATAGGCAAACTGGGATAGATGTTTCCAGACAATGCTGTCGCAAATATATCCACAAGAGCGGTCTTAGTTTTTATAAGGTATATTTGATAGGTACTTCTTTGCGGTATAAATTTTCTATTTTTTGAGTTACAGGCCAAAGAAAAGCCATTGTTGACGGTAACTCAAGAAAGGAAACGGTACATTTGGGCCAAATCGAAGCTTTCGTGGACCCAACATGACTGGAAAAAATTTATCTGTAGCGATGAAAAAAAATTTGTTGTATGTGTGGGAGATTACCGAAAGTGGAAGATTACCGAAAGCGTGTGATTCGGGAAAAAACAATAAGCATTCCATAAGGACTGCCTCAAAAGGATTGTAAAGTTTCCACACGGCATCATGGTGTGGGGTTGTATGCCAACCAAAAGGTTGGGAACATTACACTTCATTGAAGGCACAGTAAACGCAGACAAATACTAAGACATCCTTGATCATTCGCTTTTACCAAGTGCAGCAGAGTTATATCCATCTGCAGATTTAATTTTTCAACAGGACGGAGCCTCTATGCCATACTGCTGAATTTACCAAAAAATTTATGGGAGAGCATGACATTTCTCTAGCAGCCCGGATCTTAATCAAATAGAAACACTTTGACACAAAATGAAACAATGCCTAATTGTTTCATTTTATGCCAAAGTGTCTTTATTGGATTAAGATCCTCAGCTTACTTTACCACAACTACGTGCTACGAAAATTGCTCGTAAATTGCAAGAAATATATATATATAATGTCTAATAGAGTTCAGGTTGTTATTCGAGCTAAGGGCAATGTTATGCCTTATTAATTTTTATTTTGAAATGTTAAATACCATTTGTTACAATATTTAGTTGTCAGCATTTTTCGATTATCAAACAATTAACTAAATAGTAATCTACATAAAGTATATGCAATAGATCATTAAACAGTAAAAACACTTCCATACGTCATGAAAAAATGTTAATAATTTCATATTTAAAATTTCATTTCATTCCCAAAGTAACTGATTGTTCCAACATATAGTTGTTAGGGCTCGTACCCAATGTAGGAGAATTCAAAAATTCTCTTAAGAATTTAGTTTTCAGGTTGAAGAAAGTAGATGATTTTTGTATGTATTGATGAAATTATTATTATTCAGGTAGGTATAGGTATGGATATTGTACAACGGATGGATTTGAACAATTTGGAGGCTGCAATGGCTAAAGCATGACACAATTTTTTGCGAGACCAAAATTCGTTCCACAATTCAAGTGAACGACAGTTTGTGAAACACTTTTCAAAAGTTATTGTTAGAAATCGATGATAAAAGCTGCAACCTCATCCCTGTCGAGTTTTCGCAATGAGAAAATGAACTAAACTTTTAATATCCCATGCAGATGCGAAATTATAGACCGCTGTGGTTTTTTAAATTCATTATCAGTGTTGATGTTTTTAGTAGCCCTCCGCAGTTTCATTTTGTTATAATTTTTGCGTCCCTATTCTTTCTATTTGCATGATTTTTCAGATCTTGCCAACTCTACGATGGGAAAATTTTGCTTCATTTTATCTCTTATGTGTGATTCCACCAATATACCTTTTTCCAGCAATCCCCAGTTTTATGTTTCCCAGGAATGGCATTCAATTTAATGGCAATACTATCCCACCTTTATTTTGCGATATTTTGAGTAGAAGTTTTCGTAAATTTAACAATTTTTAGTTCTGCATCATTTTCGGCAGTTCCAAGGAATTTTTCTTGAGCCCGCTTATGAATATTCTTTTGACGTCTATTTCCAGGAAGTTATAACAAAACCTAGCAAAAATCGTATCTTCAAACGTCAAATTCAAATGTATGTCCGAAAAATCCTATTTTTCAATTGGTCAAACAAAATTCTGTTCGTCTCGAAACAAAGCTCCTAGGAAATGACTTCCTACGTTGTTCAAAAATATCGGTTCACTCGTTTCATTGTTTCACGAGGGAATTTAATCTAGAGAAATATTTCATGAGAGAATCAATTCCTAAGATTTCAAAAATTGGGTCCCGGGTGACACAGGATTTTTCTGAAAGTTGGTACTTTTATATAAGCAGATAATTCGGAATTTGTTGCATTTCAATCCAATATGGCGGACTTCTGATTTTTCTGGAAATGCCGACTTGTTTTTTTCATTAGAACGCCCTGTATACAGGGTATTCCACACTCGATGGCCTATTAGACGTTTCTGGAGAACGGAACAACAGATCATTTTAAAAATTTGTGGGCATGAATAATCAAACATGCTCTACCCGTCTAAAATATTTTCATCGATACAGTGTTGCCACTTGTATCAGAAAGTAGTAGATACTTTGTTATTTCAAATGGAACATCCCATATATTATATGGATTTTGAAATCCTTATAATATTCCTCACAACTTTCCCATATAATTCCCTATACCTATCTGTGACGATTTTCGAGATAAAAATTATTTTGTCAATTTTTTGTGTAAAACCTGACCATTGAAAAATAACATTTTTTTCGCAATGCAAATGTACAAAATATTGAACTTTGGGTCATAGCTGCATAAGACCATTGAGTATTCTGTCGATGAACTGGATCTCAATTTCATCGTACAGGGAAGCTCAGAATTAACTTCTTTTCGGGGACTTATGAAAATGACTGAAACTCAGTTTTTTCAAATGGAACCCCCTGTATATTATTTCATTTTCGAATTCAACGAACCAGTTTGAATAAGTTTTATTGAGTATATCCTATACCTACCTCTTACCGTTTATGAGATATAAATTATTTTATAATTTTTGAGGTGTGTTCAAGTATAAAATTTGATGAAAAATCTATCAAATAACGAAAAATAGCTTCACTGTTTTGAGAAAAGTATAATGCAATACATGAACCTTCCTTAATACTGGGTGTATGACAAATATGATTATGTTGACAGTTCGAAGAATGAAAAATTAAATTGATTAAATTAATTCTACACAAGATATTATAATATTACAAAGTTTACTTGACAATTACAACACAGTTAATACTGCAAAAACAAAAACTAAGTAGCTCAGATGCTTGAAATGCTGACCATTTACTTGCAAACATTGATGGATCGACGTCATTACATGATCAGTCGTAGATCTTCGAATACATTAGTGAGTTCTCTGCCCACTTCACCTGTGCAATGTCCAGGAGCCCCACCCAACCGATACCTACAATTATAACATAAGTTTAGAGATAAATTGGGAAGAAATTCATTTACAGTTGTTCTCAGAATATCCAAATATTTTTCGGATTTAAACTTTTCTTCATAAATACAAATTAAAATTGTATCAACCATATCCATACAAAAAACATTGAAACTAAAGTTTAACTGACATATTTACTGAAATGGATATTTTTGGTGCAATGGCTCCTATTCACCTAATATTACATTCTGACCAAGCGACAACTCCGTATTTCGATTTAAAATATAAAATTCAAGCTATTTTATACACCCGTATTTCATTGGAACAATGCACTCTTCCCAAGTAAAAACCCGATTTACTCCGTTTTGGCGTTTTTGTAGATACGAGGGTTTTGTTTAGGACGGCAGTATTAGTTCTGGATTTCGGTGCCAAATTTCAACAAGAATAATAGTGTATCATGATCTGTTTGAAAAACAAAGGAATACACTTGACAATAACTTGTTGAAATAGTCCGACTGTCATACAAGAGTAGTGAAAATGGCAAATAATAATTATTCAAACTCTGATATTCTGAATTTGTTTTATGTTCATGGTGAGTGCAATAAAATCATATCAAGGACCTGTAGACGATTTAATGAGTTGTATCCAAATGTACCGGCAATGAACGAACGGAAATTCAGAAGAATTGAACGAAATTATATCAACTTCGGAAAAATTCACGCCTCGAGACATCAACAGAATCAGGTAACTGGTGATATGGAAAATGAAATCAATGTGTTGGGATATTTTTACGCTTATCCTCATGCATCAATATCTAGTGCTGCGGTAGATTTGGGAATTTCTCGCACTTCCATTTGGAGAATTTTACAAAAACATAATATGCACGGTTACAAATTCATCCGGCTGCAAGCTCTACATAGAGATGATCCACCAAAACGAGTAGAGTTTTGCGAAATGTTACTAACATGGACATACGACGATCCCAACTTTTTGAAAAAAATTATTTGGACCGATGAATCACAATTTTCACGTGAGGGAATATTCAATCGTCGAAATAATCATTTCTGGGCATCAGAAAACCCTCATTTCATTAGAGAAAGGGGATTTCAACAAAAATTCAGTTTTAATGTGTTTTGTATGCTTATGGATGATACATTTTCAATATGCATTTATGAGGAAAAGTTGAATTCCGCCAAATATTTGGATATTCTGCGAACCACTGTGAGTGAATTCCTTGACAATTTACCTCTAAACATATATAATAATTGTTGGTATCAGTTGGATGGAGCTCCTGGACATTGCACAGGTGAAGTGAGCAGAGAACTCACAAATTTGTTCGAAGATCGGTGGATACGACGATTGGGTCCTTGGATTTGGCCGCCGCGGTCACCAGATCTGACTCCCCTAGATTTTTATCTCTGGGGAAAAATAAAAGAAAAGGTTTACAGAACACCTGTGAATACAAAACAGGAACTAGAAAACAGGGTTAGACGTGCTTTTGAAGAAATCGACCCGTCGGAAATCCGCAGAGCCACGACTGATCATGTCATGACGTCGATCCATCAATGTTTGCAAGTAAATGGTCAGCATTTCAAGCATCTGAGCTACTGAGTTTTTGTTTTTGCAGTATTAAATGTGTTGTTATTGTCAAGTAAACTTTTTAATATTATAATATCTTGTGTAGAATTAATTTAATCAATTTAATTTTTCATTCTTCGAACTGTCAACCTAATCATATTTGTCATACACCCAGTATTAAGGAAGGTTCATGTATTGCATTATACTTTTCTCAAAACAGTGAAGCTATTTTTCGTTATTTGATAGATTTTTCATCAAATTTTATACTTGCACACACCTCAAACATTATAAAATAATTTATATCTCATAAACGGTAAGAGGTAGGTATAGGATATACTCAATAAAACTTATTCAAACTGGTTCGTTGAATTCGAAAATGAAATAATATACAGGGGGTTCCATTTGAAAAAACTGAGTTTCAGTCATTTTCATAAGTCCCCGAAAAGAAGTTAATTCTGAGCTTCCCTGTATGATGAAACTGAGATCCAGTTCATCGACAGAATACTCAATGGTCTTATGCAGCTATGACCCAAAGTTCAATATTTTGTACATTTGCATTGCGAAAAAAATGTTATTTTTCAATGGTCAGGTTTTACACAAAAAATTGACAAAATAATTTTTATCTCGAAAATCGTCACAGATAGGTATAGGGAATTATATGGGAAAGTTGTGAGGAATATTATAAGGATTTCAAAATCCATATAATATATGGGATGTTCCATTTGAAATAACAAAGTATCTACTACTTTCTGATACAAGTGGCAACACTGTATCGATGAAAATATTTTAGACGGGTAGAGCATGTTTGATTATTCATGCCCACAAATTTTTAAAATGATCTGTTGTTCCGTTCTCCAGAAACGTCTAATAGGCCATCGAGTGTGGAATACCCTGTATATTTACGGTTCCATGACACTTCATCACGCCACAGTTGACCACGGCGACAGTTCACCACGTCGACTATTCATCACGTTGAACATTCACAACGTGGACAATTCACCAGATTTCTATCTATTTTTACCGATATGGATTTTTCATTGTAAAATAGTATACAGGGTGATTCAAAAGTACTTTGACAAACTTCAATAGGTGATTCCTCACAAAATTCTAATATGAATTGTCCAAATAAATATATGTCCGGAAACACTTCGTTTCCAATATAGGGTGTTGAAGTATTATTTTTATTTTCGTTTGTTTCAAATAACTTTTGAAATACTGAACTTAATTAAACGTTTAACTGTCACAAAATATGTAATTACCAAAACTACTTACTTTTCCAAAGCATTCTTGTGAAAAATGCAAAATATTGGTAATAACTTCAACATGCATGCATTGACTTGAAATTTTCAAGTCCAAATATTTAGAGAACGGTTGCTTACAGCGACTTTTACCAAGGGTAGCTTTTTTACGTAGATATGATAGAGGAATCGATTTTTTTTACAGAAAAATGTGCTAGAAGTACGCTTAAAAAAGTTATGAATCTTCAAAAAAGAAAAAAGACGTGTAGGTGGCGCCCCCTACGAGTAAGAGAAATAATAACATCAGGTTCGAATTCGACACCTCAAAAACCTCTTATTACCAAGTTTCGTTTAATTAAGTTCAGTATTTCAAGAGTTATTTGAAAAAAAACAAAATAAAAATAAAGCTTCAACACCCTGTATCTTGGAAACGAAGCGTTGCCGGACATATATTTATTTAGGCAATTCATATTAGAATATTGTGAGGAATCACCTCCTGAAGTTTGTCAAAGTACTTTTGAATCACCCAATGATGCCCATTTTGCACGAGTATGGAATTTGCACCACGAGCCGAAGGCTTTCTTTATTGCTATTTCTAATAGGTACACAGAAATAGAAGCCTATAATAGTATATTCTGTAACAAGGTTAGAATGAAAATTCGATGCGAGTGGAAAGTTCCGAGCGCGAGCCAAAGGCGAGCGTGAGGAACCACGAGCATCACGAATTTTCATTCTAACCGAGTAGCAGACAATACTTTCTCCACGATCAAAGATAGGAAACGTGACAGCAATAATTTTGACACTTATTCAAATTTTGCCACTACGATGACAATCAACTGCGTCAAGGCTAATGTTATTATTGCTAACCAGTGTGAGAATATTATTCTATCACAAGAGAGAGAATGTAATAGTTATTTTAAGTGTTTTAGATGTCATTTTATTTGCGCAAGAATGTTTAAATGCGAGAGCGAAGCTCGAGCGTTTAAATTTCTTAAGCAAATAAAATGTATCAACACGCATGCAATACAACGTTTTATTCACAATCACATTCATTTAGAATCAGAATCGCGGAAATTTTTCATCACAAAATGATTTGATGTTTTGCTCTGACAGCGGCTGTCACCTCCTCAAAAATCATTGAAATAACATACAAAAATATCGGGTGTTGTTGAATGGTTGCTATGTATTTTCGATTGTTTATCGACTCCATTTGTAAAAATTTGTGAAGTTCGTGAAAATAAGTAAAATGTGATTGATATCCAAGATTGTATTTTTCATTATTTCACTAGTGGAATAAAGTAATTTCATTATTCCACTAGTGGATAAAGTGGTAAACTTCAATTATAAGGTGATTGTGGATAAATACATTTAAATTGCATGGGGGCAGAGGTGTTGCAGAATATTTCTTCAATCTCAAGAGAGAGAATTCCAGCTTTCTGTAATCAAATTTGATTTCAGAATTGGCAAATTCTGTGATGATCGTGGAGAAATGTATGTATGTATCTAATTGAAGTTGAATGTGCAATTATTGAATATAGACTGCCGCTTGAGGAATGCTTTCAGTTTCAAATATTGGGCAATATCTATATCATTATATTATATACTAAGAGTCGTTCTCAGCATTTAGAAGTGTGACCATAAAATGGAACTTTTAAATTTTTTGGCTAAGTCGTCAAAATAAGCCATTAAAACGTTCTCGGGAAACGATTTTGTCTTTTGATCTACCTTCCATTCCAAAAAAAGGTTATAAGCGCGTTGATACATACTTTTTGATGTTTCCGGTTATAAATTCAGTGTTGTTACCTTCGCTGCTTCTATTATGTTCGGAGGTGTCAAATCTAAGTCGATATCACTATCAGTTTCCATTTTAATCAATGGTTTTTATAGAAAACAACTATGAAATTACTCGTTACCTACTAAAACTTTGACAGAAACGATCTGCTGAAATGTCATCAATTTGTCGCTGGACGTCATAATTTGACAAGCCGTAGTCGTCGTGATTTTAGAGTGAACCTAGACCTAACACGAAATATTCCATTTCGCATTTGTTGCTTAGCAACTTGCCTAGCAACCGATGCAAAAATGAAATTCTGTACAAAATGTGCTTGTTTATGATTGAAGTTACGGTTATAAAATTAACATTTATCGAGGTTGTCGTAGAAAAATACATTTTGTGAGGAGTAATTTTTCGATATGATCTAACCAGAATGAACTAACCTCACGTATACATTGAGTGACTGAAATTTTGGGCCATCGCAGTAATTTTATACCAATTTTTTGTTGTTGATACTTGATAAAAGTTATTGAAAATTATTTGTTTTGACTCAACTTCTCTTCAATTTTAATTCTAGTTATATGTTGAGACAATTATAACAAATAAATAAAAAATCAGAAAGAAATGTGATAAATTATCCACGTAGTGATTAGTCAGTGTGATTAAGGGCGGGTCATACAAAACAAGTTCACCAACAGTTCAACTAAGCTGAGTTCAGTTGCTAAGGTACAATGAATTTCATTGGCTTATCCCTAGCAACTGAAGCGAGTTTAAACTGTTGCTGAACTTGTTTGTACAGCCCGCCCATATGGTCGCTGTGGTGAACTGTCGTTGTGGTGAACTGCCGTTGTGGTGAACTGTCGTTGTGGTGAACTGTCGTTGTAGTAAACTGTCGTTGCGTGGTGAACTGTCGTTGTGGTGAACTGTCGTTGTGGTGAACTGTCGCTGTGGTGAAATGTCCGTGGTGAAATGTTGCGTGGTGAAATGTAGTGTCGTGAAGTGTTCGGTTACCTATCTTTAATCTCTAAAGTTTTACAAATACAATTTCAAATGTTATGGCAAATTTTAATTTTTTCTAAACAATTGTTAGTCAAATCAAATCAAAAAATACTTCATTGTCCAAAGAACAGGATTCTTGTCGACAAAGCGTAAATATGTATAAATTAAATAAATTGAAATAATTTAAATAGTAGGAATCTATGGTACAATGGTCTTTGATTCATTTGCATGATTTATCATTTCTAATTGTGTAAAAATGTTTTCACCCGATGTATAAAAGTGTCAAAGGCAATGTAATTTATATAATCTCCAGTGTTGAATTGGTATAGATGGCACCCCTGTTCATTTAATTACCTCTCCATCCAGCGCTACAAACTCATGTCATGTAGAAATAAGGAAAGGTCTCAAAAGAGGCCGAAAAAAATTGCAAAAATCATGAACAATTGAGTGAAAAAACAAGTGTTAAAAAAGGATCTGAAAAGATCAGCAGATTTGTTCAGAATCAATGTATTTGTTCATAATTTTTTTTTACAATGGTGGTAAAATATTTTAACAAAATATTTTTATTTAGCTTTAAACCATTAGAAATCGAAACATTCAAGATAAAAAAAATTATTTACTTTTTTAAATTTTGTAATTTTCAATTGTTAATAGAAAAGTGGAAAATCAAAGTTTTTGCAACGGTTATTTATTTGTAAGCCTATTAAAAATAACTTCACTAAGTGAAAAAAATCCTATCGTTTTTTCAATAAATATCGAGATTTTTGTAATAACATTCAGTTTAGAAAAATTTGTTAATTAACAAATGGTCAAATTGGGATCAAGTTTTTTCAACTGCGGATGATTGTTAATTGATGTATCCCAATAGTGCATGAATCCTTTTATTCCTTAATATTCATAATATGTTAAAATGATTTTTCCTGCTGCCGATACTGTAAGTAGTCCATACATGCCTAGCAACAAAACAGGTAAAAGGCCTATCATTCGTTTCCTAATTCATCTTGACAACGGAATGTAAATAGTGTCATTTACATGTCTAGGGTAATAATGACTTTGACATTGACAAGTAATACCTTCATCTTCATTTATATCAATTTTTAGGTTATGAGACTTTTTCAATATTATTGTCGTCTGTTTATTCGGTAACTTAGTTACACGCTCAAGCAACTCAGAAGGAAATAGCGGAACGAATAATCATGAAGGAAGGGTAATTAAACAAACTTCAATCCAGGCAAATTTTGTGTCAAGTACATAAAATAATCATAAAATAAGTCAAATCCATTCAAGCAAATTCAAAGTTTCGAGATCCCTCAACTTCAACTTCTAAATTTCAAAATCAAAACAATCTGTTATTCATAGTTTAATTCTTCAAGCTCATAGACATCAAAATTGATACAATTACCGGATACAGAAATATAAACTATCTCGAAATTCACAGACTTGCACAGAGAAGGTAAGCACTTATGCCGTGCAGCGACCTGACGAAAAATGCGAGCTCATCATATTGTTTCTCTATAAATACACCTTTTGGGCAGGTCAAGATTCATTCATGATTTCAATCTTTATCAGTCACTCGTCAACTGAGTTGAAGACAGCTCGAAAATTAATTGTTATTTATAATGACGTCTTACATCTCCCCATCTATGGCTCTGCTGGTTGGCAGCATATTGTAAGTTATTTTTATATTTTTATTTTGATAATTCATTTGTTCAGTCTTTTACCTTCTTTTGTAGCAGTTTTGTTATTTTTATTTTCATTTTGTGTTACAATAAATATTAATTTGTTATTTGGATGAATGTGGGTTGGGTGAATACAGCTTAAAAATCCTCTCGAAAAGCAAAGCGAGTTCTGAGTTGCGACAAAATGTCAACAAGCAGCGGGAAAAACGTAATACGTAACACGGAATGTATCGACTGTTAACATCATCTGTAAGCGACAAGCCTCGGCTTTGATTCGGCTTTACCTCGGCTCGTACTCGCTCACGTCGAATGTTAACACGTCTTTACATTCCTTGTTATTTAAATAACTATTTGTTGTTGTGTCAGAATTACACAAATCAATGTATAGTGACTACTTATAATTCTGGGATATAATTTTTTAGAATTTTTTATAGAAGTACGAGTAATTACTTTTATTGTGTTCAATACAATTATAATATTTATAGTTCTTCATTATTTATCGAGTGTAGAAACATTGCGTATGCAATAATGGTTATTAATACACTCGCATAAACCATCTCGGTTAATGCTCGTGTATTATAACCATCATTACATGATACTATTAAAAACACCCACAATTTCGACTTACCATATCGGTACAAACGGCAATAAATCTTTATTTAGATACACACATTTGAAAAATCGAACAGTGACGTCTGACTAATGAAGCGTAACTTTCAGTAACAGTAATTTAAAAGTCGAGACTGAATATTCTCATCATATTTACATAATTGAAGTTCGCCATTATTCTTCTTCGAGTCGACTCTATGCCATTCGAGACGCCATGCCAGATCAAATAGAGCATTTCAAATATTCCCAGCCGCGGATAGCCAGGATCTCGTTTATTGATAGTACATCAAACAGGGAACCAGTCTGTTTGAATAGTCGTCGCAGTCGCTAAAACGTATTTGATCGCGGGTAGGCACTAAGGCAAACAGTCCGAATGAGGGCCTTTCGGCAGCAATAAAATATAATAAATAAACTTCTGTTGATGTACATATGAGATTTATTGAGAAAATTTGGTAGAACTCAAACTTTGTTGAAAAGTCGAGAGAGATGATAATTTGTTTAATTAAAAAAAAAAAATGCTTTTCTGAGAAGGACTGGAATGTACCTGGTTTATGCAAGATTTTTGTCACATTTTTATGAACTAGCCCCAAAAGCACAAATTCTAACCTCCGAGCAATAAAAGATATAGAGAGGGCTATTCTGTCTCTTTCTTGAAAGCAATATACCCGACGTTGTTTACAAACAAATCAACTCGAGAATACATCCGTTTGCGCTCGGTGATCAGGTTGGAATTCCGTATTATATTCACTCTTAACTTGGAGATCATGTTTGTTTACGTCCATTTACGACTCATTTGTCGTCTTGTCAAATCAAACCATAATAGGCGTGGCAGCATGATAATCATGGCATAAACCATATTTGATCTTTTTAGTGGATTCGACTTCCGGCAGTGGTTGAGGTCAGACGGCGGCCTTGTGTTGGAAGTCAGGTTAATGTGTGTAATGTCCGCCGTCTGAGAACGTGCATCGACCAAAGTTTAAAGTGTTTGTCAATAATAATATGGGATGCAGTATTGCCTAGAGCAAGACACAACTGCGTTCCAGCTTTGTTGTCTACGCCGGTTAGAGGCCGGATGGGAACGGATTTCTCGCAGCAGAGTAATTTTTTGTGGCTCAATGCGCCTAAGAGGAAGCAAGAGCCAAAACAAAGTAGAGAGAGAGAGAGAGATCTTTTTAGTGGTATTAAATAAGTTGATTTTTATTGAATTTGCCCATTTTCATTCTGAATTCGAAACAAAAATACACTATTTGTTGAAAAACTATGTCACTATATAAGTCGACTTTAAAAACGGTTCCTATCAATAATTAGGAAAAAACTTGTTGCAGTGTGTAGGTACACTAAAAAGTAAGTAAGCAAACTCAACTTTTTTGTCTTGTTGGAATGTCTTTCGAGTACTAATACATAGCGCCGTTGATACTGCAATAAGACCTATGTAAACATTTATTTCACTGGAGATGTAGAAAATTTCTAGATATCCAAATATCCAATAATTTACATCTGTAACAAAGGAAAATTACTTGCATAAGAAAAAACAATTTCCGAGAGCAGAGATCGAACCCGTTGTCTACAGGATATGATTTTGACATATGCAGCGACGTAATCATTACGCTACCGTGATCGCTCAGAATTATTTGAATTTATTGTCTATACTTTCCATCATGCAAGAATCCCGAAATTTGAAAAATCCTCTACAAGCTAAATGGAGATAAAATCCTTGATTTTTTCTATTGATGTACTCTGTGGATCCAGCTAAACAAGATCTATACCTGAGAGTATTTTGCCGGGCACGATTTTACCCATAAACTACCCGTCAAACAAGTCCGAAAAATAAACAAGTCCGAAAAATAAAAAAATCCCGAACTTTGAAAAATCCTCAAATAGCTAAATGGACCCAAAATCCATAATCCGTTTTCATTAATCGACTCTGTGGATACTGGTGAACAAGATTTATACCAACAAGTATTTTGTCGGGCACGATTTCCCCCTCAAACTACCCCTCAAACAAGTCCGAAAAATCGTAAAATCCCAAATTCAAAAAAATCCGCAACAACTTAAATGCGTCATTTCTTTTCCGATATGAATTATATCGGAATATTTTAATGAAATTCTCAACATACTTTCTTTGAAAATTGTATTCATTACAAATTGTATGTCATAACAAGAATAAAAATCTCTCCGGTCGGCAGGATACGTATAGGGGTATTCCATATTCAAAACCTCCATGTCGACAGGATAACTATAGGGATATTCCCATTTCCAACAGTATGTATCTATTTAGACTGTAGTGGTGATAATCTTCCCGATCTGAACATAAGTGCAGACGAAAGAGAGTACCACCACCATATGCGCTCCGGGGTGATTTAACAAAAAAGGTGGCGCATTTGCTATTCCAGCTGTAGGAAGAATCCTGAGAAACCTACAGTACCACCCGAAGAGTCACTAAGGCGAGAATGAGCGCAAGTAACCAAATGAGAATAAAAATACAACATTACCGCGCTCATCATCACACCAATGACCACTTCATTTCTGCCATCTTCTGCCAGTCCAGCCGCAGCACTTGCAGAATATGTACCAGTCCATCAATTATAAGAATGTACATGAAATCATAGAAAAAAATATAACTCAAAAAGTGATTCAGATGGAAACAATAAAATATATTTGAATTCAACTATGTCCGATTGTGGAGGCCAGCGAAGCCCCCAATAGTGGATCTAATGATCAAAGCACGTTCGCACACCAGAAAATAAAAGAATTCGCGAAATCAAGATATTTCTGATAAAAATCAGTTTTAATTTCAAAGTACGTGAGAAAATCCAATGTGTGGCTCAGTTTGACCACATGTTGAAAATAATAAATGCCTACCAAAAGAATGTAAAAATCTTTTGTGTGCACGTGTTAGTGTAATAAATAATTGAGAGCACATATGGCCAAAGACAAAAGTTGTTATTGTCTTAGGAATTCACAGACTATAAAAATCACGAGGATATATTTATAGGTGTAATAAATATAATTGCAACACGCGTTTTTGACATTTTTCTGTCGGTAAATCTCAAATTTTAACCCGTTAAGAATGTCAGAAAACCGATTTAACACTATGATATATGTGAAAATGACTATTAGAGTGTTATTAATAGCCGTAACTAATGTCACTTTTGTGTTAGTTTATTATTCATTTTATGAAAATTTATAGCTTCATGAGTGTATAAAATGACCCGTAAGCGTATGCACTGGCAGTATCATTTCAGTATCCTTTCAGTATCGGTCCAGTGTTCTTCGGTATCTAGTTAGTTCCGGGCAAAAGACTGAATGTTTCGCGAATTTTAATTATCAGTTCGCAAGTCAGTTCCGAGGTTTTTAATTCCTAGTCGTAGGAATGAATCGACGGTTTTCCATTGTAGTCGTCAACTAGACGTTTCGTTCAGTGATGTCCAGAATAAAACGTTTTTATTTCAATATGTAGTTTGAGACAGTTCGTTACGAAATGGCGTATTGTTGAGGCAAATCAGAGCCAGCAACAAGTTTAAGAAAAGTAGATACGGCCATATGGATATGTGTACCCAAGTATATAGTTTTCAATCTGTTAGTTCCTGTGAAGAATAAACGTCGAGTTTTTATATCGAAAACAAAACAAGTGCTCTTCGTACCTAAGTAAAGAAATGTGAAGTTCTACGATCACAATATTAAGTACAGTATTTCTACGCCCTTCAATGAAAATTCGCAATCTCTCTGGAATACCTGAAGGCGCTGTCCTATCATAAATCGTGTTGAACCAGGGACACGCGACGTTCCTTCTCACATCTGGTGTATTACGTTCGATGATGTTTATCTTATGTGAGTAGGTCAATGACCATATATTCCCTTGAAGAAACATTTGTCACAGCTGTTTGTACCCATTTTGGCCTATATAATGAACTGAAGTTTCCTTTTTTTATATTTGTCTCAGATATTTGTTTTTGTTTTACAATCAATTCTGTTTGCGTATTTCTGACGTTTTAAAAATGACTTTTGCTGTAGACTCTTTTTGTAAGAAATTCGTTTTTACCATTTTCTTTTAATAATTGTTTTTGATCTGCATCGGGTGATACAAAACGAGAATACAGTATCTGTCACCAGATATTTTCACTTTAAGATTAATTATGCCATCCTTTTTCTCGTTTTAAAACTCAGTAAGAGTGGCTAGTGTTTCATGTTTTATTTTTGATGTTGTTTTGTGTACCATTCACTTATTTTGTAGTTTAAACAAATATTGTTTTGATGCACTGTATACCTTTGCAGTGAGATTTGCATGTTGTTCACACCGTGATTTCACACCGAGAATTTGAAACGATATTTTTTGATTTATCTTTAAATAAATTAATTTTAGTTATATCAATGTTTGACTTTTCTTTCTCCTCTCATATTAACAAGCATTCTATACTACGTGTTGTGACGAACCATAAATAAATCAGTGAAGCTTTCTTCAGCCGCTCGAAGGAGGTTTTCCCGGTACGACGACCTAACAGCGCTTATCTTTTGTTTTCGACACCTGATTAGTCTAGTGTCAAAATAGGAGTGCGCTGTCTCGTCAACGTATCGTTTCGTGTGAAGCACCATATACAAGGGTGTTCCACACGATTCATGCTTGAATTATGAGTTTCAGAACCCATCATTATAGAACTCTTGCAAACTCTAATACACTATATCAGACAACAAACACTTTACGTTCTTTCTAAACCGAAAAAGTGATATGATACTTTTGTTTGATGAAAGGTGATTAAACATCTTACATCCATTACACAGGCCTACAAAAATAGTATATTGTGTATCTAGTAGTAAAAGCAATACATTCCCGGACGACAATGTAAATTGTTGGCCGAGGCGAAGCCGAGGCCAACAAGCATTGAGGTCTGGGAATGTGCTTTTACTACGAGGTACACATACTATTTTTTCTGAAATCGCAATCAGCATTGTCAAAAACTAAGGAATTCTACATATTGTTTGCGTGAATTCAATAACTGTCTAAAATGTAAACAAGCCGGCAAAAATATTCCCGTATCGTTTTCGATACGGGAAAGTACTTTCCCGTACCGTTTAGATCCGAAAACGGTCCGGGAAAGTTCGTTGCTCAGCAACGGACTAAAATACTAGATTAGCGTATTTTGTGGCCTGAATTTGCTCCGAGAAAGTGGGCATTCTTGAACGATTTCAGAAAAATATATTGTTATTTGGTGCAGCTCTGTTTGTGTCTATGGCCGATGAAATAGGTAACATACAGTATATTGACATATGTCATTTCAAGTCCAGTTTGCCTACTTTTTTGTTTATTTTCAAGTCTTGTTCGTAAACTGTCATTGTTACATTAAAACCTATAAATGAATTGATATATTTCAATAATGGCTAGTACTTCCAGATACATTTTTTTCTTTGGTGGTGAATACATACTGAAAAATCAGCGTAAATAGATTTAAAACACTTTGAGTCGTTTGTATTTTGCTTAACGTGAAATTCGACACCAAGATAAAGATATTTGCGACAATGGGAGAAAGGGACACGTAAGTCTTTAAAGTTTGGAGTGCCTATGACATGGCGAGAATAAAAAAAATCTTTATGACGACTGTTACTCTTGTATGACTAGGATAGTGGGCATCAACAAAAACAATTGCCATAAATGAAAATATCCCAATATTCCATCAGCACAAAGACCTATTTATCATTCAGAGAATGTTCCAATCAAACGGTAATGCAGCAATTTCAGGAAGATCAAGCTGAAATACCTATTCTCAAGTAGATGATGACTTTGAATACTGCGGAGAAAAATCAAATCCTAAGCCATTTTCGCAGAATGAGCTTAATGACCTCATCAGAGACTCAGATCTTTCTAAGGAGCGTGCCTAATTACTAGCGTCAAGATTAAAAGAAAAATAGGAGATCTCAGCGAAGAACAAGGGGAACGTTTCCAACAAGACATAAAAACGATAGAGAATAGATACCAAAATGGTTGTAGGCCTGTGTTATAAATTATTAAATTTTTGAACAGAGTACTGTTTTTAAAACAGGTCGACATGAGTCCCGATACTTTGCTTTGCACAAATATCGTAGAGCACGTTTAGTAAAATTAGAACATTCTGAAATCGGTAACCGTAGCAAACTCCCCAAAACGCTGTTTCATTCCGCAGATGTGATTCATTGGTACACAGGTTTGGAATCTGAAAATCCCAATTCATTCGATACAACTCTCAATGCAGAACAACCAGAAGAGAGCTCTTTACTTAGAATTTCGGTGTGCTGCTCAAATTTTAATGAACTATCAAGATATAGTCCTAAGTACTTCAAACTTAATTTATTTTCAACAATGTTATTGTCCAACGGTATATCTTCAAAATGACATCTGAAGGAGATCATGTTAGTTTTGTTTATATTAAAAGACAGATCAAATCGTATAATTTCAGCAAGATCTTTTTTGTCCTTGTGTTGCCAAAATATAACAGTAAATGAGGACTTTACAACAAATACAACAAGTACGACTCTATACCTCCCTTAAATTCATGATACCACATACCACAACTACGGTCTAACCCATGACTGGTTCAGGACCCACTTCCTGCCTGCTCTTGCCCTCCTCTAGGACTGCCTTTGTCCGCGACCAAATTCAGTTTTTGGGTTTGTTGTGCTAACATTACATGCGAACCTTGTCAACGACATGTCAACGATATGCTATTTTATAAGCATTTTCAATGAACTTAATAATCAGTTCGCGATGACCCTGGTGAAATGTTTTATTTCTGTTCGTAAACACGAACTTGTATAATTATTAAAATGTTTATAATCGATTTGGAGATTTTGATTTTTGGTTCTTTGTAACATTGCGATAAACATTTACCAAGCGCCCTTCCTGACAATATTCCTAATAAATCGTCTTGTTATCATCTTTGGCTGTTATCGAGATCATTATAGCCAATATTCAGTTGCTGAAATAAATCTTTTTACATAAATGCCCCAAGTGAACAAAACATTTATCTAGTATTTCCTCGCGACAGCGTTTAGCGAACCCCGGGTTATTGGGCTAGCATAAAACCGATTGGTCTTGACGCCGTCGTCGATAAAATGACTTCGTTCCGCCTGTTCTACGATCACCGCTGGGATTTCAATCAACCCGATTGGTTTCTGACCGCTGACGAAGTGACGTTTTAGCACGGCTTGATTCGTTCTCGGAAGCAGAAGGAATAGATGATGGCCCTCCGGATGCCGTCGTTTTTGCGGCGTACAAAAATGCTGCTATTGATTTGCTTGATTCATCGTCAGTTTTGGATTTCGGGATTTCGTGAGGAGGGGTCGCTGGAAGGGAAATCAATCACGTGAAATGGATGAGCTTCAAATCTTTTCTTGTTACTTAGCAACTCGAGATGAAAAGCATCAAGTTACGCTGCAGCCCTAAGGAATTGACAGGGTTGTTCTACATGCTGTAAAATATCTACTTAGCAATAATTTGGCGGTAATTATTTTAGTAGTTTCCCATCTAACTATATAATAGTTGTTTTTGTATTGAATACCTAAAATTAGTGTTTTTTTTATGTCATATGAGAGTGTTAAAGAGCCATGTATATTGATTTCATTGAAGATATGAAGAGGTTTTTCATAAAGTCGGTTGTGGAATCATCTGCGACTGAAAGTTGGAATTTAGTCGCTATTTTCCATCGTACAAGAGATAACCTCTCTTGGAAGGGATTCATGTTGTAAAGAGAAACTTTCTCAATTGAAAATGGAACCAATACATGACTTCTCTAGATATTCCAAAAAAGTAACTTCAATTTAATCGTAGGTTTTTTCCATTTCCAGAGGAGTCATGTATTGGTTCAATTTTCTATTGAGAATGTTTCTCTTTACAACCATGTATACTTATACAAAATGTATTTTGGTCAAATTGTCCAAAATTTCAATATGTTGTTGAACTCGGCCTACTAAACAAAAATTACTACGGGAATACAAAAAGTATGTTTATAGTTCACGAGATACAGAGTGTTCAAATTGTAAAATGTCACCTTTAGACCTTTATCGACTGATTTTTTCTGGCGAATATTATACAGGGTGTTTCTTAAGTACGTGTAGAAATTTTAGGAGCATGTTGCTGACGTCTAAGTAAGAAAAAAAGTTCCCATAAACAAATGTCCGCAATTTATTCGTTTCTAAGATACAGAGAGTCAAAGTTTAATTCTTATATTTGTTTTTTTGTGAATAAATTTCAAAATATTTGTGATATTCAAGTAAAGTTTGGTATCTGGGATGATTTTTCAATGAAAAAAAATCAAATTTCATGTTAATTGTGAAAAAACTAATTTCTAATTGAATTTAAAAATCTTGTCATTCAAAATCACTTGTATCGATTATTTCAAATCTCAATAACTCGAAAACAGTTGCTCGCAAGAATATATTTTATACACAAACTAAATAATAAATAGTCCCAGATACCAAACTTTACCCAAATATCAAAATTATTTTCAAATTATTCACAAAAAATAAAAATAAGAATTCAACTTTGACACTCTGTATCTCAGAAACGAATAACTTGCGGAGAAATGTTAATAGGAACTTTTCGTCTTATTTTGATGTCAGCAACACGCTCCTAAATTTTCTACACGTACTTGAGAAACACCCTGTATAATTATTAGTGAATATTAGTTCCACATCAGAGTATTAAACTAGGCCAATGTTTTCTGAGCAATTTTTTAAACAAAATACAGGGTAAATCATGACTTTGAGTTACACAAAATGAAAATAATTCCATAATAAAGCATTAACGTTATAAGTTTCTGTGTTGAATATATTCAATATGATCGGATGGACCCGAAAAAAAAGTTTTATTGATCTTTATTGGCCGTTGTTTGCCATATAAAAGTAAATAAATTCAACAAAAATCAGTTATAGTACTATACAACAGATAACAGGAAACAACGTTAACATTACAATGACATGACATGATTATTGATATAAATAAGATATTCCAAGAGAAATCCAATATATCAGCTGCTGGACACATGTTCCAAAAATTCGCCTACATATAACCAATGTTCTCATGATACAGTTCAAAACATAGTACTAATATCTATCTCTCTAGGGTAAATTGATTGCTCCTGCTTGACAATGTAATTCTCAGTAGCCAACGATCAGGCAACATACACGCATAATAAATTCTAGTATTTTAGTAAAGAAAATAGTTATTTTCCTAACAAGTGCGGAAAGTGATACTTTCCCGCTCGCGACTTCCGTTGACCCGAACGACGCGAAGCGGAGTTCGGGCAAGACACTTTACGCTTGAATAAGGAACATTATTTTTTCTACGACCGCATACAGATTCAAAAAGCACATTGAAAATATATATTTTATTTCAAAATACAAAACATTCCATGAAAATCCACTAATTATTATTAATATTAATGTTGAAAACACAAATTGTTGCATTCTGCAAATGCGTCAGAATAGCCGGTCCAGAGTAGTTAGTTGGTGGTAACTGGCTGTTAAGAGTAACACTCGTAGATTGCAAAGTGCATGAAGATGACGGAGACGGCATCGGTTGCAAGTTGCCAGTACATGAAAGAATTTTATTCGAGATGGTGTTCTTCTATTCTATGAAGTCCTCCAAATAACTCTCAGCAACATCAGTTCCAGCCTCCAAGACGTTTTATGTTGGTTATCCCTTCGCCTGAATCTGCTAGAAACGTTGCCGAGGATCGTCTAAAACTGTGACCTGTGTAACGTTTTGGGTTAGGTAGGAAGCGATTCTGCCGGCATTTTACCAAATGTGTTTACGCCTACGCACTGAACAGAACATTTACCTTTTTTGTAATTGATAAAAAAACGACGGTGCGTGGTGGTAGGAGGCCGTAAATTTCCATACTTTCTGTAGAGCTTCAAAAAGGTTCCATTATTTATGTCTTCAGATATAACAAAGGATCTTGAGGTATGGTTTTCCGAATCGGAAATTTTCACAATATAGTTATTGTTTCCTTTATCTTGAATTTCGTCAATCGTGATTTTCACAAGCTCCGCTCTGCGAAGAGCAAAGGCTAAAGCAAAAATGGTACTTACATTAATCATAAGATATATCTCATCAGGGGCTAGCATAAACTTGGATATGTCTTCTTTGGTAAAAAGCTGCGCTTTATGTGGTCGAAAACCAACATTTTGCTTTTTTAGGAACGATGTCAATTTATGAAACTTGCTTATGTCCAGGTTTTGTTTTATTTTAACTAAACATTTCACCATCGAGTAACGCGACCATAGGGTAATGGATTTCAGTACCTTATCTCGAAAAAATACGCCAAAAAAACCTCTTCTCTGAAGCTACTCACTCCCTTTTCCTTACACCAGTTTAAAAATTGGTTGTATTGCTGTTCGTATCTTTCTCGTGATTTACTTGGTAACAGGTCTGTATTTACCTCATCTGCGGCCTTTAATATTGCTTCTGGGAGCTCTTCGTCTGACGAATCCATTAAAATATTGCTTTGATTGAAAATAATTTGAAAAATGCAAGAATCGGACACTTCGACAACGCTTCGACTTGAAACTTTGACGTCTGATGACAACTTGGTTGTCATAACAAATCTTTGGTTACCACACCAAACCACTTGACTCAGCTTAGTTTGATTGTTATATGGATTGATTTTTAGAAATGTATAGGGTAGATATATAAAAGTATCGCAATTTCTTCATTCCAATGAATGAAAAGTAGTCTGGGTTAGATTGAATATTAAAACCTATATTAGTTTGAATAGTAATATACCAGGTAAAATCAATGAAATGTACATTTAATAACGATAAATTGACATATTTTACTTTCCCGCACTGGTGCGGGAAAGCGAGTTTTCCCTCGCTAGTGCAGGAAAGTGACACTTTCTAAACTAAAATGAGTGCGGGAAAGTGGGTAAAAACGCACGGCCGTAGAAAAAATTAATTGTACTGAGGGATTCAGAGTTCATTCACTGTTCATGAAGAATGATTATGAATTCTTAAGCAAGGTCTCATCTACGTGGATACTGTTCTGTCCAACTCCAACTCTTCGTTGATCGGGGCGGACACTCAACGGCAGGCTTTTTCTGCAGCGCAATGACATGAGGGGGGGGTTCAGCACTTCGTACTTGATCTGAGTGATATGGTGCTCTCTCCTGCTGGCGGTGTGTATCTGGATGACAGGGTAGAAGAAAAGGTCTAGAAGAAGGGTTGAGTCATAGCGAGATCGTCCCTTGATTTGATAATTTCCCAAGTTAGTTATTTCAAAAACTAAAGGGTGACGGTGAGCATTGAATTGAGACAATAAAACATACCTTGGATGGTTGGTGGACTTGATGTGAAGAATAAAGAACTGCCGAAAAAATTTACTTGAAAGAAACCAAATTCCAAATTCATGCTTAGACCTGAGCTAGGTCTGTGTTTCTCCAGAAAATTCCAATTTCTGCTGGAGAAAATCCGCAAAATGCGATATGAGCCAAATACCCCAAGTAACTATTTCAACTTTACTAGCTGAAATCTCTCGGTAAATAGTTACACAAAATGAAAATAATTTCAAAATGAAGCATCACCGTTATAAGTTTGAATATATTGAATACAATCGGCTGAACCCAAAGAATATGTATTTATTTTAAATATACAGAGGGGATGGAAAGTATAGTTGTTTCCGCACTAGTTCGGTAAAGTACCACTTTATCGAACTAGTGTGGTGAAGTATTGGTAGTCTGTAAAAACATCTACGCATTCTTAAAAAAAGCAGTATTTGGCATCAAATATTATTCGGAAGTAATCATTTGTTGATTCGACGAAAATTGAAAAAAATTGAAAAAATATAAAGAGCCTTTTTGTACTCGCGTATTTGTTGAACTCCGCTGCGTCTCATCAATTGCGTGAATTTTGGATTAATGTTGAGAGAAAGTCTTCCTGATTAAAAGTAACGAATGCGCATAAAGTCCAATAACCAAAAGTTTCGGAGATATTGGCCAATGATACTGGAAAACGAAAACCGAAAAATACATAGTTTATTGGTGTTGGGTGAGTGTCGCAATGGTGGTTTCTCTCGAGACCTTCTCAAACGATAAAATGGGCTACGATGAGACGAGAGGCTGCTCGTCGCAGTACCATTGTTGCCAAATTCAATACAATGACAGCTGGTTCACTTTTTTTTGGATCACTTATTTTTTTTTTCTCAAAACTTGTTTGTCTTAAAAATATTTGGTTTTCTGAAAACATCAGGCCCAACCCAACCCATATCCAAACCAACCTCAATTCTCTGTTTTTTTAACTAACTTCAACACAAATTCTTTTGTAGATTATTGATTGTTTAAACCGTGAACAGTATTCTGCAAATGAGTGAATTTATTTATTTTAATATTTTATATTAGATAATTTACAGAAACAGTATTAGAACTCAGGACTGTCACGTATGTCGTGTCTTCTGTCATGTATGGCTGTTCACTTGTTTTCATCGTGTAAATGTTAACATTAAACCTTTATTTTCAAGAATCACCTTAGTCTGAAATAGCTATTTGTGTTTTTAGAGCGCAAAGTGATTGATTGACGCTCGACAAAGAGAGTAATCCTTGTAGAGCGGTAATGACACTTGGTGCTCGAGATACACACAAGATTTTTTCTACAATCGCAGCTCTTAGACAGAAACCGATCGACACTTCATTCAACATAGGTACATAATATTATTGTTTATGAGAAAATTAACACTGAAGAAACATTCATAACCTTTCTCTTGTAATTATTTGTGGCTTGTATATTTGCCTGAGGGTGGGGAATGAGTAGTTCCATTAGATCCGACACTTCTCATCCTTCACAAAGGACTATATCCCCTGGAGTATAAGGCATCACCGGTGTCAAATCTATACGGAGTGTCGTAAATGGTATAGTACAACACTCGTAGCGCCGCGTTATGTCCGTGGATATAGGCTGAGACCGCATAGGGCATGCTGACAGCAGATGCATTATGGTCTCAGATGCCCCACGACACGCCCTGTATCTGGTGTCAGGGATCTTTATGTCCATCTCGCGAATACGGTAGACTAGTGTTGAAGACACCATACTGGCAAGCAATTATGAACCCCTCGGTCTCCGATTATTGCTATTATCATTATTATAGTCGAAGTTGTATAATAGTACATTAGTGGCCCATTTTATCGTTTAAAAAGGTCTCGTGAAAAATAAAAATGTTATTGGACTCTAGCGCAATGGTAACCTATAATCAGGAAGACTTCTCTAAACAATATAAAAAATTCAGGCAAGTCCCACATAGATCACTTTTCCATAACGTTTTAGTAAGATCCTTTCACGCTTATTATACAAAAAAGTCCAATTTCACGAACTTGTATCATAAATAACTATTATTTTTTGTAAGAAAAGTAGAATATAGGAAAGGACCCTGCACTTTTGAAAGGTAAAACGGATCACGGTGAAATTGTCTGAATTTTCAGTGTATTGTAGTATTCGATGTACTGATTGAACGTGCAGAATCGCAAGGTTCGTTGATGGATAGATTTTGAAATCCATGGCGTTCAAGTTGAAAATCAGTAATTTTTATTTAATAATAGTCTCGGGATTTGAAAGTAACAACTGCTTTTTTTTTGCTCTTATCATCAACGGACCTTCATATTACTATCATTCAGATGGTGCAGATTATATCATTATGTACAGAGTGGAAAATAAAAACATTTTTGTAATGTCTAAAAATTCGAAGTAATAATGAAATATTGATAAAAATTTTTTGGCATGCAATATACTACTCTTGTTTTGAAGAGAAACATTCTCAATTGAAAATTGAATCAATACATGACTCCTCTGGAAATGGAAAAAAACCCTACGATAAAATTGAAGAACAGAAAACAACTACTTCCCCGACTAAAGCCACACTGGACATTGAACTACATCTGATAGATATTGAGAAAGACCCTATATAACTTGAAGAAAAAATCTGAAAGTGAAAATTTGCATTTTCATTCAGATATTTGATTATTTATTGAATGTCCAGTTTCCATTGGAGATTCTTATCTATAAATGAGAAAAGGGAGAATGTTATTCAGAAGTATCACTCACAGAAAATCGCTCATTCCATTGATGCCTGAACTGCATCTCTTTCGCTAGGCCTCCAATACATTTTGGTTGACAAAAATCTATTTCACTTTTCTAAGATCATCAGGGAGGTCGGAAGAATTAGAAAACATACTCTTCAGAAGCAATTTCACACTGTAATGAGGAATTGTTGGACTATTTCTTGTGCGGTGAAACTTTGAAAATATTTTTCAGACATAAAACCTGTCATGGGTATGGCATGTTGATTTCATTGAAAATATGAACAGGATGTTCATAAAGTCAGTTGTGGAATCATCTGCGACTGAAAGTTGGAATTTAGTCGCTATTTTCCATCGTACAAGATAACCTCTCTTGGAAGGGATTCAAGAGAGGTTATCTTGTACGATGGAAAACAGCGACTAAATTCCAACTTTCAGTCGCAGATGATTCCACAACTGACTTTATGAACATCATGTTCATATTTTCAATGAAATCAACATACTATTCTTATTCCATCATTAATTACAATTCATAAATTTCGAATAGGGTGATTTGAAATATTGGTGGAATATATGGCCGGTTCTTTCGTACTCATCCTGTATATTCAAGTGGGTTATCATCCTCCGAAAATAGCTGATACCGTATAGACATGATTTCGGTGAGATATATAGGACGATCATGAAAATTTTCGATAATAAAAATGACAAAATATCAAGGTTTCAGAAATCATCCTGTAATTCACGATTAACTCTGTGAAATTCCTTTTTTATTATTTGGTGTTTTCATCATTCTCTCCTCAACACTGTCCCAAAAATTCTGTTTCCTACTATGACTAGTTTCATAGTTATTATTTGAGAAACTTATTACCATGACGAGTTGGAGGAACTTGTTCACGCGTACATTCTACTAGTGGCTAAGAGTTTTCACAAATTGTGAAACGTGAGAATGTGAAGATCAAAATAAATGTAAAAGAAATTGGAGATTAGAGATAACAATCACCCAGATATGTGAATTTAATAATGTAAGGTACAGATAGTTGAGTGAATTTTGTTGGTTTAAGCTTTGTCGGAATAAAAAACAAACTATCTGGGAAAAGTGAAAATGATTGATAGAACGCTTTCATTCCTAATAGGAGAATTTGAATCTATTTGTGAATAATCTACTACTACTACTAGTAGAATGTACGCGTGAACAAGTTCCTTCAACTCGTCATGCAAATGGTAATATGTTTCTCAATTAATAAGTATGAAACTGGTCATAGTAGGAAACTGAATTTTTGGGTCAGTGTTGAGGAGAGAATAATGAATACACTAAATAATAATAAAGGAATTCCACTGAGTTAATCGTGAATTACAGGGTGATTTCTGAAACGTTGATTTTTGTCATTTTTATCATCGAACATTTTTATGAACACCCTATATATCCCAACGAAATCATGTTTATACGGTATCAGCTTTCTTCTGAGGATGATAATTCACTTGAATATACAAGATGTGTACGAAAGATCCGGCCATATATTTTACCAATTTTTCAAATCACCCAGAACGAAATGTATGAATTGGTATTAATGATGGAATGAATATAGTATATTGCATGCCAAAATAATGTTATCAATATTTCATTATTGCATCGAATTTTCAGACATTACTAAAATGGTTTTATTTTTTACTCTGTATACAATGATATAATCTGCACCCTCAGAATAATATTTAGTAATATGAAGGTACGTTGATGATAAGAGCGAAAAAAATGCAGTTGGCACTTTCAAATCCCGAGAAAATAATTAAATAAGAATTACTGATTTTTAACTTGAACGCCCTGTTTTTCAAAATCTATCCATCAACGAACTTTTCGATTCTGCACGTTCAATCAGTACATCGAATACTACAATATACTAAAAATTCAGACAATTTCACTGAGAACCATTTTACCTATAAAAAGTGCGGGGACCTTTACTGAATTATTATCCTGTTTCTTTCTGATAACATGTTATTATATTTAATTGTGAAACTCTCGGAGATAGAACGAGTCTAATTTCGTTTTTTTACCGAAAACTGTTGTTGAAGAAAACTACATTCCGATTGTACTTTTTCATTTTCTAAGTGAGTTGGGAACTGTAGCAACAGATTTAAAAATTTCACTCCGGGGATTCTTTTCTTTTCTCATTAGCAGTGTTCATTATCAAAATTTAATAGGATTTGCTAGCGATGCTGAGCTTTCTAATTAAAAATCTGCAAGTCGAGATTAATAATCAAATTT
Source organism: Chrysolina oricalcia (assembly GCA_944452925.2). Classification (NCBI taxonomy): domain Eukaryota; kingdom Metazoa; phylum Arthropoda; class Insecta; order Coleoptera; family Chrysomelidae; genus Chrysolina; species Chrysolina oricalcia. Next base: position 13,568,567 of record OX101819.2, read on the forward strand.
TAATTTTGTCCCACCTGCTATTAGGTATCTTTGGCTGGTTTCAACTTCCAGCACGGTTATTTCCTAAAGTTTTTCACCCTTTGCACACTCCTTTTCAGTTTCTTTTAATATCATTGTACTTGAAAATCCGCAATGATCGATAAGAACAAAACGATGCATTTCCATTGAGTTTTAGTACTTAGTGTTTTATGATCTTGTGCCAACATATACTATGAAACATCATGAAGTTCTCAGTAGATAAGTTTACATTCGGTTTTAATGAAGGTGAAATGAAATGAATATGAGAAACCTGTGTTAGACAGGGAATAATGTTATTTTTCAACAGTGTTAGTTACCAGCTACGTATACCGCCCAGCAATAGCTGTTTTTCCAGCAGCTCGATACAAGTGCCCCAGTTGGCTCATCACAGTTGATTTTTTTAGAATCGCTTCATAAAAATATACAAAATATAAAAACATGTTTACGAAGTCTCTTCTTCCACTGTCTTGTAAATGAATCTAGCAGAACGATGTTCTCTCTTTATATGAGTCATGTGAATCTCATTAGTCTTGTTTATATCAAAATTGAATAAAATTTGCTGGTGATGCTGTGTATTGTAATTAAAAGCCGCCTACAGGTCGAGATCAATAACCCGCTTGTGTCTCTATGCAATACGTGCACATCAAAAGAAGAATTTACTGATATATGGATACTCACGAGAATGGTATCAATATTAGATATCAATATTGCAGCAGAGACTCATGTAATCAAATAAACCTCAACTGCTGTCAATTTGGTTTCAGAAGTAAATATAGCCCACACATGCTGTTTTCAATATCGCATCTGATATTTATTTTTTTTATCAATCTCTGATCCATGCAAACCTACTGGTTTAATTACATGGATAAAGTATACATAATAAATATAATAATTACGTATTACATAATGATGATACATTTCACATAATACCTGGTCTCTTCATTGGTTCACATGCCATTTCCATTATATTGAAGAAATAAGGATGTAATAAAAAATAACCCGTCTAAAGGCGGACCTAGAAAGTGTCCAATCCAAATCGACTAACTTATTAAGATTATTAGCTAGGTGAAAATAGAGTATTTTTCGTTTTAATTCCGAGAGTTCTAACCTTTGACAGCTGTTTCGTGGTAACCCACTCATCAGAAAGGATTTATGGAGCTCTCGAAATCAAAACCAATCCACTCAAGAATTAATACCGTGAAGGCAAGACAGATATAACAGAAAGTTACTTATGACATCTACAGTCACTAGTTGAAACTTAATTTGACACGAACCAAGGAATCCAAAGTTAGATGTTTATCTACTCATTGACATGCAGCCAACAATTCGTTGTTCTGACCAACCCAAAGTTCAATCAAGTTTCTCGTACGTTATGAGGAACGCAATCAGAATCTAAGTGAAAATAGAGTATTTTTCGGATTAATTGTTGGCTGCCTGTCAATGAGTAGATAAACATCTAACTTTGGATTCCTTGGTTCGTGTCAAATTAAGTTTCAACTAGTGACTGTAGATGTCATAAGTAACTTTCTATTATTAGCTAGTTTAAACTTGGCCACAAGAGGAATTAATATAGTTGTTAACACAAAAGTAACATCAAACATTGCAGACGAACGAGTTCTACGAACAGGAACATTAAATCATATAGTATAAAATATCTGGTGCATTTATATTATTGTTGACTATGTAGTACAGAAACATAATTATGCTTATTTGGCGCCTATTATCTAATGAAAACTTCAAATTCATATATGTTGTGTGCAGATCTGATTGTACGGCTTTGCATGGACTTTTTTGAAATATAAAAATCTAAGAAATTTGTTTTGAATTTTTAAAATTTCTTTCAGAGTTGTTTGATATTCTCCATTTCAGATCATTGAAGCATATTCAAGTTTGGATCTAACTGAAGCTTTATAGTATTTGAGTTGGTGAAATTGGAACTATTAGTTATTAAAAACCATAGCATACGATTGGCCGATTTACATATATTCCTCAAGTGACATGCAAATGAAAAGTGATTATTGTTCGTAATACCCAATTCTTCAACTTCCAATCACTTCTCAATTATACTACCATCAATCGATTAATCAAAATTAATAGACTCTTTAGCCGCGTTTCATTGACCACTAGAATTTATATCTACTAGTAGAAGAAGTAGAGTATCATAAAAACGCAATTTCAGGGTTTTCCATAGAAGTCAGATAATTCTAAAATTTTCTAAATATCTGTAAAAAGTTTGAAACTCATATTTTTATTCCCTATTATAAATGAAACCTTCAATACGAATAATTTGCTTTCATTAACAAGTACCACAGCCGAAATAGACTATAGAAGAAGGCGCCAGTAGTATTATATTTATTTGAGGTTTAGATCTAGGCGGGAATATTTCAAGTGGAATGAACTTGTCATACTTATATGCGAATTCCTTGAATAATTTCCAATTAGGAAACTATTTCAGAATGTAAAAATAATTTTGAAAAAGTGATTCCTAAACCTTCACCTTCCACTTTCCAGGCAGCTTTGAGTGAAGTAGCAAATAAGCCGGAATTATCTTTAAAAAATTATAGCATATTTGCATGTTGCGAACAAATAGGAACTGAAAAATATCTCTTTGATATTTATCTAGACAATATTCTCAATTCATCATACATAAGTCGATTTGACACAATGTTTCTATATCATCCCACTGGTGTTTTTGAACTTTCGCTTCCTTCAGGGTCATCATCTTCTTCTTTGGTATCCATTTGTATATTTGTTTAGGATATGATTTTAAAATGAAGGTTTAACAGAGGTTTTCAATGAATTGAGAATCAATGTGAACCCACCTTCTTCATTATATAAATAAAAGTTGTTGTACAACCTATACGTATTTGAACATTTCCATCTATAACTTTACTCACGTTCATAACACTCATATTCATTTTAACTAGAGGCTGTTCACTATCAAAATTGTTTTAATATGTGTAAATGAAGTTTTCTGAGCTTCAAAATAAAACCAAACTGAAATGTACAGAAATTAAAATCCACAATATGTTTCAAACTACTTTCAATGTCAATAGTGTCAATTTCTGCTACGATTTAGGAATTTTAATTTTTCAACCAATTATCTACTTTTGCTACCCTCAAATTTGATCGTTGCGAAAGTAGAGAAAGTAGATATATTTGGTTTCAAAAAAACAGATGTGTCAAATTCTATTTCTACGAGAAGAGCATTTCTGCCTAAAATAAAACGCACCATTTACCACATGGTATTGTCATTGTGTAGTACTTAGAAATGTTAATGCTACTTATATCCTTTTGTAACATAATGCAATCCCGTACTGTTTGTACCCTCTCAAATACCTTGAAATCATTAGCAAAAAGTAGACATCCCGAATAATCAAGAAGAGTGGGTCCATCATTTATAAAAAGTACAAACAGTGAAGTACCCAAATTCGAGCCCTGTAGCACACCTGAGTTTGCATGATATTTTCTAGACTTGTTACCATTATGTCTTACAAAAAAGTACTATTTTTTCAAATAAATTCTATTAATAAAAGCAGATTTCTAGATACACTCAATTTATTTAGCTTATTCCGTAGAACATCATGATTCACTGTATCAAATGCTTCCTTCAAGTCGGTATCCCACCGTGACAAGTTGAGATCTTTCCTCCAATTACATGAGCTTTATTTGCGAATAAAAATAAATTTGAACTCACAGATTTGTTTTTAATAAAACCATGTTGCTGCGGAAAACAAAATACTCCTCAACGTGCGTATACAGGGTGTAAACTAAATGATGTCATTAATTTCAGGTGGTGATTCCTTGTGTGAACTGGTATACTAATTAAACACTTCTATTTTTAATATTTTATTCCACAACAAACGATTTCCAACACGACAATTACAAAAACGTCTGAACAGCCCGCACAACGGATAGCAACTAACTGACCGTTCTCGATATCATTCTATTATCTAAACTTGATTCACTCATTGCACCATCATCCCATTACTCATTATAGCACTCTGACGTGGTCGTCAACACCTTTGCCTGTTCACACTCGGCCATCCTGACCGGATGATGGTCATTCAGTCTTGGAGACCTGAAACCTGTTAAAATTCATTAATTATGCTAGGAATCTCAACGGCTTTCAGAGCACAGGAACCAAAAGTTCCCATGGCCTACAGAACACAGGGACCAGAAGTCCCGACGGTCTACAAAGCACAGGGACCAGAAGTCCCGACGGCCTACATGGCACAGGGACCAGAGGTACCGACGGCCTACATAGCACAGGGACCAGAAGTCCCGACGGCCTACATACATAGCACAGGTACCACAGTCCCGACGGCCCACATAGCCCAGAGACCAGAAGTACCGACGGCCTACATAGCACAGGGACCAGAGGTACCGACGGCCTACATAGCACAGGTACCACAAGTGCCGACGGCCCACATAGCACAGGGACCAGAAGTACCGACGGCCTACCTCATCTTCTTCAACACTTCCTGCATTATTAGGACCCGCCCTGTACCCCAAAAGTACTTCAGCTGGACTTGTACCGATAGCTCTATTCCATGTACTATTTATGCCCAGTTGAATGTTCGTAATATTCTCGTCCCATTCGTCTGCCTTGTTCGCACCCATGGTTGCGAGAGAATCCAGTATGGTTTTATTGTACCTGTCCAGTGCCCCGAGGCATTCCAACTGCATTTAGGTGGTGATTGATCTGCCTCAGCACAGAACTCTCTGAACTTCTTGGAAGGGTCATCGATATTAGCCGCCTTGACGGCAAATCTTATTGAATTGATGTCAAGACTGCCTACAATTAGGTAACCTCGTCAGAACCGCTCAAGTTTAAGTTCATATTTCTGATCAAAGACAATTTATCGAAACAGTATTCGAATAAGCTCTGATTTGACTTCGGATGCAAAGCTAGCATTTCTGCCATCATACCGTGAAGGTCTCTAGTGGAAGGAAACGTAACAGTCAACAATATTTTCCATTCATCCCAAGTTTTAGGAATAGAAGACAAGCTTTTGTACCAACTTTCTGCAGAATCCTTCAATTTATTTATAGCAATATGACAAATATTCAACTCATCCCAATGATATATGGTTGCATGCTCATCAATTTTTGAAATCCATTCTACTACATCATCTTTAAGAGGATTAAATTCGGTTATATATCTTTCATCGACATACCCAACTTTGAACGATTTTCTCGTCTCAAATTGTCAACTAATTCTAGCAAATCTGCGTTCATATTAGAGTTCGTGGTTAAAGTTGAGAGTTCCGGCGTGTGATGTCGATCCTCAGGGTATTCTCGCTCTGTTTCTCTCCTACTCGTCGTTCTACTACTTCCTCTCCTTCTTGCCCTCTCTCGACTTCCTTCCTCGTTTGGTGTACGAGATCTTGAATACCTCCGTTTTCGGTTACCCATTCTTGCTTGATACACTGCGGCCACTGGCTCGTGAATCTTGTAATCCCACTTCTGATGTGAACTGGTATACTAATTAAACACTTCTATTTTCAATATTTTGTTCCACAACAAACGATTTCCAACATGATAATTACAAAAACGTCTGAACAGCCCGCACAACGGATAGCAACTAACTGCCCGTTCTCGATATCATTCTATTATCTAAACTTGATTCACTCATTGCACCATCATCCCATTACTCATTATCGTGGTCGTCAACACCTTTGCCTGTTCACACTTGTCATATTTTACGAAAAAAAGTATGTCCTTTTTCATAAAATATGACAAGGAATCATCACCTGAAATTGATGACATCATTTAGTTTACTAGATTTAGAATACTAGAAAAAAAATGCGAAAAATGTTCTTTTTTCGACTTTGCCCCGTATACACTCTAAAGTTCTATCATCAATAACATTATAATTGGAGATGTAAACGAATTCCGATAAATTTTATTTGATCCTGAACTTGTCTTATTTCTCATTGGTTTGAATTCAAAAAATTATGGAATTTGATTAGTTTATACAATATGAGAGAATTTGTCAGTAGTAATATCCCGAGAAAATGATGAATTTTCAAAAAATACTTTCACCTTGCTGTCACGAAAAGCGTGTTGCTTAGAAACATAACGAGAGCTTGCTCGACTGGCAAGGTGAAAGTATCTTGAATATTCTGCATTTTTGAAGGGTATTCGATCAGACAATTTCACGAATACATTAAATTATTATGGACTAAATGCGTATTGCAAGAACGGTTCATCTTGTGTCATTAATGTCAGTCGAAGAGTTGAACCGTCAAACTGACGTTTCTAAATTTACAGAGATTGTTGTAACTATGGAAACGTATAAATAAGAAAGAGGCGAAACACCTATTTGAAAATACCACGGGCTGAGACAGTGTTTTCATAAAGTCCTTTTCTCATTGGTTTGAATACAAAAAATGATACACAAAGAAAAAGATTTCTTTGAATTTAACAAATATTGTTAAATTCAAAGAAATCTGAAGTTTGAATAGCTCTAACAAACAATCTTAGTTGATTAAAAGTTTCCATTCTTTTGGATTTTCAAACAATTCATTATTTTGTTTTCATATAATTTCTTCAAAATGCTATATTTTATTATTTGAAACAAAGCATATATTTGTTTCGACCAAAAATGTATTTTTTTCAATTTATGAACAGATTCATTCGTGGTGAATACATGTAATTTGAATCAAAGAAATCAACCCTTCAGACAAAAAAATAATTGTTTGGAAGAAAAAAATATGTTATTTGTGAGAAATGAATATATTGGTTTTTTGGAAAGAATATATTCAGTCTAATGGAAGTGTTTGTTTATTTCAATCAAAAATGTTTTTCAATTCCTGAAAAGAATTATTCGTGGCGAATAAATGTTATTTGAATCAAATATCAAACATTCAAAGGCAAAAGAAACTTGTTTGGAAGAAACAAATATTTATTTTTGAGAAATTAATATATTGGTTTATTGGGAATGATGGATATTCAGGTCAAAGAAAGTGTTCATTAGTTTCAATTATAAATGTTTTCGTAGTTCATAAATGTAATTTCAATCAAAGAAATGAAACCTTGATATAAAAAGAAAATAGTTTGGAAGAAACAATTACTTATTTGTGAGAAACGCATTTGTTCGCGGTGTTCGCAGGTGGATTAGTTTCAGAGGTAAAAAATCTTAATCCTAACCTGATTATCTTGATATATAGGTACATATATAATGTTGTGAAGGTTAGACGATTGTCTAAGTTAAAGAAGAATCCTTTAAATTCGGGTATGCAGTCAACAAGGGTATGGAAAATAAGTGTACTCTTTTTTGTATTCAAGCTTTCGAGTCATTTATTGGCTCTTCATCAGGAACTCTACAATGAATTGAAATTGAAACATTATTTGATTTGAAAGAAATTTGTCACATGTGTACTTACGAAAGTGAGGTTATAAATCCCTTTCACTCGCCATACTATTTGAAATATCATGTCACAACGGACAACACTCTTGATACAATATTAAAATGACAAAACTTTTTTAAAATATGATTAAAAATGATCATGGTAGATTAAAATAACTGAGAAACACAATTTAAAATTACACAAGGGCTCTTTTGGAGGCCATGTTGAATTAAAGAGGAAATGATGTATATGAATGACAATGACAAATGAATAATGAAGTTGACACTTGGCAAGCAATGACATATTACTAGTGACCTTGTTGCCAACATACAGTGAAATGGAAAATAGTAACACCAATTACTAAGTGGTACCAACATGAACATTATTAAAAGAGAGACCAAAATTCATTTTAATATATATATATATATATATATTTGAATTCCAACCTATGCCAGAACTGGTGTAAATATTTTTCTGATTTCTGGATTTTCTGGTGCTTTCATACCGATCCACCATCAAAAAAAGGAACTCACAGTGCAATTTGGTATGTTATAGTCAATGATAATTGTAGGGTACCTACTGCACATCTACAAAATACCTATTCGTACCTAGGTAGATACGTTGATATATTCATTTTGAAATTATCCAAGTGAAATGGCGTTTTAATTATCAAGGGGAGTTGAAGATTCCATACAGTCAAATAAACATTTTTTTCATTCAAATGTCATTAGCGTCAGAATCAAATATTTGTTTCTATAAGACAAGAAACAAATATTTGTTTTATAGAAACAAATATTTGATTCAAGTGACGCTAACGACATTTGAATGAAAAAAATGTTTATTTGACTGTATGGAATCTTCAAACCCCCTTAATAATTAAAACGCCATTTCACTCGGAGAATTTCAAAATGAATTTATCAACGTATTCACTTACGACTTACGACTAGGTATTTTGTAGACGTGCAGTAGGTACCCTACAATTATCATTGACTATAACATACCAAATTGCACTCTGAGTTCCTTTTTTATGGTGGATCGGTATGATAGCACCAGAAAATCAAGAAATCAGAAAAATATTTTTTACCAGTATTGGCATAGGTATAGGTAGGAATTCAAATATATATGTACACCTATATATCAAGATAATCAGGTTAGGATTAAGATTTCTTACCTCTGAAACTAGGGATCAGATGACCCAAATTCCATTCTTCTAAAATTTCCATGACACACAAACTACTAACCAGAACCAGTAAGAAAAAACTATTAAAAATCGCATTAATCGCAATGAATAATGAATGGCGAAAACAAGCACCATCCACCTGCGAACACCGCGAACAAATGCGTTGTGCCGTTGGGTTTAGGCGGTTGTCTGATGATCGTACCACGTGACACCTGACTTCTCGACCTTCGACCAGTCTTCTGTTACTGAGGCACGGATGAGGATATAATGAGTAGTAGGAATGAAAGATGGCAAATACTTTTGTCTCTCTCATACGCAAACAAAATCAATATCTCTGTTTCAAGAAATTTTAGTGAAAGAAGTTTTCTCAAGATTTATTTATTTGACATTCGACCCAATATGCCCTGCTCTGCAATTTTTATTATAAGCGTCCATGATTCCATTCGAATTGGGTAAAAGAATAGAAAGAAGCGGGGAGCGGAGCGGGCTCCACACATTCGGATACCTATTTGGCAAATATACGTACCTAGGTATATTTGTCTGTATACTTGGCAATTTATGTAGGTATTGGATTATTTGATGCGGGAAGTACAAATATATTCATATACAGTTGCAAGTCGTAATTGGAAAGTGAATACTTTCCAATGGTTGCTTGTGAGCATATTTGCGTGGTACCTAGTGTAGTTTTGTTAGACCTTTTTTCGACACACTAGAAGTATTCAGAACTGCTACTATAACTGATCGTACGCGTATGTGCAGTATGTGGATCAGACAGGCATTTGCTTGTTTTGCAAATATTTGTTCATGCCTTTGATTTGTTTGTGATAGCAAACACGAATAGATATCAATAATTTGGGTCAAAAATTATTATATTTTCTTATAAACTCTGCTGTCGTTCAAATCAAGCAATTCTATATGCATTTGTTAGTGGCAAAAGACACATACTCTGTTCAATTAATATTTCTTAAATCCAAATTGAAGATTTGTTCGTGACAAATCAATCAGTTGGTCAAATTTGAATCTCAATCTCAATTTCAACCAACCATGTGATAAATTTGTCCAAACAAATATTTATTTGAATCAAATAACATTTAATGCTTTTTAAAAAATAGTTTTTCAACGAATGCAGTTGTTTCGCACAAACAAATCTAATTTAAATAAACCGATAACTTGAAACAAAGAATATGATTTGGTTCTTAGGAATAACATTTGCTTCTTTCTAATAACAATTATTTCTTGCAAAGAAATAAAAGTCAAACAAATGAGATTGTTTCTCGCAAAGAAACGTTTTTCTCTGTGTAGCATTTGATTGGTTTCTATAATATGAGGGAAATTGTCGATATTACAAAATATATCAATATCAAAATAATATACTAAATTGGTTCGATGGGTTTTCCGATAGGAAAAAGCTAACATCCTTTAGCGAACACTGAACTCGTAAAATCCGCAGAACTTCTATTGTCATGGCGGGCTTTCGAAAACGCTCTTTTAATTGAAACCTTTCACGTCCTCTGTTATTTACAGCAATCCTTGTAACGGCTTGCATTGTCGCTGCAACTTGAGGCTCTTTGCGTCATTATTTATGACTTATTGCACCCGGTGTGCTCGCACAAAGAGGAACTGCTCGTGGTGAATTTGTACGGTTTCTATTTAAATCTTCACAATGGCATAATCACATTACGCGGCTTCATTCACGAACAATATAGTTTTTCATTTGTCTTGTGTTCGGTCTATTTACTTCATGGCAACAGATCACTACACCCCAAGACCTGATGGGTTATCCAGTTCGCAAAGCCTCGATATCAGCAATGGAGACGTTTCCTTTAGATACATTTTTATTTGAATAAGGTTTGAACAACCTAGTATTATATTTCTTGCTGTCCAGAATGACGACTTGTAAAATTTAAGTCGGTTCTATTTTCAGTAGTATTAACCCAAGGACATTGATAATTGTTCGAGAAAAATTTATATCAGATTTCGAAAGCTTGTGTGCAAGTAACAAGCTTGAGAAAGTTTTTAAACAAATTTTGAGCAGTTATCAATGTCCGAAGGTTATTTGGATATACATTTTTTGATAATTATAGAAAAAAATGGAGAGCAAAAACAATTCATTTAAAGGTGGAATTAACAAAAGAACAATTAGAAAAGTTCAATGGAGATACAGACGTGTTAGTTTTTATAACTGATGTATTTCCACTACGCATGCTGTTAATAATTTGATTATGATCTTGGTCAATGTTCAAGTAGGGTTTTATCGAGTTGGCATTGTTATGACCCGTCATTTTTAAAAGCTCTTGCTCTTGTACACCACTTTAGGCCAATCGACTGACAGCGGTCGATCTATTGGAGTGATTAGTAATTTTTTTTCTTTGGTTTTCAAGCCTCTGCAGACGATTTTGTCCAATTTTGAAACGCATGTCTTCCAAAAGTCATATTATCATACCAGTGATCATTTTCGGCTCTCCAATGACGACTTGTTTTTAGGAATAATCTGTTGGTTTTAATATTTGGGCCTCTTTTTGACATCAATTTTTTAAATTATCTCACAGTACAAGCGTTGCTGTCGTTGTTTTCTACTAAAAATTTGCTTTCAGTACACATTCTTGAACCACCTTGGCAAGTTTTGCTTAATACAGGGTTATATTCAACTCAATTTGTTACAGAACCATTGTTGTTTGATTCGATACGTAAAAAGTCAGTCAAACAATCAACAGCTTCCCCACCTCGCCAAGCTAATTCTACCGCGGCTATGTGATAGAATTTCCGTGGCAGCTCTTCGGGGGTGTTTTCATTCCATAAATTTATCATTTTGGTTATTTCTGTTGAACTTAATGCTGCTTCCGTTTATGGGGATCCGATTGCAGTTTTCGTCATATATAGAATCGCGGGCAGCTCGCGCTTGTTGAAATACAACACTTTTGAATGAGTCAATAATAACTTTCATTTCTTTATAACATTTTTCTTGACCGTAAACTCTGTACCATCTTTTCTTCTCATGTTCACAGCCCAATCTTTTAAAATCGACGCCAATTCTTCCACTGTCCGATTTCCATCTATGGGATATTTGCTTCTATAATTTCATTAATATTCTCGTCAGTATTATGACCAAATCGTGACATTTTGAAATATTAAACATTTGAAACCTCAAAATCGAAATAAATAATCAAATTGTATTCATGGCAACGTGATAGAGTGAAAGCAGCCCATGGGATCTGTTTTCAGTATAATGTTGTTCTGATTGGTTGTGTTCAATCAAATGACCTCAAATTAACTGATTTCATTGGATTTCTACTAGAGCAAAAAGTAGTATATTAAGTGGAGCGGCTGCGATCGCGATCACGATCACACTGGCGGCTGATCGCAGCTGTGGAAAATAAATATCGTAGCTCATACCGGCGCGATATCATTCCAAGAAAAGCGCGTCCCAGCAGCGTTCTAGGAAGCGGTGGCGATCAGTTGTGACTTGTCGAGTTTGGACGCATGATCGCAAGAAATTGTAGAGTGTTTTGGGTGAAATAATTTACAAAATATGGACTCTATTACTGAACAGTTGAATGAAAATATATATAAAAAAAACACAGAATTCTGTATGATTTACCGCACCCTGAATACAAAAATGAGATATGGGATGAGATTGGAAGTTTGCTTAATATAGACGATATGTATGTACATATTTTTTAACAGTATATAATCATCAGTTATAATAATAATGATAGGAATGTTCAGGCCTATAATAGTCATTGGATCAAAGTAACTATAGACCTTTTTGATTTTTCTGCAAAAGAAACAGTATTTATCTTAACGTCAGGTTCATATACTGTATACAATCTTGGAGAGATACTACAAAGATGATAACATATCAAAATAGTTCACAAAATTTTCTCGTATCTGAAACGAATAGTTTGTCGCCCTTCGGGCGTCACCTGGGAGAACATGTAAGGCTCCTATTACAGGCTCTGCCTCGTCTAAGAGAGACACGTATTACGTGTTTTATTAATTTCGTGCAAACAGATTTTTTTCTTCTTTCTAAAATTATAGTTTTAATTTATAACAATGACAAATAACACATATACAGTGCGACGCTAAATTATGGAACAAATTCATTATTTCTGAATATAAAGATATTTCGGAAAAATCCTCGGACAGGTCGATTTTCTTTTCTGATAGGCCAATTTTTGAACCCTACCAAAAATATATAGGGTTATCCGTATTTGAGTAAAAATTACTTTGGTTATATTTTTAAATGGGACACCCAGTATATTTTTCCATATTTGGTTACGGATCGTCATTACGAATCCAGTGATACCAAGTTTGGTGGGATTATGTCAAACGGCTACGGAGATATGGGCAAAAAACTTCTCCATATGTCCAATGAGTGCGACAGAGATTTTTACCTTCTGAATCGTGTGGAGTCTCGCAGTCATACTCATTAGACATACGAGGACGTTTTTTGACCATATCTCCGCAGCCGTTTGACATAATCCCATTAAACTTGGTATCACTGGATTCGTAATGACGATTCCTAACCAAAAATATACTGGGTGTCCCATTTGAAAATATCGGCAAATTCATGTTTACTTAAATGCGGATAACCCTATATATTTTGGGTGGGGTTCAAAAATTGGCCCATCCGAAAAGAAAATCGACTTGTCCGAGGACTTTTCCGAAATATCTTTATATTCAGACATAATGAATTTGTTCCATAATTTAGCGTCGCACTGTATACACAAGCACTATTTATTACCAAACTACCTACCTTTCCCTGTTTTCGTCCTCGAATAAGGCTTCAAGTAAAAACACTTCATCTTGATCATGCATTGTTTCGGCACCAATTAGGTAAATTTTTTAAAGAAGCACTGATAACAATGATATATCAATAAAATGTTTTATAACAAACTGGCTGAAGATGGGTCTGATCGCCACCGTGATCACTTTGATGTGCGTTAAAATGATCGCTTATGACATCGCGGCCGCGATCGCTATCGTGATCGCTGCCGCGATCGCGCCAGTCTGCGCCTTGCTTTAGACACCAAGCTAGGTCTCCGGATTCAACATCACTTGATTTTTCTTGTGGGGTTACCTGAAACAAAAAGCTTAGGAACAAATATTTTTCCGTTATATTATCATTTGGAAACTGTGATCTGAAACTGTACTTTAGACGTAAGGCCCCATATCAGAAACTTTATTATAAACACATAAACGTAATTTTAAATTTCAAGTTTTTGAATTGTTGTTAATCCAATATTCAAATACCAAAAATATTAATCAAACAGGTGCAATTTTAAGTGCGTTTGATTTTCATATTAAAATTTTTTTATTAGAAAATTTGACTCTTTTCAATTAAACTGTTTTCTTAATTTTAATGTGTATTACCTTTAGACTCAAACTACCTTTTCAAAAATAGATATTTTATGAAGTTACCTTATACATGAACAAAAAAAATTGAATTTGCATCACATGTGATAAAATTTTAATAGCCTTATTTGGAATTTGGGATTTTGTAGAAAAACACAGATTTAATATGTCGCTACTTTAAAGAAAATGTGTCTGGAATAAACCATTGTCAAACAGTGGCACAATTAACAAAAAAAATAAATAAAAAGAATTCAATATGATCATAAGCAGCTGAAATTTTGATTATGGGCTGAAAGTTGCATTTAAAGAAACTTTTCTTTTAACTGTTTTCGAAATTTTTTTAAATTTAAAATTTACTCATAATACGAATCGCGTTACTACAATTTTTTTTTCTTTTCTCATTTCGATGGTATGGAGTACCACTAGCGTACGCATAAGTATTTTCACATTTCTTGGCTTATTTTTTGCAAGGAGGGCATTTTCAATTCTTAGAACTTTCTTCTGAAGTTCAACTAGGTGAGAGCTCACTCATGGTCAATTGAACTGTCAATTTTTAGCGCCATTGTACTAAGTTTGCTATTAGCAAATCTTAATCATTTGGATTGAACCTTTAATAATTGAATATCAGATTAGAATGACCCTTAATGTCCCATACCTTTATTTATTCATACATATAATTCAGCGCACTGGTTGGCCGTTAGCGTGTGAATTTTTTAAGCTAGAGAAATAATATATTTGGTTCTATTATGATCAAAATACTCTCATTTAACACACAACTTCACAGAATAACACTTTTGTGGAGATTAATTCAGCTATAAAAACTCTCATATGTGATCTCAATCATAACAATGAATTTTACTCACCTAAACACCTCCGTCGTCGGCTTATTGCTCTGGATTGGTCACACTTTAACTAATGGAACGTACCACTAATTAGCCCTTTCAGAGCTGATTGGTTTCAGTAATTCAGTAATTTTGGTTTGGTTCAATTATTGACTTAACTAACAAAGGAAACTCGAGAAATAGTCTGTTTTTCATTTATTAAGGCAAACGGAGATAAATAAATATAAAACTGTATAAATATACGACTAGAATGTTAATATTTACGAGAAAAAAGGATATAGAGAATTTACTTCCACAATTAACGTCAAAATACTGGAAATTTCAATGATTAAACAAGAACAGACTGAAAACAATATTTTTATAACTCAAAACAAAGACCTATCTAATTGACAATATATTATCTAGCATGTTAGCTTACCAAGACCATCTTTAAATACGTAAAACTGATTAGAGACCTTGATAAAAAATGATAAAATACTTAAAAAACCCTTCAACTCTGAGAAAATAGATCGGACATGTCCCAGGTCAAGGTGAGGCCTTGACCTGAGTGTTCTTCACCCGACTTACTGTTTCAAACACGACATTTCAACTAACTCTTGTTTGAGATCTTAAACGGTTCCTCTCTATAATTCGTTAAAAGATAGGGGGATGATCCCGCCCTCAGAATATTTTACTTGTAAGATATTAAGGTAGTTGTCGTTACTTGAATGGTCTTGGCATTCTAAACCCTATTCTGGTATTCTACAGTCCTAATTAATTACATGTAAGTTTTACTATTACGTGACATCATATGGTTGACCGTCCCGTACATTTTAGGACTCACGTCGAATGTGGTTTTGTTTCACTTTGATAGAAAATGGTCGACAAAAAACTATCAAACATTCTCTTTTGATCGTCCGATGTCACTCTGCCTTCTTACTTTTAAAATAACAATAATTTGCTTACATTTACAACGAGTGACCTATTTCCATGTATGTATTATTCAAGACAAAAATCAATTGATTAAACGGTCAGAAAGATATTTATGACCGTTCTTTCTAGGAATATCTATGGCATCAAAACTAGTTGTTCCAGATGGTAAACAATCGACCCTTGGGCTATTCAGGCTGAAATTATCAGATTTTACAATATCTTCAAAGTTGAATGGATTTTCTGATTCTCACGAAAAATCTATTGTTTGTAATATGCCCCTCATAAATTTTGAGTTCTATTATTTCTGTAACTAATGTTTGGTATTATCGCCCAGTAGAACATGTGGGAAGCAACTTTCTTATTGAAATGGATTTGGTCCCGCGACCAGAGGCGTCTCAATATTCTATTACACCATTAAGAATTCAATTTCAGAACCTTATTTCCATGTTTTTAAGTTATCGACTTCAAACCTAACACTCAAAACCTGTCAACCTGTCAAAGTCTGTCTAATTCCAGCGCCCGTCATCCCGTCTAGAAATCTGCTTAAAACCAATGTCGATGAGGTTATTTTGTAAAAGGAAGAAGTTTCCATTTCGTCTCACCCGGTATATTATTATTCAGCGTACGAACTAAACAGCAGTAATTAGTGAAGTTTCCGTTTTCCCATCTAGTGTTCCTGGGTTGGTCGGTACATGTTTCATGGCAAACTGAGCAAAGCCCCTTGCATGTAGTTCATAATACGTCAATAGGCTTTTGTGTTCGTTACAGTGGGTTCAGAAAAATTGTTCACAGAGCATGAAGTTTCAAACGTTATTATGTTCAGAGTGGTCCTCAGAATGAATGAGAACGAAGTGCTGTTGTCAGCGTACAGATACCCAGAAATATTTCATAATACTTGATACTTCCTTTACGCAGAATCCGAAATTTTCGACCCAAGGCAGCTGTTCTTTAACAACCATAGTACAAAATAATATAATAATTGGAATAAAAAAATGTGTAAATACAATTTCATTTAGATGACGGCGATAACAATTTTTTCACAAATAAACAGAAAACCACAAAGTCAAAGACTGTCTGTGGTGTGAGTGCAGCCTATGTTTAAAATTAGTATCGATAAATTCTGAGTAAAATAAAAAATATGTTTGAGTTCAAATTAAGATTCTCTAACATTACTGGATTCAATAAAGAACACATGTCCAGTATTCAAGTAACAAAGCAACAAAGCGGTCACCAAATGCGAAAATGTAAATCACAAAACACATACAATTCAACACACAACTTTTTTCACATAAAAGTACAGGAAAATTTATAAAAAATAATATAATGAAGACAACTGAAGTTTTAAAGTCAACAGGATTTGATAAAAAAACACATGCCTAGTATACAACCAACATAGTGGTCAATAAATATGAAACATGAAAATTACAAAATGAACATGCAATTTAACACATAGAAAATACATAAGAAGTAATTGAAGGAAGACAAATGAGCTGAGATGGAATGAAATCTCTTTACACCAGCTCATGATCAGTAAGTCTGTTTGAATCAAGTAAATATTTTTTTAGCTTTTTCTAGAATCCTCTATAAGATGATATCTCTTTTATTTCGACAGGAATAAAATTGAAAAATCTTGGTACTAAATACGAAAAGCATCTTTGTCCTATAGATTTTGAAGCAAGCGGTGTTTTGAAATATTTGGATTTGTGTCTGTTTTCGTAAGAATGTTCTAGTCTCCGAATTTTAGATTTAGCTTTGAATTCAAAGCAGGTTGATATAAAGAAATAATGTTGACGAATGTCAAGGATTTTAGATTCGGAGTATATCAATTCAGATGAGTATCGTGAGGGCTTGTTCAGTAAAATTTTCAAAAAGGTTTTTTGAAGAACTTTTAAATTTTTAATATGTTCTTTTAGTGCACTTCCCCACCCTATTATCCCATATGTCAATCTGGATTCAACCAATGCGTGATAAATCATTCTGAGATGTTTTTCTTCGAAAAATTTGGCGATATATTTGAATCGGTATGAGATACTTCTCAGGGTATTGCATAGTCTCAAAATATGTATGTTCCATCTTAGATGTTTATCGATAGTTACTCCTAAATATTTAATCGTCTCGATCTGCCTTATTATCAAATTATTGGTAATTTTCAGATCATTGAATGGGGGATTGGTGTTTTCATAACATGAAAAGGGCATATGAAATGTTTTGTCGAAATTAATTGTCAGTACCTTATAATCGAACCAATTTTTGATGAGTTTCAAGTCATTCTCTATGATGGCTTTTAAATTATCCCAATTTTCAGCTTCGAAAACTATGGCGGTATCATCTGCGAAACTGATGACTTCTCCAAATTATTCAGTATTAAAAAGGTCATTTATGTAGAGTATTTAGAGCACTGGACCTAGTACAGTTCCTTGCGGAACGCCATACTCAACAGTGCACTGTACTCAAACTACCATTGAGTGATACCTGTTGTTTCCTGTCGCTTAAGTAGCTTTCCATTAATTTTCTAGCTACTCCTCGAAATCCCAAGTCCTCCAAAATATCTAATCGTTGTGAGTGGCAGACCGTATCGAATGCTTTAGCAAGATCTAAAAATACACAAGCAGATTTTTTTCCAGTGTCCAAACTTTTTGATATCTTTGCTGTCAAATACGCAATAGCATCTTGAGTCGACTTATTTGGTTGAAATCCATACTGACGGTTATTAATCAGTTCGAATTTATTAGTAAAGCTCCTTCGAAAAGTTTTGCAATATTGGATATTACTGATATTGGTCTGTAATTTTTAGTCAACTTTTTTTTACCCGATTTGTGAATTGGTTTGATTATTGCTTTTTTAAACTGCGGCGGACAAACACCAGAGGAGAAGATATTATTGATTATGTGCTAAATAGGTTTACAAACATAATTTTTGATTTCATTTAAAATTTCTGATGTTATTTTGTCAAAGCCAGGAGATTTATTACATTTTAATTCCGTGATGAGTTCACTGATTTCTTTTTCATCCGTAGGTGTTAGGAATAAAGATTGTTCCTTGATATTCCTTTTTGGTTGATAGTTCTTATTTTTTATTTTACGAGCAAGATCAGCTCCAACATTGGTGAAATATTTTACAAATGCATTGGCCATTTCTGAATTTTCATCCGTAGTTGTGCCATCATTGATATCAATTTCTTTTATAATTTCTGTGCATTTTTTAGAGTTTGTTATTTCTTTTATAATATCCCAGACATTTTTATTATTATTAGAGTTTTCCAAAATTTTATTTTCATAATAATTACTTTTGGCAGATTTTAGTAAAGTATTCAGCTTATTTCTGTAAGATAAGAATTGCCGTTTTAAGTTATTATCATCAGGATATCTCTTCGTAGCTCTGTACATTTTATCTTTATTTTTGATAGAATTTAGTATTGCATTTGTTATCCACGAGGTCCTCTTAGTTTTTTTTATGATTTATCTTTATCTTAGTTGTACTCTCTTCTAATGCATTCATCATTATTTCATAGAAAATATTTGTTAATTCGGTAACATTTTTTATTGTATAAAAATCGCTCCAGTTCATGCTTTTAACAACTTGTTTTAGTTTATTTATATCAGTTATTTCCTTGTATCGGGATTCATTTTGTTTTTCAATTATTTCTTTGAAGTTCAAATTCAGTATAATGTGGTAATGATCTGTTATCGGTGTTCTTAATACGAATGGCTTGAAGTTATCATCTGGTGATTTTGCTTTGATAAAACAATGGTCAATGCAACTCTTGCTGTCACCTTGTACTCTTGTATATTCATTGATTGCTGATATGAAATTATTCTCACTCATTATGTTTAGGTAATTTTCGCTGAAAGTATCTGATATTTTTATTAACCTGTGGTAGAAGTCCATTATATCTCAAAGTGGAGTGGTATGGATATACAAATCAGTAAAACGCAAAGTCGTCTCCACAATTTAATTTCCCATCTAGTTCAATAGGATGGTAAAACGGTGACTGACCGCTATCAATCAGATAGCCGTCCAAAAGTAGAAGTAGTACATGTTTCGATCCTATATAGGACCATCATCAGCTATTCAAGAGAATTCTACAATAGAAGAAAGACTATGTACTAAAGATAAACAAGGTCAATATAAGATTACTTACATGGAGAAGAAAATTAATGTTGTGAAATAAGTATATATCTAATTGTTTAAAAAATTATTAGTATTAAATATAGTTAAATAACCACATGGTTAATTATTTGTGGTGTTAGAACCACCAAAATTGTTTTGACGAAAACCACAAAACTAAGTATAGGTAGGGGAGGCTGTAAGGCCTTGGGCCCCCTTAATCCTATAGGGGAAATAAATGACTTAATCATCGATCAAAATTATAAAATCAATACACGTGATTATTGTTATTGACTAAACAGAACGGCAAGTGACAGCTGACAGCACAGCCGGAACCACTGTCTGTGGTGTGGGTTGTTCTACTTCTGTTCGTTCGCGGACGACGGACGTTCCTTCGTGGAGTGTACTGTAGCAGCGGGTTTGTCTCTGTCCCACTGGTCCTTCATTTCGACACAAGTGCTATCACACTTTCTGTGTGGTCATGAGGGATTTGTTCGATAGTACTAAACCCGATTTGTCTACTTCTGTGAGGATGTTCGACCTTCGTGTGACGATTGGTAGGTGGGTTTCTCACTCCATGGTGTGGATTAGAGTAGCTATTCTGTGGTAATTCTTTCAGTTCCCTAATTTTCCATTGTATGGATTCTCCTCTTGTTATTGCTACAGTCGGTTGGCTTGAGATCCTCTTGCTTGGAATAGTATCGTTGGAATTTTCCTTCTCTTGTTCTGTGAGTGATGGTCTCGTTCCACTGTTCTGTGTCAATTTTGACATGGGAGCATTCATGACAGTGGTTCCGGCTGTGCTGTCAGCTGTCACTTGCCGTTCTGTTTAGTCAATAACAATAATCACGTGTATTGATTTTATAATTTTGATCGATGATTAAGTCATTTATTTCCCCTATAGGATTAAGGGGGCCCAAGGCCTTACAGCCTCCCCTACCTATACTTAGTTTTGTGGTTTTCGTCAAAACAATTTTGGTGGTTCTAACACCACAAATAATTAACCATGTGGTTATTTAACTATATTTAATACTAATAATTTTTTAAACAATTAGATATATACTTATTTCACAACATTAATTTTCTTCTCCATGTAAGTAATCTTATATTGACCTTGTTTGTCTTTAGTACATAGTCTTTCTTCTATTGTAGAATTCTCTTGAATAGCTGATGATGGTCCTATATAGGATCGAAACATGTACTACTTCTACTTTTGGACGGCTATCTGATTGATAGCGGTCATTCACCGTTTTACCATCCTATTGAACTAGATGGGAAATTAAATTGTGGAGACGACTTTGCGTTTTACTGATTTGTATATGATATTTTTATGTTTATATTGACGTCTCCAATGAAGATGTCAAGATCAGATGATTCTTTTGATAGTTGTTCCAAGTGATTATTCAAATTATTCAAAAACGTTTCGGTTCTAGCTGATGGAGGTCTGTACAACGCTGTTATGTGGAATTTCAATTCATTATATGGGAACCTCACTGATAGTACTTTGATATCGCCTATATAATCTAAAACCGTCAATATGGCATCCGTCATAAAAAAAATATAGTAATAATGAAATTGATTAGTTTGCATTACCTGTAATCGTTCCATGTACAAACTATTTTCATCCATGTGTTCTTTTTAAGTGTTCTCACTTGTCTTATATGAATTTAATCATGTTATTGTACGTATTCAACTTAATTGTATAGGTACCGCAATAAATGAGATTTAATTAACTGTAGTCGTTCCCTATACTATTTATTTTTACGCATGTGTTCTTTATAAGTGTTCTCATATGTCTTTGTCTTATACAAACTCTGTCAAGATAAGTTGTTTGTAAGTAATTGTATAGGTACCTCACTAAATGAGTTTTAATTAACTGTAATCGTTCCCTATACAAACAATTTTTATCCACGTGTTCTTTTTAAAGTGTTCTCAGAATATTCTCATATGAATTTTATTATTTCAAGTTATTTCACGTATTCAACTTTATTTTATAGGTACCTCTCTAAATGAGTTTTAATTCACTGTAGTCGTTACCTAAACAAATTATTTTTACTCATGTGCTCTTTACAATTAGTATTCTCATATGTCTAATTTGTACTTTATCATTTTAAGTTACTTTTACTTAATCAACTATAGTATATTATGTATATGTACACTCAAATGCAAAAAAACGCCCACAAGTTAATATTTGGTAAATTTTGCGGTCTTACAGTTTTTTATTTTTAGTCCGATTTTTTTCAGAAAACTGTAGATAAAATTATTAATTTTACCTTGCAAATTCAATCATTGTTAAATGTTGGCTTATCAGTCAGTATACAGGGTTAATTAGAAGTTTGTTGTTAAACCCTTATTTTAAAACATCCTGTGGAAGAATGTCGAGGTCAAATTCTTTCAAAATACCAATTTTTGCTAAGAACCATTCCTTTCCAACATTTTGTTTTTTGGTTCATGCCTTCAAGTACACTAGTTCATTTTTAAGAGAGAAATGAACTTGTCATCAACGGTTTACTTTAACAAATGTGATTTTTTGAAGAGGTGGCTTTGCTCGTTGTTGCCCTAATGTCAGTTTGACAGTGAAAGACCTAAAAGAACTCTAACCATGGTTTTAAGTGCGGAAAATTGCGCAAAAGCTGTTACTCTTGTTGAAGATGGACGTAACTATGAATATGTTGCAAGAATACTTCATGTTCATCGCTCTACCATCAAAAGAGTAGTCGAACGTTTTAGACAAACTGGCAGAAATAAGCGTAGGGCAGGTAGTGGCAGAAAACGGAAAACGACTGCTATTGATAACAGATTTCTTCACGTGAATACTCTGCGGGATCGTCATTTAACATCAGTGCTGTGTAGAAATCAACTTCAAGAGGTCCGAGGTACAAATGTTTGCAGGTGGACAGTTCACCGATGATTGAAGGAGTTTGGTTTGAAATCTTGCAAACCAGCAACTGGACCCAAATTACTTCGGCGTCACCATGTAGCTAGACTGCAATTTGCTACTGAACATTTACAGTGGAACTTAGGGCAATGGAACAATGTTCTTTTCACTGACAAATGCAGATTCTGCTTACATTCTCCAGATGGACGAAAAAGAGTATGGAGAAGGAAAGGAGAAAGATTTGCAGAGTGCACGTTCAGTCCCCGTCTGAGTTATTGAGGAGGTTCAGTAATGGTTTAGGCAGGAATATCTCGGGAGGCCTGCACTGAGTTGGTGGTCATCGATGGATCCTTGACGGCCCACCAATATATATTGAGGAGATATTGAGCAATTACGTTGTTCCTTTTAGTGGATTTATCGGAGATGACTTTATCCTGATGCAGGATAATGCGCGGCCACATACAGCAAGGCGCGAGGGGGAAACATCTCGCTAAAATATGTACGAGACTTAAAATATTTAAAAGACTGAAAGACTCAAACTGATGACTGAAAGACTTAAGTCGATGACTGAAAGACTGAGGCAAATATTTAATGACTGAAAATTGACTTAAAGACTCAAAATTTCTAGTTGTAAGAGATTTGAAGGAGATGTTTCCCCCTCGGCAAGGCGTATTACACAGTACCTCGCGGAAGTAGGTATTAGAAAAATGAACTGGCCAGCATGTTCGCCTGATCTCAACCCCATAGAGCATGTATGGGACATGCTTGGTAGGCGAGTCAGAGATCGCGAAGTACAAAATATTAAGCTGAATTTGTTGTAAAAAGTACGTTTCTCCAGGTTATTTAAGTTACAGTTGAATTGGTTTGTTTTGAAGTTTGATTTTTATTTGAATTGAATAGTTTGCATAAGTAAATTTTGCAATAATTGCTTATTATTATAACTGAATAATATATTGTTGCCTTCTCATTGCTAGACTCATAAACTGAGATGTGAAACTGATAATGGCACAATGAGCAAAGCCCTCTCGTCAAAAAATAACATTTCTTAAAATTGGGTAAAACTGTTGTTTGGTGTTCATTTCTCTCTTAAAAATGAACTAGTGCACTTGAAGGCATGAACCAAAAAACAAAATGTTGGAAAGGAATGGTTCTTAACAAAAATTGGTATTTTGAAAGAATTTGACCACGACATTCTTCCACAGGATGTTTTAAAATTAGGGTTTAACTTCAAACTTCTAATTAACCCTGCACACTGACTGATAAGCCAGCACTTAACAAAAGATTGAATGTGCAAGGTAAAATTAATAATTTTATCTACAGCTTACTGACAAAATTTTGAAAATCGGACTAAAAATAAAAAAATGGGAGACCTCAAAATTTACCAAATATTAACTTGTTGCGTTTTTTCGCATTTGAGTGTATTTGATATTGTTTTTTGGGTTTTTCAACTTTCCACATTCTAAAAATAAAATAAATTATAATCCAAGGAAAATCTGTACAAGTACAGAAGGACAAATTATGAATTTTCCCCGATAAGTTACTGCGTTTACAAGACTCATGGCTTGAATAAAATTATAAAATTTGTCAGAAACGTATCGTTTTCTGAATTTGCTTATCAGAAAATAATTAGTTCAAATTAACTAAAAAATACTGATTTTTTCCAAAAAAAAAAACGTTGACGTTTCACTGGCTAAATCTGTCTCCGTTGAAGCCTCATTTACTAATGACGGAAAAGATGTGGCATCAGCGCAATTTTTCTCATTTCATGCATTTTGTATGATAATTCGCCCATTTATAGGTTAGGTTCATTTGTGTTTCATTTGAAAGCTCTGTCATTCGTATTTTTTGCCGCTTTTCAGAATTTTTTGACTAATTCAGACACATACTGCTGCGATACCACATTCCTTCCATTTTCATAATACAGTTCAATCAACTCAACCCTCTCTGCAACACATATGTTCTATTGTGTTGTCTCTTCATCGACTCAGAGGAAAAACTAATCAAAAACGTTTACAGTATCGTAGCAAACAAATTTTAGATTGCAAAAAAATTGCAACTGATTTGTCCTGTGAGTCTCAACAATTTCTAGCGTTCAAATATATAGGCAATCAAATGTCCTCCTCTAAACTGAAATCTACCTGTCCGAGCGTTACTTCATATTTACGATGTTATTACCCAAACCCTCATGTCAAGTTTTTGATAAGCCACTCTGCATGTATGAATACAAAAGATTCGTTTAGTTTCAATCCCAGAAAATAAAATATTTCAATGTTGATTTTTCTGTTTATAAATATATATGTACTCTAAAACATCTATTTTATTTTTTGTTTCAGGTAAGTTAAAAATTCACATCTTGCCCAGTTTGGAGTTGAACATTCATGCTGAAGTGAACACCTGTAACAGAATATTCGCAACTGTTACATCTATATTTATGAGATGAATTCGAAAAAGGCTGTGAGTATTTTATTTTCATATTTTCGCCGAGAAAACGCATAACGGCGTTATATTATTTATGAGGGATGAATTTATTTTTGAGAAATAATGGAGTTTATGTGAAGTGATGAATATTTTTTTACGGCAAGAAGAAACGATGTTTTTTTAACTAGCTGAAAATAGAAAAATTGACTTTTGATAATATACTGTACCTAATATACTTGATATACAGAATCCCAATTTTGTATAGAATTTCATTACAGATATTAATAAGTTTCGATTTCACTCGGGTGGTTTATGGATTCGGTAGACGAGGTCGTTTATTCTCTTGATGATTTTGTACGGACCTTTCCACGAATTCCGCAACTTCGGTGACAGGCCACGGCGACGTTTCGGGTGGTACAGCCAAACTAGGTCACCAGTTTAAACTCCGCCAGCATCTGCTTCTGGCATTTTGTATAATCATGATGTTGTCTATTCTCTGCCGAAGTTTGCTGACGTAATCCTCTACCGCAGAGTCTTGTCATGGTGGTGACCCAAACTTCTGGTCACATGGAAGTCGCAGCTTTCTGTCCAATACAATACAAGTTGAGATCTGGCAGGTTGACTTATTCACGGCATGAACAATAATGGAGGTACTGGTCCCAGTCTCTCTGGTGGTCAGAGACTACCTTCGATAAGTGGCGATTAATCATCCTATTCATCATTCTATCGGACTGTGGATACAGTGCTGTGGTTCTAATATTTCGTATATTCAGCATTTTACACGATTCTTGGATCAGGTTGTGTACTTGAAAGTTCTGCCATGTTCCGAATGTAGCTCCAATGGAACACCGAATCGATATATCCACTCCTTTACCAAGACTTTAGGGCAACGGTGGATGCTTCCTGTTTGGTAGGACCGTCTGCATTAATCTTTCGAATGTTGCTGGAGTATTGCAGAGCCCGAATGGCATAACTGAGCTGCCACAATCCTGAACCGATGGTGAAAGCTGTCTCTTCTCGATCTTCTGAGGCTAGTTTTATCTGCCAATATCTACTCTTCAAGTCCAGAGTCGAGAAAATCATAGCACCAGCTAACATGTCTAAGGTGTCGTTTATTCTTGGGAGTAACTGCCCTTCTTCTTGACGTTGTTCATTTCACCATAGTCTACACAAAAGCGTGATGATCAGTCGTTCCTTTCCACCAGTACGACTGGAGAGGTTAGATAACTCCTCCCTTCCCCGTATCGCTGACTATTTTGTCAGCATCTTCCTTCTTGGTAAGAGGAAGTCTTTTAGCTGATTGTTGAATCGGTCGGACATCCCCAGTATCAATTTTGTGCTGAACGACAGTCGTTCGACCTTTGATACTTTTTGACTAAATCCCTCAATTTGTAATGATAATGTGGTTTTATGTTCTTGGAAGAGATGACAACCATTTTTGTTATTAGCGGGCAAGTTCTTGGCATTGCTAACAGTATTGCGTACACCCCGAATCACCGAAGAAATTGATGAACAGTTTCCAAAACCCTTACTGACACAAATGTATGTGCAAGCAACAGAGTATTTCCTATTCCGAGTATTACGTCGATCTGAGGCGGCTTAATGGAAAGCTTTCCTGTTTCTTGTATACTCTTTTAGATTTCATCCAAGTTCAAATTCAGGTCCAGCATCGAATTTTTGTTAACCATTTCTACGCGGCATCGTTTTGGTTTTTCAACCTACTGTTGAGCATTTCCTTTATTTTGGCGATTTCTGCATCGATTCCGCCTTTGATTTCATCAGTGATTATTTCATTCTTTTCTCCATTTCTGCCTCTAACTCAAAGGTTCCTAATATTTCTTCTGATCAATTCGCCGCACCAGAAAGTTTGTTTCAAATCTTCGAATTCAATAGCAGTTTATCTTGTAGGTTTTTTCCCAGACTTTTCATAAGTTCTTCTTTCAAACTCTTCGAATTTTCTTGTAGTTCTTCCTTCAAACTGTTCGAATTTTCTTGTAGTTCTTCCTTCAAACTGTTCGAATTTTCATGTAGTTCTTTCAAACTATTCGAATTTTTCTTGATCTTCCAAATTTTTCAATTCTTTTGAATTTAATAGAAGTTTATCTTCGAGACTCCTTGAATTTTGTTGCTGTTAATCTTCCAGCCTTCATGAATTTTGTTGCAGTTTATTTTTCTAAGATTTGGTATTTTCGTTCATTTAATTCATTATCGAACTCAAGTGAATTCCAGAAACTTTGAATAAAAAAGTTTCGGGGTCCTCTCCTCCTTGAATTAGTCGATCTGAGAGTCTTCTCAGGAGTGCGACTTCCTTGCCAGTTGCTTCGAGTTCCCTTTCCTCGAATACATTAAAAGACAACATTTTTGTCTTTTACTGTAACTGCACGAGATATCAGTTTTACAAAAAAAGTTTAAATCTCAAGATATTATTTTTGTTGAAGCTCAAAAACTATTCACACTTGTTCGGTAACTAGTATTATCTTGCGCGAAAAATGTCTTAGTTATTTTATCAACTTGGATACTGTCATTACTACACTATTTATTTTAAAAAACCCAATTTTTGCACCAATTGTAATGAAAATAGTCTGAACGCCTGAAATAAATTCATTTGATACCAGTTAAGTAACACTAATTTATTGCTCTTCATTTAAACTGTGACTGTGTGTGCTCGACTGGAACTAAATCTGCTATCTGTGGTAATGGCCCTCTATTTACATCCATGTGGGTTTCTTTTCTCAATTTTTCTGATGCTTCCAATTTGGTCGCCTGCTGTTCGTCGGCTCGGTTCGGTTCTAGAAGCTCTCTGCATTTCGACAGACGTGTGTGGTGTCATCATCATTATAAGAATAATCGCAACGGTGTAGTCGACAGGTCCGGCTCCAGCTCGTTACAATAATGATAAAAAAGTTATCTCATGCATTTTTCGATATTTTTTAATTGAAGGTACTCTACTCGAGAGCTGAACAAATGTTTTTGCCCATACTCTAGCGCCTTTGATTTTGAAATAAGCAAAAAATTTTAGCTGGTGTAATTTTTTTTCTTTAAAGAATCAGTAAGTAATCTGTTTATATGAAGGAGCAACGTCTCGAACTTTACCTTCACCTGATTCTAAACTACAAAAACGAAAATAATATTTACTCATTTAGCTCTTTTCGAATCCGTTATGATAATGAAAATAACAATGATACAATTGTTTTCAAAGATAGGAACGGGCGATGGTACAAAGTTATCAGGATAATCAGTATCTAATACATCTAATACAATACTAATTATCTGGGGGTGTCAAATTATCTCACTATTCCTAAAAGTCTGATATAACTGTTTAGATAGTATTACAAACAATCGTAACAGCAAGAGTGATGGCGAATGCAAAGTTCTCTAATTTATATTTTTAAATTTTCCTAACTGTAACTGTTCTTTTGGATTTAGAGCCGGAATATCATTTGACCCCTACCTAGGTCATAAGTGAGTCTGTATAGCTAGCTTCCTGGTACGGTGTTACAAAAGGGGGTTATGTATAGTAAGTATTATCATGCCGAACACAATGGACCCTTGGACCGCAGTGTTTCCGGTAATATACCGGCGCAATAATTCATTGGCATGAATTCGGAAATGAGCAAAGTTGTATTTCCGGTATAGGTATACATACGCCCAAACTTCTGGATGGGTATCTCGATAATTGAGAATGGACGGGAATTGGTATCGACTTTGCGCTAGGTTGATTTTCGAACATATTCTATACTTTGTTCAAATTTGACTTCGTTAACAAGACTTTACCTTTTACTGTATCAGAATAGAATGTTATTCAATTATGCAATGTCAATGGAGCAATTAATTCATCAATTAATTGTTTTAATCATTTATATCCTTACAGACTGCGAAGGTCTCGTTAATAGGATACAAAAGTTGCCAAATCATGACCGCCGTAAAGCTAGCAGAACCACTTTGGAATTTTATAGTTTTTTTATGCCATAATTTTAGGCAAATTTTAGGCTAATTGATTACCCTATTCCCGAATTTTTTGCTCTTCAATTGTGGGAGTTATCGCGAGTTCTGCTAGCTTTACCGATAAGCTAGCAGAACCCAACCATAAAAAAACAACCTAGAAAAAATCTATTTGGACCATAATTTTAGGCTCTATTCAGGCTAGTTTATTATCCAATTATATCTTTTTTGTTCTTTAGTTGGAGGAGAAATCATAGGTCCTATTAAGTAGCTCAACACTGAGTTGGCTGTACCAAAAAGCTAACCGAATCGTTATGAAAAATCTGATTACACCATAATTTAAGGCTCATTTTTGGCTGACGTTTGAACCCATCGCCAAAGTTTTTGGAATGTGTTTTAAAAAAAATAAATAATGTTCTGCTATCTTCACTGTTAAGCTGGCAGAAACGAACCATTAAAAACAACTCGGAACAATATCAGTTGGATAATAATTTCAGGCTCTATTCAGGCTAATTTATTACCCAATTATATGTTTTTGTTCTTCAATTGGAGGAGAAATCGTCATATTAGCTCAAACTGAGTTGGCTGTACCAAAAGGGTAACCGAATCGTTATGAAAAATCTGATCACACCATAAATTTCGGCTTATTTTAGGCTCAAGTTTGATCCCATCGCCGATTATTTTGAAGTGTGTTTTTTTTTTAATCCTGTTTTCTGCTAGCTTTGCCGTTAAGCTAGCAGAATTCAACTCAGAGTAAATCCAGTTGCACAATAAATTTAGGCTCTATTCAAGCTAATTTATCACCCAAAATATATATTTTTTGTAGAAACCGCACATTTCACAGAAATCAGAAAATATTTCTCCATCTGAATTGGATCTTTAATTCTCATGAACGAACTTACACTAGGTGGTTTAAAATTAATCGAATTGGATTTTTCTTTGTTCACGAAACGAAAAAATATTATGGATACGAGATCCAGATGATATTGTACGATCGTTCAGGCATTTTCATTTTTGACGCCCTGTATCTCGAAAACTAGTCTGTCGATTTTTTAGAACCTGTGTACACTTTTGCCAAGGAAGTCGAAATCTACAACATACCAAAAATTCTGGAAATTTAACCGAAAGCCATTTTCCATAAGGAAAGTGCGGGGTCCTTTAGCACTACTTATATTTTCGTCATCATCTTTATTGACATACCACTTGTTTCTGCTCAGTACTCATATTTCGAAATTTAGATGGCGTGTTGGAAAAAAATTTATGAAATTATGAAACACTCCATATAGAGCTTTTTTATTTGAAACTCTCCTAAGGGTATTTTATTCATTGAATATTTTCATTAAAAAGTTCAAGCAGTCTTCGGTTTATGCCACAATTACCGATACCTACCGGAAGGTAACTCCGGAATGTCTAATAAAAAAGTTTTATCTATTCGCGAAGGCTGTCGTAAATCTGAAGAGGCGAACATTTACTGCAGTAGGCGCGCACATAATTTTTAACCCGAATTCCGATTTTATTGCATTACACCGGGTGTCCTAGAAAGGCCACGTTTTGAAATAGTTTCAGACGCACAAGGTGTTGC
Organism: Chrysolina oricalcia; assembly: GCA_944452925.2. Classification (NCBI taxonomy): domain Eukaryota; kingdom Metazoa; phylum Arthropoda; class Insecta; order Coleoptera; family Chrysomelidae; genus Chrysolina; species Chrysolina oricalcia. The sequence continues at coordinate 13,599,156 of OX101819.2, forward strand.
ATTTTTTCGTATTATTATTATTAATTATTAATTAATGTAGTGTATAGGTAGCCACGAGGAAGAAATTAACAATAATACTCGGTTATGTCTGAATTGTTTCACATCAATTAAAATTTAAGAAAACCTGAAAATGATCTAGGTTGCCTGAGAATCAAACATTTGAAACAAAACGCTACTCGTATCCCCAATGGAAAAACAGTTCAGATTTTCAAGTTCGGTTTTCTATCTTCAAATGTGTTTTTCGATGTTGGACACCCTGTATAATAATGGATATTTCTTATTTCTAATATATGTTTATGCATACGAGTGCATTCCTCCAATCCTAATAACTTTCAAATCTTCTCAATGCGTGTCTTTCCAGAATGAGCAGTTTCACTTCCTTGAACGTTCTTCAACGAATGACTTTCCGATTTTCTAATTTTCAACGATATGCTTTGCGCCACAACTGAACATTTTTTTACAGTCCCCGTTTTTCAGGAAATGGGCGTGAGCTAACTTTGTGTAATGGCTGCTAACATTTGTTACACATTTATTATAAGTCATTGACGTGTTGAAAATTCCAAAATTTTCATCCCCTAGGGGTTAAATAACCCTTATAGATTGAAAATTCCCTAATAAATGTAGATCACAACGTGGTCAGTGCAAGAATTGTTCACAAGATTGTTTATAATTTTTGTACAAACTATCGAAGTGTTAAAAATTACATAATGAAGGGCCCTCAAGGGGTTGAACACCCCCAAACTTCTCAAAATTCCAATTACATTATCTATCACATTGCGCTTATAGCTACAATTTTCCACAAAATTATTTAAAAATCATTAGAATATATCAACGTGATGAGATTTTCAGAATGATGGGGTTGTTCATGAGCAACTAAAGACAAGCAGTAGAAGCATTTGGTAAGGTGTAAAGAATTCTAATACCCGATGAAATACATTTCACGTTGGATTTCCTATCATATCGCAACACAAAAATTCATTAACTCAGCCCACTATTCAAAATATGGATTTCCATGATTGATATTGTCCATGAGAAACTAAAGACACACTTTGGAAGCGTGTGGGTGGGATACTGTAAAGAATTCTAAAACTCGATGAAATACAATTCACGTCGGATTTCCTATCAAGTCGCAACACAAAAATTCATTAACACAGCCCACTCTTCAAAATATTGATTTACATGGTTGATATTGTCCATGAGCAACTAAAGACACAAATTGGAAGCGCGTGAGATACTGTAAAGAATTCTAATACTCGAAGAAATACAGTTCAGGTCGGATTTCCTATCAAGTCGCAACACAAAAATGCATTAACACAGCCCACTCTTCAAAATATTGATATTGATTGAAGCTTGATATTGTCCATGAGCAACTGAAGACACGATTGAATACAAAATATGTTCACCACTAATAATGTGAATTAAATATCATTCATTATAAATAAAATATAGTCTGTGACGCAAGAGTATGAATTTTGAACTTTTGACTACGAATCAATTCCAAATTCTCGATTTTTAATGCTCAATTGAAGCAAGCCATGAATTAGTTGTCAATATTGTCAGAAATCTTTTATCAACGAAGTCACAATACAATGATTCGAAGTTTATCTGAAAATATGGAAGTTTCAAGTGATAGCGAATTGAGTTTGACTCCTCCAGAGATTTTGGAGAATGCCAAACTGGCTTCTTTAAATTTATTGCCAGAAAAATCGAAGAAAAAGTACGAAATCGCCTACCATTTATTCATGAACTGGAGGAGCTGTATGAAAACATCGTTCTCCGAGAGCGTTTTGATGGCATATTTTGCTGAGAAATCAAAAGTTTTCAAGCCCACAACGTTATGGACACAATATTCAATGAGTAAGGTTATTCTGGACTTTCATTGTCTAAAAAAGAACAAAGAAAAATTCAATTCTCTGCAATTTTTAATCACGACGTTTCAACTGTTAAAATCTACAGTCGTTATCAAGTGTATAATGCGACAATCTCAAGGATACTTCTTATATATGCTGTGGATAATTTTTTGTCATTAGCCTAGGGGTAATTTGGCGGTATTCAGGTAAGCTTGTTAATTACAGTGACAGGTCCCTCCGGTACAGCATTGTTAATTCTATTCGCAATTTCAATTGATCCATGCCACTAATTAAGGGTTTCCACACATTACGGATTTCTATGCTAGCTTGACTAAAGACTTTGTTGTTCATAATATATGCACTCTCTTTAAACTTCCTTCTATACCAGCCCTCTTCTTTATGGATGACTTCGGCTTCAGTCCATTTTATGTTGTGTTGGTTCATCCAGACATGAATGCGGCAAAGCTTATCTTGGAGAAACTAAGAGACCATTTAGCGATAGACTCGCTGAACACAAGAGAAACACTCAACGAGGAGAAACATCAAAGTCAGGAATAGCGGATCATTTCTGGACGACCCAACACAACATAAAATGGACTGAAGCCGAAGTCATCCATAAAGAAGAGGGCTGGTATAGAAGGAAGTTTAAAGAGAGTGCATATGTTATGAACAACAAAGTCTTCAGTCAAGCTAGCATAGAAATCCGTAATGTATGGAAACCCTTAATTAACAATGTAATTAACAAGCTTACCTGAATACCGCCAAATTACCCCTAGGCTAATGACACAAAATTATCCACAGCATATATAAGAAGTATCCTTGAGATTGTCGAATTATACACTTGATAACGACTGTAGATTTTAACAGTTGAAACGTCGTGATTAAAAATTGCAGAGAATTGAATTTTTCCTTGTTCTTTTTTAGACAATGAAAGTCCAGAATAACCTTACTCAAAGTGAAACATTGTCAACCACTTTCAAACAAACATTATTCAACGTTACGGACAACTCTCAGCATAAATGATGATGTGGATATTTCCAAATACATTAAATTACGAGTTTTCCTGAAAAGACAATCCGATGGATACCGACCAAAAAAATTAAAAATTTTCAATTCTCAGGAAATAAACAACTTTGTTAAGGATGCACCGGATGATGAATTCCTAATGACCAAAGTAAGTACATAAGTATAAGAACATAACATTAAAAAAAAATACATTTAAAACAGTTGAATAATTCTTCAAGTACAGCTTGGCAAACATAGCTGCAATTATGAAAATAATCACGCTCATGATGCGCATTAGTCGTACGACGGACTATCCAGTGATATTCACGTGATTGTTCGCGCAAGAAGTGGGAATTTCACAATCTCAGCTATGTTTGCCAAACTGTAAGCATACTAATGTCCCTATAAATTTATTGTTTACTAACAAGTCCGTGGCGCCGTGGTAACGCTTCGGACTACCAAGCAAAAGGTCCGTAGTTGAAATCCCATCAAGTTAACTTCTTTGAAATTTATAATTAGATAAGAAATTAATAAAATATTTTTTTGCAGGTCGCTTTGATAATAGGAATAATGGGTGCTTGTCGCAGGCATTAATTGCACCAAATGAAAATTGATGATTTGAACGATTTTGGATCAGCTCTTGTTATAAAGATACCAGACACCAAAACAAAAATTGTTCGAAATTTTACGATTACTGGAAAATTTCACCAGATAATAAAAAAAAAAACAAAAAGTTGGAATAAATAAATTTGGAAGCATGGGGAAAAGTATTGCCAAATTCCTGAAACTACCCGATGCTGAATTATATACTGGTCATTGTTTCCGCAGATCTTCTGCAACAATTCTTGTCGATGCTGGGGGAGATATAACCTCTTTGAAAAGACATGGTGGCTGGAAATCAACCGCAGTAGCAGAAGGATACATCGATGAATCGATGAGAAATAAGTTCGACGTAGAGAATAGAATAAGGAATTCTATAGAAAATTGAGAAAATTTACCTTCAACTTATAAGGCTTGGAAAAATCAGGAAAATTTAACTGTGGAAATTGAAAGTAATAAAAATCCAAATATAACTGTCAGTCATTGTGGAAATGTAACATTTGATATTATAGATAATAAATAAACTAATGTTGAATAGTAATATATGATTCGAAATATATAATCGATGTTCTTGTTCATATTTTATAATATCGTCATCATTTAATGTGGGGCTTGTTGAAAGTGAAATATCGCTATGATCGTAGAAAAAGTATAGTGTGCATGATTTATGGTATGATTTATGGCACTCGCCTTCGGCTCGTACCGTAATTTTCATACTCGTGAGAAATGAGTGTCATTCCATGCTCGTTGCACAATATACTATATTAAATTTTTTCCTTCCGTCGACCGTCTGTACCCTCACGTGCAACCCTCAGAAGTGTTCGTGAGACTTGTGCGAGCCAGGGAAGACGAATTCCAATTCGATCGCAACTTCATTTGCCGAAAACCAAACAGATGTTCGTTTGGACTTCGCAGTAGGTGCATGAAGAGTGCGGATAAATTCGTTCCGTCGACTTGTAATCTCGTTCGGTGTTTATTGGGTTTATTCTTGGGATGCGGTGTCGATGGACGTGAACTCGCTGAAAACTCACTGCGTGATCGAATTTCTATGTTCTCCAGAGATATATGTTTAGAGCCGTTTGAAGTTCTGCCCGGGAACGAACTTCGTCTCCGGATCGAGAGTTGCCCAGTTCGTAATTAGATGATGCTTCGAACTGGATTTGAAGCGGTGTCTGCATAGTTACGGAGAGATAACCATTGAGAAGTACACGTTTATTTCAAATCTAGCGATTCGACAGAGTTCAGTGAAACTCTCAATTAGGATATATTACTAAAATAGTTTTCGAGAGGTTGCTTATCCATTATTGATTCATATGGGTTCATACAAAATTCTAGCACTGAAAATGCAGTACTTAACTTCACAAGTGAAGTTATTGAAGCACTGGACAGATCTGAAAAATGCTTAGCAGGTTTTTTGGATCTGGCCAAAGCATTTGATACAGTGTCACATGATGAATTAATGAATAAACTGTATAAATATGGAATTAGACGGCCAGCATTAAATGTTCTGCGGAATTATTTATCGAACAGTCAGAGAGTTAAAATTGATATTGAACTAAGCATATCACGGAAAATCACCGCTGGTGTGCCGCAGGGATTAGTGTTGGGACCGATTCTGTTCCTTGTGTATATCAATAGTATGAGCATGATAAATGGCTTCGCAGGTCATGTTATTTCCTACGCTGATGATACGGCACTAATATACACCGGTGAAATGTATACGGTAAAGCAGGTAAAGGATTAAGAGCAATACAAGTCTGGCTTGATGATAATATTTTGAGCCTAAATGTCAAGAAAACCAAATTTATTACATTCACCCTGACAAGCAATGATCAACCAAATTTAAATTCATTACAAATTCACTCCCCTAACCGCACCAATGAAGAAACTTGTGACTGTCCAACAATTGAAAAAGTAGCTTATATTAAATATCTAGGATGTTTCCTAGACCAGCACATGAGATGAGAGGAACATGCCAACTACGTAACTAAAAGACTAAGACAACTAACATATAAATTCTATAATCTGAGAGAAATCATGGCAAGGGAAAACTTATACACCATCTACGTCTCACTTGCAGAATCAGTCATCAGATACTGTATTACAGCCTGGGGAGGTATGTTTGATAATGTTATATATAGCGTTCAGACCATGCAAAATACAATACTGAAAATTCTATACAAAAAAAAAATTCTCTACTGAAAACTTATATGCAGAAACCAACCTACTTAGCATATGAAGCTTATATGCCTACCAATGCTTGGTAGGGATGTACGATAATAGAATAAGATATTAAGTCTCTGAACATAAATACAATACACGTTTCATACAAAACTTATCTTTAAATCTACCATTGTATAGAAAAACACATACCCAAAGAAGTATATTTTTTTTTGGTCCAAAACTGTATAACCTTCTGCCACCAGAATTGAGGAAAATCAATAAATTGAATAGGTTTAAATCTGATCTCAAAAAATTCATTCGCCAAAATCACGAAATGTTAAAAAACATTTTCTGAACCAAAAAGAAACAACAGTTGATTCAACTCCTAACTCAACTTCTAAGCTTCTAAAATGTCACCCATCAACTTTTTCCCCACTCTTATTTTATAAAGAAAAACACTAATAATTTAAATATTGTATGCCATCAATAAATGTGTGTATATATATATATATATATATATATATACGAGGCTTGTTTGGTAAGTCCGTGACTTTTTAAATTTCCCGCGCAGTAACTTTAAATGCAACACTGCTGCTGTCAACCACCATCTTTCAATAGACTACTGTCAAATTTTGAGCAAGCTGCGACATTTGGTTTGTGTTTGACAGCAATTAGAAGCAGACAACCTCGTGAATTTTAACAAAAATGGAAAAAAGTGAATTTCGTGTGTTGATTAAGCATTATTTTTTGCGTAAAAAAACCATAACTGAAACCAAGGAAAGACTTGATAAATACTATGGGAACTCTGCACCATCAATTTCAATGGTTAAGAAGTGGTTTACTGAGTTCCGTTGTGGTCGTACCAGCACAAGTGACGCCGTACGTTCAGGTCGCCCAAAAGAGGTCATCACGCCAGAAATCGTCGATAAAATCCATGGAATGATATTGGACGATCGGAGAATAAAAGTACGTGAGGTAGCTGAGGCTGTAGGCATCTCAACTGAGCGAGTACATCACATTTTACATGAATATTTGGACATGAAGAAGCTATCCGCGAGATGGGTGCCGCGATTGCTCACACTCGACCACAAGCGCAACCGTGTGACCACTTCAAAGGAGTGTTTGGCAAAGTTCAATCGCAATCCGGGCGAGTTTTTACGCCGTTATATAACCGTAGACGAAACATGGATCCATCACAATACCCCAGAGACCAAGGAACAATCAAAACAGTGGGTGTCAACTGGTGAACGTGCACCAAAGAAGGCTAAGGTGCGTCTGTCAGCCAACAAGGTTATGGCCACAGTTTTTTGGGATGCACGCGGTGTCATTCATATAGATTACTTAGAGAAGGGTAGAACGATCAACGGCGAATATTATTCAGAGCTTTTAGACAGATTCGATATTGATTTGAGGCAAAAACGACCACATTTAGCGAAAAAAAAAGTGCTGCTTCATCAAGACAATGCACGAGTGCACACGTGTGTAGTCACTATGGCAAAAATTCATAAATTGGGCTACGAACTACTACCCCATCCAGCATATTCTCCAGATTTAGCCCCTTGCGACTATTTTCTTTTCCCAAACCTGAAGAAATGGTTGGGTGGTAAGAGATTTGGGTCGAATGAAGAGGTTATAACCGAAACAAACGCCTATTTTGAGGGCCTTGAGAAAACCTATTATTTGGAAGGAATAAAAAAACTGGAAAAACGCTGGACTAAATGTATTGATCTAAAAGGAGATTATGTTGAAAAATAAAACGCTTATTTGCCAATTTTTTTTTTCTTTATTCAAATAGTCACGGAGTTACCAAACAGCCCTCGTATATATATATATATATATATATATATATATATATATATATGTTAGCTACTTGGTTGTATGTCAATAATATAAGATGTTATTTGTTAACATACCCTGCTGAATTATAGACGTCTGACACAAGACAAGCACTTGAGTGCTTAGGTGAAGGGTCTTGATTCATCAGAGTAATAAAAATACATTGATCTATGTATGAAATATGTACTTTAACAACAATGAATAAATTGAATTGAATTGAACTATTATAGTCTTCAGGCACATACCTGATAAAAATAAAAAAATCTGCCCAAATTGTATTGGTATAAAGTTATTTAATGGACTTCCAGATTGTATCAAGTCAGAAACAAACAACAATCGTTTCAAACTTAAAGTAAGGAAATACCTTACTGAATCATGCATTTATAGGATAGAGGAGTTTTTATATGGAACTTGTTCTTAATTTTAATTCGATTTTGTATTTGTACATTATGACATGCTATATCATGTATTGTGATCTCAAAGGATTAATAAACTATTCTATTATTTTCTAAACGTTGAGACTTCGTGACAAATCGGACAACTTTTTCATTTTAGAAAATTCTCGGTAGGTTGGTCTTTTGTTACCCCTACATTGATTTGACAACTAGAATTTCCCGAAAATGTTGTTACAACTTCATTTTAACTATCATTATATCAACCGATACTGAAAAAATCAGCTGTGAGGCGCTACAATTTCTGATGTGTTACCTTTGTCATGTTTGGGGTGTCAGACGCGCCTAAATAACCCAATATATTTGTCCGACAGCATGATTTACGCTTTTTATAAGTGTAAAAAAAACTTCCGATCAAAAAAAATATTTGGGCCAATAATTTTTTTTCAACAAATTAATGAGTTTGCAGCTGTCTCAATACTTTTTCACAACAGAGACAAATTCAAAATGAATAAAATAAATACTTCCTTCTTCGATAAAGTTTTATTAGGTTCTCCGAATATTTCAAAACAATTTTATAAACATATTGGCTGCTTCAAAATACTAAATATTGCGTTTATAATAGCTGTTTGTGTATTTAGATCGCAAAGTGATTGATTTCTGCTCGACAAAAAAGTTACCGCGCAACGCGAAGCGGAGCGCGTTAATTTATGGAGAGTAGCAATGACACTGTGTGCTTGAACACAAGATTTTTTCTACAAACGCAGCTCTTAGACATAAAACCGCTCGACACTTCATTCAACAAGAGGCACTTAATTTCACATTTGAGAAAATTAACACTCAATAGTAATCCTAAATGTATAAGCCATCCAAATATCAAATAATTTACATCGCTAACAAAAGAAAAATAACTTGCTAAAAAAAATCCGAAAGCCGAGATCGAACCCGATGCCTTCGGGTTATGAATTTGAACTAGGCAGCGCTACCCCAATTGCTTAGAGTGCTTTGAATGTATTGTCTGTACTTCCGTCATGCAAGTAGGTTAATTTTCAACAAAAGCATTGGAGATGCGAGCGTTTTTTCAATATTGTCGCACTAGAGTGAAAAAGCTGACACAAAATGACATTTCATGGAAAACTTCAACTTTACGTTGAGATCAAAGGATACTTGATAAGCGGTTGTAGAAAAATTAGTTTTATTGAAGTGTTCCTCACTACACCATGAAATATTCTTGGCTATTTTTATGAAGTAACTGAACAGTTTTCTAAAAGCTCTAAAAGTAAATTCAGGTCAATGTTATAAAGTGAAAATGCAACATAGAAAATCATCAATGAAACAGTAGTATATTAAACAAGTTTAGAAAAGCAAAGTTTTACTAAATGAGGCTTTTGAGTACGAGCGAGCACAGCAAACGAGTAACATGATAGTAACTTAAAAGCAATATGAGGCCAGGTAGCCGAGTGGTTGAATGTTTCAATCACTTTGGCTGCCAATCGAAGGTTCAAACCCTAGCGACTGCAGAATCGCACTCACAAACGTAAGACCTCGTTAATCCTTGGCTCTCACAAGTTTCGACTTCTGAGGGCTGCCGTTTGTGAGGGGACGACAGCTGGTTAAGGAAAGAAACAAATTTAACAACTTTAACAGGTAAACTGCTTTTTTTACGAGGTTTGTTTACACTATTTTTTCGCATTTTTTGTTAGTTATTATGAACAAATCATCGATATAAAAGCATTACAAAGTTCTTCTTCTTGTATTTTTTTTGGCTATTGCTTCCTTCCGGCGCATTCAGCCAATGCGTCTCCTGGGGTTACAACGTTGTCTGAAACGTTATCATGTTGCAACCCAATAATAATTTCCATATCTGCATTTTGAATAATATCTTCTAATATTGTCGTCTAAACGATTTCTGTTTATACGTTTTTTCTCATTTGTTTCAACTTGTTAAACGTAGAAATATGGCATCAAGTGTCGTGTCATTTCGTCTTCTTTGCTGTAAGGTTATTAGTATTTGGACAGATATCACAAACAGAGGAGTAAGAATGGTGTAGAGATGTAGGATCATAGTATGATATAAGTAAGGGTAAGTAGGCTAACCAGATCATTCATTTAAAATTATGTACACTACTAAATTAAAAATAAAATTATCACGTTTGAGTCATAATTTTGTGCAATTAACATTAAGAAATTTATTTATCAATATGATAATCTGTGGATTCAAGTTTCTTAAAACCCCATTAATGTCAAGAGGAGCGGGGACTCCCAGCTTGATAAATTCTGTATATATGTCATAATTATGGACAACATTGATAGGGCAATCAAAAAATATATGGTTTATTGATTCTATTTTTCCGCATTCGCAATATGGATTATCTATTACTTTAATTCTATGCAAATGTTCTTTGTTGGTACAGTGCCCTGTTTTCATTCGTATGATCGTAGTAATGTGCCTTCTATCTATAAACGGATATTTTAAATACGATGGTGTTCTCGGATATTCCGCATGAATTTTCGCATAATTACGGCCTTTATGCTGTATGTCAATATTCCAGTTACAATAAAAATCGGTCAAAATATTATTTTTAATAATAGGTAGTAAGTTATTTATGTCTAATTTAATAGCCATTGGAATGTTGAGTATTGCTCCGATTTTAGCTAAGCTATCCGCGTTTTCATTGCCGTCAATGTTAGAATGTCCAGGAATCCAAGCAAAATCAAATTGTATATCACTCATACGTGACAGATATACCATGTGTTGAATTGTTACACTTATGAAGTCAATATTAGAATTATGACAAAGTTATATATTTAAAAAAAAAAATGCATATTAGGTACCTGTGTAGAATTTCCATAACCTAGTAACATAGGCACGGTTTGTTTATTTACATAACAGTTATATCTAGATTTTGTAAACGTAAGGGAAGGTAACGCGAGAACGTAAGGTAAAGTAATGGAAATGTACGGTTCACAAAAACATAAGGTAGAACTGACATCAATACCAATCTAGATGTTCTGGTTATAACGATCTACACCAATCGTCCTCACTCGGAATAGAGCGTTTTTAAAGTCCCTCTGATTGGCTAGAGGTAAGAAGACAACGGATAAAGTTACAAGTTGTTCAATTTTTGCGTTACCTTTTTCATACCGTACCTTACGTTTCATACCTTACCTTGCGTTTCATGAGTTTGTGGGTGAATTGAGATTATCTTAAATATTTATAATTAAATTGAGTCTTGCTACTGCAAACAGCAAGCGTCTGGGAGCTTACTTTCTTTAAAATCCAATGAAAAATACGAGAAGGTATATGAAATACCATGTAATTGGAGGATGACAAAAAACGCACTAAGAACTGATGAAAGTGTAATGCTAGCCTATTTTTTTGAGAAGGTAAGCTATTTTTTATACATATTTTAGTGTTTTTCATACAGTGCCTTTCATTAAGGCATCCAGTTTATGGTCTACATATTCCATGTTGAAAAGTACTATACAAATAAAAAATACAAAAAGTTACTTGCATTTTTGAAATGTCAAAATTTTTGAAATGTCAAAATGGCACATACGAAGCAAAGAAATCAAAAGTTTTGACGATGGAAAACGTTATTATGTTTTTAAATGAGGCTCCAGACGATAATATCTCATTAATGAAAGTGGTACTGGATATTTGGCGTGCAGAATTATGCAGCTCGACTGGATACGGAACACACTGGTAAAATTTTGGTTATAACTTTACTTCATACCAAAACCAAAAAGAAACGTGTATTTTCCGTAGGATCAGAGTACAATGGGTATGAAATGTATCATAAGTTTTCACGATTGAGACCCAAACAAGTAAAACAATAGTATATTGTGCAACAAGTTGGGAAAGTTCAACTTTTTTCACGAATGTGGAAGTTTGTGGCACGAGCCTGAAAAAAGATTTTATTTTTGTATTTCTTCTCAATTCCATAAATTTTTCATGCTATTTTTTTTCAAATTTCCGGCAACAAATCCAACGTTACTTTCGCAGCTTTTTCCAATATCTCTGGCGGAGTATTATTATCAAAATCGTCACTATGGTCAGTAAACATATTATTTATTATAAGTATGTCTTATTGAAATAATATTCAATAGAAATTGAGATTTTTATGAAAGCACGAATGAAAACTATCTGAAGAGTTTAAAAAACTTCTATAATCTAATGAACAGCAGCCAACTACCTAACCAACTAGTTTTGTCGATTTTTGTTGATTGTGGGCAAAGTGCCGTGAGAAATAGTATATTGTACAATGTTCATGAAATGACATACATTTCCCACGAGTAGGTATATTAAATTTTGTAGTACGAGCGTAGCGAGTACTACAAAATTTCATATACCTACGAGTGGGAAATGGGTCATTTCATGCTCATTGTACACCATACTTTTTCTACGACCATCTGAATCATTAACAAATCTGTAATATTTTTAATAATCCTTTTTATCATAAACTCTCCTGCCGTCATTTTTACATGGTTTAGATATTTTTTTCTTTCTTCACCCGTTGAATGAAACATCTATTTTTTCTTTTTGTACACGTACCTACCTACGTCGTGAAACAAATAACATTCAAAATTTTTAAATTTTGACAACTTGAAAATAAAAAAAAAAACTTTATGGTGAAAAAATCAAAAACTAATCGATTTCATGAAATGAAAAAAAAAATGTGGCTGCGTGGATTTGAACCCTCGCTCCCACCATCCAAAGTCCATGTGTCATCTGAATCAACACTCGTCGTTATTAGAGCACATAATAATTTGTTCAAATTAACTGCTATATAGAAAGTATCTCTCAACTATTCAAAAATATAGAATCCGATTGTAATCAATCTTTTTATTGAAATTATTCTGGTTTTATGAAAAGAAAATCATACCTTTGTCAGAAGATAGGCATTATCAGGAGCTTCTGATATAAATTTATTAATTTGATTGTTAAATCATCCTCACTATCGCTAATCATTTTTAATAACTTAATTTTTTCAATCGCATTTTGTAATTATCTACTGATGTGAAATGTCAAATTATTAGACAGACGTAAACAAACTTGATACTTTGAAATTAAGTAAGCTATGAGAAATCGCTACTTTTCATAGCAGTTGTAGAAAAAATAGATTTCTCATTTACTACAATCACGGTAAGTGCAAAATACAACCAGTCGGCATCAACCGTTTTGCAAAAATTCCCCAAAAAGTTACATGTTAAGAAAAACCAAATATAATTATTTCAAATTTTTGTTGTAAAAAAAAAGTCTGCCACTATGATAGAAACAAACATACCTTCATTTAGCGTATTCAAGACTATACTTTATTTTAAATTAACATTTTGGAAAGGCTTTTTTGTAAAAAAAATATTGTAGTGGGGGTAAAAATATTTCAGTGATAATCTTAGTTACTTCTGAATTTATCACTCATTCATTTTGCACTTAACTGGATTCTTCTCTCGACGAATCATTGAAAAAATTTTGGGAGCCAGACGTGGTTCCAAATTCTACCACGAATTTCTCCTGAGGATGAATTAGCTGAGAATCAATCCCATTATATTGCTTTCTCGCTTAACATTTGGTCCTTCGAATTGTTTTATTGATCCAAATGTATTTTTCAGTGGTAAATATTTAGAGATAATTTTTTATCGATGTATAATTGCATGAAGATTGTATTGCCATGACAAAGAATCAAGAACAGAGCCAGTGAAAAGATTGCGAGAGCATGCTCGAGTAATTTTTTCTACTCTCCTTGATTCGATATTTTTTGTCAGAAAAAAATAACATTTGAGTACAATTTATTTATATAAATGTGATTTCTAATGTATTTTAGGAAAATTAATATTCAGTCACAGTTTTTTTCAATATTGTCTAAACATTCTTGACTGAATCTTGCGATTTTAATACGACGGACGTTGAAAACTCGTAATAATCTCAAACAGACATATGTCAAGATAAAAAATGCATCACTACCATTCACTAAATGATTGATCTGACGATCAAGGTGCATATTTATCAGTTATTGGTCAAGCTAGGTAGGTTTGAACTGACTCTTGATTGGGCGATTCTAAAAAATTGAAGAAATTGAAGAAAGAAAATCAATTCAATTGGCATGGACTGATGATTGTCAATAACCATGAATCCAGTATGTATAAGTGTTTCCCCAGTTTGAATCGAAACAAGTTTTGGTATGAGATTTATAGAACACCGCAAAGTGGTTCTTCTAGAAAACTTTGTCAAGAAACAAAGTTACAGATATAATTCAAGGGTCATGGGGAAGCACTAGTTGTTTTATGTTGGATACTTGCCAACGAAAATACCTGTTGTATCTATCGGTTTGTCGTGTATGTTAACGGTTTTCATTCTCTGACAACAGGAGGCATGTAACGTCTCTATTACCAGCAGAGACATCTACAAATGAAGTTTCTAACCGCACGCAATAATCTATAGTTATACCATCGGTTGAAGAATGGCTCTATTTTATCGCAGAACGCCCAAGCGTGGCGTTTCTACTCGTCTTAGAAGGGGTCGATAGGAAATGTTTCTGCTACCGAGCGATAGTGGGCGCTAGATGCTGGAAAGTTTTAATATTTTCGACTTAGGTGGTGGCGATCAATAATACGATTTCGTCGGTCCTTTCAGGATTCCGATTAATTAGACTTTGAGATTTCGTAATTCTCTTTTGTTTGCAGAATTCTGAGTTCATTAGAAAGTTCACAGAAAACTTTGATTAGGTTGTGATTTTGGATTGGTCCGAGATCACTTGTCGAATCATATAGTCCAAGAGCTGAGGGACCAAGCACGCAACAGCTTTATAAAGGCTGAAATTTTGATATTAGGTCATAAATAAGTTGAATTTTAATAGCCTACCGTCAGTCAGCCAGTTTTTGGGATAACTGGCGCGGGGGTGGTTCCGAACTTGTTAAAAAAACACGTATGTCGCAACTGTTTCGTAAAATCTGAAAATTAGTCTGTGGATAGTAAGACAACTAACAAACTATGCGGACATAGTCAGTCTGCAGAATATCGGGACAGTACGCGTCAGCAGCCCGATAAACGTCAAAAAATTTGGTGGGTGAAAGTGCTTTATAAAATCTAAACAAATTTCTGCAATTTGTTCATAGTAACTGAAACAAAACTTACATAGTACCCGAAGTTTTATGAGACAAACGCCGTCAGCAGTCAATAAAAGTGCGCACCGCGCGCTTAATTCATACAGCGTGTTCACTAACTACGATTCCTAACTGCAGGGTGGTGATTCGTTAGGTCATGTTACGAAGAAAAGTTCCAATGAACATATGTCGGAAGTTGCTTCGTTTCTGAGATACAGGGCGTTGAAATAAAAAAAAAACGGTAATTCAAAAATATCATGAATATCCTATAACCGATTTGGTTGAAATATAGTACATTTATTTGAACTAATAAGGCGCTCATTTAGCCTTAACTAGATTGAATTTATTAGGGCCAGTGGCGTCTCATTGGGCCCCACAGCCAAAAATATTGTAAAAAAAGTACGCCATTGACCTTTTTTTCCGTAGATTTCATTATTTTTTTTTATAATTAGCAACTGAGAATACAACTTTTTTTAGGAACCGTAGTTAGGAAACACGCTGTATGAATTAGGAGCGCGGTGCGCCCTTATATCGACTGCTGACTGCGTTTGTCTCATAAAACTTCGGGCTGACCATGTTAGTCTTGTTTAAGTTACTATGGACTACTTGCAGAAATTTTTTTAGATTTTATGAAACACTTTCAACGCCCAAATTTTTTGACGGGTTCAGCGGGCTGCTGACGCGTACTGTAACAAATGCTGTCTTTATAATTAAATAGAGCATTATCACAACTGATTCGACCGAGCGGAGTCGTTAAAACATAATAATAATTGGGAACGTTCGGCTCTAATTTTCTTGGAACCAGGAATCATACCTCACAGCATTTAAGATTTTAACTCACCTTACTTTTTCATCAGATGATCTCGACGTTCTATACTCGATGCTGGATTGAGAACTCGTTGTGGAACTCACTTTAGCACTCAAATTTACTTACTCTGTTCAACTCTACTAATTAAAATAGTTTTCTCTCAAATCAAAAGGATTTTTGTAAACTGGAATGTGAACTTTTGAGAATAAAAAGCCAGAATGCATAACACTTATATCTATTAACAAAACAATAAAGAATAACAACAAAAGATGTTTGGGACATTTCTCAAATTAATTGATAAAGTAACTTCTGATTTTAACTGAGAATATAATTTAAACAGGAAAAAAGGTGGATGAGGCCAGATGATTTACTAATAATTTAACAAGATAAACTGCAAAAGATTCAAAATAATTCAAATACAATAAATAGTAAGAGTTGATTAGAAGAATCAACTTTTTGAGACAGGTAGAGAAAATCAACTTTATATATATTCAAATAATGAAAATTAATGAAATTACCCTGATTGCATTTTCTGTTGAACAGAGTTGAATTATGAAAATTACAATAATTTAAGAAAACTAATGAAATAACTACGCGACATGTTAACTTTAACGAGTGAAACGAAAGACTAACTTATTTTTCGACCCTAATTTCAAAGTTGGCATGGTCCGCCCCACTTGAGAACTATGGGTGGTCCCTGAAAATATAACAACTGGCCTCTCACAAGAAAATAAACATATGCGAACTATTTGACTTTTTGTTTCTCTATTATTCTGAAATGCCCCATTTTGGGATAAATACACACACGGAAACACTTAAAAATAATCAATAACATCGTCTATTTTAAGAGGACCCTTGGTAACCATGTATTTCTGAGAATATTTACTAGAATAACATGAGTTTTCGAGGGTTTGAGAAAACATTTCAGATATTTGAATTCGGGTTTGGGTCTGATTTAAATTATTATTTCCGGTCATAAAATTCGTTTGGTTACAGTACTGTCCCAATATTCTGCAGACTGACTATGCCCGCATAGTTTTTTAGTTGTCTTACTATACACAGACTAATTTTCAGATTTTATGAAACAGTTGCGAAATACGTGTCTTTTTACAAGTTTGGAACCACCTCCGCGCCAGTTGTCCCAAAAACTGGCTGACTGACAGCCGGCTATTGATATTCAATCTATTCCTGACCTAATATTAAAATTTCAGCCTTCATAAAACTGTTGCATGTTTGGTCCCTCAGCTCTCTGACTAATAATCCTAGAAGTCATGATAGAAATAAAAATATCATTACCAAAAATATGGGAGGTAGGTAATATGGAACTATCCGAAATATCCCGAGTTGTACGAGAACGAAAATATTATCCCATAAAAGACACCCGGAAGGGCAAGTATACATACACGCGATAAAATCATTAATTTTGCCTTTAGAGTGACTGAAAATGCTAGGTTGAAGGATGGATATGTGTGAAGGTGTGTACACAGGGTTCAATTGATTTGTTTGACCATCAAAGTGTTGGAGAAGCAAACATTATATTTTGATTCCATCAGTAATCTACCAGAAATATTCTGAGTACCAAAAATTTGAGACCACTGTTAGATAAACTGCAATAGTACAGCCAGTACCCAAAAGGCTTATCAACTACAGACCTATCGAACTGTTGTTATTTCGAAGGTCATTGAAAAAACCATCAACATCTATCTCATGAAATATCTAGAAAGCGCAGCAATTGTCAATGATCGACAATATGGTTTCCGTCATCAGAAACTGGTGACCTGCCTGCTTATATCTCACATATATGGCAGTTATCTTTTGAAAAATATGGTGAAACTCTGGTCGTGGCATTAGATATTTCCGAGGCGTTTGATCGCATTTGACACCAGAGACTCCTCGCCAAGCTTCCATCTGATCAGGGTTGGCACGATTAAATCTTTTAGATTTAAATCAAATGATTTTTTCAATAAAAAATCAGTGATTTAATCAAACGTCTCTTTGGCGAGGCATTTTTTATTCATTATACGAGGATATATTGAAAAATTCTTAACCTACTATAGAACCAAACAAAATTTCAATGTCGAAATATTTTATTTAGGTCAGGAGTATCCATACCAATAATGTCCCCAATTTCGATGCTCAGGATTACCATCTAGACCATCTAGAGGTTTTTTCCCCCCAAAATAAAAGACGGATATCTATACTAATTTTCGCCAGTTTTCGCCCGAGCAAAATCGCTTTTGGAATATTTCAGAGAAGCAGTTGTGAAAAAATTTATTTTCATACGTCCGGATCGATGCATTTTCCACTGAGAAAATCCAGGAAAACCTCGAAAAAGAGATCATTTTTCAAAAATTTATCATTTTTATAAATCTGAAGCTGGACAAACAGTATTTCGGAAACTGATGGGTAATAACATGTGGTTCAACTGTCCGCAAGATGTTTTTTGTCCGATGTGTAGTTTTTGCACAATCGCGTTATAAACAATTTAAGGGCACATCTTGCAAGATTTAAGGGAAATCGTCGTATTCAAATTCTGTAAACTGCATCTAAAAGTAGATCAATATCTACAGTTTGTATATTTTGGAATTTCACCTGAGAGGTTGGAAATGTGTTGAAAATGTCAATTTAAGTTGATCAAAACGCTCAAAGTGCGTCCGAAGTCGCACTGAAGTTAACTCGAGTTGAGAGAGAGAGAGAAATATGCTTTATTGTCCAAAGAAGTTGTTCTCATTGACAAAGCTTGTTTCTTAAGAATAACATTAAGTATAAAAAATAAACAATAGTAACACCAACAAGTAAGAGTCTACAAGTGACGTCATCAGTTTAAGAAAGAAAAAATAATAACAGTACCGACAAACAGCTCTAAAAATATCCAACTACATACAATCCACTAAGTTATTAAAATCTACTTAAAAGGTAATCAGGAATAAGCCTGTGCATACATATCCGCTATTGCTAATTAAATAAAAGTAACAAGTAGCTCTAATACCCATCAACAAATTACAACAAATAGTTAAAATTTTCATAAAAATAGTAAGGAATGAGCCTATAGATAAGTAAGTCTGCTAATGCTCGTCGCTAAAAAACTCAGTAACAATAGTAGATCCAATAGTAGATGTTTTACGCTCTTCCGGAAGTTATCAAGCAAGCTTATTTATTGGGAGGCGGTTGTACATTTTGCAACCATTGTAAATCAGAAAATCTTTGATAAGATTTGTTGCCGGGCGTGGAAGCTTGATGACTCTGATTTGGCGAGTGGCATAGTGGGAAGGATTTGTGTCAAAGTTATTAATATGTTTCTTGACCAAACACACCGTTTCTAGAATGAAGATATCGACTACAGTTAGAATTTTGTGTTTACGAAAGAGGGGTTTACAGGGTTCACGGAATTTGGATTTAGTCATACATCTAATGGCATGCTTTTGTAATATCAGAATAGACTGCAAATGGTTCTTGTTTACTGCCCAGAATGCAATACCATATCTTAGGTGAGACTCTATCAGTGAGGGATATACCATCTTGGCCGTGGATGTACCTAATTCGTTTGAAATTATGCGGACAGCGTAACAACCCGATGCTAACTTGCTCTTTAGGTGAGTGATGTG